>CM056058.1:42824931-43512118 GCA_029574335.1 Rana kukunoris | reverse complement strand
GGGTTCCCCACACACGGCTCATGTCTACAGGATTGGATATATCGGGTTTGTAAATTGGATCGACACCTGGCCTAAAAGACAGGATTCAGAGGGTTGTGGTTAATTGATTTGTTTCTCTGAATGGTCCAAGGTTATCAGCGGTGTACCCCAAGGTTCAGTGTTGGGTCCCTTACTTTTCAATATATTTAATAAATGATATTGGGTCTGAGATCAAAAGTAAATTTCTGTTTTTGCAGATGACACCAAGCTATGCAGTGGAAATAACGTCCTTGCAGGATGTCTTCCAATTTACAAGCCGACCTCAATGCTCTGTCTAATTTGGGGCGACTATGTGCAGATGAGGTTTAATGTTGATAAATGTAAAGTTATGCACTTGGGGGCTAAGAATATGCATGCATCATACATGCTAGGGGGAGTTCAACTGGGGGGATCTGTAGTGGAGAAGTATCTGGGGGTTTTAGTTGATCATAAGCTCAATAATGGCATGCAATGCCAAGCTGCGGTTTCCAAAGCGAGCAAAGTCCTCTCTTGTATTAAGAGAGGTATGGACTCCAGAGATAGAGATATCATTTTGCCCCTGTACAAATCATTAGTAAGACCTCGACTGGAATATGCAGTCCAGTTTTGGGCACCAGTTCCCAAAAAGGATATCGGAGAACTGGAGAAAGTGCAGAGAAGGGCAACTGAACTGATAAGAGGCATGAAGGAGCTCAGCTATGAGGAAAGATTAGAAAAACTGAATTTATTCACTCTTGAGAAGAGGAGAATAAGAGGGGATATGATCAACATGTACAAATATATAAGAGATCCATATAGTGAACTTGGTGTTGAGTTATTCACTTTAAGGTCAACACTGAGGACAAGGGGGCACTCTTTACGTCTGGAGGAAAAGAGATTTCACCTCCAAATACGGAAAGGTTTCTTCACAGTAAGAGCTGTGAAAATGTGGAACAGACTCCCTCCAAGAGGTGGTTCTGGCCAGCTCAGTAGATTGCTTTAAGAAGGGCCTGGATTATTTTCTAAATACACATAATATAACTGAGTACTAAGTTTTGTAGGTAAAGTTGATCCGGGGTAAATCCGATTGCCTAAAGGGGGATCAGGAAGGAATTTTTTCCCCTCCGGTAGCAAATTGGATCATGCTCTGCTGGGGTTTTTTGCCTTCCTCTGGATCAACTGTGGGTATGGAGTTGGGTGTATGGGATGTACTGTGTTTTATTTTGTTTGTTTATTTTATTTTTTTATGGTTGGACTGGATGGACTTGTGCCTTTTTTCAACCTGACTAACTATGTAACTATGGGGCTGATTTACCAAGCCTGTGCGCCATGACTCATGGTGCACAAGCAGGAGTAAAACTGTTTTTGACATTTACAAAAGAAACACGCTGCCAGTGCAGCGTGTTTCCTCATTTACTAAACTGCCTAATGCGCCCAGGAGAGGGCGCACAGCACGCCAGTACAGAGCTGGCGTGCAGCATTTAGTAATGTAAACATCGGGGATTCGGGCGGGAGTTTATGAGGGGAGGGAGGGGGGTGATGCAGGGGAAGTGAGGTGACATGTGTTTGAACGTGTGTGGCGGGCCGAATTGAAAGCGAAAGTGACTTTTGGGACCCGATCCCCGTGCGCTTGCAAAGTACGCTAGAACCTCGGAAGGTTCATTTGCATACTGGGCATGCGCAGAGGGAGAAATCGGGGCTTTCCGTGCGCCTCTTCAGTACGCCGGGAAATTCTTGGTAAATACCAAGGGGCGTAGCAGTGTTTGCACTGCGTGAAGCGACGCACGGGAAGCTCCGAGCTGTTCTCGGGCTGCGCTGACACTGAAGGGGAACTCCGCGCCAAATTTCTAATTTGAAAACCGGCGCGGCTTCCCCCCAGGGGTACAATAGGCTCTTCAGCTTGGTCCGGAACATGAGGGGTTAACTCACGGCAAAAACGGCGTGGGGTTCCCCCCCAGATCCGTATCAAGCCCTCATCCCAAGCATGCAGTCTGGCCGGACAGGAATGGGGGTGGGGACGAGCGAGCGCCCCCCCCCCCTCCTGAGCCGTACCAGACCACATGCCCTCGACATGGGGGAGTGTGTGCTTTGAGGGAGGGGGGCACTGCCCACCCACCCCAAAGCACTCTTGTCCCCATGTCGATAGGGACAAGAGCCTCTTCCCGACAACCCTGGCCATTGGTTGTCGGGGTATGCGGGCGGGAGCCAATCAGAATCTGAGAGCCACTTTAATAAGGCGGCCCCCAGATTCTGGCCCCCCACCCTATGTGAATGAGTATGGGGTACATGGTACCCCTACCCATTCACCTGGTGGGAAAAGTGTAAGCACAAATAAACCACACAAGAATAAAATAATTTATTAGCCAGCTCCGGGGGTCTTCCGCCAACCCACCCCGGTCTTCGCCGCCGCTGTCTTCCGCCGCGGCCCCCTTCACCACGAAGCTCCGTGCTTGTTTGATGAGGGCAGCGGGCTTCGTAGTTTTCTGCCGGGGGGGGGCTCTCGATAGCCTCTTCTGCCTGGCTCTTCCGCGGGGGCCAGGGCTTCTCGTCGCTGTGTTGCCGTCTTCTGCCGCCGCCTTCACCACGAAGCTCCGTGCTTGTGGGGGTAGGGCAGCGGGCTTCGAAGTCTTCGGCCAGAGTGAGGGTCGCACATCCCACTCCGGACTTCTAGTCGTTTTCACCGCCGCCCCCTTCACCATGAAGCTTCCTGCTTATGGGGGAGGGCGGCGGGCTTCTCGTCGCTGTCTTCCGCCGCGTGGTGACACTCGCGGGCTTCTTCTTCCATTCGATGTTAACACGGCGAGGTCCAATGCTGAAATGCCTTCCGAGCGGCGGGCACCGACTTATATTGGCATAGGGCGTGGCCATGCCACCATGTGACCTTAACCCATGTGACAGTGATGTCACATCACATCACTGTCACATGGGTTAAGGTCACATGTTGGCATAACCACGCCCACGCCCTATGCCAATATAAGTCCGTGCCCGCTGCTCAGAAGGCATTTCAGCGCCGGACCTCGCCGTGTCAACATCGAATGGAAGAAGAAGCCCGCGAGTGTCACCCC
This sequence comes from Rana kukunoris, assembly GCA_029574335.1. NCBI lineage: Eukaryota > Metazoa > Chordata > Amphibia > Anura > Ranidae > Rana > Rana kukunoris. Next base: position 43,509,056 of record CM056058.1, on the reverse strand, counting down.
GCGGCGAAAGACAGCGACGAGAAGCCCTGGCCCCAGGAGGAGCCAGGCAGAAGCCGGCGAAGAAATCCGGAGTGGGATGTACGACCCTCGCTCCGGTCGAAAACGTTGGAAGCCCGCTGCCCTCCCTCCATAAGCAGGAGCTTTGTGGTGAAGGGGGCAGCAGCAGAAGACAGCGACGAGAAGCCCGCCACGTCCAAGTCCTGGATGGGATGTACGACCCTCGTCCAGGCAGAAAAAATCAAAGGGGGCGGTGGCGGAAGAAGGCCTGGCCCCCGCGGGTGGTGCCCCCCGGCGGAAGACAGCGACGAGAAGCCTGGAGAGTGGCGCCCTCCGGCGGAAGACGGCGAAAGAAGCCCTGGCCTCGGGAGGAGCCAGGCAGAAGCGGAGGACTCCGAGGTGGGGCGACACCCCCGTTGTTCTCCGCTGTTTTCGGCCGCCCCCCCCCCCCGGATGTGAAAGAGCTTAATTTTGGGGTGGGGGCCCGGTTGAGCATGGCGGAGAGCATGGGTGGGTGTTTCCCCCCCCGGCAGAAAACGACTAGAAGACCGAGGAGTGGCGACGCCCCCGTTGTTCTCCGCCCTTTCCAACGGCCCCCCCCGGATGTGAAAGAGCTTAATTTGGGGTGGGGGCCTGGCCAAACATGGCGGAGAGCATCGGTGGGTGTCTCTCTCCCCGGCGGAAGGCGGCGGCGAAGACCGGGGGGAGTAGGTGTACCCCCCCGGCGGAAGGCGGCGGCGAAGACCAGGGGGGGGTAGGTGTACCCCCCCGGCGGAAGGCGGCGAAGACCGAGGAGGGGTTTCGCCCCCCGTTGTTCTCCGCCATTTCCGCCGCCCCCCCCGGATGTGAAAGAGCTTAATTTGGGGTGGGGGTCTGGCCGAATATGGCCGAGAGCATCGGTGGGTGTCCCCCCCGGCGGAAGGCGGCGGCGAAGACCGGTGCGGGGCTGGAGCCCCCCCGGCAGAAAACGTCTGGAAGACGCCCCCCGTTGTTCTCTGCTGTTTTCGGCCGGCCCCCCCGGATGTAAAAGAGCTTATTTTGGGGTGGGGGCCTGGCTGGACATGGCAGAGAGCATCGTTGGGTGTCCCCCCCGGCAGAAAACGGCGAAGCCCGGGGCCCAATGGGCTGGTGGTGGGGGGTCCCAGCAGAAGACCCCCAAAGCTGACTAATAAAATATTTTTTTCTGTGTGGTTTATTTGTGTTTACACTTTTCCACCCGGTGAATGGGTAGGTGCACGATGTACCCCATACTCATTCACATAGGGTGGGGGGCCAGAATCTGGGGGCCCCCTTATTATAGGGGGCTCTCAGATTCTGATAAGCCCCCCGCCCACATACCCCGACAACCAAAGGCCAGGGTTGTCGGGAAGAGGCTCTTGTCCCTATCGACATAGGGACAAGAGTGCTTTGGGGTGGGGGGGCAGTGCCCCCCTCCCCCAAAGCACACACTCCCCCATGTCGAGGGCATGTGGTCTGGTACGGCTCAGGAGGGGGGGGGGGCGCTCGCTCGTCCCCACCCCCATTCCTGTCCGGCCAGACTGCGTGCCTGGGAGAAGGGTTTGGTCTGGATCTGAGGGGGAACCCCACGCCGTTTTTGGCATGGGTTTAACCCCTTATGTTCCAGATCAAATCTAAGAGCCTGTTGTGCACCTGAAGGGGGACCCCCACGCCATTTTTTTTTTAAATTTGGGGTGGAGTTCCCCTTTATCCCGGTCCTGTCAGGGGGGGGAATGCCTGCTCGTCTGTCCCTACAATGTATGAACAGCGATCTGTCATTTCCCCTAGACAGTCCCACCCCCTTTACAGTTAGAACACACCCAGGTAACATAATCAACCCCTTCCGCGCCCCTAGTGTTAACCCCTTCCCTGCCAGTGTCATTTTTATAGTAAGCAATGCATTTCTATACCATTGCTCGCTAGAAAAATGCCAAATCTCACAAAAATGTGTCCGCCACAATGTCGCAGTAGCCAGAAAAATCAATGATAGCCACCATTACTAGTAAAACAAAAAAGTATTCCTAAAAAAACCATAAGACCAACCCCTACTTATAACTTTTGCCCAAACCAATCAAACGCTTATTGTGATTTTTTGGAACCAAAAATATGTCGAAGAATACTTATCGGCCTAAACTGAGGGCAAACATTTTTTGAATATATTTTGGGGGGGATTTATTATAGCAAACAGTAAAAAAGATGTCTTTTTATTTACCAAATTGTCGCTATATTTTTGGTTCAAGCAAAAATAAGAAAAAACGCAGAGGTGATCAAATACCACCAAAAAAAACAAATTAAACATTTTTTTGGGGGGGAAAAATGAGGACGCCAAATTTGTTTGGGGGCCACGTCGCACAACCACGCAATTGTCAGTCAAAATGACGCAGTGTTGAAATGCAAAAACTGGCCCCGTCAGTTAGCCCAATTTATGGCCATAATGTGAAAGATGATGTTACACCGAGTAAATAGATACCCAACATGTTACACTTTAATATTGCACACACTCATGGAATGGCGCCAAACTTCAGTACTTGAAAATACCCATAGGCAACGCTTTTTTATGTTTTTCAGGTTACCAGTTTAGATTTACAGAGGAGGTCTAGTGCTAAAAGTATTGCTCTCGCTCTAACGTACGCTATGATACCTCACATGTGGGGTTTGAACGGGGGTTCAATATGTGGGCGGGACTTACACATTTAAGGCCCGCCCACATATGGAAACATCCTTCAAACCACACATGTGAGGTATCATAGCGTGCGTAAGAGCGTAAGAGCGAGAGGAATACTTTTAGCACTAGACCTCATCTGTAAATCTTTTTTTCTCAAACAAAAGTTTTATTGAGCAAATACAGAGAATAACATACAGAACTCCAGAGCATTTTTTCAACCAATATCACAATGAATGATACACATATAAAGCATCCTAACACTACGCCAAACATCATTTCCCGTTGCAGGGTCTCTATCACATTCCCTCCCCCCCATCTCTCCAGTGGATGCATAGAGATAGCTAAAAATCACGTTATCAGGGTCCTAAAATAGGCGATCCCACACAAGATCTATCGGAGCCAGACCTGGAACATTGAGCCACGGGGCCCATAACTTTTCATATTTACCACTGGCCCCTCTTCTCTGATACACCACCTTCTCCAGCCTCAACGTGATCCCCATCTGCTTAATCCACTCCTGTACCTTAGGCGGTTCAGTGTCCTTCCAGTGTCTCAGTATCATTAAATGAGCCTGAAACAGAGCCCTGCCAATAGCCTGTTTTGGGATATCCTCCGCCAGCAAGCCATCCGTTATCCCCAACAGGCAGACCTTGGGTTCCAATGGAACCTGTATCTGGAAGGCCCCACTAATAGTGTCAACAACCCCTGTCCAATACAGGTGAAGCTTCGGGCAGCGCCATAGCAGGTGGATGAGATCTCCGTGGTCCCTGCAGCATCTAGTACAGCAGGGGTCTACCCCCAAACCCATATGTGCTAATCTGGCAGGTGTGTAATGTGTCCTTAGAAGAATGTAGAGCTGTGACAGTCTGTGCGCCACGTTCAGGGAGCATGTAGGAACCGCCTGTAAGGCTTCCTCCCACTGCTCCTCCTCGAACACGCCCACATCCCGTTCCCACCGGGCTACCGCCTTGAGAGGGGCCCCCGGCAGAAAGAGGTTCAGCAGCATGGCATAGCAATGAGATATGAAACCCTTATAGGTAGACACATCAGACAGGAAGTTAAAGACCGGTGCCAAATCCATGGACCATATATCCGCTTCCCTCTGTGCGTCAAATGCATGTTTAAGCTGCAAATAGTAAAAATACATGGATGCTGGCAGCTGAAAGTCCTCTCTGAGCTCCGAGAAGGGCCTCAGCTCACCCGCTCTAATTATATGTGATAACAGGGATATCCCATACTGTTTCCATTTCTGCCCATACAGTAATTTAGCTATTTCTTGATAGTACGCGTTGTCCCAAATGGGGCTGTATTTAGTGTACCCTGTCACTCCCTGCATCATCCTAGCCTTATTCCAGACCTTCTGCATGAGGTTGTACGTGGGGAACCGTTTGTTAGATTTAGCATATTGCAAGGCCTCCAAACCCTCCATCACTTCTCCCCCAGTCGTGAATCTGAGCAGTCGAGCCGAGGAGTCCCATAAGTTCAGCTGCAAGTCTCGTTGGGGTCCCGCCACCCTTGCGATATGTTGCAACTGAGAGGCCAGGTAATAGAGCCATGGATTGGGCAGCGCCAATCCACCGGCTTCCTTTGGGCGCTGTAGTTGCTCAAGTTTAACCCTCGGGGGCTTTGTGAGCCAGATCAGGGAGCGAAAGATTGAGTTAATGACTCTAAACTTTGTCAGGGGGAAAACTGTTGGGGCGTTGTGTAGAACATAGAGCAGCTGTGGCATAAGGATCATCTTTATGAGGTTCACCCTCCCAACCGGTGACAGTTTCAGCTTGCTCCATACCTTGACCCGGTCGCGGCAGCGACTGATCAAGGGGGTCAAGTTAAGGCTAATATAATCCAATGGGGAAGCGGTAACCTGAATACCCAGGTATCTGAAAGACTCAGACACAGGGATGTCCAGTATAGTGCCAATGGGCGCCGCGGGCCATCGATCCAGCAAAAGGAGGGAGGACTTGGTCCAATTAATAGTCAAACCCGAGTATTTCCCAAACCGTCGCACTACCTTCATGGCCTCCGTTAGTGACTCAGAAGTGTCACCCAGGAGCAGCATGGTGTCATCCGCATATAGCATGATCTTCTCATGCAGATCACCATATTGAAATCCCCGTACCAAGGGGTTTGTCCGAATCATATCCGCGAGGGGCTCGATGGCCAGTGCAAAGAGGAGGGGAGACAGGGGGCAACCCTGCCGCGTGCCTCTGTGAAGATCAAAAGTATGCGAGACTCTACCCCCCTCCCTTATCGCCGCCACCGGGGATGAGTACAAGAGCTGGACCCATGTAATGAATCCCTCCCCAAAACCAAATTTCCGCATCACTGCCCAAAGATACTCCCATTCTACGCTGTCGAACGCCTTATGGGCGTCCAACGATAGCAAGGCTCTGTCCCCAACGTTGTCTGCCCGTGATTGCATATTAATAAAGAGTCTCCTCAAGTTTATCGCCGTCGACTTCTGCGGCATAAAGCCTGATTGGTCAGAGTGAATTATAGTGGAGATAGCCTCATTCAGTCTGACCGCCAGTACCTTGGCGAGAATCTTTACATCGTTCTGTAGTAGGGAGATCGGTCTGTATGATCCCGGGTCAAGAGGATCCTTATCAGGTTTCAAAATCAGGACAATGTTTGCCCTGGTCATAGAGAGGGGGAGCGTGCCCACCTCCCTCGCAGCATTGAAGACCTTCAGCAGGTGTGGGAGTATCAACTCCCCATACTGCTTGTATACTTCCGCTGGAAGGCCATCGTCCCCGGGGGCCTTCGAGTTAGGGAACAGGCTGGTCGCCATCTGCAACTCACCGAGGGACAGCGGGGCATCAAGCATCTCCCTATGGGAGGCCGACAACTTGGGCAATTGTACAGGGTCTAAATACTCAGCCAGGGAGTCTAGTGAATATGACATTTTGGAATCATACAGGGAGGAGTAGAATCCTACTAGTTCGGAAAGGATTTAATCAGGGGAATTAGTCACCCCCCCACTGGCAGTGCGCAGCGCCCCTATAGAGGGCGACATCTGCTGGGCGTGGGCGATAGTTGCTAACATGCGACCAGTATGCTCACCCTCCTCATAGAATGCCGCCTTTTGGAAAAAACGCTTCCTCTCCGCTCCCGAGGTCGTGACCCGGTACAAAAGGCTTCCCAGTTGACCGCCATGTTGTCAAAGTCAGTGTGCACACGCCAATATTCCTCAATGCGGGCCTCTATGTGGTCATGGGAAGTGAAAAGGTTCAACCAGAAGGCGTTCATCTTCCACGGGGCCTTGGCCACCGCCGAAGGGGGACGCACCTCCAGGGATGCAATCAGTGGGGAATGATCCGATACACTTCTCAGGCCATACGCCACATCTACAACATACCTCTCAGCAGCATGAGAACACAGACAGAGATCTATCCTAGATAAGGTCGAATGGCTTTTAGAAAAACATGAGAACTGCTTCTCCCCTGGGTGTCTAGCTCTCCAAGGGTCCCCCCACTTCCGTAGGGCCGTACAACGCACCCCCCTCCTCCCACCTCCGGGCGGATGTTTATCCATGTTAGGGTCCACCTCCAGGAACCTCACCTGGAACTCCACCAAAGCCCGCAGCACCTGATTGTTATACGGGGGAGGCACATACACAAAAGCAAGAATACATTTAAAAGCAAACAATTTGCATAAAAGAAAAACATATCTGCCTTCAGCATCCACATCCGCCTGCAATTCTTCAAAGTCCAGTGCACTATGCACCAGCACACTCACCCCCCTAGAGTACGAGGTGTAAGTGGAATGGTACACCCTGCCCGCCCACCGATACCCCAAGCAGGACACAGAATCAGGGGTTAAATGAGTCTCCTGGAGTGCACAAATAGCCGGTAACTGTTTCCTCATCAGGGATGACACCATTGATCTTTTCAGGGGGTCCTGCAGTCCCCGGACATTCCATGATAACACAGTTACTGTCGCCATCAGGGGGGTTGATGCATAACTTCAGAAGGGGAAAAGACATCACCGCCCCAGCCACCCTCCACCCACCCAGTTGAAGGTGTCAGCGCATTAAGCCAGGCCAGGAATAGGGACAGGGCAAACATCCAGGAGGCAGAAAAAATAAAGGAAGATCTTCCATAATTAGACAAAGAAAAGTATAAGCGGGCTCTGGAGTAAACTGAAAACTGGGAGCAAGCTGAGATGCACAACTGTGCATCAATTTCCTCTCGTAGCAGGCCATCCGCCTGTAAGGGGTATACACCCATCTGCACATACGCCCTTTGTGGGCTCAAACTTTGGGGAGCCAACAGGCAACCCCGGCAACTGCGGGACAACAGGTCCCTCCGAACTTCAATTCGGCCACCAACCGTAGCAGCCCCGTCAGCAATCATCTTCGCTGGGTGTGGTAGTAGCAGCATTTCCGAACTCACATTTTAGCACCAAAATATAGGGGTAATGTGTGTTTCCGGCATTACCCTCATGCGAGGGAGTAAGTATGCAAGGTAGACAGTGTTCAGTCCGAGTGTCCATCTTCTGCCGCGGGAGGTCTCCTGGCCTGACGGAGTGCCCCTTCGTTGGCATTCAGCCAGTCTGAGGCATCAGCAGGGTGCTCAAAGAAGTGGGCCTGTCCTCTGAGAATGACTCGGAGTCTCGCCGGGTACAGCATAGCATATGGTGCCTGCACCCTCTGCAGGCGTTTCTTAATTTCAGTGAACCGAGCCCGGCTCTTCTGCACTGCGGCGGAAAAATCCGGGTAGAATGAGACCCGTGTGCCATTGAACTGGACATTCCGCTTTTCCCTGGCAAGTCTCAGTATTATTTCTCTGTCTCTGTAATTCAAAAGACGGGCAAGGATCAGGCGGGGAGGATTGCCCGGCGGGAGAGGCCTTGAGGGCACCCTGTGTGCTCTCTCCACTGCGTATAGATGCGTGAATGCTTCTTTGCCAAAAACATCAGTCATCCACTTTTCCACAAACTGCGTGGGGTCCCGTCCCTCCACCTTCTCTGGCAATCCCACTATGCGCACATTATTGCGTCTAAGTCTATTTTCAAAATCATATCCACGGCCCTGGCCAGCCGTCTGGTAGCCTGGGTTTCTCTGATCAATGGGGGCAGCTTATCCTCTAGGTCACTAATCCTTCCTTCCGCAGCTGTGGTCCTTTCCCTCATTTTCTGTATGTCATGGCAGATCAGGCACACCTCCTCCTCCAGACTCCCAAACCTGAGCTGCAGGCCATTGACTGACGCTGTGCACTTGTTCACTGCCTTCAGTATGGCAGCCAGCGTGGGCTGTTCTCCCCCCTTCGCCTCAGTGTCGTTTGCTTCCCCTTGCAGGTCACCAGAGCTTCCCCCTGCCTGCTCCATTATGGCCCCTGCTCCCTGTACTTCTTCCTCCTCCTCCGTTTCCATGTCACTCTGGGGGGCACAGTCATCCAGGGGAAGCACACCTGCCACTCCGGGCTTCCCTGCCAGCTTCTGGGCATAGTATCTCATGTCCTTAGGGGGGTCCCCGGGGGTCTCTTTAGCCTTTTTCAGGGCTTTACTCACCCCCTCCTTCCCCTTGTCTCCTCCGCGCGCCTTCTGTGCTGATGGTGGAGCGTCGCCATCTTGGGAGTCCAGCCTGCCGCCGTCTGTCTTCTGTCCCCGGGTCATCATACCCTCCAGCCGTGATCCGACAGCAACCGAGTGGTGGGGGAGTGTTCCCCTATCTGTCAGACCGAAAAATCGCGGGTGTAAACGGTGCCGGAAACCGGATTCTTTCAGGATCAGTGCGGAGCTCAGTGAACCTGCGTCCGTTCACATGCCGTGCTGGCCACGCCCCCCCCTCATCTGTAAATCTAAACTGGTAACCGGAAACCAAAAAAATGCTGCTTGTTCGCTTCTGACTGCGAGCTACTAGGGACAGGGGCGTTTAAATTATTATTATTTATGTTTGTTACGTAAAAATTCTATAAGACCTCCCCTTCAGCTTGTAAAGCATCAGTTCAGGGGGACCAAAAAAAATTAAACACCTCTAATGCTTTCATCCGCCATTGCAGATTTGATTCTGGTACTGCATTTCGAGTGAACTGGGCATGCTCGAACACTTAGAAAAATAAGCTGGTTGTCTGAGCCTGAAAATGACATGCATCTTTCTGAGCATGCTCAGAAAGCTGTTTTTTTGGCTTAGTAATTTAAGGACATCCTTAACAGGTGTAAGCAGTTACAAGTGCACACAAACTAGAGGCTGACATTTCTTCATGTGTTTCCAATTGGTTCATTAGCACACATGTTATAAAAAGTGTGGATAGTGCACGTGTCAGCTGCCCTCAGAGGGGGCAGATTTGCTGGCTGGAAGTAATGGCGGAGCGAAACAGAGATGTTTTGGAGCAAGTTTTGTTTTTTTGATGTTTTGTCTGCTGCATAATTTTGCTAAATGTTTCTCAAGATGTTAATGACTAATGTTTTAATCCTGTGGGTCTATCCTGTTATTTCAAAAGCATGATTTATTTTCCAATGACTGTGAAATAAATGTTGGTCTATTTTGTTTTTAGGTTTTTTTATATTTTTTTGGTGTGTTTATTTGTAATTTTTTGTTTTGCTTTCCTTGTTTTGTGGACCAATACAATTACTTTCAAAGTTTGTTTTGTGATATTTTTTTCATGCTATGGATTTCAACCGCTGCAGCTGAAATAGTTTGGGCCTAAACCATCAAGTGTGATTTGTCTCTAAGCTCTTTCCTGGTGTGTATGCATGAAATGTTTAGTCACCAGAAAAGGAAGGACAAAGCGGTAAGTATTGTTTCCTAGAATTGATGTCCAGAGTGACTTTTTAAAGCACATGTGCAAGATGTAGGAAAAGCTGCAAACATGGCCTGTTGGAGGGGGGGGGTGGTGTATTGGTGGAAATTTTTTGTTTATTCAGACACGACATTAGGTACCAAATTTACAAATAACGGGGAAACATCAAGAAAATCTCACACTGCTTACAAACATTTACATATACAAGATAGTCATTTAAACAACTATAACACTCCTATAAAACCAACATTGAATTTACAAACCTTGAAAACACAGACTACTAACACGCAACCAATTCACCAGTGCTAACCTCTATCAGGTTGGGCAAACTTTTATCACCCTCCATTATCCGGCTCATTGCACTCTGGGTCACTATTGGTGCATACCCATAATTAAGGTCCATAAGAAACAAAAGAAAGAATATCAAAATACTATATATGGCATATTTTACGCGGATTAGCCAACTACCTGCGCAAGCCTATTGGCATCAACTGCAGAAACCTACAGCCTCTGCCCCATCTGGCCACTGCACCAGGTCATAGCTAGCCAAATCCATCAACAGACCACATATCTATACATCATAAACATCGAACAAAATCCCGCTATATTAACCGACTAGTAAAATAACAAATTACTCTGCGGCACCCGCACCCTCATCCTGCTTAGAACAGGGCACAGAACCCACTCCCGCATCACTCATTTAACACCTTTTTTACTTTTTTTCTTTTTCTTCTTATTCTTCCTAAGCACTACCCAACCAGTATCACCGGCTGCTGGGCCCACCCCACTCATACCCTCTGAGGGCTCTTCACTTGACCCGGCCTGAGGTCTTTTCTGTGACCCAAGGGCCACCTCCATATCCTCCTGGGTTACTGCACCACCCAACGCATGAGAATCCACCCGGGGGGGGGAGAGCGGGGCAAAACGGGAAGAAAGCGGGAGGGGAACAGAACAAGAATGAGAGGAGGGGGCAACAGGAAGAGAAAAGGAAGGGGGGGGAAGGATAGCACAGACTGGCCCCAACACCCCCCCCCAGGGGGAACCACCAAACCCTCCTCACTCCCCTCTACTTCAGAATCGGTGTCTTAGGCAGAGGAGTCCAGCAAAAACTCAGGAGGCCCCCCAAGGAAAACCCCACCACCTCCTGACACTCCACTCTGACCCGGAGGGTCAGGGGCTACTGCACCAACCCCCGCCCTCCTCCTGATGAGACCCTTCCTTTGAGGCTCCTCACCCCCCTCTACCTCAGAATCAATGTCCACTCCACTCTGACCTGGAGGATCAGGGGCAGCTGCACCAACCCCCGCCCTCCTCCTGACAGAACCTTGCCTCTGGGGCATAGGGGCAGCCCGACCAGCAGATCTAGAAGCACCCGCGGCCTGCCCCCCCCCACCCCCCTCCATCTCAGAATCAGTGTCCGAGGTGAAACCTTCCGACACCCCAGATTCCTCTTGCACATTACCCCTATAAGCCTGCGGACATCGACTGAAAGGGTGACCTAACTCGTTACAAAGATTACATCTAATATGGGCACACCCGTCCGCCAGGTGACCCCTCCCACCACAGCGCGTGCACTTCACAACAGTGCATTCAGCGCTCAAGTGAGTGGGGGACCCGCACTTAAAACACCTTTTAGGCTGTCCAGGATAAAAAAACAAAATTCTGTCTCTCCCAATGAAAGCACTCCCAGGGATATGAGCCATGCTATTTCCCTGCCTCTTCAACTTAATCTTAACCCCCCAGGCCCCTGTCCAGATCCCCCTTTCATCCACCTTCTTCCAAAGGGGACACTGGAGCTGGCCATGACGGGTCAATCAGGTCGCAATGTCTTCCGGAGGAAGGGATTCATTGCGTACCAGGATGGTTACATTTTTGACCTCCTCCTGCCTAGACAGGGGGGTCAAACAGAACTTGGACCATGGGTCCTGTCTTTTGACTAGTTTATAATTCAACAAAAACATTTCCATAACGATGACTGACATAAAACTAAAATCAAACTCTACTGAACCTCCCGGATGGATAACCGCAAAGAGGTCAGACGCCCTTACTCCCAGAGAGAGGACCATATCAATGACCTCTCCTCGGGACGGGCACTGACCTTCACCAATAAACTTTAGTTGCACCACATTCCTTCTCCTGCGTTCTGTACCACCACCTCCCCTGGACCATGCCCTCTCACCCCGCTGCTCTTGCGCAGGGGGAACCCTGAAATTGCGGGCACCGAACTTGCTGTAAATATGATCCAAGGGAGCACTTAACCCAGCCACTTGAGCATAAGACCTGCCCTCCCTCAAAGCATTGAGCAAGCTCTCTTCCTGAGAGGTTGTGATAACTCCCGCAGGTTGGGGTGCATCAAATGGACCAACCCCCCTCAGGACCTCCATTGACGCAACCTGGGCAGTCTCCTCATGACTCGCTGCCCTCCCCCTTACTACTGAAGGACCCGAAAGGGGGCCCGACCCCAACACAACTTCCTGTACCTGAGCCAATTGAGTATCATCCATATTAAAACCAGAGTCCCCCATCTCTTCACAGGCTCCATAGGAACCTACATGGACTTTTGTCACAGCTGCAGACTGGGAACCTTCTAACTTTCTAATAAAATCCATTGCCAAACATTCATCATCTAAATGTCCCGCAGGGTGATCCCCCCAAACTGGAGCCTGTTCAGAAGGGAGACCCGCAGATGGGGAAGTACTCACAAGTCCCTGGGTATTCTGTTCCAAAGCTGAGGACCGGACCTGGCCGGGAAATGGAGCTCCGGGTGTCACCACAGCCACTTCCGGTTCACCCGCTGACGTCACTTCTGGTTCCGGGTCACGTGCTGACGTCACTTCCGGTTCCGGGTCACATGCTGACGTCACTTCCGGTTCCGGGTCACATGCTGACGTCACTTCCGGTCGCGGCTCCGTCCCAATCACGGGAGATTCCCCCACAGCGGAAATGCCCTCCAAGTCACTGCTGATTGGTCGTCCAGAAGCAGGAGGCTCCACATGGCGTGGCGTGCCCTCTCCCTCGGCAGCCATTGCTATCCTAGCCATAGCTTCTTCCATACTAGATGTCATACAGTCCATCTCAACTGGATCCGCGGTAGATGCCTGCCCCTCACCCTGTAAACCCGCAGCGGTCGCCACCACAACGGCCGGCTGACCCTGCTGTAGGCTACTTGCTGGGTTCACAGAGGCCAAAGCACCCCCGCTTCCAGGAGCAGGCTTATCACCCTGATCTTGCTGGGAACCAGACACACTCTTCACGGTGACCAAAAGACCAGGCGGAAGACGAGGAAGACTTACCACGGGGTTGAGACCTCTCTCACTCACGCAAGTACCTCCTGCTTCGTGGAACAACCTCCCACTTGATGTTGTACCCCCTATCTTCACAGGTTGGGGTCCGGCAGGTGCCTGGGCGCCCTCAGTGGTACTCTCCGAGATAGTCCCTGAGGTCTGAGGTTCCACTAACAGAGAACCCCCAGCCCCCTCAGCTACTAATGCTGACTTGCCTCTCCTTGCTGCCTGCTTGCTCTCCTCAGAGGCACGTTGGAGCTCCCTCCTGATTGGAAGGATGAAAGCCTTCTCTGCAGTCCCTCTGGAACAGAGACACATAACAAGACCCCATAACTGGCCATTCTGCTCTTTCAACAGGTCTATTGCTTCCTTGAATTTGAATCTTTTTGAGCTACTAGCCCGATCTCTTCTGTTCCTTAAACTGGCCAGCACTGGAATCCTGGAATGGAGAGCTTGTGCCGCCTTCTGAATCAAACCTTTGGTTTTGCTGCGTCTTCTCAGCATTCGCTGATCATCCTCCCCTTGCTGGGGAAAAGTCCAATCTGCCAGCTTGGACTGGACTGACAAAAATTGCTTCTCTTCTTTAAATCCCCAAAACTCGGGAGATCCACGGTCCTCGGAGGTACCGGGCGGGAGGTGAACTCCCCTTGCCCAGGAACAAGCCCCTGGCCTGGGCTTGATGAGGCCATAGCCTCCCCTCTCCTCCAGGGTCTGGTTCTTCACAGGAGCTGCTTCAAAGACACAACCTCTTCCTTCAAGGCATTGGTGGACAGGCTTGAAGTGCTGATTTACAGTGCTGTGCTTGAAACTAGCACAAGACAATCCTATTCTAATTGTGGGTTGTTTGAGGGAAGCCAATTGAGTGTTAGAACCCCTGCTAGTGTTTTTAGGTTGGGCTTTGTGTCCCTTTTCCTAAAATTGGCTTCACTTCCTGTCACACAGCTGAACAGGAAGTGAGGTTAAAACCCTACCAATGGTCTTTTCTTCGGGACACAGGTCAATCTAACTAGTGTCCCCATTAAGCAAATTGCACTGCAGTGTACACCCCAAATGATTAGTTATTTTGGGGTTTAGTAAAGGCAACGCCGCTCTGCAGTAGAAGCGTAGGCAATGAAAATCAGAAGGGAAGCACTGATGGTTTTTACTTCCAATCCCGCCAAGTTTTTATTTTTCTTCCTTGCTTGTCCACTTGTAGTGCAAAGTGGATTTGCCTTTAGTAAATGGACCCCAAAGTCCAAGATTCCTACTAATTTGGGGTGTACACAGCAAAATGCAATTTCCAAAATGGGAAACTATTTAGATTGATCTGTGTCCCCAACAAAACATTACTCAGGTGTTTCCCTCACTTCCTGTTTGGCTATGTGGCAGGAAGTGAATGAATTAAGTAGAAAGTGACAACATTTGTGAGGTGTCTTTACCCTATCAGGGGTGCAGGCATCCCCAAAACAAACAAGAAAATTGTTGATTTAACATTGGGTGGTGTTTGTGGGGGTCCCTAACACACATTTATACATATTAGCAACGCTGAATCCTGGCCTATTGGCATGGTTATATTTTCTTAAGCCTCTCAATAAAATGATCTGAAATTTGGGGTTGAACTGGAACTATAATCATCACTTTTATTTTTTGATTTCTTTCATTTTGGATAGAGTTGGGGGGGGGGGGGGTTAGAAGCTCTGTCAGTTTATTTTGTATTATCCCTGTCCGTTTGGGGAGATTGGCCTTCACTTCCTGCCCCATAGCCAAACAGGAAGTGATCGAAAAACTAGGCAAATTAAGGGCCCCCCTGGTCCCCCCCCCCCCACAGAACTTGTGTGTGTCCCCTGAAAATTCCTGGGTGGGTCATAAAAAAACAGGGTGTGGCCTTGACAGGAAGGGTGGGTCATTTTTCTATTAGGGGTTGCCAAAATTTGGTCAGGCCTAGGGCAGCACAAAACCTAAATATCCTACTGCATATTAGGGCTTATTTAGACAGGATCCAATTTACAGCATGTTTTTAGATTGTGGGAGGAAACCCGCACAGGGAGAACATGCAAACTCCAGGCAGATAGTGTCACAGGCGGGATTCGAACCAGCAACCCTTTTGCTGCTAGGTGAACATGCTACACACTACACTACTGTGCTGAACGAACATGATCGCAGCTGAAAGCATGAGATGTTTTTTTATTTTTATTTTTTACCAATTCCATGCTTTCCAGCCTGGAGGACAGATGTGGGGTCTAATTGACCCCGCCTTTCTCTATAGAGAGGACCTGTCACACACTAGTCCTATTACAAGGGATGTTTACATTCCTTGTAATAGGAAGAAAAGTGAAAAATAATACAAAAAAAGGGACAAACAAGTGCAAAAATGAAAATATTAAATTGAAAAATAAAATAAAAAAGGAATTTAAATGCTCCTGTCCCTATTAGCTCGCACTCAGAAGCGAACACGCATGCAAGTCCCACCCACATATGTAAACATCCTTCAAACCCCACATGTGAGGTATCATAGCGTGCGTTAGAGTGAGAGCAATAATTTTAGCACTAGACCTCCTCTGTTACTCAAAAGTGGTATCCTGAGCAAAAAAGTCAAGCGTCGCCTATGGAGATTTTTAATAACGAAGTTTAGCGCCATTCCATGAGTGTGCGCAATATGAAAGCGTGACTAGTTAGGTATCTATTTACTCGGTGTAACATCATCTTTCACCTTATCCCTAAAAATTGGGCTAGCTTTACTGCTTTCTTATTTTGTCATTCATGAAACAGGTTTTTTTTTGAAAGCCAAAAAAAAAAAAAACTTTGAAAAATTTTGGCGCAAATACCGTTGGAAATGTGTACGAAAAAATGGCCGCCACTTTATTCCCTAGGGTGTTTGTTAATAAAATATATATAATGTTTGGGGGTCCTGAGTAATTTTCAAGGAAGAAAATATAATTGTTACATGAAGGAGAGAAGTGCCAGAATAGGCGTGGTATGGAAGTGGTTAAAGTGCAACAATAAAAGTTAAAAATTCCTTGAAATTTCGTACCATGGGGGGGGGGGCAATCAGGGCCGCCATCAGGAATTATGGGGCCCCTTACACAGCTTCAGGCATGGGCCCCCTGGAGCAGAGAACAGGGGGGGGGGTGCTGCCGCCTGAAATTGAGAAGGGGGGGGCTGCCGCAATTTGATAAGCGGGGGGTTCCTTTACAAAAAAATACATATAGAAAAATATATATTAAAAAAAGGGTGGTAGCCATCCGGGGGCCCTGGGGACCTCTGGGCCCTTTAATAAAAATAAACCTCTGGGCCCTTTAATGACAAATAAATTAAAATATCTATATATATATATATATATATATATATATATATATATATATATATAAAAATAATAAAAAAGGGGGTTGCCTTGGGAGCTCTGGGCCCTTTAATAAAAAATAACTACCAAAAATCTAAAAAAAAATAACATGGGGTGGGAGCTGCGGTGGCTCAACGTGAATGGCACTGCGCTGACAAGCCGTTCACCTCTGCAGCCAAGGGTTCGGATCCCGGTCTCGGCTACATGTGAATTGAGTTTCTCTCCTCTCTCTCGACTTCACGCACAAAAAACACTTTAAAAAATAAATTAAAGAAAAAAATAAAAAACCTGGTGAAAATATAAAATGTTTATAAAATTTTTATAAGCAAAAAGGTTGTCATCTGGGGCCCTCTGGGCCCTTTCATAATTATATTTTATATATATATATATATATATATATATGTATGTTAAAAAAATTACCAAAAAATATATAAAAATATATAATTGTTTGTATTTTTTTTAAAAAAAGGGGGGGGGGGTTGTCATCTGGAGCCCTGGGGATCTCCGGGCCACTGGGGACCTCCAGACCCCTAAAACAAAACATTGGCCCTTTAATAACAAAAAATATGGGGGGTTGCCACCCGGGGCCCTGGGGGGCCCGGAGGTGCCCAGATGCCCAGGGACCTCCGGATTGCTAAAAAAAAATTAAATTCCAAAAATTGGCCCTTAAAATAAAAATCCTAAAAAAATAAACTAAAAAATATATATACTAAAAAAAAAAGAGGGGGGTTACCATCTGGGGCGCTGGGGGGCCTCCAGGCATCTGGGCACCTCCGGACCCCCGGGCCCCTTACAGGTGTACAGGGCCGCCATCAGGAATTTTGGGGCCCCTTACACAGCTTCAGGCATGGGCCTCCTGGAGCAGAGAACCGGGGGGGGGTGCTGCCGCATGAAATTGAGAAGCGCGGGGGGGTGCTGCCGCGAATTGAGAAGCGG
This sequence comes from Rana kukunoris, assembly GCA_029574335.1. Lineage (NCBI taxonomy): Eukaryota > Metazoa > Chordata > Amphibia > Anura > Ranidae > Rana > Rana kukunoris. The sequence goes on along the minus strand of CM056058.1, from coordinate 43,492,115 downwards.
GGGGCCCTTTACAAAAAGAAGAAATAAAGAAAATATATATAAAAAAGGGGGGTAGCCATCCGGGGCCCTGGGGACCTCTGTGCCCTTTATAAAATAAAAAGAAAAAAGAGAGAAAATATATATATATTTTTTTTTAAATATAACATTTATATATAAAAAAAAAAAAAAACAAGGGGGTTGCCTTCCAGGGCCCTGGGGACCTCTGGGCCCTTTAATAAAAAATAAAAATATAAAAAAAATGTATAAAAAAAAAAAAACAATTATAAAAAAAGGGGGTTTGACACATGGGGCCCTGGGGACCTCTGGGCCCTTTAATAATAATAATAATAATAATATATATATACATATATAAAATATGAAAATAAAAGAAATAAAAAAATATATAAAAAATATATTTATTTTATAAAAAAAGGGGGGTTGTCATCTGGGGCCCTGGAGATCTCCAGGTCCCTGTGGACCTCCGGACCTCTAAAAAAATAAAAGTAAAAAAATTGGCCCTTTAATAAAAAATAAAAGAAAAATATATAAAAAAAATATATATATTTTTTAAAATATATATATTTTTTTATAAAAAAAAGGGCTTGCCATCTGGGGCCCTTAGTGGCCTCCGGGCCCCTGGGGACCTTCGGACCCCTGGGGACCCCCGGGCCCCTTACAGGTGTAATGCCTGTACCCCCCTGATGGCGGCCCTGCAGGTGTACTTCCTGTACCCCCCTGATGGCGGCCCTGGGTGTAATGTCAGCATGTGAAAAATGACATTCTGAAGGAAAAAAGCCATTTAAAACTGACTCGCGGCTATAATGAATTGTCAGCTCCCAGCAATTGCAGGAGAATTCATTCATAAAAAACACCAAAAAAAAAGCGTGGGGGTCCCCCCAAATTCGATAACCACACCCTTTAGGTCTGGTATGGATATTAAGGGGAACCCCGCCGTCAATTTTCCAAAAAAAAATTACGTGGGGTTCCCCCCAAATATCCATAACCAGACCCTTCAGGTCTGGTGTGGAATTTAAGGGGAACTCCACCCCAAATAAAAAAAAATGGCGTGGAGTCCCCCCTAAAATCCACACCAGACCCCTTATCCGAGCACGTTGACCTGGCCGGCCGCAGAAAAGAGGGGGGGACAGAGCGCGGCCCCCCCCCTCTCCTGAACCGCACCAGGCCACATGCCCTCAACATTGGGAGGGTGTTTTGGGGTACCCCCCAAAACACCTTGTCCCCATGTTGATGAGGACAAGGGTCTCTTCCCCACAACCCTTGCCCAGTGGTTGTGGGGGTCTGCGGGCAGGAGGCTTATCGAAATCTGGAAGACCCCTTTAACAAAGGGGCCCCCCAGATCCCGGCCCCCCCTGTGTGAAATGGTAATGGGGTACCTTGTACCTCTACCATTTCACGAGAAAAAAAATGTAAAGGGTTAAAAACGACAAGAGCCGGTTTTTGACAAGTCCTTTATTATCTTCTTTCTTCTTTCCTTCGGGTTTCTTTCTTCTTCTTCCTCTGCTTCTGTCTTGGGTCTTCTATTCCCGCATCTTGCCCGGTGTGTTCTTCCATCTTCTGCTCCTCCCGCTGTCCTTCTCGTCCGCATCTTCTCCTTCTTGTTCTTCGCCAGAGGCGCCGCTTCCAATTGAAATCCCCGCTGTCTGCCGAACCACGCCCCCCTCTGACGCCACGGGAAAGCTCTTAGGAGTGTGCTCCAAGTGTGTCAGAGGGGGGCGTGGTCACATGTCAGAGGGCGGGCAATTCAATTTGAAGCTTGTGCGCGGCTTTTTCTTTGCCAGAGTAGCCGCTTCCAATTGAATTGCCCGCTTTCTGGAACATGTGACCACGCCCCCCTCTGACGCACAGGCACACGGGGACTTTCCTAAGAGCTTGCCCGTGGCGTCAGAGGGGGGGCGTGGTCCGGCAGACAGCGGGGATTTCAATTGGAAGCGGCGCCTCTGGCGAAGAACAAGAAGGAGAAGATGCGGACGAGAAGGACAGCGGGAGGAGCAGAAGATGGAAGAACACACCGGGCAAGATGCGGGAATAGAAGACCCAAGACAGAAGCAGAGGAAGAAGAAGGAAGAAACCCGAAGGAAAGAAGATAATAAAGGACTTGTCAAAAACCGGCTCGTGTCGTTTTTAACCCTTTACATTTTTTTTTCTCGTGAAATGGTAGAGGTACAAGGTACCCCATTACCATTTCACACAGGGGGGGGCCGGGATCTGAAGAAGATGCGGACGAGAAGGACAGCGGGAGGAGAAGATGGAAGAACACGCCGGGCAAGATGCGGGAATAGAAGACCCAAGACAGAAGCAGAGGAAGAAGAAGAAGGAAGAAACCCGAAGGAAAGAAGAAAAGAAGAAGAAAGAAGATAATAAAAGACTTGTCAAAAACCGGCTCTTGTCGTTTTTTACACTTGACACTTTTTTTTTTCTCGTGAAATGGTAGAGGTACAGTGTACCCCATTACCATTTCACACAGGGGGGGGGCGGCATCTGGGGGGCCCCTTTGTTAAAGGGGTCTTCCAGATTTCGATAAGCCTCCTGCCCGCAGACCCCCACAACCACCGGGCAAGGGTTGTGGGGAAGAGACCCTTGTCCTCATCAACATGGGGACAAGGTGTTTTGGGGGGTACCCCAAAACACCCTCCCAATGTTGAGGGCATGTGGCCTGGTGCGGTTCAGGAGAGGGGGGGGGCGCGCTCTGTCCCCCCCTCTTTTCTGCGGCCGGCCAGGTCAACGTGCTTGGATAAGGGGTCTGGTGTGGATTTTAGGGGGGACTCCACGCCATTTTTTTTTTAAATTTGGAGTGGAGTTCCCCTTAAATTCCACACCAGACCTGAAGGGTCTGGTTATGGATATTTGGGGGGAACCCCAATTCATTGTTTTTTTAAATTGACGGCGGGGTTCCCCTTAATATCCATACCAGACCTAAAGGGTCTGGTTATTGAATTTGGGGGGACCCCCACGCTTTTTTTGTTCGGGTTTTTTAAGAATGAATTCTCCTGCAATTGCCGGGAGCCGACAATTCATTATAGCCGCGAGTCAGTTTTGAACGGCTTATTTTTTTTTTTTTTTTTAAGAATGTTATTTTGTGCAAAGACATATTTCTAACCACAGGAAAAGTGCGCTTTTTCACCTGCTGACATTCCCCCCCCCGCCATGGTACGAATTTTAAAATAATTTTTCAAATGACGTGGGGTTCTATCCAAATTCCATTACAGGCCCTTCAGGTCTGATATGAATATTAAGGGGAACCCCGCCGTCATTTGTTTTAAAAAAAAATGACGTGGAATCCCCCCTAAAATCCACACCAGACCCCTTATCCGAGCACGTTGACCTGGCCGGCCGCAGAAAAGAGGGGGGGACAGAGCGCGGCCCCCCCCCCTCCTGAACCGCACCAGGCCACATGCCCTCAACATTGGGAGGGTGTTTTGGGGTACCCCCCAAAACACCTTGTCCCCATGTTGATGAGGACAAGGGTCTCTTCCCCACAACCCTTGCCCGGTGGTTGTGGGGGTCTGCGGGCAGGAGGCTTATCGAAATCTGGAAGACCCCTTTAACAAAGGGGCCCCCCAGATCCCGCCCCCCCCCCCTGTGTGAAATGGTAATGGGGTACACTGTACCTCTACCATTTCACGAGAAAAAAAAAGTGTCAAGTGTAAAAAACGACAAGAGCCGGTTTTTGACAAGTCCTTTATTATCTTCTTTCTTCTTTCCTTCGGGTTTCTTCCTTCTTCTTCTTCTTCTTCTTCTTCCTCTGCTTCTGTCTTGGGTCTTCTATTCCCGCATCTTGCCCAGCGTGTTCTTCCATCTTCTTCTCCTCCCGCTGTCCTTCTCGTCCGCATCTTCTCTTTCTTGTTTTTCTTTGCCGGAGGCGCCGCTTCCAATTGAAATCCCCGCTGTCTGCCGGACCACGCCCCCCTCTGACGCCACGGGCAAGCTCTTAGGAAAGTCCCCGTCCGGTGCCTGTGCGTCAGAGGGGGGCGTGGTCACATGTTCCAGAAAGCGGGCAATTCAATTGGAAGCGGCGCCTCCGGCAAAGAAGAAGAAGGAGAAGATGCGGACGAGAAGGACAGCGGGAGGAGCAGAAGATGGAAGAACACGCCGGGCAAGATGCGGGAATAGAAGACCCAAGACAGAAGCAGAGGAAGAAGAAGGAAGAAACCAGAAGGAAAGAAGATAATAAAGGACTTGTCAAAAACCGGCTCTTGTCGTTTTTAACCCTTTACATTTTTTTTTCTCGTGAAATGGTAGAGGTACAAAGTACCCCATTACCATTTCACACAGGGGGGGGTCGGGATCTGGGGGGCCCCTTTGTTAAAGGGGTCTTCCAGATTTCGATAAGCCCCCTGCCCGCAGACCCCCACAACCACCGGGCAAGGGTTGTGGGGAAGGGACCCTTGTCCTCATCAACATGGGGACAAGGTGTTTTGGGGGGCACCCCAAAACACCCGCCCAATGTTGAGGGCATGTGGCCAGGTGCGGTTCAGGAGAGGGGGGGGCCGCGCTCTGTCCCCCCTCTTTTCTGCAGCCGGCCAGGTCAACGTGCTCAGATAAGGGGTCTGGTGTGGATTTTAGGGGGGACTCCACGCCATTTTTTTTTTAAATTTGGAGTGGAGTTCCCCTTAAATTCCACACCAGACCTGAAGGGTCTGGTTATGGATATTTGGGGGGAACCCCACGTCATTTTTTTTTTTAAATTGACGGCGGGGTTCCCCTTAATATCCATACCAGACCTAAAGGGTCTGGTTATTGAATTTGGGGGGACCCCCACGCTTTTTTTTTTCGTTTTTTTAATGAATGAATTCTCCTGCAATTGCCGGGAGCCGACAATTCATTATAGCCGCGAGTCAGTTTTAAATGGCTTTTTTGCTTTGAAAAATGTCATTTTGTGCAGAGACAGTTCTAACCACGGGAAACATGCGCTTTTTCACATGCTGACATTAGAGCCCCCCATGGTACGAAATTTAAAGAAAAATTACACTTTTATTATTGCACTTTTAGCATTATTAAAATCACTGCTCCCGAAAAAACGGCCGTTTTAAAAAAAAAAAAAAAGCATTGGTACATGTCCCCTGGGGCAGGACTGAGGTCCCCAAACACTTTTTAGGACAAAACTTGCAGATTAGCCTTTAAAATTCACAATTAAGATTTCCCCTATAGACTTATACAGGGAGTTCGGCGGCGGCTTTACTTATCAATTACATCGCGCTGCTGCTGCGGCCGGTTCATGCGCCTAATTAGGGCTTAATCCAGCGCACCTATTAAGGCATGTACCGGCGCAGCGCAGCTTCATTAGTAAATCAGCCCCTATGTAACAAACACACAGTGGCACCCAGTTGGCCATTCATCTTCAGTGGCACGCGGGCCACTCATCTTTTCTCTGTCTTTTTTCCTGCAGTTAGTTCAGGTTTCCATCCAGCACCAGCGAGTGCACATTGGTCTACGAGTGCACGTTGGTCAGCGAGTGCACATTGGTCAGCGAGCGCACGTTGGTTTGCGAGCGCACATTGGTCTGCGAGCGCACATTGGTCAGCGAGTGCATGTATATCATCTTGTTGAGCACCTGTGTATTGTCTTGATTTTTTCACACCAATTCAAGATCCAGTCCAAGTTCTCAAACGAAGCATCAGTAGCAGACTTAGCTATGTGTGACAACTCCCCCACCTGATAGAATAGCATTTCAATCTTCATCCCGGCAGTGTCAGCCGAGCCACCACAGGTTTTGCGGCCACTGGTACTCCAAACCTTGGCCCCCAGAAATTCTCTTAAATTTCTGCTTCACCCACTCTTCATCACACCTCATGCTGTACCTGTTAGACATAAGCTTTCGGAGCTAAACAAATTACAGGCAGACAGTCTGTAGGTCGTGGAAACAGGAACTGAACTTTTTTATTACTTCTTGTACATAGACAAAACATGAACTAGCAAACGTAACACTGCCATCTAGTGATCATATAATGTAATAGGCACACAGCAATGACATTTAGTAGATGTTGCTCATATAATACAAACCTTGTATGCTAACACCCCCACTCAACAACTACTATCTATGTCAATCCCATTTCTGATCTAAGATCAACAAATCTGTTTCTAGCTAGTGGTTTTGTCAAAACATCAGCAATCATTTTTTCCGTTTCACAATACACAAGTTCAATCACTTTCTGATCAACTAAGTCATGAATGTAATGATGTCTGACATCGATGTGCTTGGTTCTTCCATTAATCTTCTCACTTGTTGCAAGCTTAATGCAACCCTGATTATCCTCAAATAAGACGGTAGGTTCTGATGTTGCTTCTCCAAGATCCTTGAGTAATTGTTGTAACCACACAACTTCTTGACTGGCATAAGCTGCAGATATGTATTCAGCTTCTGTAGAGGACAATGCCACTGACATCTGTTTCTTGCTGGACCATGATATAGGACTGTCTCCCAATTTTAATAAGTAACCACTTGTGGATTTGCGTGTGCTGTGATCACCTGCCCAATCGGAGTCCACATATCCCACGAGGTTTAAATCACCACTTGCTGACAGTTTCAAATTTAAGTCTTTTGTCTGTTTCAGATATCTCATAACTCTTTTGATCGCATTCCAATCTCTTAGACGTGGTTTATCAACTCGCCTGCAAAGAAGAGACATGCTGGCTGCAATGTCTGGACGTGTAGTGGTTGCAATGTAGAGAAGTGCCCCCACTGCTTGTCTGTATTGTTCATTGGATGTGAGAAGATCATCTTCTCCTTCTAACTTTGGATAGGCTGTATCCATAGGTGTGCTTGCTCCTTTCGCCTCTGTCATGTTGAATTGCTGAAGAATAGATTCAATTTTTGCGCTCTGATTCAACAGGAAACTTCCATCTTTCTCACGCTGGATGTCAATTCCAAGATAATATGTCACTTCACCTAGGTCTTTAGTTTCAAAGTGCTTGTTGAGTACTCCTGTTAATTTTGCAATTTCATTGTTATTTTTGTGAGCAATGATCAGGTCATCAACATAAATTAGCAGATACATCCACTTAGTGTCTACTTGTTTAGCGTATAGGCACGGATCAGCTTTGCTTCTTGTAAATCCTTCATTTAGTAGAACTTGATTAATCTTCAGGTTCCATGCTCGAGCTGATTGTTTAAGGCCATAAAGAGATTTATTCAACTTGCAGACAAGATGCTCTTGTCCCTTTTTCCAATATCCTTCTGGCTGTGACATGTAAATTTCTTCTTCAATATCACCATTAAGAAAAGCTGTCTTAATATCGTGATGTTTCACAATCATTGTACGCATGGCAGCCACTGTCATTAGTGTTCTGAAAGTACTTTGTTTAGCAACTGGAGCAAAAGTAGCATCATAGTCCTCACCGAACTTCTGTGAGTAACCTTTAGCAACCAGCCTTGCCTTGTACCGACAGACTTTCCCTTCAGAGTTACATTTGGTTTTAAAATCCCATTTACATCCTATGGCATGTTTACCTTGAGGTAGCTCTGAAAGTGTCCATGTCTGGAGATCTTCGAGTGATGTAATTTCTTCATCAGCGGCTTTATTCCATACTTGTTTCTCATGCATTGGCAGTTTCTGCATCTCTTTCCATGAACCTGGTTCAGTTTGAACAGCTCTGCGAGCTATGTAAGATAAACGTTCAGCTGGAACACCTTTATTGAATCTGGTTGATTTTCTGACTGAAGGTATTTCTTGTTTAGATTCAGGTTTTGATTCTTCTGCAGTAATTTCTATTTCTGTATCACTTTCCTTATTTTCTTGAGTAACTGATGTTGATTCTTTCTCAGTTTGAATAGTTTGTGTCTGTTGTTCAAACTTTGAGCACATAGAGGTTTCATCAATAATCACACTTCTGCTGACTGTTACCTTGTTCGTGTCTTGATGTAAAATCCTGTATCCTTTTTGAGATTCACTGTACCCCACAAGTACACCTTCTTTGGCACATGCATCCCATTTTGTACGTTTTTCTTTTCGAATGTGTACATAGGCTTTACTTCCAAAAATTCTGATGTGTCTTAAATCTGGTTTCCTTTTGTTCCATAGTTCATATGGAGTTTTTGTTGTTGCTTTTCCCGGCAAACGATTTTGAAGATAACATGCAGTTGTGATAGCTTCTCCCCAGAATGTAGTTGGCATATCAGCATCAAATAGCATGCTCCTCCCACTTTCACACAGTGTGCGGTTCATTCTCTCTGCAACTCCATTTTGCTCCGGGTTATATGGAACTGTTGTCTGGAACATAATTCCATGCTTCCTGAGAATGGCTTGTGTTTTACCACTTGTATATTCTGAGCCATTGTCTGTTCGTAGTACTCTGGGCATTCTGCCGAAAATATTATTTACTTGAGCAAGATACTGTTCTAATTTCTCTGGCACTTCATCCTTATTGTGAAGTAGAAATACTGTGGTATATCTGGAGTATTCATCAATGAAGGTCAGGAAGTACTTTTTCTTTCCTGGAGTCATAGTTTTCATTGGACCACAAAGATCTGAATGTATTAAGTCCAGAGGTTTTTGAACTTTGCTGTTGGTCTGCTTGGGAAAAGGTGTCCTTGCCATTTTTCCTTAAATACAGCTGGTACAAATCATTGTGTGATCACATGGATTAATCTTAATACCGCTTGCATAGTTATTCTCAACTATTTTCTTTATTGTATCAGAATTTCTGTGCCCCAATCGTCTGTGCCAAGTGTGGATGCAGTTTGAATGTTTATCCTCTTTGGCTATTTTAACCATTTCACTGCAGTTCAACTGATATAGTTCATCTATGATTTTAGCCTTTGCAAGCAAGCAATCCCCTTTTGTTATGATACAACTGTCACCCTGAAATTTGACTACATTGCCTTGGTTAGTGAGTTTCTTTACTGACAAAAGGTTGCTTTCAAGATCTGGCACACACAGAACATTCCTCATATGGATCTTTTTAGTGATATCTGGAGAGATAGGACAGTATAGAAAGCCATCTCCTATTCCCACTGATTTCATGAGTTGTCCATTAGCTGTAGTTATCCCTTCTGTTTTGCTTTCATCAAGCTGAGCGAAGAAACTTTGGTTATTTGTCATGTGACTTGTAGCGCCTGAGTCCACACACCATGCTTGCACAGTGGTGACACAATTTTTGGATCCGAATGCATATTCCTTTGTTTCTATGACATTCTTAGCTTGTTGGAATGCACTTTGTTTTTGCATTCTAGCTTTCCAGATTCTACAATCTGCTTTTAGATGTCCTGGTTTCTTGCACACAAAGCATTCCCGCTTTTCTAGCTGCACATTACTGTGTTTATTTTTGTATCTTGTCTTTAAAGCCGTCTCTGAACACACACTCACAGTACTCATGCTTTCAGTTTTGCGCTTGTATTCATCCACAAGCTTGCCTTTAACATATTCCAGTGTCAGATCATCATCTAGACGTGCATCTAGTGCTGTGACAAGTGTCTCATAACTTTCAGGAAGTCCACTTAATAATAGCGCCGCAACATGAAAATCCTTTATCTCTTCTCCAATCCCTCGCAGTCTCTCCACCATCTCTAAGGTCTGTCTTATATAGTCCTGCATGTCCTGGTCTTTCTGTAGTTTAGTCTGATAGAGCTTTCTGATTAAATACAGTTTATTGCTGAGATTAACTCTTTCATGTGCTTTCTGTAACTCTTCCCACATGTCTTTAGCAGTTTGAGAGTTACATATATGTATGATTTGATCATCATCTATGCACAGGGAGATTGTGCTTTGCGCCTTCTGATCTCTGTCTAACCACTCCTCTGTGGGCTGTGCAGGTCTTTGTTCATTTATGCATTTCCACGTACCTTCACTTATAAGCAGCATTTTCATCTTGAATTTCCAAGATTGGTAGTTCTGATTTGTCAGATTTGCAATGGAGAACTTTGCTGAGGGGATGGCAGCTGCCATTACTGCTGTTTGTCTTTCTGTTGCTGTCTTCTGCACTCAATTGCTCTAGCTCACTGTATCTGGCTGTATCCAGGGGTAATCTGTAACATGCTCTGGGCCCATAACCTGTTAGACATAAGCTTTTGGAGCTAAACAAATTACAGGCAGACAGTCTGTAGGTCGTGGAAACAGGAACTGAACTTTTTTATTACTTCTTGTACATAGACAAAACATGAACTAGCAAACGTAACACTGCCATCTAGTGATCATATAATGTAATAGGCACACAGCAATGACATTTAGTAGATGTTGCTCATATAATACAAACCTTGTATGCTAACAGTACCCCATCGTGGCAGCTGCCCAGGTCTGTGGCCACACTTCAACCAGACAGACAGTGTTCTTCACCACAGGCAATCAGGCCACAGCTGACATCATCAATTAAGGTAGATCTAAGTCACTCCCCATCACGTCCTTCCTGCGCAGGCTCGCGCAGCTGTCACTTATTCACCAGTTAATACCTTATGTAGACATATTCCAGGCAAATGCAAAATCGCAGCTGATGCACTTCCCATTCCAACCTTGGAATGGTTGTTTTTCCCAGCAAGAGCCTGGAGCCGACCCAACAACTATCCCTGTCCCACCCTGGTCATTGCTGACGATGGACTAAAGTCGCATCTCACCAACGCAACCCAGCTTATTAACCACTCCTTGGCACGCAACACACTGAAGGCCTATCGCACTGCTTGGAACACTAACCGCAAATTGTTGGCCCCTAGCCTTCATATCGTATTGCCACACGCAGCTGGCCCTTTTCTCACAATATTATCATGCCATATCTAGATGGCGTCCAGCATTTCCTGTCCCTGTAGGACCCCAGTAAACCGTCAGTATTCTCGAGACCATGCAGTCAAGTTTCTCCTACAGGACATACAGTAGCACCAACCTGTAGTCAGTGGCAAGTGCCTACCTTTCAGGAGTGCCCTCTTTAGGGACATGTCTGAAATCCTTAATTGTTCCCTGTTTAGGGCTTTGCCCAGCTTAGTCACCCAAACAGCCATCTACCAGGCCTTCTACGGTTCCGTACAACCTAGTGAATTTACAGTCAGCGAACCACTACACTCTCACAGTCTGCAAACGCAACAAACCAGCCCCGGGGGTTGACATCAACCTGTTTCAGACTAACAACGCCTGACGCCCAGTGACGGTGCTTGACCAACTACCGCTTCATCTACCCAGCCAATCTGATGGTAGCTCGTAGATACCCTTTCTAAATCAGCTCCCTGAGTGGCAGCCAGTTTGTCAAGCATGTCAGAATCCTCCTAAGTAACTTGGGCTTCAAATCCCAGTCAGTTCTCGGGACATTCTTTCCGAATTAGAGCAGCCTCCCAACAGGGAGTACCAGACCATATAATCAAGATACCAGGCAGATGGAAGTCTCCTTGTTTCACCACATATATCCCAAATCTTTTAGGAGGGAATGGCACAAGCCTTTACCAAGCTGGCTCAATACTGTAGATACAAAAAATCAATAAAAGCTATTTCCCTATCTGAGTCTTTTGCCCCCTTTTCTTGGCATACTGACCAGACCACCAAGGCACACTTCAGGTCTATTTATGTTGTAAGTCTTGTCGCGTGTTTATTTGATCCACATCACTCTCGATCAGAGGTTAACGACCAACAATAAGAAGGCCAGTATGGTGGCCTGAGTTTATGGGAGGAGCCCGGAGGGTATTTAAGCAGCCCACTCGCACATGCTCTTTGTCAGTTCAGTGTGCAGTAATACACGTCATTGGGCCGACTCTTCCCAGCTCACCTCATGTCCGTGAGTCTGTGCATTCAATCGCATTCGACACCCTCTTGCCCTTCCCTTTTTCAGGGCACTTCTCAGCATATCCTTCTTCAATTAAATACCCATTACTTACCTTGGGTATGCCCCCTTTTCTTGGCATACTGACCAGACCATCAAGGCACACTTCAGGTCTATTTATGTTGTAAGTCTTTTTGCGTGTTTCTGTGATCCACATCACTCTCGGTCAGAGGGTAAAATAAATATAATATAGAACTATTTAGATACTCATTATACTCTGCCCCAGAGTGAAGACCTCAGAGGAATAATGGCAGCCTGAATCTTCTCCACATCATCACTACATCCATCCTACACAAGCTGTGGAGCCATCATATGCTTTGCCTGTTGTTTTGGAGCCATTACATGCTTTATTTTGGAGAAGTCTGTCTGGGATGACTATAAACATCCCTAGGCTTATCTGACCGCTACTTATACGGTCAACCTATGTGGTAAGGAGACAACCTATTTACTGGGTGGCTCTTTGGTGGAAGAAGATTTTGGTGTGTTGATTTGCACTGATTATGGACTTTATTTCACTGGATCTCTCCTGATTTTCACAATCACATTTATTGTGTCTTTTTCTTGTCACTTTATTCATTTATGTATCACTATTTTTATTATCATGTATTTAGCGCTGTACCTATAATTTTTGTATTTCTGCGGGTTACTTTGGTTTAAGTAATTAGTACTGGCAGCTTTTTTTGAGTATTTAATCACACATTCATTCATTTATATCACGTTAGCGCAGTGTTTTTTCTCCCCTAGGGGGGAGATATATATACTTTTGACATCCATTCTTATTGCTTAAATTTTAAATTGCAGGTGTTCCCACTCTCACTCACCCCCACCCAGAGGCCCACAATATGTGACCAATTGCAAGCCCTGTGAACCAGGGTCTCACCCTGGCTGGTTACAGAGGTGACACATGGAGGTCCTGGATCATTCAAATGCATTTGTTTTTTAAGTCTCTGGTTATGCAAGGTTTTCTACTTGATGGGTAAATATACTAATTCAAATACTAAGCCATGTTAAAACTTTAAAATGACAACACAAAATGAAGTAGCTTTTTTACTATTATATGAAATTATTCATTGTAAAAATATGTAATATTTTAAAATAAAAAAACTCCCTGAAAAAGACCACAAATCTAGGGGTCAAAATACATTGGGGTATTCTTATGCATCTTATGGTGTAAATACAACCTGTAGATATTATTCCATGTTGTATATTGTTACAATCTGTTTTAGTTGCCTCACTGTGTATGTAATAACCAGAGCTCAAATTTTAATCTTTTGTACAAACAAATTAACTTTTTTCTAATAAAAAGAACCTGTTTCTTTAGAAATAAATATGTATTCAATCTTTTTTGCTGCTAAAAAACCCAGTGGGGAATTCTTCAATTTTTCAAACTACTATTGCTAGGGTGCGCAGCCTGCCTCTGACTCCCACATATGTGTTTTTCTATGATAGGGGTTACTACGGTATTCCTTTTTCCACCTCACTCCCAGACTTTGGTATGATATGGTTCTAATGTGTCATGTTTTTGTTTTTATTTATTTTTTGTAATGTGCCACTGGTTTAACGAACACTGACGACACTGTTTTTGTTATGATCGCTACATTACAATGCATTATTGTTGTTATGTTTGTACCAATCCCCATTTAAATTTCAGTTCATTGTACTAATCACCACATGACACTCTGTTTGTAAGTGAAAAGTTTACTGGATCCTTCCTTTACTAATAAAACATTTGAACACGTAAAATCTGTGCGCTTGCCTGTCATTGTACATAAGAGGATGCCTTTGTAGGCTTTTATTAGTTTTGCATATCTTGTTTTGTGTATTTGTTCCACTGTAAATATAAACCATTATGGAAAAATGCATAGAACACTTCCCTGTATACTGTATTCTGCAGGGGGGGCTAAATCTGTATGGCTCTCAGGTCTTTGTCCCTGAAGCATTAGTCATGCTCACCTTTGAAAGAAGTAAAACAGTAACAACAGCCTCAACCAGAAAAGTAAAGGCTGCTAAAGAATGTTAACTAAGTATACATGGTTATGCTGAATTTTCAGTAATCCAAGCAACTGTAAAATCCCTGTGAATCTTTTTGTGCTGTACTTATGCATAACAAAGTTCCTTTTCTCGTAGTTGTAGGATTATTTTATTTCCGTCAGGCACTGCAGGGCAGCAAACATGTCTTATACAGTCAACGCAAGTTTCCTAGCAAGTATGACTCTGCTCTAACTATCCTTCATGTCTTTATCAAGAAAACCAGTCAACAATGAACCCCTGTAAGAATATAAATCTGCATTATTTAGTTGCTATGATATTAAAGCCTTATCTTTTGTGGTTACTTTTTTTTTATGTTACATTAAAAAAAACACAGGTCTATCCAGTTGAAACTTTTTCTGTGTGTATGTATTTGTGATTTTTGTTCTCTAACAATTCCCATAGCCTGGTATAGTCTGCTTCCTGAGGAAGCCATCTAAAAGTTTTTTGAAGATGTTGACACTCTCAGCTAGTACCACTTCCTGATGGAGGTAGTTCCACATTTTAAAAGAGAAGTACGGTATTTCCAAAACATTTTTGGCCATAATTTTCTTCTGGGTAACATAAATTGCACTTATTTTTGCACTTCTGTGACTTAGATTCAGCTGACAGCAGGTTAAAGTCTGCTGTAGCTGGTTCCCGGCTATAAAGGGATCCTAAAGGGGGGCGTGGCTTGAACATGAGACTGTGAGGACGTGTCACATGTGAGCTCCGGCGTCGGCACTGTTATTTTGCTTTTTATTGCACTATCCCTTGTCCACATCTTTATTGCAAGCATGGGAATTGAAATCGGGAAAGACCCTACCTAAGAAAGGGACCTCTAACAACTCTATTAGGCGGTTCCTGGCGGGCGTAATCGGAGGACTTTCCTGACTCGGACGGCCTAGGCCGCTCACCTCGTTGTTCGGGAGCGGGATCCGCCCCCGATTGCGGCCTGAGAACATAGATCTCTCTCCGATATCTTCTGGTGGCTCAGAAGGTGGGAGAGGTCCGGCTGGACGATCGGGTTCTCTGGGCGGTACGAATCTACCTACGACCGCGGATCTGGCGTCTATGCTCTTGAGCCTGGAGCGCACGATTAAGAAACTCGTCAGTTGGCGATCGCTCACAGGATGGCGTTATATAAGATCGAAGATCAGGAAAACCGAAACCGCCGGAAAAACATTTGTATCAGGGGGTTACCTGAGGCGACAGGCGACGAGGATTTGGCGCACTCTGTACGTGGTATTTTCAACGGCCTGCTGGGTAAACCGGCGGATCATCCTTTGTTGCTGGACAGAGTTCATCGTGCCTTGCGACCTCGCAACCTATCCTCGGATGTCCCTAGAGACGTTATTTACAGGGTACAGTACTTTGAGGAAAAGGAGCTGATCATGAGAAAGGCGAGGGAGGCGGCCTCGCTGGATTTTGCGGTTCTTTCATTCTTCCCCGACCTGGCCAGGGAAACTCTGGAGCGCCGACGGGTGCTGAAACCTCTTACGGAAAAGCTTAGAGAGGCATCTATCACCTATAGGTGGGGCTTTCCATCGGCTCTCATCGCTAACAGGGATGGGAAAACAGCGGTGCTCCCTTTCCCGGGAGATTCTGAGACATTTTGCATGGACCTCAACATCGTTCCCCCTGAATTGTCAGGATGGCAAGATCGTATACCAGCTCTAACTGCGCCCCCCAAAGGGGTCTTGGCGGAAGGTTTCTAAGAAACGTCGTTCGGCTTTCATGGGTGCGGGGTCTCAGGCAGACTGATCGCCCTCTAAGCGGAATTTCTTTCACTCTCTGATCGGGTTGTGTCCCATGCTGCTGCACTACAAGTATTTATTGGACTGTTGTCCGTTGCTATTATCTGTTTGTTTTGACCATGGTTTCCTTTAGGTCTTACAGGCTATGGGCCAGATTCAGCAAGACTTGCGCTGGAGTATTTCGATATGCGCCGCGTAACTGTGAAGATGCGCCGTCGTTTCTATGTGGCCGTACCCACCAAACTAGATGCGCCCGAAAACGGGCCATTTCCGATCGGCTTAACTTTCCGGCGCCAGAGTCCCGTCAGCGCATAATTTCGTTTGGCGCATCAGTCGCGCCTATTGATTTTCCCTGCAAATATGCAAATGAGGGAGATTTCCCAATTCGCGAACGGATTAGCACCATACGCTGGCTACATGCGCCGCGCGTATCTCGTCCGTCCGGCGCAAAGTTATTTCTACAAAAGGCTGCTTTATCTTTACTCCAGACGGTCACAGGTCAGCAGGAGAGCAGCTACAGCAGCGTTACCAACGAAACTAGCAAGCTGAGCACCCACACTTGCAAGGACAACACCTCTGTGTGCCAACATGCCAGGGGCAATCGTGGTCCTAGAACTACTGATGGGTCCCCCGGAACGAAGGAGGCGGCCACGTGAGAGGATATACCGCACACGTATGAGCCTCTTTGGCATGGGGGATGAGGAGGTGTATCGCCTCTTCAGATTCAGCCCTGATGCAATACTTGAACTAACCACAACCCTGCAGGATGACATCACCAGCAAGACACACCGCTCACAAGCAGTGCAGCCACTGGTGAAGGTACTGGCAACACTTCATTTCCTTGCAAGTGGATCATTCCAGCGTACAAGTGGAGTGGTGGCTGGGATGTCACAGTCCTCCGTGAGCAGATGTGTGCACCAGGTTGTCCCTGCAATCCTCAGACGCATGTCCAACCAGTTCATCAGACCAACCACTGAGGACCTGCGGCTGAAGGCTATGACAGATTTCTACAACATTGCCAGATTCCCACGCACTGTGGGGGCCATTGATTGCACACATGTGGCACTCCAGCCCCCCAGTGCCACAGAGCACATATACCGCAATCGGAAGCATTGGCATTCCATCAACGTACAGGTGATAGCCAATGCCCAACGCCTCATATGGCAAGTCCATGCCAAACACCCCGGGTCCAGCCATGACAGCTTCATATACAATCAGAGTCCTATCCCAGCAGAATTCGAACAGAACATGTATGGGGACAGCTGGCTGGTTGGTGAGTGACATGGGTGGCAGGCATGACTATCCCCTCCCGTGATGCACAACAGAAGTGGCACATGCATGACTAACATCCTCCTGTCTTTTCCCTTCCAGGTGACTCTGCATATGCACTGGGACCCCATCTCATGACTCCTTTCCGGAATCCCCAAACCAGAGGAGAGAGAAAATACAATGAAGCACACATCAAAACCCGTGCAGTGGTGGAGCAAACATTCGGGCTCCTGAACTCCCGTTTCCGATGCCTGGATAAGTCTGGGGGGACCCTATTGTATTCCCCTACCTTTGTGTGTCAGATCATCGGTGCATGTTGCATTCTGCACAACTTTGCTATGAGAAAAGGCCTGCAGATTGACATAAGTGATGACCTGACCCCCGACCCAGACAGTCCCCACCTGCCAGAGGAGACCCAGTCTGCTGATGGAAGAGCAGTCAGGAGGGTCCTCGCCGTAGGCATCTTTGGACAATAAACCAAAACATTTATCACACAGACAATGCACGCGTGTACACCACTGATGTCCCTAGATCACACACACCACATCCACATCGCATTGGATTAGCCCAAGTCCAGCATGTAGGACTTGGGAGCAGCAACGCCAGCGTCAAGGCCCCAATGATGTCACTGTCCATTCATACACCTTTCACACGTCATTCATACAGCCATGGGGTTAACTTCACCACCACGGCCGAGGGTGACACCCCTTACTGGCAAGAGTGCCACCCCCTCACATTCACACACCATTCACACTGCAACGTGTGCAGTATCAAAAATAAAAATCTCATAACCTGAGTATAATTCAGAACAAAAAATAAAAATATCATAACCTGAGTATAAATCAGAACAAAAAATAAAAATCTCATAACCTGAGTATAAATCAGAACAAAAAATAAAAATCTCATAACCTGAGTATAAATCAGAACAAAAAATAAAAAAATCATCGGGGATGCCGGGGGCTCCTTCTTGCCGAACCTCTCTGGCTCCTCAGCTGCCTGGATGGAGTGGGTGGGGGTGGGGGGGGAATCTGGAGGTGGCTGATCCCCGGGTGGGCCACTCCTGGCAGGTGTGGCCTGCATGCCCTCCAAGGCCATGGCTATCCGGCCGAGCAAATTGTTTGTCTGGCCCTGCATCCTCAGCTGCTGGGCCTGCATCCTGAGCTGCCGGGTCACTTGGTAGTGTTGGGCCCGCCGACTCAGCCTCCCCTGGTCCCGGATGGCAGCACTGTTTCCATGGATGGCAGCAGTGTTGGCCTGGACGGCTGCAGTGAGGTGCCTAATATCCCCCTGCACCTCCCCCAAACTGGTCACCACTGCAGCGCAGTTGCAGCTGACATCCTGCACTGCGTTGCTTATCTGGGCAACGGAGCCCAGGCTGTCAGCCACTTTCTCTAAGTGCCCAACTAGTTCCCCCATTTGTTGGGTCTGTCTGGCGTGATCCCTCGCCAACTGGCCCTGGACAACATCCGACACCCCCCTGGTCTTCTGGGTCGCCTTCCTGGGGCCAGAAGATGGTTGTCCCCGGGGGGATGGAGTCGCCCTTGAGGGGCTTCCAAGGATGGAGGAGGGGATGACAGACGGCCCAGGAGAAGGGGAGGAGACCTCCAAAACTAAAGAAAAGTCCTGCTCTGCCACAGCAGGATCCTCCACAACCACCTCGGCAGGTGTGGTGTGGGCACTCTCCTCCTCCACCTCGGTGTCTTCACCACCCAGGGGCTCGGGCACACGATGGCGTTGGGGGGATGGGGTGGACTGGACGCTGACAGATGATGGCCCAGCTCCGTCATCTGTGGATGACACAAAGCAGACACATGTTGGTGGTCCCACACACTTGGCACATGTACCCTCCCCCCCACACGCAACACATCAAATAGGGGATAAAAAACACTTACCTGTCCTGGAGCCTTCCTCCATGGAGTCATAGCCAGGGACCCCCTCCACCTGCTCCCTCTCCAGGCAGCAAGAGACCACCTCCTCCTCCGCGGTCAGGGTGACCGGACATGGGGGACCACCACCTGTGCCCCTCTCATGCCTCCTGATGGTGGCCACCTTGCCCCTGACCTTGCGCCGCAGATCATTTTTTTTTTTTTGAATGTCAGCAGCAGTCCGGGTGGAGTACCCCAAAATATTGACCCGGCCAGCAATGGTGTCCAGGATGCCCTGCTTCCTCTGCCGGCTGGTCTTACGGCTTTTTTTCCCATGGAGAAAATGATTAAAAGTCTCCATCGCGGATATGATCACAGACACCTCCTGTGAATTAAAGTTGAGGTTCCTCCTCTCTCTGGGGGTAGCGGGAGCAGCCATCACAGCACAAAAGTATCTTCCCTGGGGTGGGGGGAAACGGATATACTTTTGCGCCGGAATGGCGTTTCCGCCTGCGCTTTTAAGCGCCCAACGGAAGGCATTGCGCTGACGTTTCCCGGGAAGTGGTGCCGACAGAAGTTGTGAGCATGCGCACAAGGGGGCGAGTGGAGCCGCACTCACTGCGCATGCTCCGTGGATGATGCGCTGAACGTAAGCCTCTGCGCTGGGCTCCGCCCATCATTTACATATGATCACACCCACTTCCACTTGCGTCGGGTTACGCCAGCGCATTATCGTTACTCTGGCGCAAGTTTACGCGCAACTGCTATGTGAATAACAGTACTTGCGCTGAAAGGGTCGTCAGAGTAACGTAAATGAGAAGCGTTACTCCAGAGCAAAGATGCTCCCATCTACCTGAATCTGGCCCTATGTGTTTAATGTATGTTTTTGTTAGCTATGTTGCATATTTCTCATTTTGGTAAAGTATTTGTGTGCTTAAATTATGTGTATATGGACGTGGATCATGTGTTGTCATCCTCTAGGCCGGGCCTATGCTTTTAGCTTTGCATATCTGGCATGGGGATTGCTGCATGAGAACTTCACGTTCTGGTGCCGCCACCGGACTTGGTGCCTGCTGTATGTCCCTTGTGATCATGCACGGTCAGGTACTGGTGATGGCCCCCCAACCCGTGCCCTGGGGCGTCTTGGGGGGCGGCTTCGTGGGGCGGTCTCCCTATTGGGTTTCATCTGCTCCGGCGAGTCGGGCCCTGTGATGTCCCGGGTTTGGCACTGCACTAGTTTGCGTGCACTTGTTGGTCAATGTTTTGTCCTCTGGCTCTATATCTTGTTCTTTCTCTCTCTCTCTACTACCTCTTCTTTTTTCTCTTTTCTCTCCTTTGACTTCTTGTCTCTCTTTCTGCTTCTTCGTTCCCTTCCCTTCCTTTTGCCGTCTCCTCCCCCCATCCCCCCTTGCCCTTTCTCTTAACCGGCCCGAAGGGTGTTAGATGTTATGCTGGTGCTTGGACTGTAACCAATGGCCTCACTTAATCTGATTTCTTGGAATGTACAGGGTCTCCACACCCCGGGTAAGGGTCATTCATTATTTAGAGAGCTTAAGAGGCTGCAGGGAGATGTGTTGTTTCAACAATGTCAAGCAAATTGTAGCTTAATATGGGTTCTTTACAATCCTTTCAAATTATTTTAGAGACAATTCATCCCCTGACGTGTCCCCGGGAGTGCTCTGGGAGGCCCATAAGGCCCATATCCATGGTAAGCTTATAGATTTGGGTTCTAGGAATAAAAGGGAAAGGACGGCTCAGCAAACCCGTTTGATAGAGGAGCTTGGTTCTCTAGAAAAAGCCCATAAGTTGTCTAACTCTTCCTCTATTTTTCATTCCCTTACGCAGAAAAGGGAGGAATTGAAGGCTCTCTTTCACGCCGGGCACACATCTCGGATAGGGTTGGTGTCACAGCGCTACTACGAATGGGGGGATAGACCTAGTCGTCTCCTGGCCCGTTCGCTCCAACAGAAAAAATTGGCCTCCTTTATTTCTAAAACTAAATCCTCTTCCGAAAGTCTTGTTTATAAAACTGCAGAGATAGCGAAATTATTTTGGGAGTTTTATCAGCTTTATCGTGTTAATAGGTCTGTAGCGTCAGGATTGGATGAGACTACTCCTATTCGTGAATACCTAATGCATGCCAAGCTCCCAAAACTGTCTGAAGCTGCGATGAAATCCCTAGAGGCAAATTTTACGTCTTCGGAGTTTGTGGCTGCCCTCAAGTCCATGGCTGGGGGTAAGGCCCCAGGGCCGGATGGGTTGACGGTTTCTTATTTTCGTACCTTCGCGGACACTTTGCTTCCATTTTTGGCGTCCTATGCTAATTGAGCCTCAGGAGGAGTAGGCTTCATGCACATATAACAGTCCTTCCCAAACCTGGGAAGGATCCGAGTTTGTGTAGCAGCTACCGTCCGATTTCTTTATTGAATCTGGACGCCAATTGTACACTAAAGTGATCGTGATTAGACTACTGCCCTTCCTTCCAAGTTGGGTTTCTTTGGACCAGACTGGTTTTATCCCTGAGAGGGAGGCGAGGGATAATTCCCTGCACACGCTCTCCTTGATCTCCCATGTGAGGGGGTCCCCCCAGCCCACCCTTTTACTTTCCACGGACGCGGAAAAAGCTTTTGATAGGGTGGATTGGGAGTACCTGATGTGTATGTTATCACATCTCGGCCTGGGTGCCAATATGCTTGCTCGAATTTCGGCGCTCTACCAATCTCCTACTGCGCAATTACAGATTAATGGCACCCTAAGCGACCCATTTACCCTGTATAATGGTACCCGACAGGGTTGCCCCCTGTCACCTATTTTATTTTCCCTGTCCTTGGAACCTTTCCTATCGACGATTCGTAACGACCCTGATATTATTGGGGTGACTCTGGGAACCAGAGAACATAAGTACGCTGCATATGCGGATGACATCTTGTTTTACATACAACGTCCCCTTATCTCTCTCCCGAATCTTTTGGTAGCTTTTGCGAAATTCGGTGCCCTTTCGAATTTTAAGATTAACTTGTCCAAATCCGAAATTTTGAATATTTCCGTCCCCCCTAATATGGTGGCGACGCTGAAGTCGTCCTTTCCCTTTAGTTGGCAGCCCCATTCCCTGAAGTACCTAGGTATATACCTTACTGCGAACCCTGCCACCCTGTTTTGGAAAAAATATATCCCATTGCTTAATTCTATCAAAGCTGATTTGCAAAAATGGACGCAGCTAGCCCACTCCTGGTTGGGACATGTTAGTGTGGTGAAAATGAATGTCTTGCCCAGACTGCTCTTTCTTTTTCAGATTATTCCTTATAGGATTCCCCCTGGGTTTTTTAAATTGTTAAATTCACTGATTTGTAGATATGTATGGAACCGGAAATGTCCTAGGATTGCTTTTTCTACGCTGACCCAACCTAAATGTGCTGGGGGCCTTGCACTCCCGAATATTAAACACTATTTTTCAGCTATTGTGTTAACTCGCATCTCTGACTGGAAGTACCACAAGACTTCGAAGATTGAGATTGATATGTGTGGTTCTGATCGGTTCCCCCTTTTTTGGATACCAAATAAATTGCGGAAGCTTCTGCCCTCTACCTCCCCGCTTACTAGATCTACTTTTGCATTGTGGGACTCATTGTGTTAATGACAGAAATGGGATTATAATTCCCCCCTTATGCAGTTAACAGGACATGATTATTTTCCTCCAGGTAATATGGATCATTCTTACAGCAACTGGCTTACGACTTCTCCTCTATTACTCCACCAAGTGATTACTCTTAATGGGATTAGGCCTCTCTCGGACTTGATCACAATATCACCTGTATCTTTTATGGACCAATGGAAACATCACCAGCTGTTGTTGTTTACTAAATCGCTACCTCAGCCTCTTCGGTTGGTTTCGGATCTGACTCATGGGAAAGTCTACTTGCTGGTTCTCAATCCCCTGATAGACCTGTATCTGGCTTTTACAGTGCCTTATTGTCGCTTCCCCCTATTGCCAAGCCGTTGTTTCTTTCTAAGTGGGAAAAGGATCTACAATCTTCTTTATCTGATACTCAACGTTCTACCATTCTTCAGTTGGCACATGTTTCAGCTATTTCCTCGTCAACAGCGGAAGTCAACTACAAACTGTTGACCCGGTGGCATTACACACCCATGGTCCTTTATAAATCTTTCCCTGCTGTTTCTAATTTATGTTGGAGGGGATGTGGTCAACCTGGAACGCATGCATGTGTGGTGGTCTTGCTCTCTTATAAAGCCTTATTGGGATGGGGTCTTACATTCGATCAAAGAGGTTCAGGGTGTTGCAGTTCCATCTGACCCGTGGGCTGTACTGCTACATTGTACGAGTGAACCAATAGGATCATATAAGAAAAGTGTAACACCCCATCTCTTAAACGCAGCTAAGTCTCTCATCCCGAAACTGTGGAAGAGCCAAGCCGTTCCTAGAATTAGGGACTGGCTGGTCCGGGTAGACTTCTTCTACCACATGGAAAGTAGTACTCTTAAGCTGCAAAATAAATCGGATCTGGCTGACAAGATATGGTCCTGTTGGTTTGTGTTTAAGTTCACGTCTAAATATGCTGACCTTATGGCCCAAAATGGTCGTTGAGTCTTGGTGTTTTTTTCTGTCTTACCATATTGTATGATTATGCTTGTTTATATGGATCGGGTCGGTTCCCCCCCCCCTCCTCCCCCCGTTCCTTTCTCCCTTTTTTTTCTTTTTACTATTTACTTTTTTCTGTTTCTCTATACATCTTTTTTGACGGATTACAGGTCTGGTTTTGTTCTTTGATATGTGCATGTCAGTTGTACCCATTGTTTGTGGTGGGCTCGCCCGGACGCTATCAATGGCATATGTTATATACAAAGACTAAGGCTTTGTTCTTCCGGTGACCCCTGCAGGGCTGGATAAATGTTTGTATTGGTTCGGTTGTCTTAATATCTCAGGTGTTAGACTTCTGTTGTGTTTTTTGTTTAGTGGGGTCCTTTATTGCGTTTAATGTCTATGCTGCTGTATGTTATGTTTTGCCGTTCCCTTTGATGGGTCTTACCTGTTGTATGATTTTGTTTGTACCCCCTGTAACCTGCCTTTTCTTTTTACAATAAAAATGTATTGAACAAAAAAATAAAGGGATCCTGACAATAATGCTGGCATCCACCAAGGTGCCTAACCGGCAGCTAGTTCTGTATCTCAACATTCAGTGAGAGCTGGAAGGGAAGAGCAGAGGGAGGTGACTAATACACCAAATGAGGGCCTCCCCCTTATTAATTTTGTTGCCCTTCACCCAACACTTTGTAATGCAGCAACAACTTTTCTGAGGATTAGTGGCCAAAATTCAAAGTGGTATTAAACCCAAAACCCAAAATATATTTCAGCTTACCAGTCATCATATGTAGTGTCTGCATTTGTTCCCCTCAGTTTTCACCTAGTGATCTGGAAAGTAATACACTGTATTAGAGTGCCTACACTAGAAAACTTAAGCCAAACTCTAGTTCACACTCTTTAACCACTTCCCGACCACGCTATAGACATCCCAGAATCCTTCACTCGCGCGCCGCCTGGAATCATTCGTGAGCGCCGGGTCTAGAAGACCCGGCGCATCACGAATCGCGGTAAATTGCCACTGATAGCGGCCGTTTACCATGTGATCGCTCCGTCAAATGACAGAGCGATCACTTGTAAACAAACCGGCGTCATTTGATGACGCCGGTTCCTCCCTCTCCTCTCTGTACAGTGTGAGAGGAGAGGGGGGGAGTGGGTGTCAGCAGCAGCACTGAGGGCTGGATCTGTGACAAATGCAGTCACAGATCCAGCTATCCATCCATCCCAGCTCAGCTATCCCTGCGCAATACTCTGCAATACCCCAATACTCTGCAATACCCCAATACTCTGCAATACCCCAATATTCCGCAATACGTCCCCCCCTCCTGCCACCCTCCGGTGCTTTTACAGACTCACCGCTACGATCGAAGCCAGGATATTTTTTTTTCAGTCTTCCCAGCCTAGAGGTGAGATGTGGGGTCTTATTGACCCCATATCTCACTGTAAAGAGGACCTGTCATGCTATATTTCTATTACAAGGGATGTTTACATTCCTTATAATAGGAATAAAAGTGATAAAAATAAAGAATTTTTGGGGAAAAAAGTGTCAAAATAAAGTAAATAAAGTAAAATGAACAATATATATATATTTTTTTAAAGCACCCCAGAATCGAACGCATACGTAAGTCCCGCCCACATATGAAAACGGTGTTCAAGCTACACATGTGAGGTATCTCTGCGAACGTTAGAGCGAGAGCAATGATTTTGGCCCTAGACCTCCTCTTTAACTAAAAACATGTAACCAATAAAAGTAATTAAAGGGTCGCCTATGGGGATTTTTAAGTAGCAAAGTTTGGCGCCATTCCACGAGCGTGTGCAATTTTGAAGGGTGATATGTTAGGTATCTATTTACTCGGCATAACTTCATTTCACATTATGAAAAAACATTGGGCTAACTTTACTTTTTTTTTTTTTAAGCACAAAACATTTTTTTTTTTAAACACGCTGTAACGGAATGACCCGTGACAGACTGAGATTCTCCTATGTCTAGGGTCACCTTATGTCCACTAGGGCCATAGGGTGACAAAGAAATTATATCACGTATTGCAGAAGATGGGACATTAATAATAATTGCATCTACTCCTAGACAATACATTGTCTATGGTACAAAGGTGTTCTTACTTGACATCTGTTACACAGGAGAGGGACATTACAAGCTTATTCAATGCTTAGCTCCGGCTATTGAAATGTTAAGTGAAGCCGGACTTGTGAAATACCTTTCATTCTGTTGAAAAGGTGCTAATTACATCGGCTCCTGGAAGACCTTTCCATTTAGATGTATTGAATTAGCATGTCAATTATGTTTAGGAATGTATTGATACTCAGAGGTAAGAACCCTCCCTTTAGAGACAGTACGTCTGTCTAGATAATGTGATTAAGGTTCCCTTTTCTGTGTGTGAAGATTATCTGTGATTGTGTATTATTCAAAAGGGAAAATCATTGTGTGATAGTATTTGGTTTTGATGTCATTATCTCAAGGAATGTATCCCGTCAGTATCGGTGCCGACATGTCTAGCTACTGATTAGATAATAAGCCTCAGAGTGTGACTAGGGGGTGGGGACTGCATTGCCCTGTGATTAACTGTACTGTATAAAAAAGCTGAGAAAAAAACATTAAAGTGTTCATATCTTTGAAACCAGTACCAGAGCTTGTGTCTCGGTTATTATGGGAAATGGAATGGATCGTGTATGCAGGATTGTTGCAGTGTGTCAGATAAGCTTGTCGTGGTTGGATGGAAGGTCGTAAACGGTGGTGACCGTTACACACGCGTTAAAAAAATGTCTGCGAAAATACCATGTGAGATAAAAAGTTGTAATGGCCGCCATTGTATTCTCTAGGGTCTTTGTTAAAAAAGCATATATAATGTTTTGGGGTTCTATGTAATTTTCTAGTAAATAAATGATGATTTTTACATGTAGGAGAGAAATGTCAGAATTGGTCTGGGTGTTCCAGAACGCCTGATGGTGCTCCCTGCATGTTAGGCCGCTGTATGTGGCCCCGCTGTAAAAGTCTCACACATGGGGTATCGCCATACTCGGGAGGAATAGCAGAATGTGTTTTGGGGTGTAATTTGTGGTATGCATATGCTGTGTGTGAGAAATAACCTGTTAATATGACAGAAACTATTTTTTTTATTTTTTTTTACAGAATTTTCAGTCGTTTTTCTTTTATAGAGCAAAAAATAAAAAACCCAGAGGTGATCAAATACCATTAAAAGAAAGCTCTATTTGTGTGAAAAAAGGACAAAAATGTCAAGAGGGTACAATGTTGTATGACTGAGTAATTGTCATTCAAATTTTGAGAGCACCGAAAGCTAAAAATTGGTCTGGTCACAAAGGGGGTTTAAGTGCCCAGTGGTCAAGTGGTTAAACAGATAAAGCAATGTATTTCTGGAACTGGTAATCTGTAATATAATTAATATTTTCTAGGGCTGTTACTGATCAAAATTTTTGTGTTCGATTAATTGTTTTATTTTTTAATCGGTTAATCGAATAATTTTGATTAATTATAACGCACATTCAGATCCAACTACTTTTAGCTGATCTCCTTGCAGGCTGATTTCCAGTGCAGCTCCCAACCACTGGAAAAATGGATAGCAGGATACAAAAAACACACCAAGGCAGCGCTCAATGGGAATAGCATTAAAACTTTTATAGTTTTCAAGTAGGTAACCAAATAAATATTGCACTGGAGATAAAATCGATGTAGCTACATAAACTGTAAAAATGGTGCGAGTAATACCAAACGGTACCAAAAGCAGTCATAAAAACATTTAGCTAGTTATGATACTGGTATGAAAATGTGTACAATGATATCACTGCTGAATCCAGAGGAGAGGTTAACATCAGTCCGTCGGAATGTAGATGTCCCGTGAAGGGAACTATCACAACTCCCAGTGGATGATTGTAGAATCCCAGGTTGATAGAGAGAGATGATAGAGGGAAGTGATAGAGGGAAGTGATAGAGGGAAGTGATAGAGGGAAGTGACAGAGGGAAGTGACAGAGGGAAGTGATAGAGGGAAGTGATAGAGGGAAGTGTAACAGCCCTTGTGTGTGGCAGATAGTAAGGTCCCGCCGGCATGCAGATATGAAGGCACAGCAAAGGAGCCCTTCAGATGGACACGGCAAGCCCCGCCGGTGTCCATGACATTACTCGATCTCCGACGGAACTCCCTGAAGGCCCAGAAGCCAGCGGAGAGGTGAGTACCAATCAAAAGTATTTCAATCGATCAAAAAGATTTTGATCGATCAAAAAAATTAAACATTAATCGATTAATTAAAAGTTAATTTGCACAGCCCTAATATTTTCTTTTTTGGTTTAATACTGCTTTAACTGCATATTCAAGATGAGGCCAAACCAACATTTTGTAAAGGGGAAGAATTATTGATTATCTCTTAAATGTATGCATAACAGTATTTTGTAAGCTGAGTCTGTGATTTAAAAGCACCCCCAGATCCTTTTCAATCACTGTTTCTCCTAGGGAAGCACCTCCTAATGTGTGTTTACATTTCTCAATATTGAACCTCAGTAACTATAGACCTGTTAGTTTACCTTCTATAGCTGGGAAGATACTGAAAAGATTAATAAAAGACCACATAGAAGACTTCTTGCTGGAAAAAAAAATATTTAAGCAACAGAGAAAGAAGAACAAAAAGTGATCCCATCATACCCAACCTGGGTCTAGTAACATAAACGTGCCCCCATCCCCATATATATATATTTATGGTTGTGGCCCTCTGACCGAGAGTGATGTGGATCACATAAACACGCGACAAGACTTACAACATAAATAGACCTGAAGTGTGCCTTGGTGGTCTGGTCAGTATGCCAAGAAAAGGGGGCATACCCAAAGTAAGTAATGGGTAGTTGTTGAAGAAGAATATGCTGAGAAGTGCCCTGAAAAGGGAAGGGCGGGAGGGTGTCGAATGTGATTGAATGCGCAGACTCACGGACATTAGGTGAGCTGGGAAGAGTCGGCCCAGTGACGTGTAGTACTGCACACTGAACCGACAAAGAGTATGTGTGAGTGGGCTGCTTAAATACCCTCCGGGCTCCTCCCATAAACTCAGGCCACCATACTGGCCTTCTTATTTATGGTCGTGGCCCTCTGACCGAGAGTGATGTGGATCACATAAACACGCGACAAGACTTACAACATAAATAGAACTGAAGTGTGCCTTGGTGGTCTGGTCAGTATGCCAAGAAAAGGGGGCCAAAGATTTAGATAGGGAAATAGCTTATATTGATTTCTTGTATTTATTGAGCCAGCTTGGTAAAGGCTTGTGCCATTCCTTCCTGAGGATTTGGGATGTATGTGGCAAAACAAGGAGACTTCCCAGCAGCCTGGTATCTCGATTACGTGGTCTGGTACTCCCTGTTGGGAGGCAGTTGAGGCTGCTCTAATTCGGAAAGAATGTCCAGAGAACCGACTGGGATTTGAAGCCCAAGTTGCGTAGGATTCTGACATGCTTGACAACTGTCTGCCACTCAGGGAGCTGGTTTAGAAAGGGTAGCAACAAGCTACCATCAGATTGGCTGGGTAGATGGAGCAGTAGTCGGTCGAGCACCGTCACTGGGCGTCAGGCATTGTTTGTCTGAAACAGGTTGATGTCAACCCCCGGGGCTGGTTTGTTGCGTTTGCAGACTGAGAGTGTAGGGGTTCGAAAGCGAGTCGGGTGGCATCGGAGCAGTGTCTGACTGCCGGAGCCACTGACTGTAAATTCACTAGGTTGTAGGGAACCGTAGAAGGCCTGGTAGATGGCTGCTTGGATGACTATGCTGGGCAAGGCCCTAAATGGGGAACGAGTAAGGATTTCAGACATGTCCCTGAAGAGGGCACTCTTGAAAGGTAGGCGCTCGCCACTGACTACAGGTTGGTGCTTCTGTATGCTCTGTAGAAGGGACTTGACTGCATGGGCTCGAGAATACTGACAGGTTACTGGAGTCCTGCAGGGACAGGAAATGCTGGACGCCATCTAGATATGGCGTGATATTATTGTGAGAAAGGGTCAGGTGCGTGTGACAATACGATATGAAGGCTAGGACGTGTCTAACGTTGCCTAATGCTGCTCCGAGGCAAGTGGCCAAAAATTAGCAGTTAGTGTTCCAAGCAGTGCGATAGGCCTTCAGTGTGTTGCGTGCCAAGGAGTGGTTAATAAGCTGGGTAGAGTTGGTGAGATGCTACTTCAATCCATCGTCAGCAATGACCAGGGTGGGACAGGGATAGTTTTTGGGTCAGCTGCATGCTCTTGCTGGAAAAACAAAGTAAGGTTGGAATGGAACAGAGCATCAGCTGCGATTTTGCATTTGCCTGGAACATGTCTACAGAAGATATTAAACTGGTGATAAAGTGACAGCTGCGCGAGCCTGCGCAGGAAGGACGTGATGGGGAGAGGCTTGATCTACCTTAATTGATGAAGTCGGCTGTGGCTTGATTGTCTGTGGTGAAGAACACTGTCTGTCCAGTTCAAGTGTGGCCCCAGACCTGGGCAGCTGCCACAATGGGGTACAGCACGAGGCGTGATGAAGACTGGGTGAAGCAGAAATTTAAGAGAATTTCTGGGGGCCAAGGTTTGGAGAACCAGTGGCGGACGAAAAATGCAGGCAAAAGCCCGTGGTGGCTCGGCTGACACTGCCGGGATGAAGATTGAAATGCTGTTCTATCAGGTGGGGAAGTTGTCCCACATAGCTAAGTCTGCTACTGATGCTTGGTTTAGTTTGAGAACTTGGACTGGATCTTGCATTGGTGTGAGAAAATCAAGACAATACACAGGTGCTCAACAAGACGATATACGTGCACTCGCTGACCAACGTTCCTTTGCCGACCAACGTGCACTCGCAGACCAACGTGCACTCGCAGACCAATGCCCACTCGCTGACCAATGCCCACTCGCTGACCAACGTGGACTCGCTGACCAATGCGCACTCGCTGACCAACGTGCACTCGCTGACCAACGTGCACTCGCAGACCAACGTGCACTCGCAGACCAACGTGCACTCGCTGGTGCTGGTTGGAAACCTGAACTAACTGCAGTGAAAAAGACAGGGAAAAGATGAGTGGCCCGTGTGCCACTCAAGATGAATGGCCAACTGGGTGCCACTGTGTGTTTGTTTGGCTGATTGTCACTGAGGTGTGTTTGCAAGTTTAGTTTGTATTCGGGTTTGCACGTAGGTGCGTGCTGCAAAGTGTTTTATACTGCTGCAGACAATATTGTGTAGTTGCAAGGGTCTAAGTCTGGTTTGCTGAGACGATATTGCGTGGTTGCAAAGGTCTCGATGATTATGAGGTTTGTTTTGAGATGGCCTTGTGTGGTTGCACGGGTCTCAACAAGTGAGGGGTTGCTGAGACAATGTTGCGTTTGCAATGGTCTCAAGTGAGTGTCGGGCTGCTGAGATGACTATGTATGGCTGCAAAGGTCTGAACGGGTGTCAGGTTGCTGAGACGATATTGCGTTTGCAATGGTGTCAAATGAGTTTCAGTTTGCTAAGATGACTTTGTATAGCTGCAAAGGTCTGAACGGGCGTTAGGTTGCTGAGATGAGATTGTGTGGTTGCAAAGGTGTAGACGAGTTTGAGGTAGCTGAGATTACATTTTGCAAGGGTCTCAAATGAGTGTCAAGTTGCTGAGACAACATTCCCCCCTTTTTTTCTTTTTTTTTTTTATGAAAACGACTGTGAATGAAACGCTGGTAAACATGAGTTACCACATCTGGCTGTGTTCACAAGCTGTTACAGGCATTGGCGTTTCGAATGCCTTTGAACATCCGTCTGAACCCATTTTTTTTTTTTCGAGAAGGTTTCTGAACTCAACTACCTAGAAATTACTATAAATGATCCTGTGTACATGTACTGATAAGATAACATAGAGGAGTGATTGGGGATCCTGTGTAGACGTACTGATAAGATAACATAGAGGAGAGATCAGGGGCGGCTGAAAAACACCCATTTTTCTGGCTGCAAGTGTCTCAATGAATGCCATGTTGCTGGGGCGAGACTGCGTGGTCACAAAGGTCTTTGATGAGTGGGAGGTTGCTCGAGACGGTATTGCGTGGTTGCAAGGCTCTCGATGAGTGTGGGGCTGCTGAGACGGTATTGCGTTTGCAAGGGTCTCAACAATGGTGTGAGGCTGCCGAGATGGTATTGCATGGTTGCAAGGGCCTTGATGAATGTGGGGCTGCTGAGATGGTATTGCGTTTGCAAGGGTCTCAACAAGGGTGTCAAGCTGCTGAGACGGTTTTGCGTGGTTGCAAGGGCCTTGATGAATGTAGGGCTGCTGAGACGATTTTGCGTGGTTGCAATGGTCTCAAGAGGTGTCAGGTTGCTGGGCCGAGATTGCATGGTGGCAAAGTATTTTTTTTTGCGTTTTTCTTTTTTTTTATACATATAAATATATTTTTTTTTTCTTGCGTTTTTGTAAGAGCCTTGTGTTGTAAGGGTCTTAACAAGGGTGTCAGGCTGCTGAGATGATTTTGTGTGGTTTCAAGGGTCTCGATGAGTGTGGGGCTGCTGAGACGGTATTGCGTTTGCAAGGGTCTCAACAAGGGTGTCAGGCTGCTGAGACGATTTTGCGTAGTTGCAGCAGTCTCAACAGGTGTCAGGTTGCTGGGGGGCTGAGATTGCGTGGTGGCAACGTTTTTTTTTTTTTTTTTTGCGTTTTTGTATATATTTTTTATTTTGCGTTTTGTAAAGGTCATGTGTTGCAAGGGTCTTAACAAGGGTGTCAGGCTGCTGGGATGATTTTGTGTGGTTGCAAGGATCTCAATGAGTGTGGGGCTGCTGAGACGATATTGCGTTTGCAAGGGTCTCAACAAGGGTGTCAGGCTGCTGAGACGATTTTGCATGGTTGCAATGGTCTCAACAGGTGTCAGGTTGCCGAGGGGCTGAGATTGCGTGGTGGCAAATTTTTTTTTTTTTATATTTGCGTTTTTATATATATTTTTTATTTTATTTTGCGTTTTGTAAAGGTCATGTGTTGCAAGGGTCTTAACAAGGGTGTCATGCTGGGATGATTTTGCGTGGTTGCAAGGATCTCAATAAGTGTAGGGCTGCTGAAACAATATTGCGTTTGCAAGGGTCTCAACAAGGGTGTCAGGCTGCTGAGACAATTTTGCATGGTTGCAATGGTCTCAACAGGTGTCAGGTTGCCAAGGGGCTGAGATTGCGTGGTGGCAAAGTTTTTTATTTTATTTTTTGCGTTTTTATATATATTTTTTATTTTATTTTGCGTTTTGTAAAGGTCATGTGTTGCAAGGGTCTTAACAAGGGTGTCAGGCTGCTGGGATGATTTTGCGTGGTTGCAAGGATCTCAATGAGTGTAGGGCTACTGAAACGATATTGCGTTTGCAATGGTCTCAACAATGGTGTCAGGCTGCTGAGACGATTTTGCATGGTTGCAATGGTCTCAACAGGTGTCAGGTTGCCGAGGGGCTGAGATTGCGTGGTGGAAAAGTTTTTTTTTTTTTGCAGGTTTTTTTAGCGTTTTTTTTTTCTGTGTTTTATATATATATTTTATTTTGCGTTTTGTAAAGGTCATGTGTTGCAAGGGTCTTAACAAGGGTGTCAGGCTGCTGAGATGATTTTCATGGTTGCAAGGTCTCAATCAATTAGAATTGGGTTACTGAGAAAGGATAGAAACACCTGATTTGTTTGTACCTTAAGCAAGCAGTATAGGGTAGAAGAACAATGCCTGTATGAATCGTAGGTTCCATAGGGGCCACTAATGAACGATATGGGAGACAACGAATAGTAGCAAATTGATAGGACATAAAGAGTTTAATAACAAATTTTACTTGCGACAGTGGGCCATGCGAGTGAGTTTGCGGCGGACTGTGGCTGGAGTGAAACATGTAGGAAAGGTGTAGGGATGCCATGCATGGGGCAAAACAACAAAGTTTGGTGTAGAAAATAGAACACGAGAAGTGCGTACGAATATTTTATAAGCTCCACTGTGTGAACCGAACATGATGCGGGTGACACCATGAGTGGCCACAAATTTTGACATGACAAACAAGCTAACGAATCCTACCTTGGACAATGAACATGCAACTGGGTTTGCTTGGACTGGAGTGGATGTGCAACACATCCGAAGAGTGTGGTGTGGTGTGGTGACGGACAGGCAATAACTTTGGTAAATAAATGAGAGAGAAGAACCGTGTACAAACAATTCGTAAATTCTGCTGCGGAAACTAAAACGCACGGCATGGGGGAAACATAGTTTGAGAACTTGGACTGGATCTTGCATTGGTGTGAGAAAATCAAGACAATACACAGGTGCTCAACAAGACGATATACGTGCACTCGCTGACCAACGTGCACTCGCTGACCAACGTGCCTTTGCCGACCAACGTGCACTCGCAGACCAACGTGCACTCGCAGACCAACGCCCACTCGCTGACCAATGGGCAATCGCTGACCAACACGCACTCGCTGACCAACGTGCACTCGCTGACCAACGTGCACTCGCAGACCAACGTGCACTCGCAGACCAACGTGCACTCGCTGGTGCTGGTTGGAAACCTGAACTAACTGCAGTGAAAAAGACAGGGAAAAGATGAGTGGCCCGTGTGCCACTAAAGATGAATGGCCAACTGGGTGCCACTGTGTGTTTGTTTGGCTGATTGTCACTGAGGTGTGTTTGCAAGTTTAGTTTGTATTCGGGTTTGCACGTAGGTGCGTGCTGCAAAGTGTTTTATACTGCTGCAGACAATATTGTGTGGTTGCAAGGGTCTCAGTCTGGTTTGCTGAGACGATATTGCGTGGTTGCAAAGGTCTCGATGATTATGAGGTTTGTTTTGAGATGGCCTTGTGTGGTTGCACGGGTCTCAACAAGTGAGGGGTTGCTGAGACGATGTTGCGTTTGCAATGGTCTCAAGTGAGTGTCGGGCTGCTGAGATGACTATGTATGGCTGCAAAGGTCTGAACGGGTGTCAGGTTGCTGAGACGATATTGCGTTTGCAATGGTGTCAAATGAGTTTCAGTTTGCTAAGACGACTTTGTATAGCTGCAAAGGTCTGAACGGGCGTTAGGTTGCTGAGATGAGATTGTGTGGTTGCAAAGGTGTAGACGAGTTTGAGGTAGCTGAGATTACATTTTGCAAGGGTCTCAAATGAGTGTCAAGTTGCTGAGACAATATTCCCCCCTTTTTTTCTTTTTTTTTTTAATGAAAACGACTGTGAATGAAACGCTGGTAAACATGAGTTACCACATCTGGCTGTGTTCACAAGCTGTTACAGGCATTGGCGTTTCGAATGCCTTTGAACATCCGTCTGAACCCATTTTTTTTTTTTTTTCGAGAAGGTTTCTGAACTCAACTACCTAGAAATGACTATAAATGATCCAGTGTACATGTACTGATAAGATAACATAGAGGAGTGATTGGGGATCCTGTGTAGACGTACTGATAAGATAACATAGAGGAGAGATCAGGGGCGGCTGAAAAACACCCATTTTTCTGGCTGCAAGGGTCTCAATTAATGCCATGTTGCTGGGGCGAGACTGCGTGGTCACAAAGGTCTTTGATGAGTGGGAGATTGCTCGAGATGGTATTGCGTGGTTGCAAGGCTCTCGATGAGTGTGGGGCTGCTGAGACGGTATTGCGTTTGCAAGGGTCTCAACAATGGTGTGAGGCTGCCGAGACGGTATTGCATGGTTGCAAGGGCCTTGATGAATGTGGGGCTGCTGAGATGGTATTGCGTTTGCAAGGGTCTCAACAAGGGTGTCAAGCTGCTGAGATGGTTTTGCGTGGTTGCAAGAGCCTTGATGAATGTAGGGCTGCTGAGACGATTTTGCATGGTTGCAATGGTCTCAAGAGGTGTCAGGTTGCTGGGCCGAGATTGCATGGTGGCAAAGTATTTTTTTTTGCGTTTTTCTTTTTTTTATATATATAAATATATATTTTTTTCTTGCGTTTTTGTAAGGGCCTTGTGTTGCAAGGGTCTTAACAAGGGTGTCAGGCTGCTGAGATGATTTTGTGTGGTTTCAAGGGTCTCGATGAGTGTGGGGCTGCTGAGACGGTATTGCATTTGCAAGGGTCTCAACAAGGGTGTCAGGCTGCTGAGACGATTTTGCGTAGTTGCAGCGGTCTCAACAGGTGTCAGGTTGCCGGGGGGCTGAGATTGCGTGGTGGCAAAGTTTTTTTTTTTTTTTGCGTTTTTGTATATATTTTTTATTTTGGGTTTTGTAAAGGTCATGTGTTGCAAGGGTCTTAACAAGGGTGTCAGGCTGCTGGGATGATTTTGCGTGGTTGCAAGGATCTCAATGAGTGTGGGGCTGCTGAGACGATATTGCGTTTGCAAGGGTCTCAACAAGGGTGTCAAGTTGCTGAGACGATTTTGCATGGTTGCAATGGTCTCAACAGGTGTCAGGTTGCCGAGGGGCTGAGATTGCGTGGTGGCAACGTTTTTGTTTTTTATTATTTGCGTTTTTTATATATATTTTTTATTTTATTTTGCGTTTTGTAAAGGTCATGTGTTGCAAGGGTCTTAACAAGGGTGTCAGGCTGCTGGGATGATTTTGCGTGGTTGCAAGGATCTCAATGAGTGTAGGGCTGCTGAAACGATATTGCGTTTGCAAGGGTCTCAACTAGGGTGTCAGGCTGCTGAGACGATTTTGCATGGTTGCAATGGTCTCAACAGGTGTCAGGTTGCCGAGGGGCTGAGATTGCGTGGTGGCAAAGTTTTTTATTTTATTTTTTGCGTTTTTATATATATTTTTTCTTTTATTTTGCGTTGTGTAAAGGTCATGTGTTGCAAGGGTCTTAACAAGGGTGTCAGGCTGCTGGGATGATTTTGCGTGGTTGCAAGGATCTAAATGAATGTAGGGCTGCTGAAACGATATTGCGTTTGCAAGGGTCTCAACAAGGGTGTCAGGCTGCTGAGACGATTTTGCATGGTTGCAATGGTCTCAACAGGTGTCAGGTTGCCAAGGGGCTGAGATTGCGTGGTGGAAAAGTTTTATTTTTTTTTGAAGGTTTTTTTAGCGTTTTTTTTTTTTTGCGTTTTTTTTTCTGCGTTTTTTTATATATATTTTATTTTGCGTTTTGTAAAGGTCATGTGTTGCAATGGTCTTAACAAGGGTGTCAGGCTGCTGAGATGATTTGCATGGTTGCAAGGTCTCAATCAATAAGAATTGGGTTACTGAGAAAGGATAGAAACACCTGATTTGTTTGTACCTTAAGCAAGCAGTATAGGGTAGAAGAACAATGCCTGTATGAATCGTAGGTTCCATAGGGGCCACTAATGAACGATATGGGAGACAACGAATAGTAGCAAATTGATAGGACATAAAGAATTTAATAACAAATTTTACTTGCGACAGTGGGCCATGCGAGTGAGTTTGCGGTGGACTGTGGCTGGAGTGAAACATGTAGGAAAGGTGTAGGGATGCCATGCATGGGGCAAAACAACAAAGTTTGGTGTAGAAAATAGAACACGAGAAGTGCGTACGAATATTTTATAAGCTCCACTGTGGGAACCGAACATGATGCGGGTGACACCATGAGTGGCCACAAATTTTGACATGACAAACAAGCTAACGAATCCTACCTTGGACAATGAACATGCAACTGGGTTTGCTTGGACTGGAGTGGATGTGCAACACATCCGAAGAGTGTGGCGTGGTGTGGTGACGGACAGGCAATAACTTTGGTAAATAAATGAGAGAGAAGAACCGTGTACAAACAATTCGTAAGTTCCGCTGCGGAAACTAAAACGCACGGCATGGGGGAAACATAGAATGGCAATGGTGGAAAGTATGCAATGTATCTGATACAAAACGGTTATAAAGAGAAATGACTGATACAAAAACGTTGTAAAATGCATGAAACAAATCCGATACGAATCGGAAGTAAGGAGTGTTGAACAAATCTGCTGTGAATTGGTTGTATAGTGTATGCTACCAGCCACCCATCCCCCCAGGCTTATCAAGTGCAGACAAGGCAGCAGGTGAGTTCAATTACCAACTCAATCTGCCAAAGAACCCATACAAAGAATATATGCTAATCTCCAAATGAATGAGACAGCAAGCATGGACACAAATATGAATATACAAATAAATAGTTTGTTTGGCAGGAGGAAGTTACAAATGTACCAAGCTTGTAACTAAGATGTTAGAACATGAGCAACAATAAATCTGAGGCAGATTTTTACAAAAGAAATGCAGGATAGGAAGCATAACGAATTGCAAGATTGCACATGATACAAAAGGTTTGAATACAACTTGCGACAGTAAGCGGGAACCGCCGCCGAAGACCATGAACGGAGAAGCCGCAATGCACTTGCGATGTCGAATGTGATTGAATGTGATTGAATGCGCAGACTCACGGACATGAGGTGAGCTGGGAAGAGTCGGCCCAGTGACGTGTAGTACTGCACACTGAACCGACAAAGAGCATGTGTGAGTGGGCTGCTTAAATACCCTCCGGGCTCCTCCCATAAACTCAGGCCACCATACTGGCCTTCTTATATATATATATATATATATATATATATATATGCAAAGAAAGAAAGAAGGTGTTTTGGGACTTTAAATGAGGCAAGTATATGTTTGAATAAAAAAGAAAACAGATAACTAGTTGTACATAGGCTACGTGTCATGGGGAGCATGCACGTAGTCATGACGTAATCCGATTAGCTAGATGCAGCTGAGGTAAATAATACAAAAGTTGCTATGTATTGTGTCATATAAAAAAATA
The DNA here is from genome assembly GCA_029574335.1 of Rana kukunoris. NCBI lineage: Eukaryota > Metazoa > Chordata > Amphibia > Anura > Ranidae > Rana > Rana kukunoris. The sequence continues at coordinate 43,454,199 of CM056058.1, read as the reverse complement.
TATATACAACACAAATTTTCCATAAAAATGGATATAAATAATAATAATAATAATACTAGCAATCGTAACATATTTATTGTCATAAGTACATATGATTGATACATACAAAAACAATAAATTAATTAATAATATACATATACAGGTCCAATAAATTATAACAATCATGATACACATAATCAATAAATTTATTTAAGAATTGATGGTTTAAAAACAAGTTTAGCCTGGCATCCTAGAGTAAAACTCGATGTGTTTCGTGGAATTGACAACCACTCATCAGTAGTATAGATGCATGGATAAAGGCTAGAAGGTAAGATGGGAAAAAAAGTAAAAAAAAAATCTAAAAAGAATATACCATATACTTTGGGTAACAAAGCTTCATGCTTATATGTTACCTAGGGTGAATCCCATATATGTATGCACATGGCCTAGTAGTTGCCCAAGATGTAGTGGGGACCATGGGTCTGAGAAAGGTATCCCATCCGGGGCAGAGGCAGGGACAGTTCCCCCTCCCTGTCCCAAGAAGCTGAGGGAATGGCTGTGAACGGCCAATCGGAGTGGCCGTTTGGTATGCGATCTGTGTGGCCAATGAGAGATGATCTCAAATGTAAACATATGAGATCATCTCTCATTGCCGGCTCTCCCTCCTCACACAGAGACAGTGTGTGAGGATGGAGAAGGATCTGTGAGTTGCCTTTTTTTTGCAGTGCGCCAATCTGCACCCACCTGTGCCAATCTGGGACCCGCTGTGCCGTCAGTGATTTGTGCAGTGCCACCTCATCAGTGCCCACCTGTGCCGCCCATCAGTGCCCACCTGTGCCACCAATCAGTGCCCACCTGTGTCAATCAGTGCCCACCTGTGCCGCCTCATCAGTGCACAGCTGTGCAATTAGTCAGTGCACAACTGCTCCACCTCATCAGTGCACATCTGCTCCGCCAATCAGTGCCCATCTGCTCCGCCAATCAGTGACCAACTGCTTCGCCAATCAGTGACCAACTGCTTCACCTCATCAGTGCCCATCTGCTTCACCTCATCAGTGCCCATCTGCTCCACCTCATCAGTGCCCATCTGCTCCACCTCATTAGTGCCCATCTGTTCCACCTCATTAGTGCCCATCAGTGAAGACTTAGCCTACACCTGTGTATTCGCATCACCACCAGCATGTTGGGCCTCTGTATGTGGCCAGGCAGTGAAAAAGTCTCACACATGGGGTATCGTTCTACTCAGGACGAGTAGCAGAATGTATTTTGGGGTGTCATTTTTGCTATGTACATGCTATGTGTTGGAAATATCTTATCAATGGACAACTTAGTGTAAAAAAAATGCGTTTTCATTTTTTTTCCACATTTCCTAAAAACTGCTGGAAAAAAATAAACCGTTCAAAAGACTCATCATGCCTCATAGATTATACGTTGGGGTTAGTTTTCCAAAATGGGGTCACTTTGTGGGTAATTCCATTGTCCTGGTGTTCCAGGGCCTTCAAAATTGTAATAGGTAGTCAACTAGTTAGATGTGTAATTTATGCTCCTAAAACCCCTGATTGCGCTCCCTGCATGTTGGGCCTCTGTATTTGGCCAGGCAGTGAAAAAGTCTCACACATGGGGTATTGTTTTACTCAGGAGGAGTAGCAGAATGCATATTGGGGTGCCATTTGTGGTATGCACATGCCGTGTGAAAGAAATAAGCTATTACAATGACAATTTTGAGAAATTTTTTAAATACAAAATAAAAATCTTGATTTTGATTTTGCAAAGTATGGTGGGAAAAAAATACAACTTCAAATAACTCACCATGCCTCTTACTAAATACCTTGGAATGTCTACTTTCCAAAAGGGGGTTATTTGGGGGGCATTTGTACTTTCCTGGCTTGTTAGCGTCTCAGGAAATGAGGTCTTCAGTACATCAGGTGTGATCAGATGTGATCATTTTTTATGATTTGCACTATAGCTTGTAGACTCTAAAAATTTAACACAGACCAAATCATTTCCAAAAATGGGGGGTTATTTTTATCAAAGACATGTAGCAGTATAAACTGTGGTCAAAATTTATGAAGAAAAATTAATAATCTGCAAAATTATATCACAGAAACTAAGACATTTTTTTTTTTCAAAATTTTCGGTCTTTTTTCATTAATAGCGCAAAAAATAAAAACCCAGGGCCAGATTCAGGTAGAGTTAGGCTGGAGTATCAGTGATACTCCAGCCTAACTGTCACTTTAAGCCGGCGTTTTTGTTTTCTGTAACCAGAAAACAAGAAACGCCGAGTTGGAGTTCCGATGCGAGCGGCGTAATTGAATTTCGCCATCGCATCGCAACTTTAATTTAAAAATGGCGCTGGGGGCGTTCCCGCTGATTTACACCGAAAAAATATGTTAATCAGCGGGAATCGGCAATTCACGATCGTATTCGGGCGCGACGCAGTGACTTTCCGACGTTTCCGTAAGAGATACGTGGCGTAAAGATAAAGCAGCCCCCTAGTGGAGTATCCTATGTTAAGTATAGCCGTCGTCATCGCGTCGAAGAAAAAAAAATTGCGTCGCTTGCGTAAAACGTCCATGAATGGGGATTTGACGTCATTGACGTTCACTGACAGAATTTGGAGCATGCGCACTGGGATGCATTGACAGTCGACGCATGCGCAGTACGTTCGCCGCGGGATCGCACTTAGTTTAAATAATACACGCCCCGTACCCGCCCAATTTGAATTCCGCCGGCTCATTTGCGATACGCTGCCGCAACTTTAGGAGCAAGTGCTTCATGAATAACAGCACTTGCTCCTAAAATTTCACCAGAGTAACGTAAATGAGTAACGTTACTCCAGCTTAAAGATGCTCCCATCTACCTGAATCTGGCCCCCAGAGGTGATCAAATACCACCAAAATAAATCTCTATTTGTATGAAAAAAGGACAAAAAAATTATTAAATGTGTCAAAAGTGTCCGATGTGTCCGCCGTAAATGTCGCAGTCCAAATAAAAATCGCAGATCGCCGCCATTACTAGTAAAAAAAAATATAAAAAAAAATTCATAATTCTGTCCCCTATTTTGTAGGCGCTATAACTTTTGCGCAAAGCAAGTCGCTTATTGCGTTTTTTTTTTTTTACAAAAATACGTAGAAGAATACGTATCGGCCTTAACTGAGAAAAAAAATAGTTTTTTAAAAAAAAAATGGGATATTTATTATAGCAACAAGTAAAAAATATACATATATTTTTAAATTGTCGCTCTTTTTTTGTTTATAGCGCAAAAAATAAAAACCGCACGGGCGATCAAATACACCAAAAGAAAGCTCTATTTGTGGGGAAAAAAGCATGCCAATTTTGTTTGGGAGCCACGTCGCACGACCGCACAAATGTCAGTTAAAGTGACGCAGTGTCGGAAGCTGAAATTTCGCCTGGGCACGAAGGGGGTTTATGTGCCCAGTAAACAAGTGGTTAAGTTCCCCATTAAGCAAGTGGTTAAACGTATAGCTGTCATTTAATTGATATAAAATCACTGTGATATGTAAATGTGGTAGAGAACGGCATGAGTGCCAATTAATAAGTGCAATTTATTCAAAACACAAAGGGCCAGATTCACGTACATCGGCGCATTTTTTGACTGGTGTAGCGCACCTCCTTTACGTTAGACCGCCGCAATGTAGCGGCGCAATCACTGTATTCTCGTTTGATTTGCGCAGAAATTAGCGCCTGTGCAGCGTAATTTCAGAGGCGTAAGGTGGAGTAATTCAAATTGGGAGGGACGTGAGAGTGTTACATTGAAATGAGCCGTGACCCCATGCAAATGAAGGGCCGGCCGGATCGCGCATGCGCGCATGAAGCAGACCATGGTTAGCACCTCTGTGCGCATGCTCACAACTCGGGAACGGCGCAATCAGTGAAATTGGAAGTGGTCCAGGGCAACTTAGTGAACTACGCAGACAGCATAAATAGACAGACACAAACGCACTTTCTTTGCAAAAGTACATCCCTTTGTATCCCTTCCTATACAGCAAGGTGCTTTTGTTCTGTTGTTTATTAGCGTTTGTTTGTTCGTTTGTTTGTGACAAGTCTTTGAGATATTTGGGGACTGTTTTGCAGAGTGATTTTTGTCTTTTATGTGTTTTCTTTGTTGTTATTTTTTTTTTAATTATATTTTTGCTGGGCATTTTTTATTTTTGCTGGTCAATATTTTTTTTATTTTGGTTCTGTTTGTGAATGATTTTGGAATGTGGGGGTGACATTCCTGCCGGAAAAGGGGTGTCACCCTCATTTGTGGTGGAGAAGTGATCCCCAGGTCCGTGTGAATGGTGTATGAATGTACAGTGACATAATTGGAGCCGTGGCATGGCGTTGCTGCTCACAAGTCCTGCATGGTGGGCTTGTGCCAATCCAATGTGATGAGGATGTGATGTGTCTGTGCTAGGGACCACAGTGGTGTGCATGCATGCATTCTCATTGTGCCATGATTAATGTGTGTGTTTAACGTGCAAAGATGCCTAATGTGAGCTGGCTCCTGGCTGCTCTTCCCTCAGAAGACGGGGTAGCCTCAGTTAGGGGGGGATTGTCTGGTTCGGGGGTCAGGTCATCACTTATGTCAATCTCCAGGCCCTTTCTCACTGCGAAGTTGTGCAGCGTGGGCGTGTTCCATTGAAATGAGCCGTGACCCCATGCAAATAAAGGGCCGGCCGGATTGCACATGCGCGCATGAAGCAGACTATGGTCAGCACCTCTCTGCGCATTCTCAGAACTCGGCACGGCGCAATCAGTGATATTGGAACTAGGCCCGGTCAACTTAGTGAGCTACGCACAGTGCTTAAATAGACAGAGAGAAACGCCCTTCCTTTGTAAAATTACATCCATTTGTTTCCCTTCCTACAGCAAGGTGCTTTTGTTCTGTTGTTTGTTAGCGTTTGTTGGTTTGTGACATGTCTTTGAGATATTTGGTGACTGTTTTGGATAGTGTTTTGGAGAGTGATTTTTGTCTTTTCTGTGTTTTCTTTGCTGTGTTTTTTATTTTATTTTTTTGCTGGTCATTTTTTTTTTTGCTGGGCAATTTTTTCGTTTTTGGATTTTTTTTTTCTGTTTGTGAATGATTTTGGAATGTGGGGGTGACATTCCTGCTGGAAAAGGGGTGTCACCCTCATTTGTGGTGGAGAAGGGATCCCCAGGACCAGGGAGAAGTGATCCCCGGGCCCGTGTGAATGGTGTATGAATGTACAGTGACATAATTGGAGCCGTGGCGTTGCTGCTCACAAGTCCTGCATGGTGGGCTTGTACTAATCCATTGTGATGAGGATGTGGTGTGTGTGATCTAGGGACCACAGCGGTGTGCATGCATGCATTCTCATTGTGCCATGATTAATGTGTGTGTTTAACGTGCAAAGATGTCTAATGTGAGCTGTCTCCTGGCTGCTCTTCTCACAGAAGACGGGGGACCCTCGGTTGGGGGTGGTTGTCTGGTTCGGGGGTCAGGTCATCACGTATGTCAATCTCCAGGCCCTTTCTCACTGCGACGTTGTGCAGCATGCAACATGCACCGATGATCTGGCATACAAAGTTTGGGGAATACAACAGGGTACCATGGGGGGTTCCGTATAGGAGTCATGAGATGGGGTCCCAATGCATATGCAGAGTCACCCTGAAGGGATAAGACAGGAGGATGTTAATAGTGCATGTGCCCCTTGTGATTTCAGCATCATGGGGGGGACAGTCATGCCTGCCACCCATGTCACTCACCAGCCAGCTGTCCCCATAAATGTTCTGTTCGAAATCTGTGGGGATGGGGCTAGGATTGTATATGTAGCTGTCATGGGTGTCATGGGTGGTGTCATGTGTTGGGCTGGTGATGTCCTCCTGCAGGTTTGTGGTTAATTCCAGGATGGCATGAGGGGTGAATCTGAAGATGCGAGACACCTCAGAATCACTCATGCCAAAGATGTCTATGCGTGTGTGATATATCAAGTGAAGAGTGAGGGGCTTGTATCAGATTAGATTATTATATCCATCAAGGTTTTAAAGGGCTATTGAAAGATAGTGAGACCGTCTTTGTAATTTGTATGTATGTTATGTATTGATGTATATATGTATGTATTTTTTTTGTAAAAATGTTTATAAAAGCAAAGAATTTTTTTTTGGAAAAAAAAATCTTCTCCTGTGCCCTCCTCTGTGCCCTCCTCCTTCTTTGCTCATCTAAAGTCAGTAGTATAGCTATGAGCATGGATGCCACTGGCATGTTGGCATACAGTTTGTTGTGCAGCAAGTGTGACTGCTCAGCTCCTCACTAACAGTGTTGCTTTAGCTGACATGTAGACATATTGTCTAATTTTATACCACCTTTTATATGGTCTAATTTTAGACAGGACGTGCAGCTGTTGCGCACAGCGCGTAGCCTGCGCTGCACCAACGTTCTTTTGTGGATCCCCGTAACTCGCTCATTTGCATATTTGAATAGCAAATCAATGGTATGTCTACCGCAGTTTTGCGCGGACGGATGCGCCTGTCTATCGAAATTACGCGGGTCAAAAAAAAGTAGATTTCTTGCGTATATCGTTTTGGGGATGCGGCGCATCGAAACGCATGCGCAAATTTAGACTTACGCCGCGCATCTCCTGTAACGCCGGCGTAATCGCTCTGTGAATCTGGCCCAAAGTGTTTATATATTGCACCCATATTATAAGTTAATTAAAAAACTCTATAAATTAATTGTGCTAAACATATAAAGTGAAAAGTGAAAGACAATTTCTATGTAATAGAAAAGTTCATATAAGCACATGCAAGACTGTGTCTAAATATGTGTTAAAAGTTGTTCCAATATCTTGAGCCAATTTAAAAATCTTATAATATCTTCTATCGTCCACAACACCACAAAGTGAATCCACCACCAGCTGAATTAAATTAACTCATCAGAGGTAAATGTTGGTAATGTTATAAACCAACCAGTAAAGCATTCCCTGCAGGAGTAATAATCTGCAGTATCTGCAATTATCACCTTCCCATACTCAAAAAGCCATCAGTCTATCCATCCATGTGTTGGGGGAGAAGAGAGAAACATTTCCATAGCTACAGCCCCTGGTGGATGTCGGATGACGAAATGCATAGGGCGGGGCTTTGGATGTGACATCAGCAGGAATATGGGTTAGCAGCTCATGGCCAGAGAGTGAAACCAGGGCTAACTCCATTTAAAGAGACCATACAATTGTCACTGTGTCAGTAGAGACACACTACAATGTGGGTGAGTATATTACATTTATGGTCATTACCAGGGGTCAAGTCCTGGAGAAAAAGGTGTGGGAACTCCCACTCAAGATCCACTCCCCCACCAAAAAAAAAAAAAAGGTACGCTCATATGCATAATTACTAAATCCCGCGATAATTTGTGGCAGACCTCTGCAATGTCTCCTGGGAACAATGACAAAAGCTCCCAGAAGACATTGAGGCATCAAGGAAGTGATGGAATTCTACCAGATGAATCCATATACAGGAAGAGGCCAGTAACAAAGGATTACTAAGGTTCACCTGCCCCTGACAGTGACTCGAGCTGGGCATCGCCGCTTAGTGAAGGATTGGCTCGGGTGGCTCGGCTGTTCTCGGCTGCTCTAGTCCTGCAAAGGGAACGGAGTTCCTGCTGTGGAAAAAGTGCAGGAACTCCGTTCCCACGCATTCCCGCAGGACTTGAGCCCTGGTCATTACCCTCTGACCGAGAGAGATGTGGATCACATAAACACACGACAAGACTTACAACATAAATAGACCTGAAGTGTGCCTTGGTGGTCTGGTCAGTATGCCAAGAAAAGGGGGTATACCCAAGGTAATAATGGGTAGTTAATTAAAGAAGGATATGCTGAGAAGTGCCCTGAAAAGGGAAAGGGCGGGAGGGTGACGAATGCGATTGAATGTGCAGGCTCACAGACATGAGGTGAGCTGGGAAGAGTCGGCCCTGTGACGTGTAGTACCGCACACTGAACCGACAAAGAGCATGTGTGAGTGGGCTGCTTAAATACCCTCCGGGCTCCTCCCATAAACTCAGGCCACCATACTGGCCTTCCTATTTATGGTCATTACCCTCTGACCGAGAGAGATGTGGATCACATAAACACGCAACAAGACTTACAACATAAATAGACCTGAAGTGTGCCTTGGTGGTCTTTTATTGATTTCTTGTATTTATTGAGCCAGCTTGGTAAAGGCTTGTGCCATTTCTTCCCGAGGATTTGTGATGTGGCAAAACAAGGAGACTTCCATAAGCCTGGTATCTTGATTACGTGGTCTGGTTGGGAGGCAGCTGAGGCTCCTCTAATTCGGAAAGAATGTCCAGAGAACTGACTGGGGTTTGAAGCCCACGTTACTTAGGAGGATTCTGACATGCTTGACACACTGGCTGCCACTCAGGGAGCTGGTTTAGAAAGGATAGCAATGAGCTACCATCAGATTGGCTGGGTAGATGGAGCAGTAGTCGGTCGAGCACCGTCACTGGGCGTCAGGCGTTGTTAGTCTGAAACAGGTTGAGGTCAACCCCCGGGGCTGGTTTGTTGCGTTTGCAGACTGTGAGAGTATAGTGGTTCGAAAGCGAGTCGGTGGTGTCGGAGCAGTGTCTGACTGCTGGAGACTCACTAGGTCGTAGGGAACCGTAGAAGGCCTGATAGATGGCTGTGTGGGTGACTAGGCTGGGCAAAGCCCTAAACAGGGAACAAGTAAGGATTTCAGACATGTCCCTAAAGAGGGCACTCTTGAATGGTAGGCGTTTGCCACTGACCACAGGTCGGTGCTTCTGTATGCCTTGTAGGAGGGACTTGACTGCATGGGCTCGAGAATACTGATGGTTTACTGGGGTCCTGCAGGGACAGGAAATGCTGAACGCCATCTAGATATGGTGTGATAGTATTGTGAGAAAGGGTCAGCTGCATGTGGCAATACGATATGAAGACTAGGACGTGTCTAACGTTGCCTATTGCTGCTCCGGGGCTATTAGTGTTCCAAACAGTACGATAGGCCTTCAGTGTGTTGCATGCCAAGGAGTGGTTAATAAGCTGGGTTGGTGAGATGCGACTTCAGTCCATCGCCAGCAATGACCAGGGTGGGACAGGGATAGTTGTCGCTCCAGGCTCTTGCTGGGAAAAACAAAGTAAGGTTGGAATGGGAAAGCACATCAGCTGCGATTTTGCATTTGCCTGCAATATGTCTATATTAGTGTAGCGCTACCCCCTCAGGAGCCGCTGATTAGATTTGGGATCGGCATATTTAAGTTACCTCTGTGTGATGTCTAGAAGTGAAAGTGATGAGCAGAGTAGAAATTGAATGTCCAGACTGATAGCTGAATTTTCTGATGCTTTATTCTTAGTCAAACACGACCAACATCAACATCAACAGGATAGGTTGATGAAAGAAAGAAGATGAACCTTGCAGCATCAGGCTTTGGATAAGTAAGGCAGTCCTGCCTTCAACAGTAGTATCCATCACGTCGCCACTCTAGCCAGAGTGGGTGAAGTGCCCCCGGACAGACCCCTCTCACAGGCCTGGCAGCCGAAGTGTCACTTGAAGCTTCTGGGAAGAAACAAGTCTCTGCCACCGACTTGGCTCTTAATAAATTAAGGTTTTAAGATGGAAACCTCTCTCACAGGCCCAATGTTAGCAAAGTAGAGCTGTAGAGCAAATCCTCCCAGTAGGTATTTAAGCAAAGGCCACCAGCTGACAGTCTGACTGTATTCTGTCAGTATCTGGTCACCAGATCCCCGATGGTTTATTCAAGCCCTGTTGGATCACCTGCCTCCGGGTTTCTCCTCAGATCAATCCCCCAACAAACAGCACCCAGCTTGGGATCTTCTCAGTAGAAGTGGGAACCCAGTAAGTCACTGGGGTCCCTGATAGCATCAGTTACCATGAGCCATGAAGCCCAAAGTTTGTAGCTCTGCATAGTGTAGGCCCCAGCCTGGTAGGCCATAGTGGTGGCATTGTGGCGTGCACGCACCCTGAAGGTGGGTGCCGCACCTGCGAACCGCTGCGGGTAGGAGACCCGGAAAGAAAACCCAGACAAAAAAAGGTGCCCGCATCAGATATACCCTCTCCCAGCATGCCAAGCGACGGAAAACGCTCCTCTGATTGGCTGCTGAGGAAAAGGAGACTCTGTCCAAGGATGATAACATATCCTCAGCACAGAGAATGGGACCACAGGCAGCCCAGCCCGAAACATACATTTGGGGAATTAACATGGATGAGAGCAAGGTAACTCTCTCATCCCCCCACTAAATTTACAATAGCGCCCAAACTGAAAGTAGGGGGCGCTACACACTCCCCCCACTTAAAATGACACTCTCCCCAGTGTCCTAAGGCATTCAAGCCTGAATGTCAGCCTGATGTCCGCCCAACAGTAAAGAAAAAGGAGGAAAAGAAAAAAAGAAACATAATTGCAAACTATAGAGTACATATAGTGACTTATTCAAACACTAAAATAAAACTATGACATCACTTGACATTACAATTACATACACAACCCTATCTATCTATGCTGCCCATGCTCCGACAGTGTTGATAGTAGGTGGGTCCCATAACCTACATAGTAAAAATAAAACAAACACACAGACAAAATTTTCACCCTGGTATATTAATAGATTTTTTTGTATGTACAATATACAAATCTCCACGGTCAGAATTGAGACTGCACCCTCTCATCAGAGTGTGAAGTTTCCCTTCCTCCCAAGGAGATATCAGAAAGTGCTAGACATTTCTTTACCCTGTTGCAGAATATAGAACGAGAAGAAAAAACAACAAGAGATACATTACAATCCTACAAGGGGAAAAAAAACGTTGCAGAACTCTGCCCCTAGCGGTCAGTGTGCTGGTACTACACAGCAGTCCAAGTTCAATGAAGAAGAAGACACAGCAGCAATAAGCAATAAAATAACATTTTCTTTATGGAGTCTTCTTTTGATACTGTGAAGAAGTTGGCAAGGCCCCACTCTAACTGACTGAACCCACCCCCCAGAGTTCTTCACATAAGCGGCAATGTGGATCTGGAGAGGCAAGGGGACAAAAGGACGAAAAACAACTCGAGTGGGGGCGAAAACCCTTGTCCAAAACTTCATTAAAGGGTCACTAAAGGATTTTTTTTGTTAACTAAATAGCTTAATTTACCTTACTGCAGTCCTGTTTTCATGTCCTCATTGTTCGTTTTTGCTTTGATGTTGCTGTAATTCCTCTCTGTTCTGGACACTTCCTGGTTTTCTGTTTCCTTATAACCACAGTGCTGGGAGCTTTCTCATTGTGGTCACTAATCAAGGAGGTGTGATTACTGTGTGTAAAACAAAATTAGATTGGTGCTGAGGGGTTTTAGACAAACCATCACTGCCCTCTATTGGCTCTCTGGCTCTGTACATCAGAGAGACATAAAACAACAGCAAAAACAAAACTAGAACTGTAGGTTGATTATATGATTGATTTTTATCTATTTTTTTTTTTTATTGTTTATTTATGAAAGATTCACAGAAACAGAGTATATCGTCCGACAGAAGGAGAAGTACAATTAACAAGCAGTTAAACATAGCCAATCACATCTCATAAAAATCAACGATCTCAGGCAGGAATCAACTAGGTCACGTAGGACCGGCACACATCAATGCCTCATGTAATAACTGTAGATCGGTACATACATAACCTGGAAAATTAAACTAGATCCATGCCTAAAGTAGTACTTAAAAGATATGGGCAAAATGTAACCAGTAACACATATGTAGTTAAACAAACAAACAGGTAAGTGCATAAAATAAGGTAAAGTAAAATGAAAATGAACAGATGAAAGCAAAAGCACCATGAGAATCAAGTACCGTGGGGAGGCTCAGGTAGGGAGTTCGATGAGAATTCAGAAACGTCCCAGACATTCCATATTTTATCAAAAAGACATAAAGGCCCAGATTCAGATAGAATTAGACTATCATAGAGTATCAGAAATACACTACGCCGCCGTTTTTTACCTGGCTCTACGTGGAATCCAGGTAGATTTTGTCCAGTAAACGACGGCGGCGTAGTGTATTTCTCCTGTCGCAATCCATCTGCGCGAGCAGGGGGCGTGAATCATTTAAAATAGGCGCGTTCCCGCGGCGATCGACCTGCGCATGCTCCGTTCGCAAATTTCCCGCCATGCATTGCGCGAAATCACGTCGTTACGTCATTTTTTCTTGAGTAGCGTCGTTTACGGAGATTCCTATTCCCGAACGAGTTACGTAAAAAATAAATAAAAAAATTAAATTCGACGCGGGAACGACGGCCATACTTAACATGGGCTACGCACCGTTAGACCAGCAAAAAGCTGGTCTAACAGTACGTATAAAAAAATAGACGAAAGCGATTGCGAAGACCGCTCGTATCTTCGTGGATCGCCGTAAAAACTCATTTGCATATCCCGACGCATGAAAACGACGCAAACTCCTCCCAGCGGCCGCAAAAATATCGCAGCGTAGATCCGAAGGCTTACGAAGAAGTAAGCCTCTCGGATCGAAGCCCGAAGCCGCCGTATCATGGTTTGAGGATTCAAACTAGTGATACGGCGCGCAAAATTTGAAATTACTCCTGTCTAACACCAGTTAGACAGGCGTAATTGCTCTGTGAATCTGGGCCATAGTGTCTTCAATCTTGGCAGTTAGGTGTTCCATCCGGTGTGTGTCTGCTAGAATCGCGAGGACTTGATGGAGGGTGGGGGGAGAAGTGGAGAGCCATAGCCTAGGGATAGCCCTCCTGGTAGCTAAGAGAACAAAGGACATGAGTTTCTGTGACGTTTTATTTATATCTTTAAGGGGCAGACCTAAAAGAAAGTGTATAGGCTTTAGGGGTATAGAGTAAGGTAATAATTTCTGTAAAAGCTCCTGTACCTGTATCCATAAAGGCCTAATGAGGGGGCATTCCCAGAAAATATGAAAAAGGGAACCCACAGCCTCCTGACATCTCCAGCAAAGATTGGAGAGGGTGGGGTCACGTGCATGTAATAGGTCTGGGGTCCTATACCAGAACATCAAAATCTTAAAGGCAGTTTCCCTCTGTATCACACAGCGTGACATTTTGGACGTATTATCCCATATCTTCCCCCAGTCCAGTAATGAGATCGAATGCTGTAAAATGGAGGACCATTTGTGCATATATTTATGCATAACATCAGATAGAGGAGAAGATTTGTGTAAAATCTTGTATATAGACGAGATTTGTTTAGGCTTATAGGGGCCAGCTACACACAAGTAGACATGTGCACTTCCAAAAAATTCGTTTTTTTAGTTTATGTTATTTTCGTTTTTTTAATTTTTTCGGAAATTCGGAAATTCGGGAAATTAAAAAAAAAAATTTTCGTTTTTGTTTCATTCGTTTTTTTTATTTTTTCGTAAATTCGTAAATTCGGGAAGATCGAACAAATATTTTTTTCCGTTTTATTAGTTTTTTTGCTTTTTTCGTAAATTCGGGAAATTCGAAAATTCGGAATTTTCGGATTTCCGAAAATGCAAAAAAAACGAATAAAACGGAAAAAACGAAATTTCCGGAAAAAAACCGAATGAAACGAAAATTAAAAAAAATAATTTTCGGAAATTAAAAAATTCGAAAAATTCTGAAATTTCCCCTTTTTCGAATTTTCGATTTTCGATTTTCGAAATTAGAAAATTAGAAATTTCGAAAATTAGAAAATGAAATAATTCGAAAATTCGAAAAATAAAAAATGTGAAAATTCGAAATTAGAAAATTAGAAATTTCGAAAATTAGAAAATGAAATAATTCGAAAATTAGAATTTTCTCAATTTTCGAATTCTCTAATTCGAATATTCGAATTATTTAATTTTCGAATTTTTAATTTTCGAATTTTCACATTTTTCGAATTTTTAATTTTCGAAAATGAAAAATTCGAAAAATAAAAAATTGGAAAATTGGGAAATTCGAAATTTCGAAAAATGAAAAATTCGAAAATGAAAAATTCGAAAATTGAAAAATTCGAAATTCAAAAATGCCAAATTTCCAAAATGAAAAATTCAAAAATGAAAAATTTCGAAAATGAAAAATTCGAAAATTCGAGAAATTTCGAAAATGAAAGATTCGACATTTCGAAAAAAAATCTGAATTTGAAATTTGAAAATTCGAAAATGAAAAATTTGAATATGAAAAATTTGAATATTCGAAAAATAGAAAATTAATAATTCGAATTTTCGAAAAATGAAAAATTCGAAAATCGAAAATTCGGAATTTTTGAAAATTCAAACATTTGAAAATTAAAAAATTCGAAAATTAAAACATTCGAAAATTAAAAAAAAACTAAAAATTTTCGTATTTCCGAAAATCGGAAATACGAAAATTCGGAAATACAAAAATTTGGAAATTCAAGATTCGAAAAATAAAAAAATTGAAAATTGGGATATTCGAAATTTCGAAAATTGAAAAATTCGAAATGCGAAAATTCGAAAATTCAAAAATTGGAAATTGAAAAATGCTAAATTTCGAAAATGAAAAATTCGAAAATTCGAAATTTCGAAAATGAAAAATTCGAAAATTGAAAAATTCGAAATTTAGAAATTTAGAAAATGAAAGATTCGACATTTCGAAAAATAAAAAATTCGAAAATTTGAATATTCGAAATCCGAAATGTGAAAATTTGAAAATGAAAAATTAGAATATTCGAAAAATAGAAAATTAATAATTCGAATTTTCGGAAAATGAAAAATTCGAAATTCGAAAATTAAAAAAATCGAAAATCCGAAATTCGGAAATACGAAAATTCGGAAATTAAACAAATCGGAAATACTAAAATTTGGAAATTCAAAATTCGAAAATTGAAAAATTCGGGAATTGGAATTTTCGGAAATACGAAAATTCGGAAATTCGAATTTTCGGAAATACGAAAATTCGGAAATTCGAATTTTCGGAAATACGAAAATTCGGAAATTCGAATTTTCGGAAATACGAAAATTCGGAAATTCGAATTTTCGGAAATACGAAAATTCTTAAATTCGTAAAATTCGAATTTTCGGAATTCCGAAAAATCCGAAATTCGGAAATTCGAAATTTTCGGAAGTCCGAAAATTCGGAAATAAAAAATTTGTTAATACGAAAATTCAGAAATTACGAATTTACGAATTTTCGTTAAAAAAACAAATTAGAAGCTAAACGAAATGCACATGTCTACACACAAGCGTTCGAACTCTGTGGGCCTCTCTAGCGAAAGTGAGGGGAAGGAAGAAAGGAAGAAATGTTTAAACTGTAGGTATGGGTACTGTAGGGAGGGTGGGAGATCATATTTTGTTTTGAGTTCTGGGAAGGTCAATAGGACACGTGTAACTGGATGGACCAAGTGTCCCAGCTGAAAGATCCCGGCTTGAGTCCAAGGACCCATCCTTTCAAATGACAGGCTATCGGGGATGTCCGGGTTAAAAAGAACGTTCATTAGGGGGGAGCATCTGGAGAAGAGGGAGAACCGTTCCACACATCTCCTCCAGATAGTCAGGGTAAATAACATTGGGGCGAGACATAACTTTAGCTGAAGAAGGCCAAAGCATGTAACAAGGATGTACCGGGGCAGTAACCCCCTTCTCTATCTCCGCCCATCTGGAAGGGGCTTTCCGAGAGATCCAGGAGGTCAATACACAGAGGTGAGAGGCATAATAATATTTGATAACATCCGGTGCCGCCAGGCCACCCCTGTGTTTAAGGGCATACACTACAGATTGTGCAATCCTAATAAATTTGAGGAACCGCCTCTGGAGAAGTTTCAGCTGCGACATCGGGACCGACACAGGTAGGGTCTCAAAAAGATACAACAGTTTTGGGAGTATTGACATCTTAACCACTTACCTACTGTGCACCTACACCCCCTTCCTGCCCAGACAAAATATAAGCTTCCGGCACTGCGTCGCTTTAACTGACAATTGCGCGGTCGTGCGACGTGGCTCCCAAACAAAATTGGCGTCCTTTTTTTCCCACAAATAGAGCTTTCTTTTGGTGGTATTTGATCACCTCTGCGGTTTTTATTTTTTGCGCTATAAACAAAAATAGAGGGGCAGATTCACAAAGACGTAATATTCCGCTGCGTAATCGAAATACGGTACGCTGCCGTATTTCACCAGACTCTACACCGAATTCAGGTAGTTTTTTTGCGCGTACGCTATTGTGTCGTATTTTTTTTCCGCCGCGCAATCGAAATACGTGATTAGGGGGCGTGAAGCATTTAAATTAAGCGCGTCCCCGCGACGATCGAACTGCGCATGCTCTGTTCAGGAATTTCCCGCCGTGCATTGCGCGAAATCACGTCGTGACGTCATTCGTTGTTTGAGTAGCGGCGTTTACGAACATTCCTATTCCCGGACGACTTACGTTAAAAATAATAAAAGACATCGGAAAACGTTGAAATTCGACGCGGGAACGACGGCCATACTTAACATGGGCTGTCTAATATTAGACCAGCAAAAAGCAGGTATAGTGAAACGGAAAAAAAAGATGACTAAAGGTGCCGTAAGAGATTGCGTTGAAAGTGCGAAATTTTGTGGATTGCAGGCAAAAGCTCATTAGCATACCCTGACGGCGAAAAACAACAGGAAGTCCGCCCAGTGGCCGCAATTTTCTGGCAGCGTAGATCTGAAGGCGTACTAACACGTAATACAGTCGAAATGAAGCCCGCAGGTGTCTTTTCATGGTTTGAGGATTTCGACTAGCGTAAAAACGCCCGTAAGTCGAAATTACTCCAGTCTAACAACATTTACACAGGCGTAATCGCTTTGTGAATCTAGGCCCTAGCGTCAATTTTTAAAAAAATGCAATATTTTTTCCTTTTTGCTATAATAAATAACCCCAAAAAAATATAAAAAAAATTTTTTTCCCTCAGTTTAGGCCGATACGTATTCTTCTACATATTTTTGGTAAAAAAAAAATGCAATAAGCGTTTATCGATTGGTTTGCGCAAAATTTATAGGCCCAGATTCAAGTAGATCGGCGCATTATCGGTCCGGCGTAGCGCACCACTTTTCCGTTAGACTTGCGCAATCTAGCCGCGTAATCCCGCGATTCACGTAGCTTTTACGCAAGAGATTGCGCAAGCGTAAGGTTTTTTCCGGAGGCGTAAGGAGGAGTAATACAAATTGGGAGGGACGTGGGCGTGTTACATTGAAATGAGCCGTGACCCCATGCAAATGAAGGGCCGGCCGACTCGCGCATGCGCGCGTGAAGGAAACCATGTCAGCTCCGTTGTGCGCATGCTCACAACTCGGGAGCGGCGCAATCAGTGAAATTGGAAATGGACTAGGGCAATGTTGTGAACTACGCAGACAGCATAAATAGACACACACAAACGCCCTTCCATTGCAAAAGTACATCCCTTTGTGTCCCTTCCCATTGAATCAAGTGCTTTTGCTCTGTTGTTCGTTAGAGTGTGTTTTGTAGTTGTCAGATTAGTGTTCTGTGTGATCTAGTGCTTGTTGGTAGTTTTGTGAAAGTGTATTTTGATAAGTGTTTGAGACTGTTTGTTTGATTGATATATTTCTGAGCGTTTGTTTTCTTGCTTTATTTTTTCATCTGATTTTTTTGTGTCTGTTTCTTGCTGAGTGCTAGTGTGATTTTTGGGTGTTCTTTTTCTCTTTGTGTGTGTTATTGTCTGATTGGTTGTGCTTGTATTTGTGACAGATTTTTGGTGACTGCTAGTGAGTTTGTTTGGAAGTATTTTTTTTTTCTATGCATTTTTTTTTTCTATGCATTTTTTTTTTTTTTGCTGACATTTTTGGCATATTTTGGGTTGTGAATGATGTTTGAATGTGGGGGTGACATTCCTGCTGGAAAAGGGGTGTCATCCTCAATTTGGGTGGAGAAGGGTTCCCCAGGACCAGGGAGAAGTGATTCCCAGGTCCGTGTGAATGGTGTATGAATGTACAGTGACATAATTGGAGCCTTGACGTGGCGTTACTGCTCACCAGTCTTGCATGGTGGACTGGTGCCAATCCAATTTGATGAGGATGTGGGGTGTGTGTGCTAGGGACCACAGTGGTGTGCATGCATGCATTCTCATTGTGCCATGATTAATGTGTGTGTTTAACGTGCAAAGATGCATAATGTGAGCTGGCATGAGATGGGGTCAGGAGATGGGGTACCAGTGCATATGCAGAGTCACCTTGAAGGGAAAAGACAGGAGGATGTTAGTCATGCATGTGCCACTTGTGAGGTGTGCATCACGGGAGGGGATAGTCATGCCTGACTCCCATGTCACTCACCAACCAGCCAGCTGTCCCCATACATGTTCTGTTTGAAATCTGTGGGGATGGGGCTCTGATTGTATATGTAGCTGTCATGGGTGTCATGGGTGGTGCCATGTGTTGGGCTGCTGATGTCCTCCTGCAAGGTTGTGGTAATTCCATGATGGCATGAGGGGTGAATCTGAAGATGCGAGACACCTCAGAATCTCTCATGCCAAAGATGTCTATGCGTGTGTGATATATCAAGTGAAGAGTGAGGGGCTTTGTATCAGATAAGAATATTGTATTAGATTAGATTAAATTGTAAATTTTATATAAGCAAAAAAAAAAACATCTCCCGTGCCCTCCTTAGTGCCATCCTCCGTGCCCTCATCCTTCTTTGTTCATCTAAAGTCAGTAGTATAGCTATGCGCGACGATGCCCCTGGCATGTTGGCATACAGATTGTTGGGCAACACGTGTGACTGCTGAACTCCTCACTAACAGTGTTGCTTTATCTGACAATTAGACTTTTTTTCAAAATTTAGACCAGCTTTTAGGTCCTCTAACTTTAGACAGAACATTTTGCAGTTGCGCACATCGCGTAGCCTGCGCAGCAACTGCGTTTTTTTGTGAATCCCCGTAACTCCCTCATTAGCATATTTGACTAGCAAATCAATGGTGTGTCTAGCGCAGTTTTGCGCGAAGGGAAGCGAATGTCTAATTCAATTACGCCGGACCAAAAAACGTAGATTTCTGGCGTATATTGTTTTGTGAATCGCGTCCAACTATACGCACGCGCACATTTAGACTTACGCACGCGCAACAGCAGTTGCGCAGGCGTAATCGCTCTGTGGATCTGGGCCAGAGCGTTTACAAAATAGGGGATAGTTTATGGCATTTTTTTTTTTTTACTATTAATGGCGGCGATCTGCGATTTTTTTATTGGGACTGCGACGTTATGGCGGACATTTCGGACACTTTTCTGACATTTTTGGGACCATTTACATTTATACAGTGAAAAATGCTATAAATATGCATTGATTACTGTATAAATGTGACTGGCAGTGAAGGGGTTAACCACTAGGGGGCGGGGAAGGGGTTAAATGTGTGTCCTATGAGTGTTCTAACTGTAGGGGGAGGGGGGGGGTGACTGGGGGAGGTGACCGATTGTGTCCCTATGTACAAGGGACACAACCGCTCTCCTCTCTCCCTGACAGGACGTGCAGCTCTGTGTTTACATACAGAGCTGCACGTCCCCGCTCAGTTACTGAGCAATCGCGTGTGCCCGGCGGCGATCGTTGCCGCCGGGCACTCGCACGGGATCCCCGCAGAGCGGCGGGTGCGCGCGCACGCCGCCGGCGACGCGCGAGCGCCCGCCCGCGGCTTTAAAGGGACATCACGTCATATGACGTGATGTCAGAACAATGGAGTCGTCTGCCCGCCGTCATTTGACGGTGGGCAGATGACAAGTGGTTAAGAACGTTGATCCTGCCTAAGAGAGAGATCGGGAGGGAGGTCCACGAACTCAAAAGGCGTGTTATTTCTGCAAAAACAGGGGGAAAATTGGCCTGATATAGGGTGGAATATGATGGGGAAATTTGCACACCTAGGTATTTCAGCGAAGAGGAACACAAGTGGTAGTTATACTGATTTTGAAGGGATTGGAGCAAGTCAGCAGGTAAGTTGATTGGTAAAGCCTCAGTTTTTGACTGATTAATCTTAAAACCTGATAGATAACCAAACACAGAGAGGACATCGTGCAAAGCGGGCAATGTGGTAGAAGGGTGAGTAAGGGTCAAGAGGATGTCATCAGCGAAAAGTGAAAGCTTGTAGTCCCTCTGTCTCAGCGGAACCCCCCGTATATCTGGATGCTGTCGGATAGCCGCAGCCAAGGTTTCTAGACATAAAATAAACAGCAGAGGCGACAAAGGGCACCCCTGCCTGGTACCATTAGAAAGGGGGAACCTCCGAGACAGAGAGGAGGACAGCTGAACCTAAGATGTGGGGGTAGAATAAATGGCTCGTAATGCTTTAATGAAAGGGCCCGAGAACCCGTACCTGTCCAGGACTGCAAACATAAAAGTCCAACTAAGGCGGTCAAAAGCCTTCTGTGCATCCGATTCCAGACTGAGGACAATAGCCAGCTGCTTAGTTCTAGTCAGTAAGTCTATCAGGTCCACCGTCCTCCTAGTGTTGTCACCAGCGTGCCTGGTAGGGACAAAGCCCACCTGATCTCTATGTATCAAGGCCGTCAGAAGAGGAGAAAGTCACTTTGCTAATATTTTAGTAAAAATCTTATAATCAGAATTTAAGAGTGCGATGGGACGATAGTTATCAGGCAATGAGGGGTCCCTACCAGGTTTTGGGATGAGCGTCAAGAAAGCATGTAAGAAGGAAGTGTGAGGGACGGTGCCCTTAAGCAGTGAAGAAAATAAAGTTTGTAAATGAGGGCTTAGAGTGTCTGAGAATACTTTGTAGTAGACATATGGTAGCCCATCTGGGCCAGGGGACTTGTGAGCCGGGAGGTCCTTCACTACCTTCACTATTTCCTCTAATGAGACAGGGGCGTTAAGTGTCAAGTTGTGTTCACTGGATAACTTAGGCAAAGCTAGGGAGGACATGAAGGCATCAAAACGGGCTTGAGGGAATCGGGTAGATTGCTCTTCTCTCAAGCAATTATATAATTTCTCATAAAAATTTCCGAATACATTAGTCATAGCTTTAGGGCAATATGTGGGGGTGCCGTCCGGTTGTACCAAGTGATCAGGGATCGAGAGAGAGGGGCGTGGCTTTAGCCTATTAACTAACATTCTATGCGGTTTGTTAGCAAACTCATAGAACTTCTGTCTAGCCCATAACATAGATTTGGAGATTTTATTCAGGTTATAAGTCTTAATACGGTTCCGCAGGGATGTCACTACCCTCAACCGTTCCACCGTAGGGGAATCAAGAAGACGAGCCTCTGCAGCCTTAAGTCGAGCTATAAGCTCATCTTTTTGTCTTATAGAGTCCCGTTTCAGACGAGAACTAGCGGATATACATTCTCCCCGAAAAAAGCCTTGTGGGCTTCCCAGAGCGTGGAAACCTCTGCTACTGATCCCACATTGAGATCAAAAAATTCAGATAATTTTTGTTGCAACTGGTTTTGCATCAACAGGTCTTTAATCAGAGACTCGTTGAGACGCCAGTGGCAAGTCCTGGGGGCAGGAGCTGACAAAACAACATCTAGTTCAATGGGGGCATGATCTGACCATGTGATCGGGTTAATCTCAGATGAGACCAAGGGGGCTGATTTTTATCTATTTTTAATCATTTTTTAAAAGGAATCAGTTAACTATTATGTCTCTATACCCTGTAAACAGTCATTTCAGCCCTTTACAACTTCTTTAAAGCAAGTAGGTCAAACAAAGCAGGCATCAGACCTACTTATAAAACCGTGGATCTGGCAGTATTACAATGTCACCTTCCACGGTAGTTGACGTGACCGAAAAGACCTGATCCTCTCTACCAGGACACTTCAGCACAACCCGATCACTGTAGATGTTGAACCCCAGCTCCACTCTCGGTGACAGCATTTAAACCGGGGGTTTAAATAGGCCTTTGAGGATTCAAGGTACCTTCAGGTAGGCCCAATTAGCTTCCTGGATCCATGCCTCCCGCTCTTGGTCTACTTGATACAAAAGAGAGGATGGCACGTAGGGGTACTCATACCCATAACGAAGGGCAGCTTTCCAGAAAACCACACGCTGCATTCTAGCCAGGTTAGGCAGCGTGCGTGGGTCTCCTCATCCCGACAGCACAATAGCATCCGGTGCCCTTCTCAAAGCGGGCACAGCAAAGGGCAGGGGAGCGGTGAGAGATAAAACAAAAACGGACTCACCATCTCCCCAAGTCAGCTGCGGGATGTCCACGATACGATTGGCCTACGCAGTGCACTCCGGCCGGAGCATTTCTTCCTTCGGGCCATGTAGGGGGCACAGAATCCTCCAAACCCCTGTTGCTGCGGAAACATTGGCTCAAAAAGACTTTCCAGGGTCTCTCCGTCATCCGACAAAGAGTCAAAGTCAGAGGAGTTCAGTTCCTCAGCAGGTAGATAGCCACAGGCCTTGACAGAAGGGTCCCTGGGCCAATACGGCAAGGAACTGCGGGCAGGTAAGTCTCGACCACGGCTGCAGGAGGCCTGAGCAGGACCCCCTCCTGTAGAAGCACGCCACATGGAGACCACTGTAGAGGTGGGGGTCTCATATGTGGCATCGGCCTGTGCACTGGTCACATCCATTAAGTCGAAACCTCGGTCTGCTTCGTCTTTGGGGCTTACCTCCGGTGTGTGGGATGGAGAGGTAGCCGACGGTAGGGTCAGAGTTGACGACACCGAGATGACTTCAATATTCGGAGGGCTCCGGCCAAATGGCTTCCTCTTCCGCCGTGACGATTCCGGTGATGTAGTCCACTCGATACCCCCGAGGAGCTTTGGGGGGTGGTTTCACAGCAAACATATAAGCCCAAAATGTATGGCACCGAGCAAACTGCAAGATCCGCACAGACAACTCCTCGCAACGAGGCAGGACAATCCCAAAGTCTCGGATCCTCCGCTCGATAGAAGAACAAATTGTCCCTCAGTGGACATCCGAATGCCCGTGTCAGTCACTGGCATCCCGACAGCAGTAGGCATGATGGAAACTCCAGGTATAGTGAAAGGAGATCTCAACCTCTGAGGAACAGCATATGGCACTTGAGGAGCGGACATCATGCACGTGGTTCTTCTATCTCGTGGTCGGTAGTAACTGGTAAGTTTGGCATGAAACTGGGCGGTTCCTTTTACTCGCTTGGTGCGAAACTCTCACTGCACGTCTCACACAGGGGTTGGTGGCTCCCCCCACTTGAAGAACTTGTCTGGGCACGCTTCAAACGCACACCTCACCACACATTCGCCCAGGCCCAGTCACTTGAGATTAATTTCTCTGTTACCGCACAGTTCAATAGCTAATATATTCTGCACTCAATAAAGTTTCTACTTACAGTTCGTGGTCAGAGGTAACAGCCAAATCCCGGACGAGCCCCCAGTCTAGCGCTACCCCCTCAGGAGTCGCTGATTAGATTTGGGATCGGCATATTTAGTTACCTCTGTGTGATGTCTAGGGGTGAAAGTGATGAGCAGAGTAGAAATTGAATGTCCAGACTGATAGCTGAATTTTCTGATGCTTTATTCTTAGTGTCACTTGAAGCTTCTGGGAAGGAACAAGTCTCTGCCACCAACTACCACCGACTTGGCACTAATTAAATTAAGATTTTAAGATGGATACCTCTCACAGGCCCAATGTTAGCAGAGTAGAGCTGTAGAGCAAATCCTCCCAGTAGGTATTTAAGCAAAGGCCACCAGCTGACAGTCTGACTGTATTCTGTCAGTATCTGGTCACCAGATCCCCGATGGTTCGTTCAAGCCCTGTTGGATCACCTGCCTCCGGGTGCATGAGAATCTGGTAATAACCACTCTTCGATCCATTACACTGAACCACTTAGCTCCTGACAGGCTCTGCAGCGCATCCTCAATTCGAGGGGTAGTGTATTGATCAGGTATAGTGCGCTTGTTGAGAGTTCTGTTGAGCTTTCATCCTTTCTTTCCATCCTGGTGGGAGTTCAACACCATCAGGTTGATGACTCTTCTTTGAATCCTCTATCTTCCTGCCTTCCTCTAGATCAGAGGGGCCAACAGGGGTGGCTTTATGCACCCGGCCTAGTAGCACTCTGGATGGCACTTTCACAGGATTTGTAGTGGTATTCCGAATGCTGACGGATACCCTTCCTCGATTTTTCTCCAATACCTTCAATGGGATCACTTCAGGTATCACCTCCAACCCTTCTGAGGGTCCTCTTGGATCAGGCTCAAGGACGAGAAACGGGCCTGGCTGAGACCAGGAAAGCTTGACTGAGGCCCTGAGGCAGGTCACCTCTCCAGGTTGCAAGATCCTCATAGTTTTTCCTAACTCCCAAATCCTTC
Source organism: Rana kukunoris (assembly GCA_029574335.1). Lineage (NCBI taxonomy): Eukaryota > Metazoa > Chordata > Amphibia > Anura > Ranidae > Rana > Rana kukunoris. The sequence continues at coordinate 43,430,053 of CM056058.1, read as the reverse complement.
CCACTCCCTCTTCAGGAGCCTTCTTCTCCATCACCAGCTGGTGGTACACTCTTCTTAGCATCGGATGGACCCTTTGAGCTGAGGCCCCTACTGCTTCAGTTAAGGGGGTCAGGTGTCTTCGGACCAAAGCCGTGTTTGTCCCTATGATGAGAGAGCTCTTTTGGGCCCCTTGCAGCTGGGGGCAGACTATCGCCAAGGTGTCAAAGGTTTCTGCTGCTCCAGCTATCGAGGGATCAAAGGTCAGGCGTATTGGTAGATACCCATCATAGGGGAAACTCTGGGTTCCAATGCCCCATATTTCCAACTCTTCCAATTTCTGCAAAGGCAAGTGGGAAAGCTACTTATTATAGAAATCTCTATACAGAAGAGTCACTTGTATGCCGGCATCCAAAAGGGCTTTGGTGTAGATCCCTTCCACTTGAATAGGTACTAATGGGGAAGGCCCCACTAAGTTTTCAGGGAACTTTTGAGGTGTAGCTTTCCCTCTTTCTCCCGTTTACTTGTATTCTCACTCCCCTCTTGTGAGGATCCCTTTTTGTTAGGCGGGCCCCCGGTTGGCTCCCTTACCGGGGCCCTCTGAAGTTTTTCCCCCGGCCTGTTTATTGGCTGGTTGGTGTTGACCGGGCTGGGGCAAACTTCCCTTGTGTGCCCTATTCCTCCGCAGTTGAAACAGTTGAAACAGAAAATACACCTTTTTGCCTTTTTTTTTACATAGTCTTCTCGGCTTTATCCCTTCTGGTTTGATAAGGGGAAAACCCTGATTGACCGGTTAAAGCAGCTACCATTTTAATCTACTGAGGCACTTGTGCCCTTAAGAGCTCAACTTGGAGATCGCGGTCCTCGGTAGCCACAACACGCACTCGCGCAGGAGTCTCTGAGGTTTGGTACTTATTCTTTTGATCTAAGAGGTCCTCCTCCTGTCGAATGATCCGAATCAGATCAGGATACTTCAACACCCCACTCCCTTGATGGGTTCGTAACTGAAAAACAATGGGATCCATGGGCTGGGCTCCCCTTATCACTTGTTGGAAGCGGGGTTTTATCCACTTCCCTTGGATCTATTTCCTTCTTTAACAAAATCCGGTGCAAGATCTTATCCAGACGGCCAACAAATTCAGATAGCATTTCTCCTTTCTTTTGGAAACAGTGTTCCAAATGACAGCGGAGCTCACTGGTGTTTTCAGTCCTCCCGAACACATTCTGTAGAACGTCCAAATGATCCTGAGCAGTGCAATTACCTTTGCTAAGCTTGAGGTTGCGTATAGCCTCTAGGGCCGGCCCTAGATTAAGACTTTCCATAATTCTCTGCTTCTTATTCTTCTCTGGGACTCCCCACTCTTCTAGAGCTTGGGTTGCATGATTCATCCATTCTTCAAAACCATCCTCTGAGGATGGTACAGGGTGTCTCCCGGAGAAAGTTCTCAGTTTTCTATACCTTGTCATCAAGTAATCCAGAGAATCCTTCTTGCACTGGGCTACGATTTCTTCCAGGACAGCACATAATTCTCGGTTGAGATCCTTAAGTGGCGCATTGCCAGACCCCTTTCCTTTCTTTCCTGAAGCCCCACTGGGTGTCAGAGCAATAGAAGAAGTAGGAATAACTGACTCTTCTGCAGGTTGTATCAGAATAAGTTCTATGTCATCGGTGGTCCTTACACTAGGGTTTTTAAAACAGTCTGGAATTCCATCTTTCCATTCACATAGGGAATATGTGTGTGGGTTGGCGTTATCCACCTTTGTGTCCATCACCCAGAACTTCTGATCTGGGGACATAGTCTTTAGGACTTGGAATACTTCCTCCTCGGTCCAAGCTTCTCCCTCGACTTCTATCACTAGGCCATTCTTCACAGGAACATTCTTATCTGGACACCACTTGGATGCAGCGGCTGCATCCATGGCTGATCTTGGCAAGGGTGAGGTTCAGTAAGGGGGGAAATTTGATTGTTAAGTAGAATCCCGGGCGAGCCCCCCATGTGTAGCGCTACCCCCTCAGGAGCCGCTGATTAGATTTGGGATTGGCATATTTAAGTTACCTCTGTGTGATGTCTAGGGGTGAAAGTGATGAGCAGAGTAGAAATTGGGAGCCAGATCCACAAAGCACTTACGCCGGAGTATCTTGAGATGTACCGCTTAAGTCTAAATTTGCGCCGGAATATCTATGCACCGTACCCACAGAACTAGATACGCCCCAAAATAGGCTATTCCGACCGGCCTAACTTGCCTATGCCTGCACATCCTAGGCACACATTTATTCCATCTAGGTGCACATTTATTCCGTCCACACCATTGATTTCCTATGCAAATATGCAAATGAGGGAGATACGGCGATCCACAAAAGTAAGTTTGTCTGGCGCAGGCTACGCCCTGTGTGCATCAGCTGCACGTCCGGTCTAAAGTTAGTCCTTATAAAAGCAGGTTTAAATTTGGACAATCCGTCTACATGTCAGCTAAAGCAACACCGTTAGGGATGAGCTGAGCAGCCACACTTGCAGGACAACAATATGTATGTCAACATGCCAGGGGCATCCTTGCTCATAGCTATACTACTGACTTTAGATGAGCACAGAAGGAGGAGGGCACGGAGGAGGGCACGGAGGAGGGCACGGGAGAGGATCTGACGACCGCCACTGGGCAACGTACTGGCAACACTCCATTTCCTTGCCTGTGGCTCTTTTCACCCTAATGGCTAAATATATATTTTATATACATGTTTTCTGTTTAGTATATATTTTAAATTAGTTAATATAATATATAGTTTTATTTTTTATATCTAATATATATTTAATATTTTATATATTATTATAATTATATTATTTATTATTATAAACATTTTTTTATATATATATATATATATATATATATATATATATATATATATATATATATATATATATATATATGTATGTGTGTGTATATAAATTGGGTGATGGCCCTCAAAATAATGGAACACGACACAAACCTACAAACAGCAACAGACAACGGAACAAAAGCACCTTGGTTCAGGGAGGGAAAAAAAATGGATGTACTTTTTCAATGGAAGGGCGTATGTCTGGGCCTATTTATGCACTGGGCGTATCTCACTAATTACGCCGGGCCTAGTTCCTATCTCACTGACTGAGCCGGGCCGAGTAGTAAGCATGTGCAGAGAGGCTCTGACCATAGTCAGCGTCATGCACATGCCCAGTCTGGCCGGCCCTTCATTTGCATGGGGTCACAGCTCATTTCAATGGAACACGCCCACGTCCTTCCCACTTTGAATTACACCGCCTTACACCTCGGAATTTAAGTTGCGCCGGCGCAAATTTGGGCGCAAATACTCTGTGGATACGGCACTTACGTCTATAATTTGAGCCGGCGTAACGTAAAGGAGATGCGCTACACCGGTCTATATATGCGCCGATGTACGTGGATCTGGCCCTGAATGTCCAGACTGATAGCTGAATTTTCTGATGCTTTATTCTTAGTCAAACACGACCAACATCAACTTGAGGTAGACAGGATAGGTTGATGAAAGAAAGTAGATGAACCTTGTAGCATCAGGCTTTGGTTTTTGTAAGGCAGTCCTGCCTTCAACTGTCACGTACCTGGTAGGAGTCTGATGTGAAGAGATCGGCCTCCCTTGTATCTCCAACCCTGGAACCCCTCTGAGGATGAGACAGATGGAGGTTCAGGTTTAGGAGGAACACGAGTGCCTGTGAGTGTTGCTTGAAGTGCTGTCAGTTGGATGTGAAGACAGAAGACACTGGTAGAGCAGCAGGCACTGGTCTAGGTGGTGTGGAGAGAACAGCTGAAGTTTAAGGGGAACTCCAACCCACTTGCAGAGTCAGGGTAGACAAGTAGCAAGAACTTCCAGGATGCAGAGGTCAGTAGATAGCCAGGTTTGAAAGCAGACAGGCAGCAAGGTACATAAGTATTATCTGAAGCAAGGTCAAATGGGAAGCTGGGATCAGAAGCCAAGTGTTCAGGAAGAATCAGAGTCCAGAGGGAGAGTTAAGCAAGCGGGGTCGGTAACAGGTATCTAGCAGAGAAAACAGGCGTCAGGGAATCAGGGAACTGCTGAAGACCAGTCAGCAGCGCCTGGTTGTCAGAGCTCCCTTTAAATAGGCATCCATGGGGATCAGGAATGCCTCCTTTGTGTGCACGCCATCTGTTGCGTCCACGCATGCGCAGTAGCGTGCTGTGGCGGCTGCTGTATTCTTTGGGCGCACGCATTTGTCTGGAAAGTTTGTTGAAGTCTAAGTGTCCGCGCATTCGCATGTGTACGCGCCAGAGATGTCTCCGTTCTCTTCTCACATTGCCCCCCCCTTACAGTCAGCCTCTGGATGCCCCTTAGGGCTTTCTTTTCTGGGTGGTGTTGAAAAAAGGCTTGCACCAATCTTGGGGCACGTATGTTGGAAGCTGGTTCCCAAGAATTTTCCTCAGGGCCATAGCCCTTCCATTTGACAAGGAACTGTGTCTGTTTATTTCTATGTCTACAGTCCAATACAGACTCCAATTCAAATTCCTCGTTCCCTTCGATTAGTACAGGAGGGGGAGCTTCAGGGAAGGGATTCGGCATGGTTGGTTTTAATAAGGAAACATGGAATTTTGGATGTATCTTTAGGTTCTTGGGTAACACCAATTCGAAGGCTGCATTGATCTTCCATTTGACAGGAAAAGGACCCAAAAATTTGGGACAACTTAATCTTAGGTTAGTCGTGGACAGCCAGACCTTATCCCCTGTTTCCAGATTCAGGTTGCCTCTTCTTTTCTTGTCGAAAAACTTCTTGTTACTTGCCTGGGACTTAGAGATTGCATCCTGGAGCACTTGATTATTGGTAGTAAAGAAGTTTAATCGATCTTGTACAGCAGGTACGGAAGATTCAGCAGGTAGTTCCGGTAGGAAGGACGGATGATAGCCAAGGTTAGCGAAAAAAGGAGATTGATTGGTTTGGGGGATTTGATTGAGGGATAGCCAATTGTCTTGTGCAAAAGAGAAACACCGTAAGTACTGTTCAAGGGTTTGGTTCGTCCTCTCAGTCTGGCCGTTGGTTTGGGGATGGTATGCAGAGGAGAGACGAAGTTCAATCTTTAGTGCTTTACATAAGGCCCTCCAAAACCTAGAGGTGAATTGTACCCCTCGGTCGGAAATAATGCTGTCGGGAATACCATGCAATCTGACAATCTCTTTAATGAAGGCCGTGGCAGTTTCTGTAGCAGACGGAGTGCCTTGCAAGGGTACAAAGTGAGCCATCTTGGTGAGGCGATCAACCACAACAAAAATTGTATTAAAGTCCTCAGATGGGGGAAGTTCCATGATAAAATCCACGGAGATCATGCTCCATGGTTACTTGGGTATGGGGAGAGGTTCCAGAAGACCCCAAGTCTTGGTTCTGTCCATCTTATTTTGTAGGCATGTAATACAGGATTTGATGGATTTTTTACAGTCCTGCATTAATTCTGGCCACCAGAAGGAGTGAGTGACCAAATCGTCAGTCTTAGGCCTTGTACACACGAGGGAATAAATCCGCTGAAGATGGTCCGACGGACCATTTCAGCGGAAAAATCCCCTCGTGTGTAGGGGCAAACGGACGCTTTTTGCCGGATTCATCCGGCGGAAAAATTCCAAAGCATGCTTTGAAATATTTCCGCCGGATAGCTGGCTGGCAGATATGTCCGCTGGTTAGTACGGCAAACCAGCGGACATATCTTGCCGCACATGCGTCGTATCCTGTGAATGGATCTGACGCATGCGCGCGGAAGTGTTTACTTCCTGGTGCGGTGACGTGGCGGTCACGTGGCGGCGTCAACGTCACCGCCGCGTCACCACGCTGTCCGCCGGCGGGGAATTTGATCCGATGGTGTGTACAGCCATCGGATCAAAATATCCCGGCGCAAATATACGCTGTAAACGGTCCGGGGACCGTTTACAGCGGATATTTCCCGTCGTGTGTACAAGGCCTTACGGATAACGTAGTGACCGGCTAGGGGATGGTCATGGCAACGTCCCAAAACGGGTACTCTGAATTGTTCAGGGACAAAGATTTGTTCCCCATGGAGATAAAGGGCATTCTTTAGTTGGAGAGCTAAATCTTGTGGGGGTGGTTGGTTGATCATGCTTGCCTTTATCTGAGACATCAGATCTGCTTGAAGGATCAAACATTTTTTAGCCAGGAGGATGGTATCAGGCTCTACGGAACTCACAGGATCTTTAAACATTCGGGACAAGGCATCTGGCTTGCCATTCTTAGAGCCTGAGTGAAAGGTGATGTGAAACACAAAACGAGAGAAAAACAATGCCCACCTTGCTTGTCGAGGTCTTAATCTTTTAGCTGTCCTCCAATATTCTAAGTTCTTGTGATCCGTGAACATAAGGATCGGGTGAGAGGCTCCTTCCAGAAGGTAGCGCTATTCTTCAAGCGCAGCTTTAATAGCAAGCAATTCCCGGTCCCCAATGTCATAGTTCCTCTCGTACGCACTTAGGGCCAGATTCAGGTAGATGGGAGCATCATTGCTTCAGAGTAACGCTTCTCATTTACGTTACTCTGAAGACCCTTTCAGCGCAAGTACTGTTATTCACATAGCAGTTGCGCGTAAACTTGCGCCAGAGTAACGATAATGCGCTGGCGTAACCCGACGCAAGTGGAAGTGGGTGTGATCATATGTAAATGATGGGCGGAGCCCAGCGCAGAGGCTTACGTTCAGCGCATCATCCACAGAGCATGCGCAGTGAGTGCGGCTCCACTCGCCCCCTTGTGCGCATGCTCACAACTTCCGTCGGCACCACTTCCCGGGAAACGTCAGCGCAATGCCTTCCGTTGGGCGCTTAAAAGCGCAGGCGGAAACGCCATTCCGGCGCAAAAGTATATCCGTTTCCCCCCACCCCAGGGAAGATACTTTTGTGCTGTGATGGCTGCTCCCGCTACCCCCAGAGAGAGGAGGAACCTGAACTTTAATTCACAGGAGGTCTCAGTGATCATATCCGCGATGGAGACTTATAATCATTTTCTCCATGGGAAAAAGAGCCGTAAGACCAGCCGGGAGAGGAAGCAGGGCATCCTGGACACCATTGCTGGCCGGGTCAATATTTTGGGGTACTCCACCCGGACTGCTGGGGACATTCAGAAGAAAATTAATGACCTGCGGCGCAAGGTGAGGGGCAAGGTGTCCACCATCAGGAGGCATGAGAGGGGCACAGGTGGTGGTCCCCCATGTCCTGTCACCCTGACCACGAAGGAGGAGGTGGTCGCACGCTGCCTGGAGAGGGAGCAGTTGGAGGGGGTCCCAGGCTATGACTCCATGGAGGAAGGCTCCAGGACAGGTAAGTGTTTTTTATCCCCTATTTGATTTGTTGCATTTGGGGGGGAGGGTACATGTGCCAAGTGTGTGGGACCACCAACATGTGTCTGCTTTGTGTCATCCACAGATGACGGAGCTGGGCCATCATCGGTCAGCGTCCATTCCACCCCATCCCCCCCACGCCATCGTGTGCCCGAACCCCTGGGTGGTGAAGAGGTGGTGGAGGAGAGTGGCCACACCACACCTGCTGAGGTCGTTGAGGAGGAGCCTGCTGTGGCAGAGCAGGACTTTACTTTAGTTTTGGAGGTCTCCTCCTCTTCTCCTGGGCCATCTGTTATCCCCTCCCCCATCCTTGGAAGCCCCTCAAGGGTGACTCCTTCCCCCCGGGGACAACCATCTTCTGGCCCCAGGAAGGCGACCCAGAAGACCAGGGGGGTGTCTGATGTTGTCCAGGACCAGTTGGCGAGGGATCACGCCAGACAGACAGAACAAATGGGGGCCATAGTTGGCCACTTACAGAAAGTGTCTGACAGCCTGGGCTCCGTTGCCCAGATAAGCAACGCAGTCCAGGATGTCAGCTGTAATTGCGCTGCAGTGGTCACCAGTTTGGGGGAGGTGCATGGTGAAATTACGCAACTCACTGCAGCCGTCCAGGCCAACACTGCTGCCATCCAGGGTAACAGTGCTGCCACCCGGGACCAGGGGAGGCTGAGTCGGCGGGCCCAGCATTACCAGGTCACCCGTCAGCTCCGGATGCAGGCCCATACGAACAATTACCTCGGCCGGATAGCCATGGCCTTGGAGGGCATGCAGGCCACACCTGCCAGGAGTGGCCCACCTGGGGATCAGCCACCTCCAGATGCCCCCCCACCCCCACCCACTCCATCCAGGCAGCTGAGGAGCCAGAGAGGGGCCCCCAGAAGAAGCCCCCGGCATCCCCGATGAGGCTTTTTTTTTGTTTTGGTTTCTATGATTTTTTTAATTAGACTCAGGTCATGAGTTTTTGTTTATTTTGTATTCTTTATTTTATACTCATGTCATGAGTTTTTGTTTATTTTTTTACTCAGGTTATGAGATTTTGTATTTTTTTTTTTACTGCACACGGTCAGGAGTGCAGGGGACAGTGTGAATGGTGTGTGAATGTGAGAGGGTGGCACTCCTGACAGTAAGGGGTGTCACCCTCGGCCGTGGTGGTGAAGTTAACCCCACGGCTGTATGAATGACGTGTGAAAGGTGTATGAATGGACAGTGACATCATTGGGGCCTTGACGCTGGCGTTGCTGCTCCCAAGTCCTACATGCTGGACTTGGGCTAATCCAATGCGATGTGTATGTGGTGTGTGTGATCTAGGGACATCAGTGGTGTACACGCGTGCACTGTCTGTTATTAATGTTTTGGTTTAGTGTCCAAAGATGCCTACGGCGAGGACCCTCCTGACTGCTCTTCCATCAGCAGACTGGGTGTCCTCTGGCAGGTGGGGACTGTGTGGGTCGGGGGTCAGGTCATTACGTATGTCAATCTGCAGGCCTTTTCTCATAGCAAAGTTGTGCAGAATGCAACATGCACCGATGATCTGACACACAAAGGTAGGGGAATACAATAGGGTCCCCCCGGACTTATCCAGGCAGCGGAAACGGGACTTCAGGAGCCCAAATGTTTGCTCCACCACTCCACGTGTTTTGATGTGTGCTTCATTGTATTTTCTCTCTCCTCTGGTTTGGGGGTTCCGGAAAGGAGTCATTAGATGGGGTCCCAATGCATATGCAGAGTCACCTGTAAGGTAAAAGACAGGAGAATGTTAGTCATGCATGTGCCACTTCTGTTGTGCATCATGGGAGGGGATAGTCATGCCCGACTCCCATGTCACTCACCAACCAGCCAGCTGTCCCCATACATGTTCTGGTTAAATTCTGCTGGGATGGGGCTCTGATTGTATATGAAGCTGTCATGGCTGGACCCGGGGTGTTTGGCACGGACGTGCCATATGAGGCGTTGGGCATCAGCTATCACCTGTACGTTGATGGAATGCCAATGCTTCCGATTGCGGTATATGTGCTCTGTGGCACTGGGGGGCTGTAGGGCCACATGTGTGCAATCAATGGCCCCCACAGTGCATGGGAATCTGGCAATGTTGTAGAAATCTGTCATTGCCTTCAGCCGCAGCTCCTCAGTGGTTGGTCTGATGAACTGGTTGGACATGCGTCTGAGGATTGCAGGGACAACCTGGTGCACACATCTGCTTATGGAGGACTGTGACATCCCAGCCACCACTCCACTTGTACGCTGGAATGATCCAGTTGCAAGGAAATGAAGTGTTGCCAGGACCTTCTCCAGTGGCTGCACTGCTTGTGAGCGGTGTGTCTTGCTGGTGATGTCATCCTGCAGGGTTGTGGTTAGTTCAAGTATTGCATCAGGGCTGAATCTGAAGAGGCGATACACCTCCTCATCACCCATGCCAAAGAGGCTCATACGAGTGCGGTATATCCTCTCACGTGCCCGCCTCCTTCGTTCCGGGGGACCCATCAGTAGTTCGAGGACCACAATTGCTCCTGGCATGTTGGCACACAGAGGTGCTGTCCTTGCAAGTGTGGCTGTTCAGCTAGCTCCTATCGTCGGTAACGCTGCTGTAGCTGCTCTCCTGCTGACCTCTGACCGTCTGGAGTAAAGATAAAGCAGCCTTTTGTAGAAATAACTTTGCGCCGGATGGACGAGATACGCGCGGCGCATGTAGCCAGCGTATGGTGCTTATCCGTTCGCGAATCGGGAAATCTCCCTCATTTGCATATTTGCAGGGGAAATCAATAGGCGCGACTGATGCGCCAAACGAAATTATGCGCTGACGATACTCTGGCGTCGGAACGTTCCGCCGGTCGCAAATGCCGCGTCTTCGGGCGCATCTAGTTTGGTGGGTACGGGCACATAGAAACGACGGCGCATCTTCACAGTTACGCGGCGCATATCGAAATACTCCAGCGCAAGTGTTGCTGAATCTGGCCCTAAGTTTTTTGGAAAAAAAAGCCACAGGTTGAAGCAAGGATTTAGGACCCTGACGTTGGGACAGTATAGACCCGACTGCATTTTCGGAGGCATCTACCTCCAATACAAAGGCCAAGAAAGGGTCTGGGTGTTTCAAAACGGGAGGTAAACAAGGTCTTTAAAGCGGAGTTCCACCCAGGAAAACAACATTTGTCCATTTTGTTTAAAAAAATTTAATAAAAAAAAACCTGAAAATAAAATAAAAAATACTCACCCGAAATACCTGTTGCTATGCGGAAGTCCGTAATCTGCCTCTTCCACACCGCGGTGTCCTTTCTTCTGCTTCTTCTGCTTGTGAATGGGGCGCGCTGCTTTCTGGGAACTGTGTGTGTTCTCAGAGAGCAGCGCGCCCATTCACAAGCCAGCGTGAGACTCACACAGGCGCAGTAGGAAATGGGCAGTGAAGCCGTACGGCTTTACTGCCTGTTTCCCATAGTGTGAATGGTGGCGCGGGACCCGGAGCGATCGTGGGACCGGCATCGGGGGGGGGGCCATCAGCGCGGGCAAGTAGGACAAGGTAAGTGTCCTTATTTAAAGTCAGCAGCTACACTGTTAGTAGCTGCTGACTTTAAAAAAAAAAAAATTGCGGCTGGAACACCCCTTTAAATTGCTCAAAGGCCTCTTGAGCTTCGGGTGTCCACTGGAAGGGTATGTGCTGTTTGGTTAATTGCGTGATGGGGGAAAAAATGTTGGAAAAGTTCTTAATGAATTTCCTGTAGAAATTGGCAAATCCCACGAACCATTGAACGGCTTTCCTGTCAGTGGGAGCAGGCCATTCCAGAACAGATGTAACTTTCTGCGGGTCCATTGAGATACCATCAGCGCAAATAGCAAATATAAAGAAAATAAATTTGCGCTAAACCAAAAATTAATAAACAACAGCGTGATAAGTGAAATCACAGAAGGCAGCAATCACGTGACCTAACACAAACATAGAAAAAATTGCGCCAACTAAAAAGAACCGATTGAGTCCATAGATATATAAATTATAGATATATAAATTATTTAAAAGTCCAATGAAGATATTGATAAATATGACATGAGATATCACATGGACAGCACCCAAGTGCAAATGGAAGACTTGTGAACCACCACCACACGGACTGAGGCTTACCAGATATAAGCCTAATGAAGGCATATATTAATCCGAACCGGAATAACCCACGGGTATATGTCACAGCTTATCAGGAAACTTGTAAAGCCCAGCTGGTCATGAAATCCACATCAGAATAGAAACAGGATGCAGCGTTGGATACTCGCCACCATTAGTATCATGCAGAGCAGTGGTAGACCATATGAAAGGAAGGAGACCGCAACATAGTGTAGTACCAATGTACAGTTTAATAAAAAAAAATTAAAAGGCTACTTACACAAGGAAGTGCAAACGAGCGATAAAAGTAAAATTGTGCCGGCCACAAACAAGGAGCCCTTCCTCCTAGCGCGAACGCGATGACGTCACTGCGCGCCTTTCACCCAGACGCGTTTCGTCATAAGTTGACGTGCGCAAATAACAAGTCCTAGGAAGTGTATAGTTTGTTTTTCAAAATCGCATTTTTCAGCTTTTACGTAGAGGCAGTGTTTCCTGAGTCGATCCAAGACTTTCTTGACAAGGATCTGATGCGATTCGATGGATTCATAAAAAATCAAAATGTCATCTAAATAGACAATGACAAATAAGTCAAGATAGTCCCGAAAAACATCATTCACTAGGTGTTGGAAAATTGCTGGGGCTTTGCAGAGCCCAAATGGCATGACTAGGTACTCGAAGTGACCAAAGCGTGTTTGAAAGGCCGTCTTTCATTCATCCCGTTCCCTGATTCTAACCAGGTTGTATGCTCCTCTCAAGTCTAGTTTAGAGAATATCCGTGCCCCCGCAGTCTCTGAAACAGTTTGGGAATCAGGGAAAGAGGGTACCTGTTTTTGATAGTAGTCTTGTTAAGGTCCCGGCAGGGGCGGACTGACAACTCATGGGGCCCCAGGCAATAGAAGATTATGGGGCCCCCAGGCTTACAGATGGCCACCAAGCCAGGTGGCAGTACAGAGGCGGGGCAGCTAAAATCTCAGGATTTTTACATCAAAAGCATGTAGGTTTTGGACATATCAGGGACAGATGTAAAAAAAACCACAGATTTTTACATACTGTCCCTTGTTTTAATGAGCCTGGCAACCCCGATGGGGCCCCCTAGTGGCATGGGGCCCTCGGGCAGTGCCCGGGTTCCTCAATGGTCAGTCCGCCCCTGGGTCCCGGTAATCAGTGCAGGGTCTTAAGGAGTGATATTTTTTCTCTACGAAGAAGATACCAGCACTTGCAGGTGACGTGGAGGGCCAGATAAACTTTTTTTCCCAAGCTTTCATTGATATAGGCACGTAGGGCTTCCAGTTCGCGCTCAGAGAGGGGGTAGATTTGGCCAAAAGGGGATTTCGGCCCCTGGTAATTAGTGTTGCTCACGAATATTCGTATTGCGAATATTCGGCTCGAATATGGCATATTCGAGTATTCGCAATATATTCCGAATTTCGCGGTGAATATTCGCTATTTCGAATATTCGTATTTTTTCAATTTTTTTTTTAGAACAGATCACATCCTAGAGATCCCCATCGACGTCTAAAAGCATTGCTGGTATGATTAGAGACCTTGGGCCGAGTAGCTGCAGCGATCATTTTATATTGCCGAAAAATCGCAATGCGATTATTCGGCAATAGCGATATCGCGCGATTATTTTCGAGAAATTCGCAATATTGTTTTTAGCTAAAATAACACATATATTCGATTTCAGAGTGTTACTGTCGAAATTCCGCAATCAATTTCTCATTCGCATTTTTGCGAAATTACGATAAAATATCAAGAATATTCTGAGCCAATCAGAGTGCTCCTTCCGCATTTGCCGAATATTCGCAATTATTTTGTATTGTAATATATCACGAATATTCTGAGCCAATCAGAGTGCTCCATTCCGCATTTCTCGAAATTTCGCAATTATTTTGTATTATAAAATATCACGAATATTCTGAGCCAATCAGAGTGCTCCTTCCGCATTTGCCGAATATTCGCAATTATTTTGTATTGTAATATATCACGAATATTCTGAGCCAATCAGAGTGCTCCTTCCGCATTTGCCGAATATTCGCAATTATTTTGTATTGTAATATATCACGAATATTCTGAGCCAATCAGAGTGCTCCATTCCGCATTTCTCGAAATTTCGCAATTATTTTGTATTATAAAATATCACAAATATTCTGAGCCAATCAGAGTGCTCCTTCCGCATTTGCCGAATATTCGCAATTATTTTGTATTGTAATATATCACGAATATTCTGAGCCAATCAGAGTGCTCCTTCCGCATTTGCCGAATATTCGCAATTATTTTGTATTGTAATATATCATGAATATTCTGAGCCAATCAGAGTGCTCCATTCCGCATTTCTCGAAATTTCGCAATTATTTTGTATCATAAAATATCACGAATATTCTGAGCCAATCAGAGTGCTCCATTCCGCATTTCTCGAAATTTCGCAATTATTTTGTATTATAAAATATCACGAATATTCTGAGCCAATCAGAGTGCTCCTTCCGCATTTCTCGAAATTTCGCATTCGCATTCGCAATAGCGAAATTTCGCAATCATTTAATTTCCAAAAAATATTGCGAATATTCGCATTTAACCTCCCTGGCGGTATGATTCTGTCTGGAATTACGTACCAAAAGCGGTACAATTATTTTGCATGGAAATTCTGCGTTTTATACTGTAGGCCTGCAATTTTTAGGAATAACTCGCTTAAATATGTCCAAACCAGAGTCTAGTAGACATCCCGGGTATGATAAAGTTTGAAACACAAAATCATAAAATTATAATATAATAAATAACTATAAATAATTATAACAAATAATAATGTAATTATAATAAAAATTATTCACTAATGTAATCAAATCAAAATCACTGAAATTTGCTCAGTTGCAGAATTGTCGCTGTCATTACTTTTATTTTTTTATGACGAATTTTCCCACAAATCGCTAACGCTCAATTCTGCAAGTGATTATAATTTATTATCGCTGTTTTCTAGCTGATCTAAAATCACTTTTGACATAAAGGGACACTTTTGGTTGCTATGGACAATCTACAGTTTGCAGGGAGAAAAAAAATGTTTTTATTATGTAAAAGAACATGCAGGGCACTGGGCAGACCACTAGGGACAGGGGGGGGGTGTGTATTTTTTACATACAGTACTGTAATCTATAAGATTACAGTATTCTGTATGTAATGTGTTTGTTTACATTTTTGAATTTGCCGCCGGTCTCCGCCCCCGTGCGTCGTTACGTCGCAGGAAACGGAGATCGGCGGCGCGCGGGCACTGTGTGAGTCGAATGGAGGACGCCACTCGCTCACACAGCGTGGATGCATCGCTGGATCCAGGGACAAGGTAAGTACAGTACCCCGCCTGGATCCAAGGTAAGCCAGCGCGCGCTGCAGGCTCTGCATATTGACCCCGAGCGCGACTCGTGGATATCGCTATTTACATGAAAAATCCAACCCGAGTCGCGCTCGGGTTTACCGGCAGGGGGGTTAACGAATATATCTCGAATATTCGACTATATATTCGAGATATATCGCAAAATCGAATATGGCATATTCTGCTCAACACTACTGGTAATAGCTCAATAGGGCAATCAGATGTCCTGTGAGGCAGAAGAGTGTCTGCACCCTTCTTAATAAACACCTCCAGGTATTCATGATAGGCCGGAGGTACCAGTTTAATGGCCTCAGGTTCAGGTTGAAGGCTCAGAAGGGGAGCGGTGCTAACAGGCTTTTCTGGAAAACAGTGCTCCAGACAGTAGTTGGATGAGAAGGTGACAACCCCGGTAGGTCAGTCAATGTGCGGATTATGGGCTCTTAGCCAAGGCACGACAAGGATAATGGGAAACATGGGTGAGGCTATGACATCCAATCGGAGGACAAAAAATAGGTGCAGTCTTTTGTGTGACCGGGCCAGATTTGATGCCCGAGCCGTCAGCCAAGTGGACAAGGAATTCTTGTTTCTTAGTACACACAGGAAGCTAATGCAGAGAGACAAATGTGGAATCCACAAAACAGCTGCAGGCCCCAGAGTCTATGATTTCTGACACAAGAAGCGTCATTCCGTTAAACTGGAGGATAACTGGAAGGGAAAGTTGTGACCGACCCTCTCCAAGAAGATGTTCCAAGTGGGGCCATTGGGAACAGGCTCTGATGGTCCTTGCTGGACAAGTCTGTTGAAAAGTGACTTGCCTCCCCACAATAGAGACACAAATTAGCACGTTGTCATCTGAGACGTTCAGCCGGAGTAAGGGGCACTCTAGGAAAGCTCCTGTGGTAGGCCTTATGTGAAGTCTTCTGGCTGGAAGGTGTAGTGGACGGATTAGGCCTTGAAGCCACAGAAAGGATCCCTTCAGTCTTCTTCGCCTGTCTTTCAATCTGAGTGGTCAGATTGATAAGGTCTTCCAAGGATGCTGGGATTCCAACTCTGGCTAGCTCATCCTTTAAGGATTTAGAAAGACCGTGACGAAACCGGTGACGAAGAGCAGGACCATTCCATTGGGTGTCAGTACTTAGAACACGAAAGTCAGTGATGTAGTCCTCAACAGGTCTTGACCCTTGTTGTAGCTTACTAAGCCTGGATTCTGCCGACTACTGACAGAAGGGATCGGCATATAGTTAAGCCATGGCTGAAAAAAAAAAAGAATTAATGGTAGCCAGGGCTGGGTCAAGCTGTTCTCGGAGGTGAAGAGCCCAGGAAAGAGGTTCAATTAACAAAAGTGTGATTACAAACCCCACCTTAATGTCCTCAGAAACAAAAGTCTGGGGTAACAGGGAAAAGTAAAGTTCACAGGAGTTGCCGAAGGTTCTAAACATTTCGCGATTTCCAGGAAATTGTTCGGGGATAGGTACCCTGGGTTCCGGAGGAGGAGGAATAAATCCATAGGAAAGGCTTGATTCAACTTGAGTAGAGGCATCTGCGACTGAAGAAGAAGCAGGGGCTGGTGCAACACTTTCTTTGTGCGAGAATCGCTCATCCATGCGACTGAGATCCTTCTGTAAGTTCTGCACAATATGAGCAAGTGCAGAACTCAAGAATGTCTCTTGGTGGAGAGCGACAGTAAGTGGGAACCGCCAACTAAGACCATGAACAGAGAAGCCACAATGCATTTGCGATGTCAAATGCGATTGAATACGCAGACTCACGGACATGAGGAGAGCTGGGAAGAGTCGGCCCAGTGACGTGTAGTACCGCACACTGAACCGACAAAAAGCATGGGTGAGTGGGCTGCTTAAATACCCTCCAGGCTCCTCCCATAAACTCAGGCCACCATACTGGCCTTCTTATTTGTAAACATGTTTTAAAATTACGCTATGGGTACTCTTCTCTCTTCTCCCCCAACATGTGGATAGATGTACTGACAGCTTTATGAGTAATGGAAGGAGATAATTATATATACTGCAGGTTATTACTTCCAGAGGGGAATGCTTTACTGGTTGTTTTATAACATACATATGTTATACAGTACCTCTGGTGAATTGATTTATTTCAGCTGGTGGTGGATTCACTTGGTGGTGTGGTGGACGACAGAAGACACTCAAGATATTGGAACAACTTTCAACACATATTTGGACAATTTAATTTATGTAGTCTGCCATGTGCTCATATGAACCTTTGATTACATAGGAATTGTTTAGCACTTGGCATATATATTTAGCACGATTCATTTAAAGAGTTTTTCACTTTAAATTTTGTGGTGGAATACATACATTAATTGGTCCTGGTATATGTCTAAATAATTCCTTGTATCTGGACAAAGAGGATTGCTCTTATAGGAACTTGTTACCAACTGGCACAGACCTCATCTATGTATTTCAGGGAACTCTCTTTCTCTGCTTAAACATGTATATTCCCATGTCCTAGTCAGTAACCATGTGTATCTGTAAGGCTGTAAGGCTACTTATAATAATGGAATGACTCACCATATTCGACTGAAAATAGCCAGTGGGTACAATTATCTTGTGGCTGTAGTACCCCAACTTGACCTCTTATGATGACACTTGGGAACTGGTGATAACAGCTGTTGGGAAGGCCACTAAAATATATAGAGCACTCTGCAGCACCTTTTCCATGGCTTTCCCTGGTTTGGTTCACAGCAGAACATGCGAACAGGCGAAATTTTTTTTCTAACACGCGAACACCGTTTAAGTCTGTGGGACACGAACATGAAAAATCAAAAGTGCTAATTTTAATGTTTGGAGACCTGGGTCCTGGCCCAGGGGACATGTATTAATGCAAAAAAAAACAAAAACGTTTTTTTTCGGGAGCAGTGATTTTAATAATGCTTAAAGTGAAACAATAAAAGTGAAATATTCTTTTAAATTTCGTACCTGGGGGGTGTCTATAGTATGCCTGTAAAGTAACACATGTTTCCTGTGTTTATAACAGTCCCTGCACCAAAATGACATTTCTAAATTAATAAAAGTCATTCAAAACTACAGTCCTGATCAAAAGTTTAAGACCACTTGAAAAATGGCAAAAAATCATATTTTACATTGTTGGATCTTTTTTTTTTATATATATTTAAAGTTTTTTATTGAAAAATTTTCAATAACAAAGCAAAAATAAACAAAAATACATACAGTGAAAAGCCAAGTTCATCCAACATGACAGAACTGGGAGAACATACTCCTCAATGACAAGTTATCCTGGCAGACTAAGTCCAACAATCTATATAGACAGTATTGGCTATAACAACTGTGTCATTACTAAAAAGGTGACCCGATTATAAATCCCCAGTCATTCAGGACCCGTGGCCCCCTGCCCCCCGGACGCCCCTAAAGGGGTCTTACTGCGTCCTGAGAACCATTGCCACTGGGCCCACTCCCCAACAGATCACATTGTTGAATCTTAACCAGGTTCCAAGTAGAGCTTCAACATGCAACAAGAAAAAATGAGAGTGAGACAAAACATTTTTTGAGCATTCAATTAATTGAAAATAACGATTAAACTGAAACAGGCTGTTTTTTAGCTGATCAAATGTTTAGGACTACATGCCTTTAAAAGGCCAAATCTGTGCAAAGATGTGGATTCATTGTCATTCTCTGTCAGGTAGTCACACGTTATGATGGCAAAGGCAAAAAAAATCTCCCTTTTTGAACGTGATCGGGTTGCTGAACTGCATAAGCAGGGTCTCTCATCAAGACACTGGACGATCCTCGACCCAAATTAAGGCCCTTTCTGGTGCTGACTGCAGACCCATAACCATCTGCATCTGAGACTGAAGGGCTTCAAAAACAAAAAACGTCTTCAAAAACCTTGTCTCCCTGAACGCCACATGCTTGTTTGGACTTTGCAAGAGAGCACCAAACATGGGACATTCAAAGGTGGAAGAAAGTTTTATTCTCTGATGAGAAAAAATGTAACCTTGATGGTCCTGATGATTTCCAATATTACTGGCATGACAAGCAGATCCCACCTGAGATGTTTTCTACGCGCCACAGTGGAGGGGGCGCCTTAATGGTCTGGGGTGCTTTTTCCTTCAGTGGAACAATGGAGCTTCAGGAAGTGCAGGGGCCTCTTGAGGGCCCTTGTCTGTGTGGTAACGACTGGGTTTTTCAACAGGACAACACTACAGTACACAGTGCCCGCAGAACAAGGGACTTCTTCCAGGAGAATAACATCACTTTTTTGGCCCACCCTGCGTGTTCCCCTGATCTAAATCCAATTGAGAACTTTTGAGGATGGATGGCAAGGGAAGTTTACAAAAATGGACAACAGTTCCAGACAGTAGATGGCCTTCGTGCGGCTGTCTTCACCACTTGGAGAAATGTTCCCACTCACCTCATGGAAACGCTTGCATCAAGCATGCCGAAACAAGTGATCAACAATAACGGCGGAGCTACTCATTACCGAGTTTATGTTTGGAAGTTGGATTTCTGTTTTGAGGGGGGGGTTTAGTTTTTTTTGGGGGGGTGTGGTCCTAAACTTTTGATCAGCTGAAAAACAGCCTGTTTCAGTTTATTTGTTGTTTTCATTAAATTGAATGCTCAAAAAATGTTTTGTCTCATTCTCATTTCTTCTTGTTGCATATTGAAGCTCTACTTGGAACCTTGTTAAGATCCAACAATGTAAAAAATGATTGGTGGTCTTTTGTTCAGGACTGTATTTGCGGCTATAATGAATTGTCGGGTCTGGGCAATACAGATGAAAGTAATTGAAAAAAACGGCATGGGTACCCTGGACCAAAAAAATGCATGGGGTCCCCCCAAATTCCATTACCAGGCCCTTCAGGTCTGGTATAAATGTAACCACTTCCCAACCGCCGCATGTACATATACGTCCACAGAAAGGCACGTACAGGCAGATGAACGTATATTTACGTCCCTGCCTTTGCGCGGGTTGGGGGTCCGATCAGGACCCTCCCGCTACATGCGGCGGTCGGAAACCCGCGGGGAGCGATCCGGGACGAGGGCACAGCTATTCCTTTTTTAGCCGCCCGCTCGCGATCGCCCCCCGGAGCTGAAGAACGGGGAGAGGCATATGTAAACACGGCTTCCCCGTGCTTCACTGTGGCGGCTGCATCGATCGAGTGATCCCTTTTATAGGGAGACTCGATCGATGATGTCAGACCTACAGCCACAACCCCCTACAGTTGTAAACACACACAAATCCTACAGCGCCCCCTGTGGTTAACTCCCAAACTGCAACTGTCATTTTCACAATAAACAATGCAATTTAAATGCATTTTTTGCTGTGAAAATGACAATGGTCCCAAAAATGTGTCAAAATTGTCCAAAGTGTCCGCCATAATGTCGTAGTCACGAAAAAAATCACTGATCGGCGCCATTAGTAGTAAAAAATAAAATAAAAATAAAAATGCAATAAAACTATCCCCTATTTTGTAAAGGCTATAAATTTTGCGCAAACCAATCGATAAACGCTTATTGCGATTTTTTTAACCAAAAATAGGTAGAAGAATACGTATTGGCCTAAACTGAGGAAAAAATAAATGTATATATGTTTTTGGGGGATATTTATTATAGCAAAAAGTAAAAAATATTGATTTTTTTTCCAAATTGTCGCTCTATTTTTGTTTATAGCGCAAAAAATAAAAACCACAGAGGTGATCAAATACCACCAAAATAAAGCTCTATTTGTGGGGAAAAAAGGACACCAATGTTGTTTGGGAGCCACGTCACACGACCGCGCAATTTTCTGTTAAAACGACGCAGTGCCGAATTGTAAAAACGCCTTTGGGCATTTAGCAGCATATTGGTCCAGGGCTTAAGTGGTTAAGGGGAGCCAAGCGCAAAAATAAAAAAATCCACCACCAAAAATCCATACCAGACCCTTATCCGAGCATGCAACTAAAGATTCCCAGACCCCCATCCTCTCCCCCTACAGAGGTCCATACCCACATCCTGTTGCCCATCAGAACCCTGGACCCCCATCCTCTCCCCCTCCCGCCACAAAAAAAGAGGGGAAAAGAGAGAGCGCCCCCCTCCTCCTGAACCATACCAGGCCACATGCCCTCAACATGGGGAGCATGTCCCCATGTTGATGGGGACAAGGGCCTCACCCCCACAACCCTTGCCTGGTGGTTGTGGGGGTCTGTGGGCGGGGGGCTTATCGGAATCTGGAAGACCCCTTTAACAAAGGGGACCTCCAGATCCCGCCCCCTTCAATGTGAATTGGTAATGGGGTACATTACCCTACCATTTCACCAAAAAAAGTGAGGAAAAAGGAAAAAAACTCACACACAGCTTGGGACAAGTCCCGGAATCAGCGCCGGAATCATTCTACGAGTCCAACCCACTGCTACGAACTAAACTGCCTCCATAGAAGGCGCCGTGATGTGGACGGGTGACCCCACCCCCCTCTGACACAACGGGGGTTTCCTGTGACACGTCAGAGGGGGCAGGTCACCCATACATGTCACTGGGTAACCCCAGCATTTCCCCTTGCATCAGAGGGGGTGGGGTTACCCCATTCGCTATTCGGCAAAAGGGCGAACAACCAATGTTCGAGTCAAATTCATGTTCGACCCGAACATAAAGCTCATTCCTAGTGATCAGTTTCTGCATATATAAATGATAGCCCTCTGTAATCCGCTAGCTGGTACATTAGCACCTACCAATATTATTAAGCAAGGGAAACACTTCCCAGAAAAAAAATATGTTGGCCACCTAGGAGCCCATTGATTGATGGAATGTACTATGTCTTGATTTCCAACACAGAAAGACTCTGCAGGGATGTGGGAAATAATATAATTTTTGCTAATTAAGGTAACAG
This sequence comes from Rana kukunoris, assembly GCA_029574335.1. Classification (NCBI taxonomy): domain Eukaryota; kingdom Metazoa; phylum Chordata; class Amphibia; order Anura; family Ranidae; genus Rana; species Rana kukunoris. The sequence continues at coordinate 43,408,430 of CM056058.1, read as the reverse complement.
TGTCATTGTGCTAGCATATGTGGACATACTAAAAGTAGTTGATAAGTGCAACACAGCAAACAGTAGTTGTAGACATATTGTGCTGAACAGTAGGTACAGTAGAACAAGTAGTACTTGCTGTATAACCTTCTCAAAACAGTGGTTTATTAAAAAAAAAACTCTTAGCTCACATAAGCCTTTAAGCAGACAGAATAAAGACATAGAGCTAACACTCTCTTTGAGCATTCCATAAAAAAGAAATGCATTTAAATAGTTAGCCAGGAATAGGTAATGTATACAACAGCTTACAAAGTGCAGCAATTAGAAGTACTGGAGACAATAACACAGGACACACTAAAATAATAATGCAGTCCTCTAGAATTGTTTTTAATAATGCTTAAGATGTGCCTATATAAATAGCATAATATGCCAGTACATTTATCTAATGCAGTGGTTCTCAACCTGGGGGTCGGGACCCCCTTGGGGGTCAAATGAGGATTTGCCAGGGGTCCCAAAACCTGGGCTGTTCCTGAAGCCTGCAGCCGCCCACTCAGCCTCTTCACAGCCGCCCATTCAGTTCACGGCATAGCTGGGGGGCAGGGACTAGAGGTCAGCTGACTGGTGAGAAATGTGAAGTAGGAGGGGCTGGAGGAGACCCTATCTGCTGATTTCAGCATAGGTGTCACTGCTACGAGAAATGTCGGAGACATTGTGAGTAACACTACATGTGATTAGAGTTGCCTTTAAAAGTCCCCACTACAGTTCTCAGATCAGCAGATGACCTTGATCAAGAGCACCGAAGTTGGCTGATCCTAACTCCCCACCAGCACTGCCACTGATCCCAACTCCCTGCCAGCACTACCACTGATCCCAACTTCCCGCCAGCACTGCCACTGATCCCAACTCCCTGCCAGCACTACCACTAATCCCAACTCCCTGCCAGCACTGCCACTGATCCCAACTCCCCGCCAGCACTGCCACTGATCCCAACTCCCCACCAGCACTGCCACTGATCCCAACTCCCCACCAGCACTGCCACTGATCCCATACTCCTCACCGGGAAGTAAGAGAAGGAATAAAAATAGAGAATACATGGAAGGGAGAGGAAAAGAGGGGGAAGAACAAAGAAAAAGGGAGAGAAAGAACAAGAAAGGGATAGGGATAACAACCAAGAAATTAGGATAGAGAGTGATAAATGGGAAAGAAAGGAGAACAAAGAGAAACAGTGGTACATCCTAAAATGTATTATAAGGGATTTTAATATTGTACGAGTGGAAGGGACTCAGGGAGCGCTAAATGTCCGTGGGTTAGGGGCGCAAATTACTTCTCTTACCTTGGGTGCCGACAACCCACGATAGGAAAACAATTTTACTGGTAGGGGTCCCCACAACTTTGGAAATTTTATCAAGGGGTCACGGCACTAGACAGGTTGAGAACCACTGATCTAATGGGACATACCTCAGCACCCTAGCATCAACATGCAGAGAATCCCTTGGACAGGTACCAGAGCAAAATGGAGGGAAGCCCACTGAGACACAGGAGTACAAGGTACGTCTACATTAAAAAGATTATGGAATACCATAAGGACTAATGTTACATACACAACAACAACAAGAAATAATAGGAAGTGAGTAATGAATACCTCAACAGAACTTCCTAGGTAACTGACCACATGTGTCAGGAATTGGAAGAGGCCCTGGTCAACAGATATAATCTGTTTGACACAATTGAAGGACCTGTTGAAGGGTCACCTATGGCTGAGAGACATGAGAGGCAGGCAACTCCAATTGCAATGTATAACCAGTAGTGAGTACATCCACATCTCAATGTACATACATAAATATACATCCAACCTGGCCAAATAGGAACACATGGTCTAAAGAAGATCTATAAGCTACATATGGATCAAAACAGAGATAATCAGGCAGATGACACAGACAAGAGGAAGAAAGGCATAAACTCATTATATAGTGTAGAGGTCTCCCAGTATTGGGCCAGATGTAGCTAGATTCCCAGACACACAGACCACCCGTGGGAAGTTCAGTCATATACATTTCCCAATGAGAGCCAGCATACAACCACAGACATTATTAATAGAGGTAAAGACACCGACCATCCAAAATAGTTTTGCAGTGCAATAAGACCAGTCCCAAACAAGTGACACAATACCAAGATATATCCGTACAGAAAAATGCTCAGGTAGGTAAGTGCTGCAGCAGTGTCCACAGCAGGGCCTTCCCCTTACATACTCCCACCACGACGGCACCTGGTGGTGTCGCCGGCTACCTAGACATACATAAAGCGACTCGCTGCCCTGATGTCACTGCATGTGCGAACAATCATACAATCCAATTCAGCTGCATAACGCTCTTGCCCATCTAGTCCCCAGGGAAACAAGGTATAGGGAGGAACCAAGCGCAATGCGGAATTGGGCAAAGCCGCAATCAAGCACCAACAGTCCAATCTGACAGACAATACTCTTGATGACAGCCAAATGCTCACACATAAAACCACCAGCACACAAGAAGCCTGGCACCAAAACATGTCCCACTCAATAAAATTGACCAATTCCATGAATGGAACAAAAGAACAGCAGCAAAAACAAGAATAATTATATACAGTATAACCAAACCACAAATGTTCCACAGAAGTGCACTGAATGCCCTGAGTATAACTATACTCTAGCATCCATGGTAGATTAATATGACAATATTCACAATCCTGCAACTAATCTCAATATACATTAAATATGTGTATTATCAAATGTCAGTCCCAGGTACAGGATAACGACTTAAAGCATGTGGAGCCTCAGAGAAATGGTTTGAAGCTCAGTATGTCATTGAGTCCTGGGGTTGTAGTGGCTTTGAGGTTATAAATTCATCTGGCCTCCCTACATAGAACCTTTTTATCCGAATCCCCCATCCCTGTGGATATTCAGAAGATTCCTCTGGAACAACAAATTTTATTAAGGACTCATAGTTACAGGTATGTCGAAGACCAACATGAGCACTAATAGAAAAGAATATTCAGCGCTGGGACAAATAATAAAACAAAACAAAAATTATGCAAGCCAGCACTTGAGGACAAATTCATAGAAAATCCCAAAACAGTGATACAAAAGAGTAGTGCAGCGCAAATATTATACTAAACATATAAAATAATAATAAAGTGAAATAAAGGCATAAGTTGACATATGCAAAAATGTGAAAAATAATGTCCTTGGAGAAAAGCAAAAAAGAAATTTCAAGATGCAAATCCCAAGAATCCACATGGAGTGAGAGTGAAAAAGTGACACCAAACGAATCCTCCACCGTGTGATAGATGGCCTCTCACCTTAAATATTCGACCTATAATAGGTCACAAAGCATGTCAGCAGTATCCAAAGACAGAAGACATACGGGAGCCATCCATTGGAGTATAGTAGGCAATAGCAAACACTAGGATCCAGGCTCAAACGTTCTCCATTATACCAGCAAGGGAAGACAAGAGACAGGGATCTAATGCTCTCTGGTATGATCATTTAATAAGGCATCAAATAAATCGTAAACACACTCACATTTAAAAACACTCTCCGCTGAGTGTCAGCATACAGGCATAGCGATCTGTGGCGATCATGGGTGACGTCCTGCGTGACTCCTCCCTCCGTACGCGTTACGTCCTGTGGGCGGGACTTCTTCAGCGCGGGATAGGAAGTACACACTGGACGTCCCCATAGACTAGTATAAATACGTATCCGCGGAAGCCCGCCAGCCAATCACATCTTAAGATGCATATAACCAATCAAAAAGCAAAATACATCATGGAGAACGCTTCCCCCAGCGGTGATTGCACGGGCCATCGGATACACAATCAAAACAGGAAGAACAGAGACTTAGCTCAATACTATGAGCGAGTTTGCAAGTAACATGGAGACACCAGACATAAAAAGGAAAACAAAAAATGCCAGGCGTAGGGTACCATATTTGCATTACTCGGACTTCCTGAACCAATATGTAATTAAAATGAATTCCTATACTATGCACAACATTATGTCTGCAAAGATGAAGTGTATATTAATACATATGAAAATGGACGCCATCCACAATCGCCACAAATAGCACTGCTAAAATGTACAAATAATACATACCATCAGACATAGATAAAAAATACATTAAAAATACATAGATTAAAAATACAATAGATAAATATATAATATATAAACATGTTATAGAAACCCATTTAATATTACCTTATAAAAATATATTGAAAATAAAATAAAATAAAAATATTAAAATCAAATAAAGTATTCCAATTCATCTATCCGAAATAAAACAGTTTAGATCGAATTCAACATTCAAGCCAGGCGCAGGCGGATCGTAAAAAAGATAGATCACGCGGATCAAAAGATCCGCTGATCTATGTGAATCTACCCCACAGTGTCTTTTCAGATAGATAGATAGATAGATAGATAGATAGATAGATAGATAGATAGATAGATCAGGGAGGCTACTAGTTAGTATAGTTAAATGTACAGTTTGTAGAGAATACAGTATATTGACATCCCTAGGAGTTGTCAATATATTTATAAACTGTATAGCTTAGCTAGTTCTGCTATTAGTATCTGTCAGGCAGGAGATTGTGCTTGATGCTCTAACGTGTTAGTGTACACGTGTTAGTTCATTGCACATAGACGCATTAACTGTTACTGCACGTGTGCTATTTATTTGCACAGAAAGGCAGTTGCTGTTAATGCAAGTGGGCTATTGAATTGCACAGAATGCAGTCGGTCTGACTGTGCGTGTGCTGTTTAATACCACCTGAGCGCATTTGGGGTCACCGTACGTGTGCTGTGACATACCACCTGAGCGCATTTGGGCTCACCGTACATGTGCTGTGACATACCACCTGAGCGCATTTGGGGTCACCGTACGTGTGCTGTGACATACCACCTGAGCGCATTTGGGGTCACCGTACGTGTGCTGTGACATACCACCTGAGCGCATTTGGGGTCACCGTACGTGTGCTGTGACATACCACCTGAGCGCATTTGGGGTCACCGTACGTGTGCTGGTATATACCACCTGAGCGCAGTTAGTGCCACTGTACGTGTGCTCCTATATACCACCTGAGCACAGATAGTGCCACTGTACGTGTGCTCCTATATACCACCTGAGCACAGTTAGTGCCACTGTACGTGTGCTGGTATATACCACCTGAGCACAGATAGTGCCACTGTATGTGTGCTGCTATATACCACCTGAGCACAGATAGTGCCACTGTACGTGTGCCCCTATATACCACCTGAGCACACATAGTGCCACTGTACGTGTGCTCCTATATACCACCTGAGCACAGTTAGTGCCACTGTACCTGTGCTGCTATATACCACCTGAGCACAGATAGTGCCACTGTACGTGTGCTGCTATATACCACCTGAGCACAGATAGGGCCACTGTACGTGTGCTGGTATATACCACCTGAGCACAGATAGTGCCACTGTACGTGTGCTCCTATATACCACCTGAGCACAGTTAGTGCCACTGTACGTGTGCTGGTATATACCACCTGAGCACAGAGAGTGCCACTGTACGTGTGCTGGTATATACCACCTGAGCACAGATAGTGCCACTGTACGTGTGCTGGTATATACCACCTGAGCACAGATAGTGCCACTGTACGTGTGCTCCTATATACCACCTGAGCACAGTTAGTGCCACTGTACGTGTGCTGGTATATACCACCTGAGCACAGATAGTGCCACTGTACGTGTGCTGCTATATACCACCTGAGCACAGATAGTGCCACTGTACGTGTGCTGCTATATACCACCTGAGCACAGATAGTTCCACTGTACGTGTGCTCATATATACCACCTGAGCGCAGTTAGTGCCACTGTACGTGTGCTGGTATATACCACCTGAGCACAGATAGTGCCACTGTACGTGTGCTGCTATATACCACCTGAGCACAGATAGTGCCACTGTACGTGTGCTGGTATATACCACCTGAGCACAGATAGTGCCACTGTACGTGTGCTGCTATATACCACCTGAGCACAGATAGTGCCACTGTACGTGTGCTGCTATATACCACCTGAGCACAGATAGTGCCACTGTACGTGTGCTGCTATATACCACCTGAGCACAGATAGTGCCACTGTACGTGTGCTGCTATATACCACCTGAGCACAGATAGTGCCACTGTACGTGTGCTGGTATATACCACCTGAGCACAGATAGTGCCACTGTACGTGTGCTCCTATATACCACCTAAGCACAGTTAGTGCCACTGTACGTGTGCTGGTATATACCACCTGAGCACAGATAGTGCCACTGTACGTGTGCTCCTATATACCACCTTAGCACAGATAGTGACACTGTACGTGTGCTGGTATATACCACCTGAGCACAGATAGTGCCACTGTACGTGTGCTCCTATATACCACCTGAGCACAGTTAGTGCCACTGTACGTGTGCTGGTATATACCACCTGAGCACAGATAGTGCCACTGTACGTGTGCTGCTATATACCACCTGAGCACAGATAGTGCCACTGTACGTGTGCTGGTATATACCACCTGAGCACAGATAGTGCCACTGTATGTGTGCTCCTATATACCACCTGAGCACAGTTAGTGCCACTGTACGTGTGCTGGTATATACCACCTGAGCACAGATAGTGCCACTGTACGTGTACTGCTATATACCACCTGAGCACAGATAGTGCCACTGTACGTGTGCTCCTATATACCACCTGAGCACAGATAGTGCCACTGTACGTGTGCTCCTATATACCACCTGAGCGCAGTTAGTGCCACTATACGTGTGCTGGTATATACCACCTGAGCACAGATAGTGCCACTGTACGTGTGCTGCTATATATCACCTGAGCACAGATAGTGCCACTGTACGTGTGCTCCTATATACCACCTGAGCACAGATAGTGCCACTGTACGTGTGCTCCTATATACCAGATAGTGCCTGAGCACAGATAGTGCCACTGTACGTGTGCTCCTATATACCACCTGGGCACAGTGTGCTCCTATATACCACCTGAGCACAGATGCCATTGTACGTTTGCTCCTATATACCACCTGAGCACAGATAGTGCCACTGTACGTGTGCTGCTATATACCACCTGAGCACAGATAGTGCCACTCTACGTGTGCTCCTATATACCACCTGAGCACAGATAGTGCCACTGTATGTTTGCTCCTATATACCACCTGAGCACAGATAGTGCCACTGTACGTGTGCTGCTATATACCACCTGAGCACAGATAGTGCCACTGTACGTGTGCTCCTATATACCACCTGAGCACAGATAGTGCCACTGTACGTGTGCTCCTATATACCACCTGAGCACAGATAGTGCCACTGTACGTGTGCTCCTATATACCACCTGAGCACAGTTAGTGCAACTGTACGTGTGCTGCTATATACCACCTGAGCACAGATAGTGCCACTGTACGTGTGCTGCTATATACCACCTGAGCACAGATAGTGCCACTGTACGTGTGCTCCTATATACCACCTCAGCACAGATAGTGCCACTGTACGTGTGCTCCTATATACCACCTGAGCGCAGTTAGTGCCACTGTACGTGTGCTGGTATATACCACCTGAGCACAGATAGTGCCACTGTACGTGTGCTGCTATATACCACCTGAGCACAGATAGTGCCACTGTACGTGTGCTGGTATATACCACCTGAGCACAGATAGTGCCACTGTACGTGTGCTCCTATATACCACCTGAGCACAGTTAGTGCCACTGTAATTGTGCTGGTATATACCACCTGAGCACAGATAGTGCCACTGTACGTGTGCTCCTATATACCACCTGAGCACAGATAGTGCCACTGTACGTGTGCTCCTATATACCACCTGAGCGCAGTTAGTGCCACTGTACGTGTGCTGGTATATACCACCTGAGCACAGATAGTGCCACTGTACGTGTGCTCCTATATACCACCTGAGCGCAGTTAGTGCCACTGTACGTGTGCTGGTATATACCACCTGAGCACAGATAGTGCCACTGTACGTGTGCTCCTATATACCACCTGAGCACAGATAGTGCCACTGTACGTGTGCTCCTATATACCACCTGAGCACAGATAGTGCCACTGTAAGTGTGCTCCTATATACCACCTGAGCACAGATAGTGCCACTGTACGTGTGCTCCTATATACCACCTGAGCACACATAGTGCCACTGTACATGTTCTCCTATATACCACCTGAGCACAGATAGTGCCACTGTACGTGTGCTCCTATATACCACCTGAGCACAGTTAGTGCCACTGTACATGTGCTGGTATATACCACCTGAGCACAGATAGTGCCACTGTACGTGTGCTCCTATATACCACCTGAGCACAGTTAGTGCCACTGTACGTGTGCTGCTATATACCACCTGAGCACAGATAGTGCCACTGTACGTGTGCTGCTATATACCACCTGAGCACAGATAGTGCCACTGTACGTGTGCCCCTATATACCACCTGAGCACACATAGTGCCACTGTACGTGTGCTCCTATATACCACCTGAGCACAGATAGTGCCACTGTACGTGTGCTCCTATATACCACCTGAGCACAGATAGTGCCACTGTACGTGTGCTCCTATATACCACCTGAGCACAGTTAGTGCCACTGTACGTGTGCTGGTATATACCACCTGAGCACAGATAGTGCCACTGTACGTGTGCTCCTATATACCACCTGAGCACAGTTAGTGCCACTGTACGTGTGCTGCTATATACCACCTGAGCACAGATAGTGCCACTGTACGTGTGCTGCTATATACCACCTGAGCACAGATAGTGCCACTGTACGTGTGCCCCTATATACCACCTGAGCACACATAGTGCCACTGTACGTGTGCTCCTATATACCACCTGAGCACAGTTAGTGCCACTGTACCTGTGCTGCTATATACCACCTGAGCACAGATAGTGCCACTGTACGTGTGCTGCTATATACCACCTGAGCACAGATAGGGCCACTGTACGTGTGCTGGTATATACCACCTGAGCACAGATAGTGCCACTGTACGTGTGCTCCTATATACCACCTAAGCACAGTTAGTGCCACTGTACGTGTGCTGGTATATACCACCTGAGCACAGATAGTGCCACTGTACGTGTGCTGCTATATACCACCTGAGCACAGATAGTGCCACTGTACGTGTGCTGGTATATACCACCTGAGCACAGATAGTGCCACTGTACGTGTGCTCCTATATACCACCTGAGCACAGTTAGTGCCACTGTACGTGTGCTGGTATATACCACCTGAGCACAGATAGTGCCACTGTACGTGTACTGCTATATACCACCTGAGCACAGATATTGCCACTGTACGTGTGCTCCTATATACCACCTGAGCACAGATAGTGCCACTGTACGTGTGCTGCTATATACCACCTGAGCACAGATAGTGCCACTGTACGTGTGCTGCTATATATCACCTGAGCACAGATAGTGCCACTGTACGTGTGCTGGTATATACCACCTGAGCATAGATAGTGCCACTGTACGTGTGCTCCTATATACCACCTGAGCGCAGTTAGTGCCACTGTACGTGTGCTGGTATATACCACCTGAGCACAGATAGTGCCACTGTACGTGTGCTGCTATATACCACCTGAGCACAGATAGTGCCACTGTACGTGTGCTCCTATATGCCACCTGAGCACAGATAGTGCCACTGCACGTGTGCTGCTATATACCACCTGAGCACAGATAGTGCCACTGTACGTGTGCTCCTATATACCACCTGAGCACAGATAGTGCCACTGTACGTGTTCTCCTATATACCACCTGAGCACAGATAGTGCCACTGTACGTGTGCTCCTATATACCACCTGAGCGCAGTTAGTGCCACTGTACGTGTGCTGGTATATACCACCTGAGCACAGATAGTGCCACTGTACGTGTGCTGGTATATACCACCTGAGCACAGATAGTTCCACTGTACGTGTGCTGGTATATACCACCTGAGCGCAGTTAGTGCCACTGTACGTGTGCTGGTATATACCACCTAAGCACAGATAGTGCCACTGTACGTGTGCTGCTATATACCACCTGAGCACAGATAGTGCCACTGTACGTGTGCTGGTATATACCACCTGAGCACAGATAGTGCCACTGTACGTGTGCTGCTATATACCACCTGAGCACAGATAGTGCCACTGTACGTGTGCTGCTATATACCACCTGAACACAGATAGTGCCACTGTACGTGTGCTGCTATATACCACCTGAGCACAGTTAGTGCCACTGTACGTGTGCTGGTATATACCACCTGAGCACAGATAGTGCCACTGTACGTGTGCTCCTATATACCACCTTAGCACAGATAGTGACACTGTACGTGTGCTGGTATATACCACCTGAGCACAGATAGTGCCACTGTACGTGTGCTGCTATATACCACCTGAGCACAGATAGTGCCACTGTACGTGTGCTGGTATATACCACCTGAGCACAGATAGTGCCACTGTACGTGTGCTCCTATATACCACCTAAGCACAGTTAGTGCCACTGTACGTGTGCTGGTATATACCACCTGAGCACAGATAGTGCCACTGTACGTGTGCTCCTATATACCACCTTAGCACAGATAGTGACACTGTACGTGTGCTGGTATATACCACCTGAGCACAGATAGTGCCACTGTACGTGTGCTCCTATATACCACCTGAGCACAGTTAGTGCCACTGTACGTGTGCTGGTATATACCACCTGAGCACAGATAGTGCCACTGTACGTGTACTGCTATATACCACCTGAGCACAGATAGTGCCACTGTATGTGTGCTCCTATATACCACCTGAGCACAGATAGTGCCACTGTACGTGTGCTGCTATATACCACCTGAGCACAGATAGTGCCACTGTACGTGTGCTGCTATATATCACCTGAGCACAGATAGTGCCACTGTACGTGTGCTGGTATATACCACCTGAGCATAGATAGTGCCACTGTACGTGTGCTCCTATATACCACCTGAGCGCAGTTAGTGCCACTGTACGTGTGCTGCTATATACCACCTGAGCACAGATAGTGCCACTGTACGTGTGATGCTATATACCACCTGAGCACAGATAGTGCCACTGTACGTGTGCTCCTATATGCCACCTGAGCACAGATAGTGCCACTGCACGTGTGCTGCTATATACCACCTGAGCACAGATAGTGCCACTGTATGTGTGCTGCTATATACCACCTGAGCACAGATAGTGCCACTATACGTGTGCTCCTATATACCACCTGAGCGCAGTTAGTGCCACTGTACGTGTGCTGGTATATACCACCTGAGCACAGATAGTGCCACTGTACGTGTGCTGCTATATACCACCTGAGCACAGATAGTGCCACTGTACGTGTGCTGGTATATACCACCTGAGCACAGATAGTGCCACTGTACGTGTGCTCCTATATACCACCTCAGCACAGATAGTGCCACTGTACGTGTGCTCCTATATACCACCTGAGCACAGATAGTGCCACTGTACGTGTGCTCCTATATACCACCTGAGCACAGATAGTGCCACTGTACATGTGCTGCTATATACCACCTGAGCACAGATAGTGCCACTATACGTGTGCTCCTATATACCACCTGAGCACAGATAGTGCCACTGTACGTGTGCTGCTATATACCACCTGAGCACAGATAGTGCCACTGTACGTGTGCTCCTATATACCACCTGAGCACAGATAGTGCCACTGTACGTGTGCTCCTATATACCACCTGAGCACAGTTAGTGCCACTGTACGTGTGCTGCTATATACCACCTGAGCACAGATAGAGCCACTGTACGTGTGCTCCTATATACCACCTGAGCACAGATAGTGCCACTGTACGTGTGCTCCTATATACCACCTGAGCACAGTTAGTGCCACTGTACGTGTGCTGCTATATACCACCTGAGCACAGATAGTGCCACTGTACGTGTGCTGCTATATACCACCTGAGCACAGATAGTGCCACTGTACGTGTGCTGGTATATACCACCTGAGCACAGATAGTGCCACTGTACGTGTGCTCCTATATACCACCTGAGCACAGATAGTGCCACTGTACGTGTGCTCCTATATACCACCTGAGCGCAGTTAGTGCCACTGTACGTGTGCTGGTATATACCACCTGAGCACAGATAGTGCCACTGTACGTGTGCTCCTATATACCACCTGAGCACAGATAGTGCCACTGTACGTGTGCTGCTATATACCACCTGAGCACAGATAGTGCCACTGTACATGTGCTCCTATATACCACCTGAGCACAGATAGTGCCACTGTACGTGTGCTCCTATATACCACCTGAGCACAGATAGTGCCACTGTACGTGTGCTCCTATATACCACCTGAGCGCATTTGGTGTCACTCTGCTTGTGCTGTTACATACCACCTGAGCACTTCAATATGTCTGGAAGGAGAACAAAGAGAGGCAGAGAGTCAGGAGGGCAAGCAGGCTCTGCATGTAGAGGTAACGCTGGTAGTGGATGTGGTGCATCCTCTTCAGCCCGTGGCCGTGGCCGCTCGTCATTCTTTTCGGTAGCTGGCCGTGTTGAACCTCAACATGCAGAGGAATTAGTAGAGTGGATGACCAAGCCGTCCACATCCTCCTCATCCTCTCTCACACAGACAGATCAAAGTTTATCTTGCAAAGCAGCTGCCAAGGCGTCCTCTTCCCTCTGCACAATGGCTTCACACAATACTTCCCTAGTACCACCATGTCCTCCTGAGGAGTCCCCCGAACTGTTTCAACACAGTGTGGGGTACATGCTGCAGGAAGATGCGCAGCGTTTTGAAGACGCCGATGATGGAACACTGATAGAGGAAGGCATTGATGTGAGCCCAGGGAGAGGGGGTGGCCGAGAGGGACAGCAATTTGTCAGTGATGATGTTCCCCCAGCTGGAGCATACTGCCAGGTTGTTGACAGTGATGAGGAGGGAGGGGATGATGAGGTCACTGACTCTACCTGGGTGCCTGATAGGAGAGAGGAGGAGGAGGAGGACGACGAGGCACAGGCACATCTCCAAAGAGGCAGGATGCCCACCAGGGGTCAGCTTAAGGTCACACCCACTGCATTACAGCGCACATCTACGGCGCTTGTGCATGGCGCTGCTGTGTCTGACCGGTACAGCAAAAGTTCTTTGGTGTGGGCCTTTTTTGAAACATGTCCACAAGATCGTACCTTTGCTATTTGCAACTTATGTCGCAAGCGTATCTCGCGTGGCCAAAACATCAACCGCCTGGGTACCACATGCTTGTCCAGACATATGTCGACCTGCCATGCAGCTCGTTGGCAAGCACACAAGAAAGACCCACACCAAAGACAGAAGCGTACCCCCCCTTGCCCTTCTGGGACCTCCAACCCCAGTAGATCCCCAGTCCTTTCTGAAGCCTGCAGTGAAGGTGTAGAAATAGGTGTGTCACAAGCTAGTAGTAGCGGTCAATCTACTGATAGTACCAGGCAAATTTCCCTGCCCCAGCTGCTGCAGTGCCGAAAGAAGTACAATCCCAGCCATCCACATGCCCAGCAGTTGAATGCTAGCTCAGCGAAATTGCTAGCACTTCAACTGCTACCTTTTCAGTTGGTAGATTCTGCCCCCTTTCGTGAGTTTGTGCAATGTGCAGTACCTCAGTGGCAAGTACCAAAACGCCACTTTTTCTCACGGAAGGCAATTCCGGCTCTCTACCAGCATGTGGAAGGCAATGTCCATGCCTCGCTGGACAGGGCGGTCAGTGGTAAGGTGCATATTACCGCTGACTCATGGTCCAGCAGGCATGGACAGGGACGTTACCTGTCTTTTACGGCGCATTGGGTGACTCTGCTGGCAGCTGGGAAGGACGCAGGGCAAGGTTCAGTAGTTTTGGAGGTTGTTCCGCCACCACGCCTCCAAAAAAATACTGCTGCTTGTGACACACCTCTTTCCTCCACCCCCTCCTCTTCTTCTTCCTCTGTGGCCTCTTCCTGTGGGGATGTTTTCTCCGAACCAGCCGTGCTCCGTAGGCGTACGAGGGGATACGCAGGAATGCAGGCCAAGAGATGCCATGCGGTGCTAGAGCTGGTGTGCTTGGGAGACAGGAGCCACACTGGGGAAGAGATTTTCTCAGCTCTGCAGGGTCAGGCTAAGAGGTGGTTGACGCCACGCCAGCTGAAGCCTGGAATGGTGGTCAGCGATAATGGCACCAACCTCCTCTCTGCCCTGCGACAGGGAAAACTCACCCACGTGCCCTGTTTTGCGCATGTCCTCAATTTTGTGGTGCAGCAGTTCTTGGGCAGGTACCCGGGCTTGCAGGATGTCCTGAAGCAGGCCAGGAAAGTCTGTGTGCATTTTCGGAGGTCATATAATGCCACTGCTCGGCTGACTGACCTCCAAAGGGAATACAACCTGCCCAAGAACTGCCTAATTTGTGACATGCCCACCAGATGGAACTCAACGTTGGCCATGCTGCAGCGGCTGCACATGCAGCAGCGGGCCATCAATGAGTACCTGTGCCAATATGGCAGCAGAACTGGGTCAGGGCAGCTAGGTTTTTTTTCACCACGCCAGTGGGCTTTGATCAGGGATGCATGCACTGTCCTGTCACCATTTGAGGAGGCCACGAGGATGGTGAGCAGTGACAGTGCATGCATCAGTGAGACTGTCCATCTTATTCACATGTTGGAGCACACGCTACGTGGAATAATGGACAGGGCCCTTGAGGCAGAACAGAGGGAGGAAGAGGAGGACTTCCTTACCTCCCAAGGCCCCCTTTTTTTTTCAAATATAGATTTTTTATTATTAATGCCCAACATGGGCCAAAGCATTACAAACAGATTCAGTAATACATTCAAAGAATAACAGTAACATTAGTGATGGGGAAGAGGGGGGGTGTATCTTCAACATGACCTTCAGAAGGTAGAGTCAAGATCGGGGTCCAGCACGGGTGCCATGACAAACATCATATAACATATCTACCGGCTAGAGCAACTTAAATGACATCTCGAGGCCGCAGGCCTCCTCCGATAGCGAGACCTCTATATAGTTTCAATCTAGACCCCGAGACCCCACTCTCCTCCCAGCCGCCTGGAGGCGGAGAGGGAGGGCATAAGGGGAGGGGGGGCTCCAAAACTAAAGAAGAGAGAGAAAAAGAAGGGGGGGGTAGTGAAAAGCAGAGGAAGGAGAGATAGTTGGGATCGGATAGGGAGGGGAGGGGAGGGGGTTGGGGGGAAGGGCCAGACCCCGAAAAGGCAATCGGGATAATCTGGTTGAGTCAGGACGACCCCCCAGGCAATCTGTATACGGGGCCCTGGCTTCCTCAGGTAACCCTAAGGGCAACACCGTCTGAGGAGTAAATAAAATGGTTCCATAGCTCCCACGTATCCTTAAATTTTTCCTCCTGTTGCCTCGCAGACAACACTAGATCTTCCATTGCCTTAATTTCCTCTACCCTGCGGACCCAGTTGGCCACCGTCGGTGGCGCTGGGCTTTTCCAGTGTAGCGGAATGCAGGCCTTTGCGGCGTTTAGCAGGTGGCATATGAGGGATTTTTTGTAACGCTTAGCTGGCATTGTATTGACATGTAAGAGAAAGAAGGCCGGGTCATTGGGTATATTGTATTCAGTAAATTTCTGAGCTATAAGCCTGACTGTTGACCAGAAATGAGCTAGCTTCGGGCATGACCAAAATATGTGTAGCAGCGTACCTCTGTCTCCCTGACATCTCCAGCACAACGCGGAAGAGTCCGGATAGAAGGTATGCAGGGCGTGTGGAGTGAGGTACCACCTCGTTAACAGCTTGTAGTTGGTCTCCTGTAATCTCGTACATATGGAGGATTTCAGGGCGAACGTTACAATACGCTGGATCTGAGGGGTGTCAAATGTGCAATTTAAGTCTCTTTCCCATTTAGTTATGTGGGTCGGACGTGTGGGTTCCATCGGGGAAATCATGAGGGCATACAAGGTGGACAGTGTCCTTGGAATCACCCCCTCACCCGCACAGAGGGTCTCGAAGGGGGTAAGTGGCCTGGTAAACTCTCGGGGGTCGGGTAGTGACTCAAAGAAGTGTCTCAGTTGGATCGCTGTCCAAAACGGCAATTGAAAAGCGCCTCCTTCTTCCCTCAGCATGCTCAGTGAAGGCCAACAGTCATTCACTATGAAGTGTCTTGCTTGCGTGCAGTGTATGCCCTGAAAAACATTCCTGGCCTGGGGGGAGAGCCCCGGTGGGAATTTTGGGTTCCCTGAGATAGGGTATAGGGGAGACTTAGATGTGGGATAGTTCTGTGAAGAGAGTGCCCTCGTCCCTACTCGGAGCGTCGTTCCTATAAGCGGATGCTGTTTAGCATCCGCCGACAGATTATCGTAGCACCAGACAGCTCCTCGCAAGGGTACCTGTGTCTGAGACTGTTCAAGACGCGTCCACAGTTTCAGATCGGAGTGACGGCACCAATCCACCATCCTGCCTAGGTGTACAGCCTGCGAATACTTCTTCACATCAGGAACTGCAAGCCCCCCCTCCAGCTTTGGTAAAGACAGCAGGGCTCGGGGTAATCTCGGTTTCTTATTTGCCCAGATAAACTTGGTAAACTGGCTACGTGTTTGCTTAAAGAATGTCGCAGGTATGTGGATGGGAAGTGCCTGCAGCAAGTAGAGGAATTTGGGCAGAATACACATTTTAATAAGGTTGCAGCGGCCAAACCAAGAGTGGAGGCCCTTGTGCCAGGAGTCCAATAAGGTCTGGGTCTTGATCAATAGAGGGGGGAAATTTAGGTTAAAGGTATGTTTAAGATCAGCCGGGACCCGAGTGCCCAGATATTTTAAAGAAGTGTCCGTCCACTTGAAATTAAAATTGGATCGGGCGTGGCCGGCAGCCGAGGCGGATGGCTGTGTGAGGAGTGAGCTCCGCGAGACCCATCTGTAGCCAGCTCCATCCAGCGACTACGATAGCACTTTAAGGCACCATACAGCCTACCTACCTCCTGGTGAACCCCTGGATCACGATGGGGAAAAGAAAGAAGGAGAGGGGCCCAAAAAAATTGACGGACTTTTACCCGTCCGCGAGCACGCCTAGGCCGCAAGATGGCGGCGAGGCCTCGGACTCGCGGTACGGACTGCGCCACGGAGGCAGCAACGGATCATCCCCACACTATGGCACAGACAACCGACCACATCACAGCGCCAGCGCAGGGTCCTCTCCCGGAGCATCGCCCATCAGCAGCCCGCAGAAGTCGGCGCAAAAGAAGTCTTCAGCCCACAAGTATGCAGGTGAGCTGGGGGACGGGTGTAACTCTCAGAACAGCACCAGTGACTTTGTGGAACACATTAATGAGTTCCCCACCACCGGTCAGCCCCTCAGTGATACAGTGATGAGGGATATGTTGATCACCCTTAGAGGCTCCCTGCATAAAGATATGATGCTATGTGTAACTCAGCTGAAGAGAGATGTGTCTGCCATAGGGGATAGGATCTGCCACGTGGAAGACAAAATGGGGGAATTCACAACAGCTCACAATGAGCTAGTAGATGCACACAACGATACAGAAAGTGACATTCAGGCCTTGAGAGAAAAACTAAGTGATTTAGAAGACAGATCAAGAAGAAATAACATAAAACTGAGGGGGGTGGAGGAGACGGTGACCCCCGCAGAACTCAGGCCCTATGTGCAAGCCTTCATAGCAGCCATGCTCCCTGATACTTCTGCTAATGAAATCATAGTAGATAGAGCCCATCGCCTCCCTAAACCTAAATACCTGCCTGAAGGGGTACCGAGGGATGTCATTGCTCGCATACATTTCTTTCACGTTAAAGATGACCTCATGCGATTTACGCGGAAGAATCAACCGCTACCGGGCCCTTACTCGGACATTAGTGTCTTTGCTGATCTATCTAAACACACCATGATGGCGCGCAAAAACCTGTCCTCTTTGACCAAGATCCTGCAGAACCATAAAATAACGTACTCCTGGGGCTTTCCAACAAAATTACTAGTCACTAGAGAGGGTCGCACGTTTGCGATCACCACCGTTGAAGACGGAATTGCCCTGGCCAAAAAATGGAAATTGATCCCGGAGGATGGGGAGGCCTCATTGCAAAATCAGGCTATACAGAGGATGTCACCTGAATGGCAGAAGACATGACACCCAGTACCTTTCACTATGGAGCACATTATAGCTCCCCTCTCCTCCTTTTTCTGATATAGCCAACCCTGTTGCCTTAATGAATCCTACACCAGAGTGGCCGGCTCTGGGTCTCGGGGAGACGTATCCCCCTGTTTTTCTTGCGGAATTTTCGCACTTAATGAAACTGTTCGTTTTTTTTTTGTTCTGATTCATGTTACCTGTCTTTTTTTTTTGTTGTTGCTGTTTTCTTTTTTTCTCAATGTACCAAAGGAACCCTATTTTGAATATGATCCCTTCTGTGCAACTCCACAAATCTCAGGCATTGCCAATACTACAGGATCTCCACAACCACCGAATTTTGGAACAGCAGCGCCTCCTTCAGGTAATTTAACCTCCTTACATCTACATACAGAGACTTTCCTGCCACATGTGAAGCATACCATTCTAATACCACAATGTCGATAAATATAATCTCCATGAACGTTCATGGGCTCAACAGCCCCTTTAAACGGTCCTCAATGTGGTCCGAAATGACCAGACTTCGAGGAGATGTATTATGCATCCAAGAAACGCACTTTATGTCCTCCAAACCACCCAAATGTACACACAAAGCATACCCACACATCTTCCAATCTACTGCTCCAGTAAAAAAAGAGGGGTGTTCTGCTGGCCATCAAACATACTGTGGCATTTAAGATGCATGAGTTAATATGCGACACAAACGGAAGATATATAATACTAATCTGTGATCTAAATAATACAACTTACACTCTAGTCAACATCTATGCACCCAACAAGAACCAACCAAGATTCTTAACCTCGTTGCTCAAGAAGGTGAACAAAATCAAAAAAGGATTGCTGCTTCTATGTGGTGACTTTAATTGTGTACCTGATCAATCCTTGGACTGCTCACAACAACAGACCTCCCGCAGGATAGAAATTCAATCACTTCTTCATAACCACAACTTGTATGACACTTGGAGATGCCTGCATTCCTCAGAAAGGGATTATACTCACTATTCATATCCCCATCGGGCATATTCCAGGATTGATTTGATCCTCACTGACCTGCCTTTGCTGCAGAAGACTTCAGAGGTCACTATACACTCTATAACATGGTCGGACCATGCCCCTGTGTCTATTCTCCTTCGAGATGAATCCTTTTCTTCCCCGACCTACATATGGAGGAACAATGTTGGTTTGCTCTCTAACCCTGTCCTAACGGACAGGATTGGTCTGCAACTTAAAGAATTTTTTACCATTAATAACAATAGCGATGCCTCCATGGCATCAATATGGTGCTCGCATAAGGCGTTCAGCAGGGGAATATTAATTCAAGCTGCTGCTAGACAAAAGAGGGGGAAGGCAAAACAGTTAAACGACTTGCTGGAGAAACTTAAACAATTAGAAGCTCAACACAAAACACAACCCACATTAGCGATAGAAGAATCCCTATTTAAATGCAGACATGATCTTCGCCTATTGTTAATCACCACTCATCAAACACACTTAAGGAGATTAAAAGCGATGTATTATGCCCACGGCAACAAAGCAGGGAAGGTCCTGGCGAGATACATTACTAAACGACAGCAGCAGGCCCGCTTAATTAATATTAGAGACCCACACACCGCCAAAACGGTAAATCACCCGACACATATTGCCAATGCTTTTATGAAATATTACAAGGACCTATATAACCTCCAACAAGACACAGACACTACACAACCTACTGAACTAAGTATTAATGCGTTTCTTAACGCAGTCTCCTTACCCTCTTTAACCACTGACCAGCTATCCATGCTTAACTCCCCAATCACCCTCACAGAGGTTTCAGATACCATTCAGGCCCTCCCTAATAATAAGTCTCCAGGTACAGACGGTTTCTCGTCAGAGTACTATAAGACGTTCTCTAGCATTCTCGCTCCACCTCTATGCGCCTTGTTTAACGGTATTGCCTCCTCCTCTAAGCTTCCAGAAGAAATGTTACAGGCTACTATTGTTACTCTGCCTAAGCCGGGGAAGAAGCCGGATACTCCACAGAACTTTAGGCCAATATCACTCCTGAACACAGACCTCAAGGTCTATGCTAAGATTCTAGCGAATAGGCTGGCCAATGTCACCCCTCACCTGGTTAAACCAGACCAAGTAGGGTTTGTAAAAGGACGCCAAGCCCCGGACGGCACCCGGAGGCTGCTCAATTTGATACATATACTGGAAAATAGGAAGACCCCAGCAGCCTTTTTGGCACTAGATGCTGAAAAGGCCTTTGACAGGGTGCACTGGGGATATCTCAATGCTACCCTGAGGAAATTTGGCATACAGGGCACCATACTGTCCGCAATTTCTGCATTGTACACATGCCCGTCTGCTAGAGTTTTCTCGTCCGGTGCCATCTCCGACCGATTCTATATTACCAACGGCACCCGCCAGGGCTGCCCACTGTCCCCCATAATCTTTACCCTGATGATGGAGCCCCTCGCTGAAACCATCAGGTCGGCCAAAGAAATTTCGGGGATTGATGTTGCAGGTGATACCCACAAAATAGGTCTCTTTGCAGACGATGTTGTTCTGACAGTAACAAATCCGGCTTCTTCCCTGGCAAAGGCTCAGGAAATCCTACAACAGTTCGGTGCAGTATCTTACTATAAACTGAATATTACTAAGTCCTGTATTCTTCCAATAAACCTTTCCAAATCCCTGGTTACTTACCTCAAAGAAAGATTCCCATTCCAATGGATGGCTAACTCCCTTACCTACCTGGGTATTAGATTAGTCTCTCCATCCACCCACACTTATAAGGTGAACTTTAACATCCTTATGGCAACCATTAAAACCGATCTTGACCATATCACAACATTTGAGATGTCATGGCTGGGCAGGATAGCTGCGTTAAAAATGATTCTTTTGCCCAAAATTCTCTATTACTTTAGAACCCTCCCAATCAGAATCCCAGAATCCTTCTTCTTACAAGCCGACAAGATGTTTAGGAGATTTATTTGGCAAGGTAAAATGCCTAAGGTAACATATGCCACAGTTCAAAGACATAGACTAGAGGGGGGAACGGGCTTCCCCGTCCTCCGCAACTACTATAAAGCAGCGATTCTAGATCAAATGAAGGCCTGGTTTGACCCAGTACCATCTAAACTATGGGTTAAGATTGAGAAAGCAGCTATAACAGGGAAAGACCTACCAGCTCTACTTTTAGCTAAAGTGACGAACCTACCCCTACAACAGATTAGTTTACCCTCTATTGACGCTACCCTATTAGTGTGGGGAAATATCCAATCCTGTCTAGACCCCTCGACGACAAATAAACGCAGACTCACTGACCTCACGACCATGGAACATATCATCCCAGACCTAAACATTACTGCTTGGAAACAGGATGGTTTAACAACTGTCCAAGAGGTGTTGTCCACTCAACCCCATACCCATACATACTCTCTCATGAGACTGCAATACTTCCAAAGGTCACACTCCACACTTACCTTCGACATGCCCATAGACATATGGACGTACCTGTGCTCGTCCTATAATAAACCCAGAGGTCTTTCTTGGTTTTATAGACTGTTACATGGCACTAAGCGATTCTCCAAGACCTCACACATGACAAACTGGGAAAAAGACTGGGGCACCTCCTTCTCAACCGATGAATGGACGAGAGCGATCAAGATGACTTACAGATACACCCACTGCACTAACCATTGGGATAACATGTTGAAAATTGTACATAGGTCCTACCTCACCCCGGTTAGGCTATCGCTGATATTCCCTTCAGAATCACATCTTTGCTGGAGAATGTGCGGAGATAGGGGCAATATCTTCCATATACTATGGGCCTGCAAACACATTCGCAAATTTTGGGATGACGTTTTTAAACTAATAACTTCTGTCATAGGCATCTCGGTCCATCCCACTCCGCCTTTAGCTTTACTGAACATTACTACTGCCCCTATCCCAGCCTCCATGAGAGGCATTGTGATACATATTTTGATAGCAGCCAGATTGGCCCTTACAGCTAAATGGAAAACCACCCAGATCCCCACCCTTACCGAAGTGATACATAGGGTCTCTACCCAATACTCATACGAGAAACACTTCGCCTATCAAACTGGGACTTCCCGAACCTTTCTTGCACAATGGTCACCCTGGGTCTCCAAATACCCCACCCCATAGCTTCCCCTCCACCATTTAATGGAAATCACTATGGACCTTTGGTACAATAGTTATGTTTTTTTTTCTTTTTGTTTTTGTGTTTTTTTTTTTTTTTTTTTTTTTCGTTGTACCTTTTGTTTTTTGTTTGTTGTATAGTTACACCGTTAAGATTTGCTATTCTCCCTGTTTAATATATATGAACACTAACTGTTATACTGAAAACCTGTTCGCATGCACCATATGGCACTGCGCACGCGACATGCCCCTTTAGGTGGCCTAGTAGATGGGAGGCTCTCCACATAGACAGACGTTGACATACTGCACCGAACTGCATGACCAAATAGGCAACCCTTGAGGTAATCCCAGGTTGCTGTTACTTCCCTATATAGGGAGCTGTGGCTCCACATTGTGTAGTAGGATGCACAGCCCCCGAACCTTGTTTACGCACTTGGCAACATACTGTAACCTTGCTTTGTATACCATTGTTCGCACTATGTCTAGTGGAAGAATATATGAGGACCTGCGTTGTCCATATTTTGACTTTTGATGTGATTGCTTATATATAATTGTCTCTTTCGAGAAAGCAAATTTCAATAAAAACAAATTGAAAAGAAATTAAAATTGGATCTTAGTGTTTGCGTAGCAGTTCGGGATAGCCCCACGCCCATGGCCTCCGATTTACTATAATTGATTTTAAGGTTGGATATACGTCCGTAATTGTCGAATTCCTTAAGCAGATTCGGGAGGGAGATTAACGGATTAGTGAGGGAGAATATCAAGTCGTCCGCATAGGCCGACACTTTGTATTGGGAGTCCCCTATCTTAAGGCCTACAATATCCGGGTTATTTCTAACCCTACATAGAAATGGCTCCAGTGAGAGGGCAAAGAGGAGGGGCGACAAAGGGCAGCCCTGTCTGGTCCCGTTCCTAATCGAGAGTGGATCAGACAAGACTCCGTTTACTTTAACCTGTGCCGAGGGGGTAGTGTATATATGTGTTATCCATCTAGTCATGGTACCCCCAAGTCCGACGTGTCTGAGGACCGAGAACATATATCCCCAGTTGACCCGGTCAAAGGCCTTCTCCGCGTCGGTGTTCAAGAAGACCGACGGCACATGGGTCTGATTGGCCACATGTAGGAGGTTTAGCACTTTGATTGTACTGTCCCTGGCTTCTCTAGTGGGGATGAATCCCACTTGATCTAAGTGGACTAGCGTTTGTAGGTGTCTGGCTAAACGGATCGCTAAAATCTTGGTGAATAGCTTTAGGTCCGTGTTTAGAAGGGAGATCGGCCTATAGCTGCTGCAAACCAGCGGGTCCTTGTCTTCTTTGGGGATGACCGTGATATGCGCCCGTAGCGTATCGCCGGCGAAAGCTGCCGTGTTCCCTAGCTTGTTATAGAAGGACACCATATGGGGACTCAGGGATGGGAAGAACGTCCTATAGTACTGTACGGTGAGGCCATCTGGCCCCGGAGCCTTGCCCTGTTTGGTTGAGGCCAGAGCCGTCGCCAACTCCTCTGACGTGATGGGGGCCTCTAATTCGGTTACCGCTTCCGGTGTCAATGAAGGCATTTGGGCAGAGGCTAAGTATGCCTCCACCAGGTGTTGCGTTCTGGGGGGGGCTTGTATGTTATATAAATTTGCATAGTACTCCTTAAATGTATTAGCTATGTGCTGTGGAAGGCTTACTTTCACGTCAGCTGCCGTCTTAATGTGGGGGACGTAGGTTTGCGCTTTTAATTCTGCGACCGCCCTGGCCAGGACCCGCCCACATTTATTTCCCGACTCGTAAGATACGAGACGGCATTTCTGTAGCGCCGCTTTGGCTCTGTAATTGAGGAGTTCGTTAATTCGGGAGCGAATAGATGTCAGTTCCGCTTCCCCGTGAGGGTCGGGGGAGCTCTTATGTCGCATGTCTACATCGTGGAGATCCGCTAACAGCTTTGTCAGCTGTTCCCCCTTTTCCCTTTTAATGCGCGAGCCGTGTTTTATAAAGATGCCCCTAATTACCGCCTTGTGTGCCTCCCACACTGCGCCAGGGGTGCAGTCCGCCTCCGTGTTTACTTGGAAGTAGAATCCTAACTCCTTGTTAACCTCCTCCAGTACTTCTGGGTTCTGTAGGAGGCTTTCGTTTAATCTCCAAAAGCGATTCCTGCGTGAGTGTTGATCCGAGAGCCTATAGGTCAGGGTGATAGGGGCATGGTCGGACCAAGTCCGAAGCCCAATGGAAGATTTTAGCACTGCGTGTAATTGGCCGTGTGGTATAAGGAAAAAGTCTATCCTGGAGTATAGTTTGTGGGGAGGGGAGTAGAACATGCAATCTCGTTCTCCAGAGTGCTGGAGACGCCATACGTCGATCAGTTGTGCGTCATGAAGGTCCCTCACTATTTGTTTGCGAGTCTTCGACGACAGGGAGGTTGTCCCCATGGACGTATCAACACTGGGAGACAGCGGGACATTAAAGTCCCCTCCTAGGATAAGTTGGCCTTCCCTAAAGCGGGTCAGTTTCGAGAGAGCTCGGCGTACGAAGGCGTCTTGGCCAACGTTTGGGGCGTATATGGTTGCAAACGTCAGTAGTGTGTCCCCTAGCAAGCCTTTGACAAATGTATACCGTCCCTCCCCATCTACCAAGGAGTCCCGAAGGGACCATGGTATCTTACTGGATATGAGAATAGTAGTGCCTCTAGATTTAGAGTTGTAGGTGGAATGGTAGGCCGTAGGAAAGAATCTGTTTTTGAGGACCGGTAGTCGGTTATCTTTAAAGTGCGTTTCCTGGAGGAATGCTACGTCTACCCGTGCCTTCCTCAAATCAGTCATCAGCATGCGTCTTTTTTCCAGGGTGTTGAGGCCCTTTACATTAAGGGAATATACTGTAAGGTCGTCCATCCTCAACCCGTTCAGAGAAAAGGAGGGGGTACTAACTGGGCCCGAGGGAAGAGTGGGGGGTGGAGAAAAGAGAGTGGGGGGGAGGAGAGTGGGAGGAGAGGTGGGTCACAAAGGTCAGTAAAAGGGAGAAAAGAAGGAACAGGAAAGAGAACCACACACAAGAGAACAGGGAAAAACAACTAATGGCAGACTATCTGCGTATCTTAGCACAACTCAGCCTATGTGGCTAAGGGGTGTGCCTTCCTATGTGGGGGCGTAGCTGGAGCAGGCCATAGAACAACGCCCCCAACCCATCCCGCCCCACCAAGGCCCATGGAGCTGTGCACAAGCATATTCTGACGCCTGGGTCTCCCGACCCCCCCCCAGACACACAGAGGGGGAGGGGGCATCGGGGCCCCCACGTCCACCACCCATCCCCCCCAGCCGGCCCCCACCCGGCACCTCACAACCACCCCCCTACATCCTTCACATAGAAATCCCTATGACTACTTCTTTTAGACCTTGGAGTAAAGTACATCCTGGCATATAGAGTCAGAGTATATTCCTATATCCTGCTGAGGGGGATCACCACAGGCACAGAGGTTCAGTGTGCATGCCATCAGTGTGGCTGTTAATGCCCAGACATCTTGATCCTCTGCAGCTATACAGTCATCTGGGAGACCTCTAGGTCGCCGGCGACCCCCCCACAAGAGCTCACCGCAGGGGGGACATAGAATCAACGCGACAGAGGGGGCCGCTCCAGGGGGGGGGGGGGCAAAACTGTCTGGTAAGGGGTGAAATTGTCAGGCGGAAGGCAGACAAAAAATAAAAACTTGGGGAGCGAGTGTGGACAAAAAAAAAAAAAAGAAAGAAACTAGGGACGGCAGGAGGCAGGCTATAACTCACGTGACCCCTCCGGCGCCGTCGGCCCCGATCTCTGGCGCTGTCTCTGTAATCCAGGCTGAGGGTGTCTCCTCGGGGGGTGTGATCCGGAGCGGCCACCGGTCTGCGGCAAAAAGACAAGCCAATTCGGGATCCTAATGGGTTCCGCCGCCAAAAACTCAAATAGTCCCGGTAGGTCCCGTGGGGAACGAAGAGTATAGGCGCGCTGGTCTCTTCGGAACGACACCGAAAGCGGATATCCCCAGCGGTACGTGGCCCCATGTCGGCGGGCTAATTCCAACACCGGGCGGAGCATGGCTCTTCGTTGTAACGTGGCTCGGGAGACGTCAGGTAGGATCTTCACCGCCGCTCCATCAAATTCTATGTCCCCTGCCTCCCAGGCTCTACGGATGATCAGTTCCTTGTGTGTGTAGTGGTGTAGTCGGCATATCACGTCTCGCGGTCTGTTGGGGTCTTGAGACCTCGGCCCCAAGGCCCGGTGGATGCGGTCAAACTCCATTCTCGGAGGAAGTGGGTCTCCCGGGAGGTTGCGGAAGACGGTTGTGGCAGTGTCTATCAGGTCTTCTGGGCCCGTTGCCTCTGGTAAGCCCCGCAGACGAAGGTTGTTCCTTCTGCTCCTGTCTTCCATTTCCTCCATGTGGAGTTGTAGCATCGTGGTCGCATCAATATGTGCGTCTTGGAGGTGCTCCAGAGCAGTTACTCTCTGTTCCAGGTCCGCCACCGAGGTCTCCCCGGTAGTAAGCCTTGCACCCAGGGCGCCCAACTCCCCCCTGACCTCGCGTATGTCTTTGCGGTGCTGGGTCTCGAGCCGGCTCACTATCGATTCAATGTCTGTCTTAGTAGGGAGGGACCTCAGGATCGCCCACATCTCATCTGCGTCTCCGGGTCTCGAGGGTGTCAGTAGCGGGGCTGTCCCGCTTGGCTGTATGGCGACGGGATCTTCTGAGTAGGAGTCAGATTCCCCCGATGCTGCTGGGGACGTCGGCTGGCACTCCATAGCCTGTGCTCCACTCGTCTCCCCTCGTGCTTCCGCCATCTTGGGTCCAGGGGGGGTAAGCCGTGTCTGAACCAAAAAATGATCGATAGCTCCTCCGAGGTCCCCCGGTTTCATCACCTTAGACTTCCCCTTCGTTTTCCTCCTCCTTGCATACATTCCAGGGGTAGCGTAGAGGGATATTAGAGCAAGATAGACCCGGCGGGTCGGGAGAAGGTCGGGAGCTCAAAGGCAAAGCGTCCTCACACGGCCATGTCCAGGCCACGCCCCCCCCAAGGCCCCCTTTACCCAGACAGGAGGAGGCCACAAGGATGGTGAGCAGTGACAGTGCATGCATCAGTGAGACTGTCCCTCTTATTCACATGTTGGAGCACACGCTACGTGGAATAATGGACAGGGCCCTTAAGGCAGAACAGAGGGAGGAAAAGGGGGAATTCCTTACCTCTCAAGGCCCCCTTTACCCAGACAGTGGTCCTGCTTGCCCACCTAGCACACAGGAAGAGGATGAGGAGGAGGAGGAGAAGGAGGAGGAGGAGGATTGTATCAGCAGCATGGAGGTGGAGCCTTGTGACGCCTACGCCTTATTAAACCTAAATTAGGGAGTAGTCAGTGACAATGGAGAATTCTCAGTATAAACCACCAGTTAACTCAATATTTGTTCAGAGAGTGAGGGGTTAATATCATCACATTCTCCTGTAGACTATCTCGCAACAATGGTTTCGTATATGATCAATAGGGGGAAGATGATATCTAGAGAGTCACAGTACAGACTATCACACAAGTTACTGGGAACAGAATCCTATAGAATTAGCATACACTGCATTAATAGGCAATGTCAGTTCTAGTTTGAATAGACTGATTCCTAATGGTACTTGCGGTTGTGAAGGCTGTAAGATGATAAGTCTCCCAGGAGAATGTAGGCAGGGATTCAGGAGGAAGTAGAAGGTGTAGAGTGTCAGCTCTGTGGTCTAGCCCTCGGATTCCGGAAGTAGGCAGGGATTTCAGGAAGAAGTAGAAGCTGTAGAGTGTGAGCTCTGTGGTCTAGGTCTCGGAATCCTGAAGTAGGGAGTCCTGGGGTTGAGAACAACTCTCCTCCAGAAGGCAGGAGGTGAAGAGGGTCTCCAGTAGAGTCGTCCTTGATCACAGATGGCGCCGGGTGTCTTGTTCAATAACCGAACACCCAGCCGCCATCAGAGAGGGTTTAAATAGCCCGCCCAGCATGGGAACGAGCGAGCGCACTTCCGCGTTCCAGCGTGAAACGCAGGGACGCAGGGCGCACCGGAAGTGACGCTGAACAGACACTGGATGGAGCGCAGCTGTCTGAACAAGATACAGCTGCGCTCGTCTTATGTAAAATAACGCCGATGGCGTTACATACTCCCCTCCTCAAGGGGGTCCCAAAAATAGAACCAGAGGGTGATGGGCGGTCAGGGTATCTGCGGTGAAAATGCTTGATGAGTCTAGGGGCATGAATGTGAGAGGCATCTTCCCAAGAGTCATCAAGTTGGCTGTAGCCTTTCCAACGAATTAAATATTGGAGGGAAGAACCTTGTTTTTTGGAATCTAGAATTCTTTCTATCTCGTACTCGGTCTCACCTAGAACCTCAACAGGAGAAGGGGGTTGAGGAACTCTGTTAGGAAAGGGATTAGGTATGAAAGGTTTAATAAGTGAGACATGGAAAGTCGGATGTATCTTCCAATGTGAAGGTAGAACTAGTTTTACGGTGTTGTTGTTAATGAGGTGTGAAATGGTGAAAGGACCAGTAAATTGACGTCCTAGTTTCCTTGAGGGAATATTAAGACGTAAATTTCGGGTAGAGAGCCAAACTAAATCACCAACTTTGTATTTTGGGGGAGCAGTTCTACGGGAGTCGTAATATTTCTTCTGTCTTTGTTGGGCTGTACGAAGATTGACATGGAGTATTTCTGAAGTCCTCTTTAAGTTTGAGAGGTAATGCTCTACAGCAGGAACACTGTTAGGGAGAACAGAGATTGGTGCAGATTTGGGATGAAATCCATAGTTAGCGTAGAAAGGAGAAAATCCGGAGGAAGAACTGGAGGCGTTATTATACGCGAATTCAGCATGAGGAAGAAATTGGAGCCAGTCATCCTGTAAATGGGTGCAATAACAGCGTAAGTATTGTTCGAGTGTTTGATTAACCCGTTCTGTCTGACCGTTTGTCTGAGGATGATAGGCAGTGGACATACGATGATCAATTTGTAAGGCTTGGCAAAGCGCTCTCCAGAATCTGGAAATGAATTGGGTGCCGCGGTCTGAGATAATCTGGGAAGGGAGGCCATGTAACTTGAGAACATTCTCTAAGAAGGCTTGTGCGGTCTCGAGAGAGGTTGGTAACTTCTTTAATGGAATGAAGTGAGCCATCTTTGTTAATAAGTCGACTGTAACCATAATCGTGTTGGCACCTTGAGACCTGGGGAGGTCGACTATGAAATCCAGGGAAACAACATCCCAGGGTCTTTCCGGAATAGGAATAGATGTAAGAGGACCATAAGGTGGCTTCCTGGAATGTTTGTTGGTAGCACATATGACGCATGAATTAACATATTGAGTGACAGTGTGTGAGAGCTTAGGCCACCAGTAATCTCTTTTAATTAAGTGAATGGTCTTACTAATTCCTGGATGACCTGCTAGTGGAGCATCATGAAGTTGTTTGAGAAGAGTAGTTTGCAAAGCGGGAGGAACGTAAACTTTATTATTGAATGTATATAGCCCGTTAGAATGTTTTTTGAGACCCGGAGGCACCTCATTAGGGAGAGATTGGAGAAGTAAGTGTAAGAAGGGAACAGAAGCTCCAATGAAGCGATCAAGTGGAATTATCGAGGAGGGAGGAGTCTCAATTGTGTGATTGTCATGCATTCGTGACAATGAGTCAGCTTTGACATTTTCTGTACCAGGACGATAGGAGATGTTGAAATCGAACCTGTCAAAGAATAAACTCCACCTAACTTGGCGGGAGGATAGGGTCTTGCAGGCCTTAAGATGTTGCAAATTGCGATGATCTGTAAGGATGGTGATGGGATGTTTAGAACCCTCCAGAAGATGTCTCCAATTACTCAAGGCATCCTTTATGGCGAGGAGTTCTTTCTCTCCAATAGGATAGTTCATCTCGGCAGGTAGTAGAGTCCTGGAATAGAAAGCCACCGGATGCAGAGGATCCGAAAGAGTAGATCGTTGGGAAAGCACAGCACCCAAGGCAAAGTGCGAGGCATCTACCTCCAATGTGAAGTGACAATGTGGGTTAGGAAGTTGTAGAATTGGAGCGGAGGTGAAACTGGATTTCAAGAAGTCAAAAGACCGGTGTGCGTCGTCCGACCAGGAGAAAGGTGTCTTAGAACTAGTGAGACTGTTTAGTGGTTTCACAATCGCTGAGAAGTCTTTAATAAACTTTCTGTAGTAATTTGCAAATCCGAGGAACCGTTGTAATGCTTTTCTGGAATGGGGAACGGGCCAGGACAAAATGCACTCTACTTTCGATGATTCCATCTGTATTCCATTTGGAGTAATAAGATACCCAAGGAAAGAGATGCTGCGTTGACTGAAAACACATTTTTCAAGTTTGGCATATAATGAATGTGTTCTCAGTCTAGCCAAAACCCAACGGACATGTTTGATGTGTTCTTCAGGAGAATCTGAGTAAATTAAGATGTCGTCCAAATAAATAACGACGCAAACGTCTAACAAGTCTCGAAAAATGTCATTGATAAACCATTGGAATGTAGCGGGTGCATTGCATAAGCCAAAGGGCATTACCATATATTCAAAAAGCCCATAACGTGTCTTAAAAGCTGTTTTCCACTCATCGCCTGAGCGGATTCTCACAAGATTGTAGGCACCCCTAAGATCTAGTTTAGTGAAAAGTTTTGAGGTTTGAAGACGCTCGATGAGTTCCGGAATTAATGGTAGTGGGTATCTATTTTTTATGGTGATGTTATTGAGTGCACGGTAGTCAATGATTGGTCGGAGTGAGCCATCTTTATTCTTTACGAAGAAGATTGCAGCACTTGCTGGGGAAGTTGAAGGTCTGATGAAACCTTTTTTAAGGTTCTCATCGATGTAATCCTTGAGGTGTACAAGTTCTGGTTGGGATAATGGATAGATTCTTGCCGTAGGAATAGGACTGTCAGGTATAAGGTCTATGGGGCAGTCATAGATCCTATGTGGGGGAAGTTTGTTTGCCATGGTCTTGCTGAAAACATCCGCAAAGTCATGTAAATAACCTGGGAGATCAGAAGGGTAGTTGTTTGTGATAGAGGTGGAACATATAGGATAACAACTGTGCTTACAGTGAAAGGACTGTAGATCTAGGGAACTAGT
The DNA here is from genome assembly GCA_029574335.1 of Rana kukunoris. NCBI lineage: Eukaryota > Metazoa > Chordata > Amphibia > Anura > Ranidae > Rana > Rana kukunoris. Next base: position 43,377,101 of record CM056058.1, on the reverse strand, counting down.
GGACCATAGGAAGGTTCCTTGGGGGGAGATCTGGCTCTCCTGAAAGGTGTGGGAAGAAATGCATTTGCACGTTCAGCTCTTCTTTCGCGGAGACGACGATCGATAGAAATGGAGAGTTGCATTAGGTCCTCTAGAGATGTTGGAAGTTCTATGCGTGCAATCTCGTCCTTTAAAGCTTCTGTCAAGCCAAGCCGGAATTGGTTCCTTAGTGCAATATCTGACCACTGGGTCTCTCTGCACCAACATTTGAATTCTGAAATGTAGTCTTCCACTGGTCTTTTCCCTTGCTTGAGGTTTCTGATGGAATTCTCAGCGGTTAACTGTTTATTGGGATCCTCGTAAAGGAGGGACATTTCAGTGAGGAAGGTGTCGAAAGCCCCCAGGAGATCACCATGCTCTTCTAGATAGGCGTCGGCCCAGACTCTAGGTTCACCCCGAAGATATGAGATAAGGGTGAGAATTCTTACCCTATCAGAATGATAGGTACGGGGACGTAGTTCAAACATCAACCGACATGAACTAATAAATTGGCGAAAAAATTTCCTGTCTCCAGAGAAAGGTTCAGGTGCACATACTTTTGGTTCAGGTCTCTCTCTGGCCTGGGCAAAATTCTGTTGGCGGAGGGCTTCATTCTCTAAACGTATCTCATTTAGAGAGTTAGTGAGGGTATCCACCCTTTGTGTTAGTCCCACTAAATGATTTGTTAGATCTGCGGGATCCATCTAGATTTTATTTTTAAGGTTCGGTTATTCTGTGACGCCTACGCCTTATTAAACCTAAATTAGGGAGTAGTCAGTGACAATGGAGAATTCTCAGTATAAACCACCAGTTAACTCAATATTTGTTCAGAGAGTGAGGGGTTAATATCATCACATTCTCCTGTAGACTATCTCGCAACAATGGTTTCGTATATGATCAATAGGGGGAAGATGATATCTAGAGAGTCACAGTACAGACTATCACACAAGTTACTGGGAACAGAATCCTATAGAATTAGCATACACTGCATTAATAGGCAATGTCAGTTCTAGTTTGAATAGACTGATTCCTAATGGTACTTGCGGTTGTGAAGGCTGTAAGATGATAAGTCTCCCAGGAGAATGTAGGCAGGGATTCAGGAGGAAGTAGAAGGTGTAGAGTGTCAGCTCTGTGGTCTAGCCCTCGGATTCCGGAAGTAGGCAGGGATTTCAGGAAGAAGTAGAAGCTGTAGAGTGTGAGCTCTGTGGTCTAGGTCTCGGAATCCTGAAGTAGGGAGTCCTGGGGTTGAGAACAACTCTCCTCCAGAAGGCAGGAGGTGAAGAGGGTCTCCAGTAGAGTCGTCCTTGATCACAGATGGCGCCGGGTGTCTTGTTCAATAACCGAACACCCAGCCGCCATCAGAGAGGGTTTAAATAGCCCGCCCAGCATGGGAACGAGCGAGCGCACTTCCGCGTTCCAGCGTGAAACGCAGGGACGCAGGGCGCACCGGAAGTGACGCTGAACAGACACTGGATGGAGCGCAGCTGTCTGAACAAGATACAGCTGCGCTCGTCTTATGTAAAATAACGCCGATGGCGTTACAAGCCTAGCAATCAGCAGCAGCAGTCTTCAAGGGATCATTTACAGTCCCAAGGAGCACGTGGAGTTTTATGTGGCTGGGATGAGGTGCCTGTGGATCCTGTCGTCCTCAGTGACCCAGAGGACTGTGGCCTGAATGCCTCAGCAAACCTACGCTGCATGGCCTCCCTGATTCTGCATAGCCTGCGTAAGGATCCTCGTGTACGTGCTATTAAGGAGAGGGATCATTACTGGCTGGCGACTCTCCTTGATCCACGTTACAAGAGTAAGGTTGCGGACCTTATGTTGCCATCGCAGAGGGAGCAGAAGATGAAACTTCTGCTGGAGGCCTTGCAGAAGGGTCTGTGCAATACGTTCCCAGAACCGGGGGGATTACCAAAACCTGGCTCTGGACAACGTCTTGCTGAGGCTTCGGTGAGTCACAGGAGGGGCGGTGGAGAAGATGGTCGTCTGACCGATGTGTTCAGGCAGTTTTTTAGTCCGCAGCCCCAAGGTCTGACCGGTTGCAGCAACCATCGCCAGCGTCTGCTTTACATGGTCCGGGAATACCTAGGGGCAAGATCCGACTTGGACACCTTCCCCACCGAAAATCCTCTGGCTTACTGGGTCTTGAGGATGGATCACTGGCCAGAGCTTGCCCAGTACGCAATTGAGCTACTGGCTTGCCCTGCATCCAGTGTTCTTTCAGAATGGACATTCAGTGCTGCTGGAGGCTTTGTCACTGATCACAGGGTGCGCCTCTTCACCAGCTCTGTTGATCGACTGACCTTCATCAAAATGAATCAGGCTTGAATCAACACCAGCTACCAAGCACCTGATGCTGATATTAATGAATAATATATTTTTTGTTGAAATGTCGGATCCCCTTTAGACTGCTGATGCTGAGTGACTGTCCTCTTATGCTGCTGATGGAATATCCTTCTCCTCCTCACTTTTCTTGCTTATAGCTAGTAAGAAATGTTGTGTTTCTGGGCTCCGCCACCAGTGCCTAAGGCACAATTTTTCAGCCCCTGTTTAACAGGGGCGCCTAATAACAATTTTTGATGCAATAATTTGCATGTGGCTCCTTGTTGCGCTCCAATTGGAGTTATTGGGAGGGGTTGCAAGTGTTGTGTTGTGCCCAAGGCACAATTTTCCAGCCCCTGTTTAACAGGGGCGCTTAATAACAATTTTTGATGCAATAGTTTGCACGTGGCTCCTTGTTGAGCTCCAATGGGAGTTATTGGGAGGGGTTGCAAGTGTTGTGTTGTGCCCAATGCACAATTTTTCTGCCCCTGTTTAACAGGGGCGCCTAATAACAATTTTTGATGCAATAATTTGTACGTGGCTCCTTGTTGTGCTCCAATTGGAGTTATTGGGAGGGGTTGCAAGTGTTGTGTTGTGCCCAAGGCACAATTTTCCAGCCCCTGTTTAACAGGGGCGCTTAATAACAATTTTTGATGCAATAGTTTGCACGTGGCTCCTTGTTGAGCTCCAATGGGAGTTATTGGGAGGGGTTGCAAGTGTTGTGTTGTGCCCAATGCACAATTTTTCTGCCCCTGTTTAACAGGGGCGCCTAATAACAATTTTTGATGCAATAATTTGTACGTGGCTCCTTGTTGTGCTCCAATTGGAGTTATTGGGAGGGGTTGCAAGTGTTGTGTTGTGCCCAAGGCACCATTTTCCAGCCCCTGTTTAACAGGGGCGCTTAATAACAATTTTTGATGCAATAATTTGCACGTGGCTCCTTGTTGAGCTCCAATTGGAGTTATTGGGAGGGGTTGAAAGTGTTGTGTTGTGCCCAATGCACAATTTTTCTGCCCCTGTTTAACAGGGGCGCCTAATAACAATTTTTGATGCAATAATTTGCACGTGGCTCCTTGTTGCGCTCCAATTACAGTATGTTTGAGGTGTGCCCTTTTTTCTAAAAATGTTCTTTCACACAACAATAATGGCCCCCTACCACCTCTAAAATATTCGACATAATGTTGCCACACAGAACTTGCGCAAGTAGCATTAATTACTTTTTTTTTTTGGTCCTTTCATGTTGTGCAGGGACATTTCTAAACACGTGCCACTACTATAGACATCCAGCAGGTGTCATATTTAAAGGAATTTTTTATTATTTTTTTCACTTTAAGCATCATTGCCCATTACCTTTCAGGTATCACCACAGCGCAAACAATATCACTTGTTTTTACACCCTTTTTTGTCCATTTGGATAGACTTATCCTTTGTTTGCTGCAGTGTATTTTCCCCTGTCCCTTTCCCCAGGCCCAATTCCCTTCCACCCATTCCAGCGCAGGAGTTTCACCCATCATTAAAATGGCTGCTCCTCAAAAAACGGCTGTTTTAAAAAAAAAAAATTCCATTGATACATGTTCCCTGGGGCAAGACCCGGGTTCTGAACGATGTTTTCCAACATTTAATTTAATTTTGGTCTTTAAAATTACCGTTTTTGAATTCAAACGTTCAGGTCCCATAGACTTCAATGGGGTTCGAAATGTTCGCGCGAACCCGCGGTCTGTTCGAACGTTCTGGTGCGAACCGAACCCGGGGGTGTTCGGCTCATCCCTAGTACCAACTGGAAGTATGAACATCTTCCACATCTGAAAATGCCAGGGTTGCCACTGTCTCAGACATAAATCTATTGACGGTGGTAACCCTAGCCTTTTCAAATTTATTTTATATATACTCCATGTTTGCCCTATATAGTCTGACTTTCTCTCCTCTTCTTCGTCACTTCTTAGCATTCTTACTTAGTTTAGATAGAGATCAGTGTCACTTCTGACATATGAAGACATCTTTTCACATCCCGAAGAGGGCATTTATAGAAATTACAATAACCAGCACAAGAGTCTGAGGGGTGTTCTGAAGGTGTGGTAAAGTGTTTTATGATGCTCAATAGACACACCCTTAATGCCAGCTATTCTAATGATAATTATATATTCAATAATAAAATTTGACAACCTACATTTTATTAAACAGAATAGAGTGGGCTGTAGTAAAAAACAAAGCCTTCCTTGGGATGAGTGTAGGGGCTGTTGGTTACCAATTGTGCTGCAGCCACTTGTGGACAGAAGATTCTTTTAATCTTCTTTTATTTGATTTTTAAGCAGAAAAAGTAACACAAACCTGGGAGGCACTCCCTCTGGTTTAAAATCAACACATCATACAGCAAGGAAATTAACAAATATTCCAATTCACAATGTCATTTCCAGGGAAAAAATAAATAAAATAAAAACAGTTTGTATATTCCTTAGCTCATCATAACTCTTCTTTCCCTCCCTCAACAGCCCAGAGTCTGCTCAATTAATACCACTTTTAAATCTTGAGTTCCATTCCTACACTCCTTTGGGTAACTTAGCCCCCGTCCCTTCGGGTATCCTATCTCCCCGTGGAGTTGGGGCAATTGGTCCTACCCTTGTTCTGTTCCTCTCTGCTTTACCGCCCTGCCCCACCCCCTTTCTCCGAGGAGAAGAAAAAAAAAGACCCCTCTCCCCCAATCCACAATCAGCATCTCCCTCCCCGTCGCACCCCCCGACGCTGGCTCCATCCATCAGTTCGCATCTATCAGTGCCTTACCCTCCTCCGTATATCTAAACACGTTCCACTCCGCCCACGTTTCCAAATACACCTTCCGTGTTTGCCTTGAAGTCCATACCAAGTCCTCCATTCTATTCAAGTCTTCCACTCGGTTAAGCCACATCCTTACAGTTGGTGGCTGTGACTATTTCCACATCCCTGGGATACAAGCCCGGGCTGCTTTTAAGAAATGACAGACTACAGATTTTCTATATCACCTAACCGACATCTCCGTATCCTGCAGCAGATAGAAGGACCACTCTTCTGGTAGTTGTTCCTCACTGAATTTTTGCACTATTTCCCGGACCTTTGTCCAAAAACTTAAAATCCTAGGACAGGCCTAAAGGATGTGCATTAGGGTTCCTCCTTTCTTCCCGCACCTCCAACATCTGACATATCTGGGTAACACCTGTTTAGTACTACTGGAGTGCGATACCACTGAGATAAAAACTTAAAATTCATCTCTTGTGTCTTCACACACACAGATGATTCAAATATATTCCGGAGTATCTTATTCTTTTGCTCTTCTGTAAAGGGTCTTCCCAGCTCAACCTCCCATTTATTAAAAAAGGGTATTTGAGAGCCCTCTGCAGGTGCGTTTAATAGCTCACTAATTCTTGAGAGGGAATGCCGAAGCATCCCACTCCCACTACAGTACCTCTCGAACATTGTCAATCTGCGCTCGTATCTAGCTGGGGACTTCAAAGTATCCAAAAAATGTCGCAGCTGTAGGGCCCTCCAGAAATCCAATTGGTAGGGCAACACACCTGTTAACATCTCCTGCATAGTATTCCATGTTCCCTCCTTCAGAAAGTCAGATGCTTGAAACAGCCCCTGTTCTATTAGTCCACTAAATGATCCCTTCAACAATCCTGGTTCGAACTGCGGGTTCCCTAAGATTGGAAAAAATGGTGAGTCCACTGTTGACAGTTTCCCCTTCACAAATAAGCTTTTTAATGTCTGTCGGCAACTCCCTGTAGCACCATGCCGCTCGGTGCAGCATACTGCCACATTGGTCTTGCTCTAGCCCTGGCCATATCTTTTCTCCAGTATGTCTACTCCAATCAATCAGCCAGGACAATAGTGCTGCCTGATAGTATCTATAGATATCTGGAGCCAACAGTCCTCCATCTCTTTTGACTAATGATATTGCACGGCCCTTGATTCTTGGGCATTTATTTGCCCATATAAACCTATTAAAGAGGGATTGTGTTTGCTTGAAAAAAGATTTCGGTATAGCAATAGGGAGTGTCTGAAAGGGATACAGAAATTTCAGTAGTATATTCATTTTAATAATGTTAGATCTCCCAAACCACGAATGGAACCCCTTCTGCCATCCATCCAGGAGGACCTGTACTTTCGCCAATAATGGTACAAAATGAACTTGTGTTAGATCCGCCGGGATGGAGGTACCCAAATATGTAAGATGTGTCAGACCATTTAAATGTATACTTAGATTTCAGTATTTTCGATTCTTTCTCCGGAAGCGCCACTCCCATTGCTTCTGATTTGTCATAATTTATCTTGAAGTTTGACACATCTTCATACGTCTTTAGTTCTCAAATTGGGAAGGGATTCCATCGGGCTGGTAAAACTATACGTCATGTCATCCGCATATGCTGAGATCTTGTATTCTGTACCTCCCAGAGACACTCCCTTAATATCTGAATTAGATTGAATCCTACTTAGTAGGGGTTCCACAGATAATGCAAATAAAAGAGGAGATAGGGGACAACCCTGTCTTGTCCCGTTTGACAATTTAAAAGGTGACGACAGTATTCCGTTCACTCTAACCTGGGCCGTCGGGTGAGTATAGTTGCTTGCGATCCATTGCAGTATCTTTTTACCGAACCCCATGTGTCTCAATACCATAAACATAAATTGCAATTTATCCGGTCAAAAGCTTTTTCAGCATCCGTTCCAAGAAAGACACAAGGGGTTCGGGAGGTACTGGCCAAATGGATCAGGTTCAAGGTCTTGACCGTATTATCTCAAGCTTCCAGCATGTGCACAAACCCCACCTTTATGGACGAGCCCTGGTATGTACTGCTGTACCCGCCTTGCCAAAATCTTAGCAAAGAGCTTCAGATCTTCATTCAGTAGTGAAATTGGTCTGTAACTCCCGCATTGAGAAGGGTCCTTTCCCTCCTTGGGAATAACCGCTATCACCGCTTTTAGCGATTCAGTATGGAAGATATCTATGTCTCCTAAGCCGTTGAACATTTTTACCATAAATGGGCCCAGCTCCGGGAGAAGAAGTCTATAATATTGAGTAGTGTACCCGTCCGGGCCGGGCGATTTCCCTCCTTTCCCCTTTTTCACTGCCTCCTGTATCTCTTCTATAGTAATAGGTTTTTTAAACTCTTGACTCATCTCTGGCGCTAAACTCGAAATACCAGAAGTTGCTATATAATTTCCCATTGCCACATGGTCCTGAGAACTTGTTTGCAAATTGTACAAAGTGCTATAGAAGTCCCCAAATCTCTGTGCTATCTCTCTAGGTAGAACAAGTTTATCCCCTCCTGTTCCCTGAATCATTGGAATATAAGTCTTTATTTGTTGTTCCCTTTACGAACTGGCCAGTTGCTTCCCGCATTTATTCCCAAATTCATAATTCTGCCTTCTACCAGTCTGTATTGCCCTTTTCGCTCTGTATAGGAGTAATTCTGTAATTTGTCTACGTGCCGCCAGGAGGTCCCGTTCTAACTCTGGGCTGGGGCTCTGTTTGTGTCTTATTTCTAAACTTGAAATCTCTGTCATAAGGGTTGTTATCTTTATTTCTCTTCCCCTCTTTATCCTTGCCCCATGTTTTACCAAGACCCCCCATTTCACCGCCTTATGGGCCTCCCAAACCACCCCTATATTACAGTCTGTTGTGTCGTTTGTCTCAAAGTACCACTTTAATTCCAAATCTTCCAATACAACGTCATCCTGTAGTAGGCTCTCGTTCAGTCTCCAGGACCCGGAGGCAGAGAGTCCACTAATGTGTATTTCAAAAACATTAGGGCGTGTTCTGTCGACGTAATTTCCCCTATTCCAACCTCCTTAACTGCGTGTAGCTGATTATGTGGGATAAAATAATAATCTATACGGGAACATATCTTATGCGGAACAGAGTAAAAAGAATAGTCTCGCTCCCCTGAGTGCATCAGTCTCCATATGTCTATTAATCTCGCCTGTTGCAACATCTGCTGTGTTCGTTTCCGTGGTAAAATTGATACTCCCCGGGGGCGTGGCCTGCGGCGGACCAGGATGGATGCCTGAAGCCTGAGCTCAGATCCACGGCCCGGATGATCGCAACCCTCAGCAACCGATCCTCCCTGCTTCTCATCCTTCAGAACAGGGAAGGTCCAAGGACACCGCGGGGTATGCCTGGACAACGGCAGATTCCCCTTGTGCCGCGCCGCCTCACTGATTACTACCCAACGGCCGCAGAGATGCAGGGAGCCCAAGATGGCGCCAGCTCCAGCCTTGGAGGACACGCAGGCACAGACAGCGCGCCTGTTGTTAGCAGTCCTCCGCTCTGCTCGTCAGGGTGCCCGCCTGACAACACCATCAGGGAGTCCATGGACACTATTCCTCCTCCGGTGCGCTCTGCAGACACCTCACAGCAGGATAGAGGTAAGAGAAATGGCTACCTCCCCTATCTCCTCGCCTACTAAAGAACCTTTGGCTAAAAAGCAATCATGGTCGGCTGTAGTGGCAGGGACGAGCAATAACCAACATACACCCTCCCTTGCTGCTATCCCTGCTACTGATAATGCTGTTACAGAAGTTATGCTAAAAATCTATGCTTCTTACACTACAGCAAGATTTACAAAGAGATCTACAATTCTCTATGTCCCAATTGCATGATAGAATTGACTGTCTGGAAGAGCGAGCGGATGCTCCGGATGATAATCTGCAGGATTATTCTAAAGCGCACAATGAAGTAGTGGAGGTGCAGGAACATCATACTGAGGAACTCCGCCGTATTAAATTGAAACTTGCTGATTTGGAAGATCGCTCAAGGCGCCGTGATATTAAATTCAGGGGCATCCCAGAATCAATTAAGCCAAATGAACTTACTCCATATTTACAACAGCTCACACGCATTAATATCCGCGAGGCATTGATTGACCGGGCACACAGAATAGCGAAACCGCCACATCTCTCAGATGACATCCCCAGAGATGTCTTGGCCCGGTTTCATTATTTTCATGTCAAGGAGCAAATTCTCTATGCTGCCAGATCTACAAAGCCCCTCCCGGCTCCATTTACCAACGCCAAGCTATTCACTGACCTATCCCCTGCTACAATGGAATTATGCAGAGCCTTCGCACCAATTACATCTATTGTATACCTCAGTCCGTCCTTCTCCTATACCCCCCAGTTTTAAGTGTGCTAAGCACATACGTTTCTTATACTGGTTGCCTATAAGGTTTGACGTAAGCATTGCATATTGTTGATACAGCAATTTTTGGTTCTTTTGCCTATCGCCTTGTTATTGTTGTTTTTTTTTTTTCTCTTTCTTTCTTTTATTTCTTTTATTTTATATTTTGTTGTTCTGTTATATATATTGTGTGCCTCGGACACTGGATATTTGCACATATCCCACAAATTCTTCCATTGTATTTCTGCGCTATTTAGCCTTGTTGATAGGTATAGTCTTCTTCTCTCTACTGGTATCGCCCGAGTCATCTTATCACCATGGCCCTTACGCTCACCTCTCTGAATGTTAAAGGCCTGAACTCACCTTTTAAGCAAAATTTACTTTGGAAAGAAGCTTTAGCGCAACATGCTGATATTCTTTGTATACAGGAGACCCACGTTTCTAATACAAACCAGCCCCTATGTAGACATAAGAAGTACCCGCATTGTTTTTTTGCCAGCGCCCCGAAAAAAAAGAGAGGGGTGATGATCACTGTAAGCGCCGCAGTGGACTTTTCATTGCTCCATAGTGTTTCAGATGACGATGGCAGGTATCTGATCCTCTCTGCTACAATTAATAACCGTCCCCTCACTATTGTCAATATTTATGCCCCCAACACAGCTCAGAAATTTTTTTTTGTTAATCTATTTGCTAAACTTGCCCCTTACAGATCCTCATCTCTAATTCTATGTGGGGATTTCAATGACGTACTTGACCCCTCTCTTGACACCTCCAACACTGCGAGAGGTAGGCCCTCAGCATTATATGCCCTACTTCATAGAGAGGATCTATATGACTCGTGGCGGTGCCTGCATGGCACAGAACAAGATTATACCTTTTTTATTCCTCCCCATCAGTCTTATTCCCAAATCGATCTATTTGTTACTGACAAACACCTACTACAATCCATCACTGAGGCCCAAATTGGGACGATCTCTTGGTTGGATCATGCGCAACTCACAATTAAACTTTCATCCCTTTCCCAAGTCCCTAGCCACACGATTGGGGACTAAATACCTCCCTCCTTAACAACCCTGCCTTTGAAACCCAGATACGGTCAGAGATTGAAGATCATTTCCGATATAATGTTGACTCTGTGGCTGATCATGCTATTACATGGAATGCTCATAAGGCTTGCCTGCGAGGTTTATTTATTAAACTTGGAGCCCGTTCCAAAAAAATACATTCTTCTACCACTGAATCCCTCCTAAAACAAATCCGCACCCTAGAGACTGAGAACAAGAAATCTCCTTCCTGCAACGCCTACCTCAGACTAAAACACCTTAGATCTCAACTTAGTGATCATCTCAGGAAAAAAATTGACTATTATATTAAACGCCTTAACCTGCGTACCTACACGGCAGCCAATAAGCCTGGCGCCTATATGGCTAAACAATTTAAAAAGCAACTCGCCAATAAAAAGATTCTGATTCTCACTAACTCCCAAGGGAAGCGACTTAATAACCCCCTAGATATTGCCAATTAATTTAGTCGTTTTTATGCCAAGCTTTATAATCTCGCTGATAGTGAGCAACCCCCCCCCCCCCCCATCTAAAGAATGTATCTCCGATTTCTTGTCTTCCATTTCCTTGCCCTCCATCTCCTCAGAACAACTCACTTTTCTTGCAGAACCTTTCTCAACTACTGAAATTTATGATCTCATTAAAAAACTTCCCCTTCATAAAGCCCCGCGACCTGATGTACTCCCTAATGAGTATTACAAGCGCTTTGCTGAATTGTTGCTCCCCCACCTTTGTAACATTTACAATCAATTTGTATCTACAGGTACTATTCCGATGGAATCCCTTGATGCTTTGGTGGTTACCATTCCTAAGCCAGGCAAAGCGACAGACAACCCCGGCAATTACCGCCCAATATCTCTCCTAAATACAGACACCAAGATTTACGCTAAGCTCCTAGCACAACGCCTCGCAAATGTCATACCGTCGATCATAGATCCAGACCAAGTAGGTTTTGTGCCTGGGCGTCAGGCCTCAGATGGTACCAGGAGATTCATAGACCTGATACAGTGGGTGGAAAACAGTCAAACGCCTTCTCTCTTCCTATCTTTGGATGCAGAGAAGGCGTTTGATAGAGTTTATTGGCCTTATATGGAAGCGGTTCTCAGTAAGTTTGGCATATCAGGAACCTTCTTGTCTGCTGTGTTGGGGTTATACTCTCATCCATCGGCACGTGTCTGGACTTCGGCTGTCATTTGCGATCCATTTAAAATCACCAATGGCACTAGGCAGGGGTGCCCGTTGTCCCCCCTAGTTTTTGCTATGATAATGGAACCATTAGCACAGGTCATTAGGTCCAGCACATTAATATCTGGCATTAGGATTGGAGATGTTGATCATAAAATCGGTCTTTACGCCGATGATGTCATTATTGCCCTAACCAACCCCATAGTCTCCCTCCCCGAGGTTCAGCGTATCTTTTAGTTTAATTTCCCTCTATAAATTGAATCATAGCAAATCCCTTATGCTTAATTTAGGTTTGGACCAATCACAGATCCATTATATCACGAAAAATGTTCCCTTTGCGTGGGCCCCTAACGCCTTTCTTTCCTACCTTGGGATACAACTAACATTCACAGGCAAGCTTTTGAGGCTCACAAAAGATATGACCCATGTTCCCACCTACTACAAACACAATTGAGAAAACTTCAAGGGATTGTTAACTCCTTTATTTGGCAACAAAAAAGACCAAGATTAAAGAAAGCTGTGCTCCTGACCCCGGTCCAGCATGGAGGATTGGGTGCCCCAGACATTCTAGCTTACTATCGTGCAACAATCCTAGATCAGCTGAAAACTTGGTGGTCGGACCAACACCCCACAACATGGCGACAAATAGAAGCAACTGCACTCCGTGCAAATCCTTAACATGTCCTCGCTGCTACTTGGCTTAATCTCAAACCACAGCATAACCTTCTAGACACTATCACTGCCTCTCTAAGAGTCTGGTCAGCTGTTTCTCAAATTAACTCGGGCATATCAGCAGACGCACTCTCATTGCTGCCCACTGAAGCATTTGCTCTGTTGGCTCCTGATCGGGAACTGGATTAAACTAGGTGTTGTCAACATAGGTGTCCTCTTTTCATCCTTGGGTATACACCCCTTCTCCTATCTACAACAGAAGTATGGCTTGGCTTGTCCTCCAAATCGTTCTTTGTTTACCTTCGAATAAGGTCTCTTCTCTCTACAATTCCTTGTTCATCTACAGATTCTTTCTCCCAACCCCTACTCAAAGCTTTTAACTCCAAAGATCCCAAAGTTAAAGGTATTTCCCTCCTTTATAAGATGATTACTAAGCAAAATCTAGAGCTACTCTCCCCTTCTATTCAATATTGGTCCTCCTATATCCCTTAATCACCCCCACCTGATGTCTAGATGAAGGCCCTATTAACTCCACTACGTCTATCTCACTGCATAAATCACTGGGAATCCCTTCAGAAACGTTTTCATAAATGGTACTTCACCCCTGATAGCCTGTCGAAAATGTACCCGTCCACTTCACGTAAATGCGTGAGGATGTGGCGATATTGGTTTCTTATCTCATATCTGGTGGGATTGCCCGCTCCTCAAAATATTTTGGGTAGAGGTTGAGAAACACATTTTTTCAATGTGCTGCATATCTCTCCCAATGTCCCCTTTGGAACTCCTGTTGGGTCTATCAATCCCCTCCTGGCCTTGACATTTGCGAATACTGGTGACGCACATTTTAATAGCAGCCAGATTGGCGATTGCTAGAAAATGGAAATCGACTCAATCTCCCCTTTTAAAGGATGTCATCTGTCTACTTATCTCTGATTTCATGATGGAATTCTCGTTTGCTAAAGCCAACCGATCTACCAATAACTTTTACCTGTCCTGGGATAAGTGGCTTACTGATCCTAGAAGTGCTCCCCTGTGTTAGCTGACCCACCCTCAGTGGATTCCTAGTCCTCACGTGGATCCCCTTTTTTCATATACTGTTGATATATTTTATCGTTGTATGTTTACTACATATATCTCACTAAATGTTCAGTATTGCTCCTTATGGTACTACTTTCCCTGTTCTGTTTCCTATTTTGGTTTTGTTTATATCCAGTAGGGATGAGCTTCGCGTTCGATACGAACGTATGTTCGAATCGAACATTGCCCGTTCGATCGTTTGTCGAAAACGAACAAAACGGGTCGTTCGCGCCAAATACGAATGACGTGCAACGGCCCATAATTCACTGCGGCGTTGCGCGCTGATGATTGGCCAAGCATGCACCATGACCCCGCATGCTTGGCCAATCACAGCGCCCAAAAAACGAAGAGACCTAATTGGCCAAAGCCTGGGTGCTTAGGGCTTTAGCACACGCCCCACACTATAAAAGGCCACCTCCCGGGCGGCCTCGTGTAGTGTGTTCCGGCTTGCTTTACAGAGAAGTCAGACAGACAGTCAGTTAGAGAGAGAGAGATAGAGACACAGTGGGCCAGATTCAGGTAGATGCGCGCATATTTTATCCGGCGTAGCGCAGCGCATATACGTTACGCTGACGCAAACTAGTGAGTCAAGTACAGTATTCACCAAGCGCATGTTCGTTACTTTGCAGCGGAGTAACGAAAAAGCGCTGGCGCAACCCGACACAAGTGGAAGTGGGTGTGATCATATGTAAATGATGGGCGGAGCCCAGCGCAGTGACTTACGTTCATCGCATCATCCACGGAGCATGCGCAGTGAGGGAGGGCTCCACTCGCTCCCCTGTGCGCATGCTCACAACTTTCGTCAGCACCACTTCATGGGAAACGGCAGCGCAATGTGTTCCGTTGCGCGTATAAAAGCGGCCGCAGATGCGCCTTTCCGGCGCAAAAGTATATCTGGTTCCCCCCACGGAAGTAACTTTTGCTGTGTGATGGCTGCTCCCGTTCCCCGCAAAGAGATGAGAAACCTCAACTTTAATGCCCAGGAGCTGTTAGTAGTGATCTCCGCTATGGAGACCTACAATGACTTCCTCCATGGCAGGAAAAGTAGGAAGACCAGCCGGGACAGGAAGCAGAGCATCCTGGAGAGCATTGCTGGCAGTGTCAATGTTTTGTGCTACTCCACCCGGACTGCTGCCGATATCGGGAAAAAAATAAATTATTTGTGACGCAAAGTCCGGGGCAAGGTGGCCACCATCAGGAGGCATGAGAGGGGCATGGGTGGTGGACCCCCATGTGCGGTCAGCCTGACCACGGAGGAGGAGGTGGTCGCCCGCTGCCTGGAGAGGGAGCAGTTGGAGGGGGTACCGGGATATGATTCCTTGGAGGAAGGCTCCAGGACAGGTAAGGGTATTTTATCCCCTATTTGGTGTGTTGCATGTGGGGGGGAGGGTACATGTGCCAAGTGTGTGGGACCACCAACATGTGTCTGCTTTGTGTCATCCACAAATGACGGAGCTGGGCCATCATCTGTCGGCGGCCAGTCCACCCCATCCCCCCAACGGCATCCTGAGCCCGACCCCCTGGGTGGTGAAGACACTGAGATGGAGGGGAGTGCCCACACCTCACCTGCTCAGGTGGTTGAGGAGGAGCCTGTTCCCGAGCAGGACTTTGTTTTATTTTTGGATGAGTCCTCCCCTTCAGCATGGCCCTCTCAAATCCCCTACCCTATCCTAGGAAGCCCCTCAAGGGAGACTCCATCCCCTCGGGGACTACCATCTCCTGGCCCCAGGAAGGCGACCCGGAAGACCAGGGGGGTGTCTGACGTGGTCCATGACCAAATGGCGAGGGACCAGGCCAGGCAGTCCCAGCAGATGGGGGAGATTGCTGGGCATCTGGACCTGGTAGCTGACAGCCTGTGCTCCGTGGCCCAGATGTCCAATGCAGTGCAGGATGTCAGCTGCAACTGCGCTGCAGTGGTGACCAGCCTGGGGGAGTTGCAGGCTGATCTTCGGCACCTCACTGCAGCCGTCCAGGCCAACACTGCTGCCATCCAGTACCAGGGGAGGCAGAGGCAGCGGGCCCAACATTATGAAGTGACCTGGCAGCTCAGGATGCAGGCCCACACAAATTCATACCTCGGCCGGATAGCCATGGCCTTTGGAGGGCATGCAGGCCACACCTGCCAGGAGTGACCCACCCGGGGATCAGCCACCTCCAGATGCCCCCCCACCCCAACCCACTCCCTCCAGGCAGCTGAGGAGCCAGAGAAGGCCCACCAGAAGGAGCCCAAGTCAGCCCAGATGAGGGCTTTTTTTTTTTTTTGGCTCAGGTTATGAGTTTTTTTTTTAATGTTGCTCAGGTTATGAGTTTTTGTTGTTTTGTTTTTTATGTTGCTCAGGTTATGAGTTTTTTTTTTTAATGTTGCTCAGGTTATGAGTTTTTTTTTTTTTTATGTTGCTCAGGTTATGAGCTTTTTATTTTGAGTTTAACTACACACGGTCAGTAGTGCAGGGGACAGTGTGAATGGTGTGTGAATGTGAGGGGGTGGCACTCCTGCCAGTAAGGGGTGTCACCCTCGGCCGTTGGGGAGAAGTTATCCCCACGGCTGTGTGAATGACGTGTGAATGGTGTATGAATGGACAGCGACATCATTGGGGCCTTGACGCCGGCGTTGCTGCTCCCAAGTCCTGCATGTTGGGCTAATCCAATGCGATGTGGATGTGGTGTGTGTGATCTAGGGACATCAGTGGTGTGCATGCGTGCATTGTCCGTGTGATCAATGTTTTTGTTTAGTGTCCAAAGATGCCTACGGCGAGGACCCTCCTGACTGCTCTTCCATCAGCTGAATGGGTCTCCTCTGGCAGGGGGGGGCTGTCTGGTTGGGGGGTCAGGTCATCACGTATGTCAATCTGCAGGCCCTTTCTCATGGCAAAGTTGTGCAGAATGCAACATGCACCGATGATCTGACACACGAAGGTAGGGGAATACAATAGGGCCCCCCCAGACTTATCCAGGCAGCGGAAACGGGACTTCAGGAGCCCAAATGTTTGCTCCACCACTGCACGAGTTTTGATATGTGCCGCATTGTATCTTCTCTCTCCTCTGGTTTGGGGGTTCCGGAAAGGAGTCATTAGATGGGGTCCCAGTGCATATGCAGAGTCACCTGGAAGGGATAAGACAGGAGGATGTTAGTAGTGCATGTGCCCCTTGTTATTTCAGCATCATGGGGGGGGGGGACAGTCATGCCTGCCACCCATGTCACTCACCAACCAGCCAGCTGTCCCCATACATGTTCTGTTCGAATTCCATTGGGATGGGGCTCTGATTGTAGATGTAGCTGTCATGGCTGGATCCGTGGTGTTTGGCACGGACGTGCCATATGAGGCATTGGGCATCGGCTATCACCTGTACGTTGATGGAATGCCAATGCTTCCGATTGCGGTATATGTGCTCTGTGGCACTGGGGGGCTGTAGGGCCACATGTGTGCAATCAATGGCCCCCACGGTGCGTGGGAATCTGGCAATGCTGTAGAAATCTGTCATTGCCTTCAGCCGCAGCTCCTCAGTGGTGGGTCTGATGAAGTGGTGGGACATGCGTCTGAGGATTGCAGGGACAACCTGGTGCACACATCTGCTCATGGAGGACTTTGACATTCCAGCCACTACTCCACTTGTACACTGTAATAATCCACTTGCAAGGAAATGGAGTGTTGCCAGAACCTTCACCAGTGGCTGCACTGCTTGTGAGCGGTGTGTCTTGCTGGTGATGTCATCCTGCAGGTTTGTGGTTAGTTCAAGGATTGCATCAGGGCTGAATCTGAAGAGGCGATACACCTCCTCATCACCCATGCCAAAGAGGCTCATGCGCGTGCGGTATATCCTCTCACGTGCCCGCCTCCTCCGTACCGGGGGACCCATTAGTAGTGCTAGGACCACGGCTGCCCCTGGCATGTTGTCACACAGAGGTGTTGTCCTTGCAAGTGTGGTTGTTCAGCTTGCTATTTTCGTCGGTAATGCTGCTGATGTAGCTGCTCTCCTGCTGACCTGTGGCCGTCAGGAGTAAAGATAAAGCAGCTATTTGTAGGAATAACTTTGCGACAGACGGACGACATACGCGCGGCGCATGTAGCCAGCGTCTGGTGCTAATCCGTTCGCGAATCGGGAAATCTCCCTCATTTGCATATTTGAATGGGAAATCAATAGGCGCGACAGATGTGCCAAGCGAAAATATGCGCTTACGATAATCTGGCGAGGGAAAGTTAAGCCGATCAGAGAAAGACCGTTTTCTGTCGCATCTAGTTTGGTTGGTACGGCCGCATAGATACTACGGCGCATCTTGACAGTTACGTGGCGCATATCGATATACTCCAGCGCAAGTCTTTCTGAATCTGGCCCAGTGTCTTTTCTACTAGATAGATAGATAGATAGATAGATAGATAGATAGATAGATAGATAGATAGATAGATAGGAAGGCTAGTAGTCAGTATAGTTAAATTTACAGTGTGTAGAGAATATATATACATCCTTAGGAGTTGTACATATATTTATACACTGTATAGCTTAGCTAGATCTGCTATTAGTATTTGTCAGGCAGGAGATTGTGCTGTTTTTTGTGCTGATTTGTGCTGATTTTTGGCCATAAACACAGTCGATCATACTGCACGTTGCACGTTTGCTGTGTTTTTGGCCATAAACACAGTCGATCATACTGTATGTTGCACGCTTGCTGTGTTGTTTTTGGCCATAATGACAGTCGATCATACTGCACGTTGCACGTTTGCTGTGTTTTTTTGCCCATAAACACAGTCGATCATACTGCACGTTGCACGTTTGCTGTGTTTTTTTGCCCATAAACACAGTCGATCATACTGCACGTTGCACGTTTGCTGTGTTGTTTTGCCCATAAACACAGTCGATCATACTGCAGGTTGCACGTTTGCTGTGTTTTTGGCCATAAACACAGTCGATCATACTGCACGTTGCACGTTTTCTGTGTTGTTTTTGGCCATAATGACAGTCGATCATACTGCACGTTGCACGTTTGCTGTGTTGTTTTGCCTATAAACACAGTCGATCATACTGCACGTTTGCTGTGTTTTTGGCCATAAACACAGTCGATCATACTTCACGTTGCACGTTTGCTGTGTTGTTTTGCCCATAAACACAGTCGATCATACTGCACGTTACACATTTGCTGTGTTGTTTTGCCCATAAACACAGTCGATCATACTGCACGTTGCACGTTTGCTGTGTTGTTTTGCCCATAAACACAGTCGATCATACTGTACGTTTCACGTTTGCTGTGTTTTTGGCCATAAACACAGTCGATCATACTGCACGTTGCACGTTTGCTGTGATGTTTTGCCCATAAACACAGTCGATCATACTGCACGTTGCACGTTTGCTGTGTTGTTTTGCCCATAAACACAGTCGATCATACTGTACGTTGCACGTTTGCTGTGTTTTTGGCCATAAACACAGTCGATCATACTGCACGTTGCACGTTTGCTGTGTTTTTGGCCATAAACACAGTCGATCATACTGCACGTTGCACGTTTGCTGTGTTGTTTTGCCCATAAACACAGTCGATCATACTGCAAGTTGCACATTTGCTGTGTTGTTTTGCCCATAAACACAGTCGATCATACTGCACGTTTGCTGTGTTGTTTTGCCGATAAACACAGTCGATCATACTGCACGTTTGCTGTGCTGTTTTGCCCATAAACACAGTCAATCATACTGCATGTTGCACGTTTGCTGTGTTGTTTTGCCCATAAACACAGTCGATCATACTGTACGTTTCACGTTTGCTGTGTTTTTGGCCATAAACACAGTCGATCATACTGCACGTTGCACATTTGCTGTGTTGTTTTGCTCATAAACACAGTCGATCATACTGCACGTTTGCTGTGTTTTTGGCCATAAACACAGTCGATCATACTGCACGTTGCACATTTGCTGTGTTGTTTTGCCCATAAACTCAATCGATCATACTGCACTTTTGCTGTTTTGGGCCATAAACTCAGTCGATCTTACTATACGTTTGCTGTGTTTTTGACCATAAACGCAGTCCATCATAGTGCACGTTTGCTGGTTTTGCCCATAAACACAGTCGATCTTACTGCACGTTTGCTGTTTTTGCTCATAAACACAGTCGATCATACTGCACATTTTCTGTGTTTTTGCCCATAAACGCAGTTGCTCCTACTGGACAGGTGCTGTTTATTTCTGATTTTGTCCTGTGCAGGTTATTAAAATGTCTGGAAGGACAACAAAGAAAGGCAGAGCGTCACAAGGGCAAGCAGGCTCTGCATCTAGAGGCAACGCTGGTGGTGGACGCGGTGCATCCTCTTCAGCACGTGGCCGCTCGTCCTTATTTTTGGGAGCTGGCCGTGTTGAGCCTCAACATGCAGAGAAAATAGTAGATTGGATGACCAAGCCGTCCTCATCCTCCTCATCCTCTCTCACACAGACTGATCTTATTTTGTCTGGCAAAGCAGCTGCCAAGGCTTCCTCTTCCCTCTGTACCATGCCATCACACAATCCTTCCCTAGTCCCACCGTGTCCTCCTGAGGAGTCCCCCGAACTGTTTCAACACAGTGTTGGGTACATGCTGAATGAAGATGCGCAGCGTTTTGAAGGCTCCGATGATGGAACACAGATAGAGGAAGGCATTGATGTGAGTCCAGGGAGAGAGGGTGGCCGAGAGGGACAGCAATCTGGCAGTGATGTTCCCCCAGCTGGATCATACTGCCAGGTTTTTGACAGTGATGAGGAGGGAGGGGATGATGAGGTCACTGACTCTACCTGGGTGCCTGAGAGTAGGGAGGAGGAGGAGGAGGAGGAAGAAGAGGAGGAGGAGGACGAAGCACAGGCACATCTCCAAAGAGGCAGGATGCCCTCCAGGGGTCAGCTTAAGGGCACACCAACTGCATTACAGCGCACATCTACGGCGCTTGTGCATGGCGCTGCTGTGTCTGACCGGTACAGCAAAAGTTCCTTGGTGTGGGCCTTTTTTTGAAACATGTCCACAAGATCGTACCTTTGCTATTTGCAATATATGTTGCAAGCGTTTCTCGTGTGGCCAAAACATCAACCGCCTGGGTACCACATGCTTGTCCAGATATATGTCGACCTGCTATGCAGCTCGTTGGCAAGCACACCAGAAAGACCCACACCAAAGACAAAAGCGTGCCTCCCCTTGCCCTTCTGGGACCTCCAACCCCACTAGACCCCCAGTCCTCTCTGAAGCCTGCAGTGAAGGTGTAGAAAAAGGTGTGTTACAACCTAGTACTAGTAGTACATGTGGCCAATCTACTGATAGTACCAGGCAAATTTCCCTGCCCCAGCTGCTGCAGCGCCGAAAGAAGTACAATCCCAGCCATCCACATGCCCAGCGGTTGAATGCTAGCTTAGCGCAATTGCTAGCACTTCAACTGCTACCTTTTCAGTTGCTAGATTCTACCCCCTTCCGTGAGTTTGTGGAATGTGCAGTACCTCAGTGGCAAGTATCAAAACGCCACTTTTTCTCACGGAAGGCGATTCCGGCTCTCTACTGGCATGTGGAAGGCAATGTCCATGCCTCGCTGGACAGGGCGGTCAGTGGTAAGGTGCATCTTACCGCTGACTCATGGTCCAGCAGGCATGGACAGGGACATTACATGTCTTTTACGGCGCATTGGGTGACTCTGCTGGCAGCTGGGAAGGACGCAGGGCAAGGTACATTAGTTTTGGAGGTTGTTCCCGCCACCACGCCTCCAAAACACTACTACTGTTTGTGACACACCTCTCTCCTTCATCCCCTCCTCTTCTTCTTCCTCTGTGGCCTCTTCCTGTGGTGATGTTTTCTCAGAACCAGCCATGCTCCGTAGGTGTACGAGGGGCTACATAGGAATGCAGGCCAAGAGATGCCATGCGGTGCTAGAGCTGGTGTGCTTGGAAGACAGGAGCCACACTGGGAAAGAGGTTTTGTCAGCTTTGCAGGGTCAGGCTCAGAGGTGGTTGACGCCACGCCAGCTGAAGCCTGGAATGGTGGTCAGCGATTATGGCACCAACCTCCTCTCTGCCCTGCGACAGGGAAAACTCACCCACGTGCCCTGTTTTGCGCATGTCCTGAATTTGGTGGTGCAGCGGTTCTTGGGCAGGTACCCGGGCTTACAGGATGTCCTGAAGCAGGCCAGGAAAGTCTGTGTGCATTTCCGGAGGTCATATAATGCCACTGTTCGGCTGACAGACCTCCAAAGGGAATACAACCTGGCCAAGAACCGCCTAATTTGTGACATGCCCACCAGATGGAACTCTACGTTGGCCATGCTGCAGCAGCTGCGCACGCAGCAGCGGGCCATCAATGAGTACCTGTGCCAATATGGCAGCAGAACTGGGTCAGGGGAGCTTGTTTTTTTTTCACCACGCCAGTGGGCCTTGATCAGGGATGCATGCACTGTCCTGTCACCATTTGAGGAGGCCACAAGGATGGTGAGCAGTGACAGTGCATGCATCAGTGAGACTGTCCCTCTTATTCACATGTTGGAGCACACGCTACGTGGAATAATGGACAGGGCCCTTAAGGCAGAACAGAGGGAGGAAAAGGGGGAATTCCTTACCTCTCAAGGCCCCCTTTACCCAGACAGTGGTCCTGCTTGCCCACCTTGCACACAGGAAGAGGAGGAGGAGGAGAAGGAGGAGGAGGATTGTATCAGTAGCATGGAGGTGGAGCCTAGCACTCAGCATCAGCAGCAGCAGTCTTCAAGGGATCATTTACAGTCCTAAGGAACACGTGGACTTTTAAGTGGCTGGGACGAGGTGCCTGTGGATCCTGTCGTCCTCAGTGACCCAGAGGACAGTGCCCCGAATGCCTCTGCAAACCTACGCTGCATGGCCTCCCTGATCCTGCAAAGCCTGCGTAAGGATCCTCGTGTACGTGCTATCAAGGAGAGGGATCATTACTGGCTGTCAACTCTCCTTGATCCACATTACAAGATCAACACCAGCTACCAAGCACCTGATGCTGATGTTACTGAATAATATTTTTTTGTTGAAATGTCGGATCCCCTTTAGACTGCGTATGCTGATGCTGAGTGACTGTCCTCTTATGCTGCTGATGTAATATCCTTCTCCTCCTCACTTTTCTTGCTGATAGCTAGTAAGAAATGTTGTGTTTCTGGGCTCCACCACCAGAGCCTAAGGCCCAATTTTAAACCCGCGCATGCTCAGAAGCAAGTTATGAGACGGGAGCTTCAACGGAACAGAGTGCCGTCGAAAGTGTCTTACGTAACCGCACTTTGCAAGAGCATTTTCAGAAAACGATGGTGTGTATGCAACATCGTTTTTTAAAATGAAGTTTGAAAAACTTTGTTTTGTTTCATGAGATAAAACGACGTTTTTTACATCACAAAAAGTGATCGTGTGTACGCGCCATAAGGCCCAATTTTTCAGCCCCTGTTTAACAGGGGCGCCTAATAACAATTTTTGATGCAATACTTTGCACGTGGCTCTTTGTTGTGCTCCAATTGGAGTTATTGGGAGGGGTTGCAGTGTTGTGTTGTGCCCAAGGCACAATTTTTCAGCCCCTGTTTAACAGGTGCGCCTAATAACAATTTTTGATGCAATACTTTGCACGTGGCTCTTTATTGTGCTCCAATTACAGTTGTTGGGAGGGGTTGCAGTGTTGTGTTGTGCCCAAGGCACAATTTTTCTGCCCCTGTTTAACAGGAGCGCCTAATAACAATTTTTGATGCACTACTTTGCACGTGGCTCCTTGTTGCGCTCCAATTACAGTATGATTGAGGGGTGCCCTTTTTTCCACAATTTTTCTTTCACAAAACAATAATGGCCCCCCACCACCGCTAAAATATTTGACATATTGTTGCCACACAGCACGTGCGCAAGCAGTATTAAATTACTTTTTTCTTATAGTACTCTCATGTTGTGCAGGGACATTTATAAACACGTGCCACTACTATAGACAGCCAGCAGGTGTGATATTTAAAATAATTTTTCATTTTTTTTTTCACTTTAAGCATCATCATTAAAATGGCTGCTCCGGAAAAAAACGTCAGTTTTTAAAACTTTTTTTTCAATTGATACATGTTCCCTGGGGCAAGACCCGGGTTCTAAAAATACATTTTCCAACATTAAATTGAATATTGGTCTTTAAAATTATCGTTTTTGAATTTGAACGTTTGGTCCCATAGACTTCAATGGGGTTCTTAATGTTCACGCAAACCCGCGGTCTGTTCGAACGTGCTGGTGCGAACCGAACCCGGGGGTGTTCGGCTCATCCCTAATATCCAGTACAATTATCTACTAGTTTAATTGCTGAAGTTTTTTGTACTAATCTGCAGGTACATAACACTGTGATTGTTCTCCTTGATTTGGATGTTGAGCCAGGGTATGCCCAATTGGCTATGTTTTGTACACACTCCTACCTTTTCCTTTTGAAAATCAATAATTACTTTAAATAAAAAAAAAAAAAAATTAATACTCCCCCCGTCTTTGCTGCCGGGTTCGTCGCATGGTATACCGTCGAAAAGACTCTGTTTCTGAGAAAGGGGAGCCCCCCCTTCCTGAAATGTGTCTCTTGTACAAATGCCACTTGTACAAAATGCTTACAAATTGGAAGCTTGTGCGCGGCTTCTTGAATTCCCCGCCGTCTGACGCTCTTGTGACCACGCCCCCCTCTGACGCATATGCACCACACGGGGACTTTCCTAAGGGCTTGCCCGTGGCATCAGAGGGGGGCGTGGTCCGGCACATGGCGGGGATTTCAATTGGAAACGGCGCCTCCAGCAAAGAAGAAGAAGATGCGGACGAGAACGCTAGCGGAAGGAGAAGAAGATGGAAGAAGACGCCGGTCAAGATGCGGCACTACAAGACCCAAGAAAGAAGCAGAGGAAGAAGAAGATGGAGGAAGAAACCCGAATGAAAGAAGAAAAGAAGAAGATGGAAGAAGAAAAAAGGATATTAAGAAAAGACTTGTCAAAAACTGGCTCTTGTCTTTTTTTACACTTGACACTTTTTTTCTTCGTAAAATAGGAGAGGTAAAATGTACCCCATTACAATTTCACACGGGGGGGGGGGCGGGATCTGGGGGGCCCCTTTGTTAAAGGTGTCTTCCAGATTTCGATAAGCCTCCTGCCCGCAGACCCCCACAACCACCGGGCAAGGGTTGTGGGGATGAGGCCCTTGTCCTCATCAACATGGGAACAAGGTGCTTTGAGGGGCACCCCAAAGCACCCTCCTAATGTTGAGGGCATGTGGCCTGGTGCGGTTCAGGAGAAGGGGGGGCGCGCTCTGTCCCCCCCTCTTTTCTGCGGCCGGCCAGGTCAACGTTCTCGGATAAGGGTTTGGTGTGGATTTTGGGGGGGACTCCACGCTATTTTTAAAAAAAAATTGGGGTGGAGTTCCCCTTAAAATCCACACCAGACCTGAAGGGCCTGGTATGGATATTTGGGGGGAACCCCACGTCATTTTTTTTTTTTAAATGATGGTGGGGTTCCCCTTAATATCCATATCAGACCTGAAGGGCCTTCTAATGGAATTTGGGGGGACCCCCACGCTTTTTTTTTTTTATGAATGAATCTTTGCCGGGAGCCGACAATTCATTATTGCCACAAGTCAGTTTTAAACGGCTTTTTTCCTTCAGAATGTCACTTGTCACATGCTGACATTACACCCCCCATGGTACGAACTTTAAAGGAAAATTTCACTTTTGTTGTTACACTTTAACCACTTCCATACCGAGCCTATTCTGTCACTTCTCTCCTTCATGTAACAGTTATATTTTCTTCCTTGAAAATTACTCAGGATCCCCAAACATTATATATATATTATTAGTAGACACCCTAGGGAATAAAGTGGCGGGCATTTTTTATTAAAAATTTCCAACGGTATTTGCGCAAAAATATTTCTAACGTCTTTTTTATTTTTGCTTAAAAAAAAAACTGTTTCATGAATTAATTTTTTTTTATCAGAATCTGAGAGCCCCCTTTAATAAGCTGGCCCCCAGATTCTGGCCCTCCACCCTATGTGAATGAGTATGGGGTACATCGTACCCATACCCATTCACCTGGGGAAAAAAATTAAAGGAAAAAAATACACCACACGGGATAAAGGGCAACTCCACACCAAATTTAAAAAAAAAACGGCGTGGGGTCCCCCTCCAGGGGCATTACAGGCCTTTAGATTTGGTCTGGAACATAAGGGGTTAAACCTACACCAAAAAAAACGGCGTGGGGTTCCCCCCCAGATCCAGACCAAACCCTTATCCCAGGCACGCAGTCTGGCCGGACAGGAATGGGGGTGAGGACGAGCGAACGCCCCCCTCCTGAGCCGTACCAGACCGCATGCCCTCGACATGGGGGAGTGGGTGCTATGGGGGAGGGGGGCACTGCCCCCCCAAAGCACTCTTGTCCCCATGTTGATAGGGACAAGAGCCTCTTCCCGACAACCCTGGCCGTTGGTTGTCGGGGTATGCAGGCGGGGGGCTTATCAGAATCTAAAAAGAGCCCCCTTTAATAAGGTGGCCCCCAGATTCCGGCCCCCCACCCTATGTGAATGACTATGGGGTACATCGTACCCCTACCCATTCACCTGGGGAAACAATTAAAGTAAAAAAATACACCACACCACCACCCCATTGGGCCCCGGGCTTCGCCGTTTTCTGCCAGGGATGCGCCTGCCCCCTGGGCTTCTAGCTGTCTTCCGCCGCGGGGGCGACACCCCCAGTCTTCTCTGCCGTCGCCCCCACCCCATAAAGCTCTTTTACATTCGGGGGGGCCAGGCGGAAAAGACCGGGGGTGTCGTCCCCCTGGGCTTCTAGCTGTCTTCCGCCGGGGGGGGGGGCGACACCCGCCGATGCTCTCTGCCATCTTCGGCCGGGGCCCCCACCTCATATTAAGCTCTTTTACATTCGGGGGGCTGGCGGAAAATGGCGGAGAACACCGGGGGTGTTGCCCCCCCTCAGTCTTCTGGCTGTCTTCCGCCGTCGGGTGCCACCTGCGAGCTTCTAGCTGTCTTCTGCCGGGGGTGCGCCTACCCCCGGTCTTCTAGCTGTCTTCTGCCGGGGGGCTCCAGCCTCCCCCGGGCTTCTGGCTGTCTTCCGCTGGGGGGGGGCGACACCCGCCGATGCTCTCCGCCATTTTCGGCCGGGGCCCCCACCCCATATTAAGCTCTTTTACATTCGGGGGCGGCTGAAAATGGCGGAGAACACCGGGGGTGTTGCCCCCCTCAGGCTTCAAGCCGTCTTCTGCCAGGGGGGGCTCCAGCCTCCCCTGGGCTTCTGGCTGTCTTCCGCCGTGGGGCGCCACCCGCGGGCTTCCATGCTGTCACAGTCAGTCAGTTGAGGCAGACGGATTAGCAGCAGGAGCTCACAGCGACGCTCGTCTCCTAAAGTAGGAACGTGTGTATCATAGCTCCCGGCATTCGTAGGAGGTAGACAGGCAGGCTAGGTTTTCCCCAGCCCTTCTCTGCTAGCTCCAGCTCCAGCCTCAGCACTACTCGTTCCCAACCTGGCCTTTCTCCTCCAGCTTCCCTTCATCACTCAGAACCACAGCGGATCAGCTCCCTGGCTCTCTGGCCTCCCTCAATCCCTTGCCTTGTTCCAGGTAAGAAATTGCTGACGGCCGTCCTTGTCAGGACAGCCGCAGCAGACATCCCATGCCCCCTCGGCTTTCCCCGGCCTCTATCCTCCATCCCCTGTGCCCCCATACCACCATCGCCAACTTCACCATTCTAGGGCGACTTTTTCGCACACCCGCGCCAGCCTGCATTGAATCGCGGGGCTGCGATCTAGGAAAGACCGCGGCTTCACCCGCGGCCTACCGCTGTGGCGCTCCCCACACCCTCGCTCCTATGCTCCTTCCCCTATGCCCCCATACCGCCATCGCCAGCTGAGACACCCTCCTACTACCCCCCAACCACAATTCCGCCATCCTAGGGCGTTTTTCTTCCGGACACCCGCGCCGGCCTGCACTGATTCGCGGAGCCGCGATCTAGGAAAGACCGCGGCTTCACCCGGGGCCTACCGGCGCGGTGCCCCCCACTCCCTGTAATGCCCCCCAAATCCTCCAGGAATCCCCCCTTTCCCTAATAGGACAGCCACTCTTCCCTGGCTTACCTTTTGTGCCCCATAATATCTCCATCCACCGAGCTGCCAGCTCCAGGCTGCATCCTGCTGCCTGATCAGGCAGCTCTCCTGCTACACTAGCAATAAGCACACCCCTCACCCCCAGCCACTTCTCATTTCAACACAACAGAAGCTTGATCCAGGGCTCATCCGATCGCCTTTTACAGGGGTCAGGAAGGAATTTTTTTACCCCACCGGAGCATACTGGCCCAGCACTGCTAGGGTTTTTTTCGCCTTCCTCTGGACCAAGCCAGGAGAGAGGATTTAGCCGATTCCTCTCCCCATCGCCCCTGAAACGTCCCACCCACCCCCCCTCCCGGTGTTTGGCGACTATGGCATATCAGCAATATTCTGCAGAAACCATTTGGAGTTTGAGGCAATCCGCCGCAATACTACCAGCCATCACCAAAAAAGCCCTAAAAATTGAGCGAATATGGAGAGTCGATCAACGACCGACTGTCAGGTATTTCAGCCATTCACCCCAGCCTAAGCACATATCTTGTGCTTTGATCAATACAAGATCGGCAGTAAAACACCGACTGGAAATCCGTGACCTCATTTTACAATGCGATCTAGATTGCCTCTTTATTACAGAGAGCTGGCTTACAGCCGACTGTAACACCATTCTAGGAGAACTGGTGCCAGAAAACAACCGTATCATAATGGAAAACAGAATAGGGCAAAGAGGAGGAGGACTGGCGGTGATCCACAAGACGCACCTTGCGATCACTAAACTAGAATATAAAACAAAAACTGCGCTAGTTGATAATAGGTAAGGATCAATAAAGATAATGGAAATATACCATTCAATAAAGAAAACACATTAGGCTGCAGTTGTCGTGGGATAACACAAAAAGAATCAGAGAACAAAAGCAAAACTGCGCCACATAAAAACTAGTAAATGAAAGAAAAAACCATGTGTACAGTTTTCATAAAGATTCAACACAGCATGAGTCCAATCTGAATTTCAAAGATACTTCCATTGGTATTGAAGCTGTATATATATATATATGAGGAAAACATCCGTAGCAACACACCACCACAGTGCCACACCAATACGTTTATAAGTGATCCCTTCACCGAGATAGGAATGGCTGCTTACCAGAAGTAAGCTCAAGCAGAGCAGTTGGCTATAGCCCAGCCACGGCCTTTGTATCCGGAAGTCAGTGATTAGTATGTGGTTTCCCAGAACTGACAGGAAGGGACACTGTAATGTTCATCCACCGGGATACACTTGGGCGTTTCCAACACTCATCCACAGGGGGGGTTAAAACAGAAAAAGCTCCATAGCATAATTCCGTTTAAGAAATTTTATTCAAAAGATATAAAATGTACTTACAATAAAAAGCATAAAAACAAGCATATAAGTTTGACCTCTTTTTAGATATTGAAAAGTACGTAAGGAAACTTAATATTAAAAAACACTTTTGCCAACAAACCACTAATCCACCTCCACTTATTCCCACTAATTATCAACATAGTGGCCTTAAGAATAATTCTGTTTTTAACCCCAACAAGGGTTCACATCATCATGTTGAGGTGTTTAAAAACATGGTACAAGAAAAAATAAAGGATCTGGAGTTGAAGAAATACAATACTAACAACCAATTGGTGACAGAGGGAATTAAGAAATTAGAACAAAATAAGAATATAGTAATACGTCCGGCAGATAAGGGGGGTGGAGTGGTGTTATTTAAAAAGGAGGATTATTATGAAGAGATTCAGCGCCTCCTCAGTGACACCACTACCTACCTACCGCTCCCGGGAGATCCTATGTCTAAACTTAAAGTAGAACTCTCATGTTGGGTCAATGAGGGATTGACTAAAACTATACTGACAGATAAAGAGGCCCTATACCTGGTACCGAAAGTACCACGAACTCCAGTGTTTTACATTCTTCCCAAGATACACAAAAACAAGACCAAGCCCCCTGGTCGACCCATATTAAGTGGGATTGACTCTTTATTTTCCAGAATAGGGGAATATTTAGAAATATTTTTGCAACCTATGGTCATACTAGGGAAAGCATATTTAAAAGACAGCAAAGAACTTATAAAATCTTTAGCTCCTGTGGTTGTCTCAGAGAATACTTGGCTAGTGACAGTAGATGTTGAATCTCTGTATACTAATATTTCACAACAGGATGCAATTACAGCTGTCATGGAGGCTTTTCATGAAAAGTGCACCTTACCAGACACACAGATATTGTTTCTGGTAAAAGGCCTCATGCTCGCAATGGGGAACAATTACTTCTGGGCTCAAGGTAATTTTTATAAACAAATTAAAGGGGTCGCCATGGGGGATCGTTATGCCCCCAGTGTTGCAAATTTGGTCCTTAATAAATGGGAAGAAGAGTCAATTTTTAAAGCTAACATGGGATCAGTAGTATACTATAAACGTTATATTGATGATATCATTTTGTTGTGGGAGGGATCCCAGACCTCTTTGGACATCTTTTTATCCCAAATGAACGTCAATAATTATGGCCTTAGTTTTACGGCGGAATTTAGTTTGACTACCATTAATTATTTAGACCTGACGCTCACTAAGGTAAACAATAATATCTGTACCAAAACATTTTTCAAACCCACGGATCGAAATGGCTATGTGCCTATGACTAGTCGTCACCATCCTAAATGGTTGGGAGCTGTTCCCAAAGGGCAACTAATGCGAATCCGTCGAAATTGCAATATCGTTGACTTCGATCAACAATCGAATTTGCTAATTGACAAGTTCATTGCAAAGGGTTACCCTAAAACCAAGTTGTTAGTGACTAAAGAAGAGGTTAGGAACATGAATAGAGAAACCATGTTGGAATCCAAACCTAAACCTCCTCGTCAGGGAGAATTATCTTTTCTGTCTGGCTATCATAGGCAATGGGAGGAGGACCGACTAGATAGAGACAGCAAAGCTGCTTGACACTGAACTGCTGTCTCTATCTAGTCGGTCCTCCTCCCCTGCTTTCAAACATTTCGGGATGCTGGTACATTTTAAATTTATTGTTCTAAATTGAATAACTGAGACTATACTCTCCCCTTTTCACCTATCATAGGCAATACAGGCATGTTGAAAAGATTTTTAAACAATTTTGGCCTATCTTGTTGAAAGACAATGATTTGGCCAAGATTTTACCTCCTAAACCTACCTTCATCTATAGGAGGGCCCCTGGCCTTAGGAATATGATTGCTGGCAATGTGCCGGACCCCCCTGAGAGACCTTTAACGTTTTTAGATGGCTCCGGTTTTCACTACTGCACTCGATGCAGATCCTGTAAAAAAATGAATAGAACAGGCAGAAAAGTTAGTAAATTTAGTTCTAGTGTAACCAAACAGGAATTTACTATCAAACCACTCATAACATGCCACTCCAGGTATGTTACATACGTCTTGGAGTGTCCATGTACTTTTCAATATGTAGGTAGAACTACCAGGGAGCTTAAAGTAAGGATCAATGAGCATGTAGCCAATATCATCAAAGGCTACCCTGATCACAGTGTTTCTAAACATTTTGATCTTTTCCACAATAGAGATCCCCGCAAACTCACATTTTTTGGGATTGATCGGATTACCAGCCACTGGAGAGGTACCAACCTCACCAGGGCAGTATCCCAAAATGAGACCCAGTGGCTGCATCGTTTGAGGACTATGCGACCACAGGGTCTCAACATCGAGCTCGATTTAAATTGTTTCCTTACTAATGATTAAAATTGTTTTTATTGCTACTGTTTACTAAATATTTTTATCCAATAATTTACATTTTTGATACAGACTCACAGTTTTAAACTGTTTTTAAATTTAAATTGTATTTGGCATTTACTTATCTGAATTTTACTAAGAATCATAGCAAGAGATTGTTGTTATATAGTTGAGACATTAGCCAATGTTTATACTATGCGATTTATATAACCGTTTCTGCTATGATGGAATGTGCAATGTATTGCGAGATGTGCACTGGTTGCAGAGGTAACCGGGACCGAGGCTGTGATTGGCCAAAATTATCCCACTGCTGTTTGCCGAGACCTATATAATCTGGTCTGGTGCGTGTGTCTAGTGCGCTTCCTGATGACGAAATATTGAAACGTACGTTGAGGCGGTACGTGACCACGCACAGCATCTTCCGGTCCAGCTGGTTCTCAACACAAGGGAAGTGGAGCGCACGCGATTGTCTCCCCAGCTAGGACGCATCTTATCCATAGACCCAAGCCATCAGCCTCAGTGCTGGGACGGAGGGCACCACAAATAGTAAGGAGCCACTCGGCATTGTGTGTTTAACCCATGTCTTTTAATAAAACGGTATCACGCTATGGCGGCATTTTTTTGTGTTTCTTTGCCCTCTAACAAATCCAATCAAGGGAATCCAGGCTATCTACTGTCCGTGGAGACACAACGCTTTATTTGACCTATTTTCTAACGAGAAAGGTCAATAGTTTGCGGTAAGGAGCCATCCTGTTTTCACACTGTCGGTGTTTAGTTGGTGAAATTGGAAACTCTTCATTTTGATCACCCACATTCACTCATTA
Source organism: Rana kukunoris (assembly GCA_029574335.1). Taxonomy (NCBI): domain Eukaryota; kingdom Metazoa; phylum Chordata; class Amphibia; order Anura; family Ranidae; genus Rana; species Rana kukunoris. Next base: position 43,345,029 of record CM056058.1, on the reverse strand, counting down.
GAGTGAAAAAGTCACAAGGATTTTTAAAGATATTATTAATTCTTTTGCACATATATGGACATTTTTACATATATTTTTTGAGTCTGGTTTTTGCACATATTCTTCGGACATTTATATTAATATTATTAATTCTTATGTTTATTGCAATCTATGTACTATTTATTTATTGCACTGATTTGCACTTTTGTTTGGTAATCATCTCCTTTGACGGAGATGCACATATTTCACTATTGTATTTTAAAATAGTTTTCAGCGCCCCCTGCTGTTTCCAAGCATATAAGAGCCAGCCGGCAAGCGATAGGGATTCTCCCCCACGTGGTGACGTCACAGAGCGTCCCCCAGACGCGTTTCGTCATCAATCGGATGTTTTCAATGGGATGGGCTATCGCTGTGACACACCAAGTTAAATACCCCGCCCTTACTGTGAATTGCAAAAACAAGCGCGGCTCGGGCGCCATCTTTAGTGTGGTAAACATTGCCCTTACTTCGCAGCACATCAACAAGCAGCAATAAATGTTTAGATAGGATCTCATTTGGTAGTGAAGGGGGCGATCTTGTAACACGCAGACCTCCACCCTCTGAATTACCCGACTTGAGTGTGTTAAAAAACAGCGCTTTTCTAATATAGAACGGCTTGTCCTGTCCTCCGTTATAGAACGCATGCAAAAACGCCATTTTGGAAATGGTAAACATGCCCATAGCCCCTGAATGGGAATAAGAAAAAAGGTGCCCATAGCAAGGAGGAATGAGAATCCGAGTGGACCCTCGGAATTCGAACCCCTGTTCAGTGATAAAAAAGGGGGGGGGTTTTGTGGGCAATGCCGGACTGATAACATACCGCGCATAGTTCACTCGTATTGCAGGACAGGCCCGTTACTCGACGCCATCTTTATTGTGGTAAAAAATGCCCTCTTCAAATGTACAAACCCAGCTATGTACCAGTAAAGCACATTGCTAGTGTTATAGAACGAAGAAAAAAGGGGGGGACAGATATAGGATAAGGATCTCTCTCTCATTCCCGATTTAGATTAGACAAAGGTGATCTGGCACTGGACCACATGTCAACAAAAATTATCCGAAGAAAATTAAAAGTAACATCGAAAACAATATATAATTAATATGGAGGGGGCTTAACCTCTCCATTTTTATCAAACTAATGTGTTAAATATGTGTTATAGTGAAGTGAAAATTTACATATAAAAAACTAATTTATGCAAAAAACAACATTTAGTTAAGTGCATTACACTTCGGAATTTCTAATTTCGAAGTCTAAATTTGATAATAGACTATCCCTATGTGAAAAATTATTCCACAGATGGATAGAATTGTGTGAAAACATAATATATGTAAGGAAAATATATATTTAAGTATAAAATATCTTTGTGCAGAGCTTAGCTAAGCCACACCTCCGTTGATGCATTTCACAACAGGTTCACATAGATCTTATGTATATATATATATATCATCCACTATAAATGAACGCATTAAATACTACCAACGATACACTCTATGCATTATTAATAAATGCGTTTACATCTGTCTCTACGTTTAAACCATAAGGAATATAGGTTTTCAAACGAAAAATCCAACTCATTTCCATCCGTGAGATTTCCCTCACTAGGTGGCTACCCCTCCAATGGGGTTTAAATTTATCGATCCCCAAAAAAAGTGTATTGGATGGATCTTTATGGTGTTTGAGTCGGTAGTGATTAGAAACTGAGTGGTCTCTAAATCCCGACAGGATGTTAGTAATGTGTTCGTTAACACGTACTCTAAAAGCCCTTTTGGTCCGGCCCACATATTGCAGGCCACATGGACACTGCAACAAGTATACTACACCTGTAGAAGCACAAGTGATGCAGGGCCTGATTTTTTGTTCCCTGCCCGTGGCTGTAGATAAAAAGGTGGTCACCCGTCTTTGTACGTTTGAATTTAAACTACACACCCTGCACCTTCCGCATTTGTAGTAGCCAGTTAATTGGTTAAAAAAACTTAAATCTCTACGGGGTGGATCAATAATGTTAGCAGCTACTTGATTCCTTATAGATTGAACACCCCTGAAAACTACCCGAGGTTTAGGGGGCAGTATTTCTTTCAATACTGAATCACTCTTGGCTATATGCCAATGTTTATTGATGAGGTGAGAGATGGCTCTATGTTGAATGGAATACGTGGTGATGAACGGTACCCCTTCAGGGAATTTTATGCCCTCTGTGATGACCTTCTCTTGAAGAAGGTCTTCTCTCTTGGTGTTAAAAGCTTCATTTACGGATCTCTTTAGAGATTCATTATCATAGCCCTTTTCCAAAAAACGCTCTGTTAGGATCTCGGTCTGAGTTAGAAACTGACATGGATCCGAACAGTTTCTCCTCAAACGGAGATATTGGCTCTTAGGGATTGCCCTGATTCCATGACTCGTAATGCTAACTATCAGTAGGAATAAAGGAGTTGCGGTCTGTACCCTTAAAGTAGGTGGAGGTGATGAACTTGCCTCCTTTAACCTCAATCCTTAAATCCAAATAACGGCACCCCATGCACAACAGGGACAACGCTACCAATCCTTGGATACTTCGAGACAACTGTCCTACTCGGTCTGACCTGGAGGGACCACATGAGAATTCTCATATAGAATCTCAGGGGGCGTCTTTGAAAGACAATCACCCCCCCTCCCATATCGGGAGTGTTGACCACTGACACAGGAAGGGTTTTTAACCCCCCCAGTTAATCGGTTCTCGAATCTACCCATGACCATTACCATCCCAATTAGGAACCTCTCCTTTCGCACATACTAGCGAATTGAGAAATACATTTTTCCATATGGTACAACTCCTTGGCCCCTGATGACGGTCTGCTTCTAACCCAAGAGACTAGAAACGCGTCGGGCATTCTCCATTTTGTCCTATGGAGATTGTGCTTTGTTTATTTTATTTTGTTGTATTATACACTGTATTGTCCTAGAATTGTAATTTCTCTATATCTTTTGTCACTGGGTGTTTTTTCCCTTACCCCTGATGCTCCCTGCCCACTTTGTGATACCCACATAGAGGCAACGGACCATACAGGTCACCTTTTCCATAGATACCAATATGTTTATGACTGGGTCTATATTATTATCTATGCAATAAAGTCCATTTTTATCTGAACTTGGCCTTAAAAGTCCCAATCCTTTGGGGGTTTCTTTCATAATCGTCTAGATATATCAGGGATGCGGCTAATTTCAGAGTGTCCGGTTGTGATAAATCCTCTTTTCTTCTGTTTCATAAATCCAAATAATGGACTTCCGTCTGGCTTGCCTCATATTGTAATTGAATCCCTCGTTGGTTATTATTCAAGGACTCAATAAATAGGGTCAACTCTTGCTGATCACCAGACCATAGGAGGAGGATGTCATCGATATATCTCGCCCAAAGGGCTATATGGGGTGTAGCCACAGAATCGATGACATCCTCCTCCCACTTGGCCATAAACAAATTGGCCAAGCTGGGGGCATATTTAGCCTCCATGGCAACTCCTGTGTCTTGGCGGTAGAAGTTATTACCAAACCAAAAATAGTTTGATGCAGCTGCAAATTTGAGTAAGGACATGATAAAATCAATTTGATCAGTTTTTAGTCCTGAATCCCTGATCAGATAGTGACGCACTGCTTCAAAACCTAGAGCATGTGGGATGATTGTATATAGAGATGATACATCTATAGTGACCATCCACATGTCTATAGTGGGAGAACACCCTGAGAGGATATTAATAATATGTCTAGAGTCCTTGACATATGAGGGGACCTTTTTTACAAGAGGTTGCAAATAAAAGTCTATGTATCTGCCCACCCGGGACGTGACAGAATCTATGCCACTGACTATAGGACGTCCCGGGGGGCAGACCGGGTCCTTGTGCAGCTTCGGTAGATAGTATATCGTTGGGGTCTGGGGTGCTTTTGGTAGGAGGTAGAGTTTCTCCTTCAAAGACAAAAAACCCTCATAGTGACCCTTGTGAAGGAGTAACTCCAAATCCTTCACAAACCTAATTTTAGGGTCACTTCCCAACATAGTATAGGTTTTTGGGTCATCTATGATTTTATGCATTTCTTTTAAATAGTCCTCTCTGTCCAAGATGACAATCCCCCCCCCCCCCCCCCTTATCTGCTGGTCTAATGACCAGTTCCTTGTTGTTACACAAAGTGTCTAGACCCTCCTGAAGAGTTTTATTTAGTCTTGCCTTTTTTATTTCAATATCTTCTAGATCTCTAATCAATACGTCCCGAAAGATTTTAAGAGATGGTGCCAACCCCCCCGGAGGGTTGAATAAGGATGCGTTGGCCAACCCTGAGTGTGTATAGCCATTAGTGGGTACAGGATTCGAAAATGAATTACCAATCATATAACGTTTAATGTTTAACTTCCTGATGAATCTATGGATGTCCATGTATGTGTCAAATGTATTCAAAACCTTTGGTGGTGCAAATTTAAGCCCTTTGTCCAAAAGGGCCTTTTCTGAATTAGACAATGGTTTAGAGCTCAAATTAAAAATACCCTTCCCTTTTACGTTTTTGTACGCTTTGGATGCCCTACACCGCCTCCCCCCCTCTGCACCCTCTCCTCTTTCGCCTTGTCTCTTGGTGCCTTGATTTGGCCTGTGAAAATCCCAAGGTGTAGGGCCATTGGAGGCAGGAGGGCCTCCTGGCCAGCTTGGACCTCCCTGGGGCAAGCAAGAGGGAGGAGCAAACCATGCATTTTCGCTTGCTACGGGGTACCCTAATCCCACTGTAGCCTGTTGTCCTTCTGGACATACCTTATCTTTTAGGGGAAAAAAAGCATTTGACGTTGGTACATTATACTCCCATCCAGAACTACTTCCTTGATTGAAATATGAAGGAGACGGCTGGTCCCCCTCTCCTAGATGGGTTGGTCTCCAACTGTCCTTATTAGCATGGGAACCCTGGCCACGTTGACCCAACTGACTCCAATCTCTTGGAGGTGCCTGCCCGAATGGGTTCAGAGGTGGAGCCTGGTTCCATGGTCCTGCATATTGAGCAATCCCATAGTTGGAATTTTCAAACCGGGAACCGGCTCCATGGGGTGGTCCTGACTAGTTGTTGTAGGTTCCAGGGAAGCGTCCCTGACCCCTACTCTGGGAACCCCTGGAGCCACCCGCACCCCTACGGGGAGAGTTCCTGGCCTGTGGTCCTCCCGTTTTTATATGGGAGAAATTCTTTTTGGGTCCCGAGGGGGCCTGACCCTGATAAGTAGGGGGAAGGGTAGAGCTTGGAAGGTTAGTGACCTCCATCTCATTGGAGTTGATTCTATTTTGTTCCTCCAATAATTTTCTCTGCCAGTTAAACACCATACTGCTTTGATAATCCTCCAAATCTCTGTTGAACTTATTTTTCTTTTTAGTTCTTTGTTCCTTATCCTCTTTTTCAAGTAGGTTAAATAGATTTTGGGATCTCTCTTTATAATACCCTGTTTCTTTGGAGGGGTCAAGTTTTTCTTTAATAGTTTTGACCTCTTCATCAATTTTGGTTAATTTGAGGATTTTTCTTTCAATCAAAAAACGTAAAAACGATACTCCTGCAGTATTAAAATATTTAAACCAATCTTGCAGGTCCGAATCACCCTTTTGGGGCGAGACCTCCCACCTCAGGCTTGGGTGCCTTGACGCTTGGCCTGCAGCTTCCCAGTGACGAAACGTAGGGAGGCGACGTGCTGACGTCACCGCGCAAATTTCTCTCTACCCGGAAGACACGGGCGGAATGTGCTAGCCGGCCGGCTTAACTTGTATTGGATGCCTATCATTGAACGATTTCTTGTAAGTGCATACCATTTTTCTTTTTTTATTAAACCTGACGATTTTACACTATGCAAGCCTTTTTGTTCTTACATACATCCCGACGCATACCGATGACACCAAGGAGGGTTCCCATATAGGTGATCTGGACGTTGGAGGTGTTCTTGCTGACTACTGTGTTATATCATAAGGCTTATTTTCAATGTGCATCTGGTAAGAGGCCATTCATATCTATGGTGGAGGTGTTTCCTTTCAACACTCTTTTCTCAAAAAGTTTGACATCAGTTTTCACACCCGGGAGATCTTCATTATGAACTGTTCACTGCATAACTGAACTTTCAAATTGCACTTGATTTTGTGCATTTATTATTTACATGTATATGGACTAAACTCATTGTTCATTATTTATTACACACTGCTTAGTTCCACTTGCAGTATTTTAGCGCGATTTTGTTGTTTTTTTTTTGCATATCATGTTTGAGGTTGTATAACCTTTTTATTATCGCAGCTTCTAAAGTTTTTATCATTGTTTCTACAACGAGCGCTATATCATTTTCACCTTAAACACCATACTGCTTTGATAATCCTCCAAATCTCTGTTGAACTTATTTTTCTTTTTAGTTCTTTGTTCCTTATCCTCTTTTTCAAGTAGGTTAAGGAGATTTTGGGATCTCTCTTTATAATCCCCTGTTTCTTTGGAGGGGTCAAGTTTTTCTTTAATAGTTTCGACCTCTTCATCAATTTTGGTTAATTTGAGGATTTTTCTTTCAATCAAAAAACGTAAAAACGATACTCCTGCAGTATTAAAATATTTAAACCAATCTTGCAGGTCCGAATCACCCTTTTGGGGCGAGACCTCCCACCTCAGGCTTCTTGCCATACCGTGTGTTACGTATGTCTCCAAATAAGCTATATCCCATTTAGTATGGTTCTCTGATATAAGTAGATTTTTTAATCTAGTGAAGAGGCCCCCAAGGTCCCCACCATCATCATCCTTATACAATTCAAAAACCCCATCAATGTTAAGCTTGGTGGTCCTGAATTCAAAGATATCCATATTTTGAAAAAACTCTACTGGGAGGTTTAACCCAATGAAAAAACAAGCAGCAGTAATAATATCAGAACAAGAATATAAAACAAAAAAACTGCGCTAGTTGATAATAGGTAAGGATCAATAAAGATAATGGAAATATACCATTCAATAAAGAAAACACATTAGGCTGCAGTTGTCGTGGGATAACACAAAAAGAATCAGAGAACAAAAGTAAAACTGCGCCACATAAAAACTAGTAAATGAAAGAAAAAACCATAAAGATTCAACACAGCATGAGTCCAATCTGAATTTCAAAGATACTTCCATTGGTATTGAAGCTGTATATATATATATATATGAGGAAAACATCCGTAGCAACACACCACCACAGTGCCACACCAATACGTTTATAAGTGATCCCTTCACCGAGATAGGAATGGCTGCTTACCAGAAGTAAGCTCAAGCAGAGCAGTTGGCTATAGCCCAGCCACGGCCTTTGTATCCGGAAGTCAGTGATTAGTATGTGGTTTCCCAGAACTGACAGGAAGGGACACTGTAATGTTCATCCACCGGGATACACTTGGGCGTTTCCAACACTCATCCACAGGGGGGGTTAAAACAGAAAAAGCTCCATATCATAATTCCGTTAAAGAAATTTTATTCAAAAGATATAAAATGTACTTACAATAAAAAGCATAAAAACAAGCATATAAGAGCCGGCCGGCAAGCGATAGGGATTCTCCCCCACGTGGTGACGTCACAGAGCGTCCCCCAGACGCGTTTCGTCATCAATCGGATGTTTTCAATGGGATGGGCTATCGCTGTGACTCACCAAGTTAAATACCCCGCCCTTGTTGTGAATTGCAAAAACAAGCGCGGCTCGGGCGCCGTCTTTAGTGTGGTAAACATTGCCCTTACTTCGCAGCACATCAAAAAGCAGCAATAAATGTTTAGATAGGATCTCATTTGGTAGTGAAGGGGGCGATCTTGTAACACGCAGACCTCCACCCTCTGAATTACCCGACTTGAGTGTGTTAAAAAACAGCGCTTTTCTAATATAGAACGGCTTGTCCTGTCCTCCGTTATAGAACGCATGCAAAAACGCCATTTTGGAAATGGTAAACATGCCCATTGCTCCTGAATGGGAATAAGAAAAAAAGGTGCCCATAGCAAGGAGGAATGAGAATCCGAGTGGACCCTCGGAATTCGATCCCCTGTTCAGTGATAAAAAAGGGGGGGGGGTTTTGTGGGCAATGCCGGACTGATAACATACCGCGCACAGTTCACTCGTATTGCAGGACAGGCCCGTTACTCGACGCCATCTTTATTGTGGTAAAAAATGCCCTCTTCAAACGTACAAACCCAGCTATGTACCAGTAAAGCACAACGCTAGTGTTATAGAACGAAGAAAAAAGGGGGGGGGGGACAGATATAGGATAAGGATCTCTCTCTCATTCCCGATTTAGATTAGACAAAGGTGATCTGGCACTGGACCACATGTCAACAAAAATTATCGGAAGAAAATTAAAAGTAACATCGAAAACAATATATAATTAATATGGAGGGGGCTTAACCTCTCCATTTTTATCAAACTAATGTGTTAAATATGTGTTATAGTGAAGTGAAAAAATTAATTTATGCAAAAAATAACATTTAGTTAAGTGCAAGACACTTCGGAATTTCTAATTTCGAAGTCTAAATTTGATAATAGACTATCCGTATGTGAAAAATTATTCCACAGATGGATAGAATTGTGTGAAAACATAATATATGTAAGAAAAAATATAAGGAAAATATATATTTAGGTATAAAATATCTTTGTGCAGAGCTTAGCTAAGCCACACCTCCGTTGATGCATTTCACAACAGGTTCACATAGATCTTATGTATATATATATATATCATCCACTATAAATGAACGCATTAAATACTGCCAACGATACACTCTATGCATTATTAATAAATGCGTTTACATCTGTCTCTACGTTTAAACCATAAGGAATATAGGTTTTCAAACGAAAAATCCAACTCATTTCCATCCGTGAGATTTCCCTCACTAGGTGGCTACCCCTCCAATGGGGTTTAAATTTATCGATCCCCAAAAAAAGTGTATTGGATGGATCTTTATGGTGTTTGAGTCGGTAGCGATTAGAAACTGAGTGGTCTCTAAATCCCGACAGGATGTTAGTAATGTGTTCGTTAACACGTACTCTAAAAGCCCTTTTGGTCCGGCCCACATATTGCAGGCCACATGGACACTGCAACAAGTATACTACACCTGTAGAAGCACAAGTGATGCAGGGCCTGATTTTTTGTTCCCTGCCCGTGGCTGTAGATAAAAAGGTGGTCACCCGTCTTTGTACGTTTGAATTTAAACTACACACCCTACACCTTCCGCATTTGTAGTAGCCAGTTAATTGGTTAAAAAAACTTAAATCTCTACGGGGTGGATCAATAATGTTAGCAGCTACTTGATTCCTTATAGATTGAACACCCCTGAAAACTACCCGAGGTTTAGGGGGCAGTATTTCTTTCAATACTGAATCACTCTTGGCTATATGCCAATGTTTATTGATGAGGTGAGAGATGGCTCTATGTTGAATGGAATACGTGGTGATGAACGGTACCCCTTCAGGGAATTTTATGCCCTCTGTGATGACCTTCTCTTGAAGAAGGTCTTCTCTCTTGGTGTTAAAAGCTTCATTTACGGATCTCTTTAGAGATTCATTATCATAGCCCTTTTCCAAAAAACGCTCTGGCTGTTCTGGGCAATTCCTCATTTTTTCACACAGGTTTTCCCAATGCTGCAACAGGCCTGGGGGTGCCATGAACCTCCTGTCCCCCATGGGGCATGCTCCAATTTGGGGGCTGCGATGCTCAGTGCCCATGCTCTCCGTCCTGTGACGCACAGACGCACGGACTGATGGGCGGGCACTGCGCGCATACGTCTCGCTCGCCATCGCCGCACAGAGAGCCTGCTCTCCATGCGGCGCATTGGTTATGCCATCCACGCGGGGAACTGGGAGACAATTGGCGCCACACCACTAAGCGGTTAATCCGCAGTGATGCAGGTGCCTCCTCTCCCCTCCCCATCGTTTGCGAGACGTTTGGCAGGTGACTGGGAGGGCGGCTCCTATAAGAGGGCGTAGTCCAATGCTGACACAGGCATTTGGTTCCCCACACGCTACCGACCTCATGCAGCACACTCGGAGCTCTCAGGTTATCCTCTTTTCCCCCTCCTTCTTATTCATACCTTGTACTTTCACCCCACCTTAATATTCTCTCTTTACCAGTCCCAGCTCTATGCCCCCCTTTTTTTATTTTTATTAATTTTTATTTATTTTTTTTCCTTTTTCATCTCTCCCTTCTATCTCTTTTCTACACCCTCATATCCCTCCTATACATAACCTTTTCTTTTTTCCCATCCCTCCCCTTGCAGCCATCAACATTCACTGATCCCAGTACATACATCACATCATGCCTCATGCCTGTGCCACTTGGGTGCGTCCTGTTTGGGGGCCGCGTGTCCCCCGGTTTCCAGCCACAGCCCCCGCCAGGGGCTGCCCCAACCCTAGGGGACCGTCAGGAGCTTCACCCCAGTGCCAGCCGCATTTGGCCACCTGGTGAGTACCATCTGGGACCTTGACATGTTCTCGGCCCCCAAAATGTTGAATGCCCTGGTATAACCAGTTATGTGCTTATGTCATTACAGATAATAAATGCAATGCATGCCTGCTCCTGACGAGCGACCAATAGTCGCGAAACGCGTAGAGCTATCTACCTCATGCATCTATGTATATTTACAGAAGTACTACACAATGTATCATCTTCATATGAGCTGTTTATGCCATGTTTTAATTACTGCAGTACAGTTTGTTGTACGTTTTTGTCTGTATATACTTGGGTTACTGCCTATATAAACCTTCCCCCCAACCAATCTGTGAATTACATATGTATATCTATTTTCTTCCATAGTGCAATATAGTCATGTACGGTGCATTATGTGAAAGCAATAAAATATTTAGACGTATTCCAGATTTATTATTATTTACTTTTCCCCCAATTTATTGCAAACCTTTCCCGCACATGCTTCATTTAAAGTCCTGCCTGTTCCTTTCTCTATACAAATGCAAGGGATGGAGGTAATTAACCCATTACCTCATTTAAAGTCCCAAAAAACCCTCTCCCCCTTCCTCATATACTATAAAATAGGGATGGAAGCATGTGCTTTACGGGACTATACTGTTTACAACAAGTGTTTACACTCATTACTGCATTTTTGTTGTGTTTTCTCACCATTTGCAACAATGTGCTTAATACTGTTTTATTTTTCTGTCAGATCCTTGCACAGCTGGCTGTTCTGGGCAATTCCTCATTTTTTCACACAGGTTTTCCCAATGCTGCAACAGGCCTGGGGGTGCCATGAACCTCCTGTCCCCCATGGGGCATGCCCCAATTTGGGGGCTGCGATGCTCAGTGCCCATGCTCTCCGTCCTGTGACGCACAGACGCACGGACTGATGGGCGGGCACTGCGCGCATACGTCTCGCTCGCCATCGCCGCACAGAGAGCCTGCTCTCCATGCGGCGCATTGGTTATGCCATCCACGCGGGGAACTGGGAGACAATTGGCGCCACACCACTAAGCGGTTAATCCGCAGTGATGCAGGTGCCTCCTCTCCCCTCCCCATCGTTTGCGAGACGTTTGGCAGGTGACTGGGAGGGCGGCTCCTATAAGAGGGCGTAGTCCAATGCTGACACAGGCATTTGGTTCCCCACACGCTACCGACCTCATGCAGCACACTCGGAGCTCTCAGGTTATCCTCTTTTCCCCCTCCTTCTTATTCATACCTTGTACTTTCACCCCACCTTAATATTCTCTCTTTACCAGTCCCAGCTCTATGCCCCCCCTTTTTTTATTTTTATTAATTTTTTTTTTTTTTTTTTTCCTTTTTCATCTCTCCCTTCTATCTCTTTTCTACACCCTCATATCCCTCCTATACATAACCTTTTCTTTTTCCCATCCCTCCCCTTGCAGCCATCAACATTCACTGATCCCAGTACATACATCACATCATGCCTCATGCCTGTGCCACTTGGGTGCGTCCTGTTTGGGGGCCGCGTGTCCCCCGGTTTCCAGCCACAGCCCCCGCCAGGGGCTGCCCCAACCCTAGGGGACCGTCAGGAGCTTCACCCCAGTGCCAGCCGCATTTGGCCACCTGGTGAGTACCATCTGGGACCTTGACATGTTCTCGGCCCCCAAAATGTTGAATGCCCTGGTATAACCAGTTATGTGCTTATGTCATTACAGATAATAAATGCAATGCATGCCTGCTCCTGACGAGCGACCAATAGTCGCGAAACGCGTAGAGCTATCTACCTCATGCATCTATGTATATTTACAGAAGTACTACACAATGTATCATCTTCATATGAGCTGTTTATGCCATGTTTTAATTACTGCAGTACAGTTTGTTGTACCTTTTTGTCTGTATATACTTGGGTTACTGCCTATATAAACCTTTCCCCCAACCAATCTGTGAATTACATATGTATATCTATTTTCTTCCATAGTGCAATATAGTCATGTACGGTGCATTATGTGAAAGCAATAAAATATTTAGACGTATTCCAGATTTATTATTATTTACTTTTCCCCCAATTTATTGCAAACCTTTCCCGCACATGCTTCATTTAAAGTCCTGCCTGTTCCTTTCTCGATATTAATAATATGTCTAGAGTCCTTGACATATGAGGGGACCTTTTTTACAAGAGGTTGCAAATAAAAGTCTATGTATCTGCCCACCCCGGACGTGACAGAATCTATGCCACTGACTATAGGACGTCCCGGGGGGCAGACCGGGTCCTTGTGCAGCTTCGGTAGATAGTATATCGTTGGGGTCTGGGGTGCTTTTGGTAGGAGGTAGAGTTTCTCCTTCAAAGACAAAAAACCCTCATAGTGACCCTTGTGAAGGAGTAACTCCAAATCCTTCACAAACCTAATTTTAGGGTCACTTCCCAACATAGTATAGGTTTTTGGGTCATCTATGATTTTATGCATTTCTTTTAAATAGTCCTCTCTGTCCAAGATGACAATCCCCCCCCCTTATCTGCTGGTCTAATGACCAGTTCCTTGTTGTTACACAAAGTGTCTAGACCCTCCTGAAGAGTTTTATTTAGTCTTGCCTTTTTTATTTCAATATCTTCTAGATCTCTAGTCAATACGTCCCGAAAGATTTTAAGAGATGGTGCCAACCCCCCCGGAGGGTTGAATAAGGATGCGTTGGCCAACCCTGAGTGTGTATAGCCATTAGTGGGTACAGGATTCGAAAATGAATTACCAATCATATAACGTTTAATGTTTAACTTCCTGATGAATCTATGGATGTCCATGTATGTGTCAAATGTATTCAAAACCTTTGGTGGTGCAAATTTAAGCCCTTTGTCCAAAAGGGCCTTTTCTGAATTAGACAATGGTTTGGACTTCAAATTAAAAATACCCTTCCCTTTTACGTTTTTGTACGCTTTGGATGCCCTACACCGCCTCCCCCCTCTGCACCCTCTCCTCTTTCGCCTTGTCTCTTGGTGCCTTGATTTGGCCTGTGAAAATCCCAAGGTGTAGGGCCATTGGAGGCAGGAGGGCCTCCTGGCCAGCTTGGACCTCCCTGGGGCAAGCAAGAGGGAGGAGCAAACCATGCATTTTCGCTTGCTACGGGGTACCCTAATCCCACTGTAGCCTGTTGTCCTTCTGGACATACCTTATCTTTTAGGGGAAAAAAAGCATTTGACGTTGGTACATTATACTCCCATCCAGAACTACTTCCTTGATTGAAATATGAAGGAGACGGCTGGTCCCCCTCTCCTAGATAGGTTGGTCTCCAACTGTCCTTATTAGCATGGGAACCCTGGCCACGTTGACCCAACTGACTCCAATCTCTTGGAGGTGCCTCCCCGAATAGGTTCAGAGGTGGAGCCTGGTTCCATGGTCCTGCATATTGAGCAGTCCCATAGTTGGAATTTTCAAACCGGGAACCGGCTCCATGGGGTGGTCCTGAGTAGTTGTTGTATGTTCCAGGGAAGCGTCCCTGACCCCTACTCTGGGAACCCCTGGAGCCACCCGCACCCCTACGGGGAGAGTTCCTGGCCTGTGGTCCTCCCGTTTTTATATGGGAGAAATTCTTTTTGGGTCCCGAGGGGGCCTGACCCTGATAAGTAGGGGGAAGGATAGAGCTTGGAAGGTTAGTGACCTCCATCTCATTGGAGTTGATTCTATTTTGTTCCTCCAATAATTTTCTCTGCCAGTTAAACACCATACTGCTTTGATAATCCTCCAAATCTCTGTTGAACTTCTTTTTCTTTTTAGTTCTTTGTTCCTTATCCTCTTTTTCAAGTAGGTTAAGGAGATTTTGGGATCTCTCTTTATAATCCCGTTTCTTTGAAGGGGTCAAGTTTTTCTTTAATAGTTTCGACCTCTTCATCAATTTTGGTTAATTTGAGGGTTTTTCTTTCAATCAAAAAACGTAAAAACGATACTCCTGCAGTATTAAAATATTTAAACCAATCTTGCAGGTCCGAATCACCCTTTTGGGGCGAGACCTCCCACCTCAGGCTTCTTGGGACCATACCGTGTGTTACGTATGTCTCCAAATAAGCTATATCCCATTTAGTATGGTTCTCTGATATAAGTAGATTTTTTAATCTAGTGAAGAGGCCCCCAAGGTCCCCACCATCATCATCCTTATACAATTCAAAAACCCCATCAATGTTAAGCTTGGTGGTCCTGAATTCAAAGATATCCATATTTTGAAAAAACTCTACTGGGAGGTTTAACCCAATGAAAAAACAAGCAGCAGTAATAATATCAGAACAAGAATATAAAACAAAAAAACTGCGCTAGTTGATAATAGGTAAGGATCAATAAAGATAATGGAAATATACCATTCAATAAAGAAAACACATTAGGCTGCAGTTGTCGTGGGATAACACAAAAAGAATCAGAGAGCAAAAGCAAAACTGCGCCACATAAAAACTAGTAAATGAAAGAAAAAAACATGTGTACAGTTTTCATAAAGATTCAACACAGCATGAGTCCAATCTGAATTTCAAAGATACTTCCATTGGTATTGAAGCTGTATATATATATGAGGAAAACATCCGTAGCAATACACCACCACAGTGCCACACCAATACGTTTATAAGTGATCCCTTCACCGAGATAGGAATGGCTGCTTACCAGAAGTAAGCTCAAGCAGAGCAGTTGGCTATAGCCCAGCCACGGCCTTTGTATCCGGAAGTCAGTGATTAGTATGTGGTTTCCCAGAACTGACAGGAAGGGACACTGTAATGTTCATCCACCGGGATACACTTGGGCGTTTCCAACACTCATCCAACGCCATTTTGGAAATGGTAAACATGCCCATAGCCCCTGAATGGGAATAAGAAAAAAGGTGCCCATAGCAAGGAGACCTGTTCAGGGGATCGAATTCCGAGGGTCCACTCGGATTCTCATTCCTCCTTGCTATGGGCACCTTTTTTCTTATTCCCATTCAGGGGCTATGGGCATGTTTACCATTTCCAAAATGGCGTTTTTGCATGCGTTCTATAACGGAGGACAGGACAAGCCGTTCTATATTAGAAAAGCGCTGTTTTTTAACACACTCAAGTCGGGTAATTCAGAGGGTTGAGGTCTGCGTGTTACAAGATCGCCCCCTTCACTACCAAATGAGATCCTATCTAAACATTTATTGCTGCTTTTTGATGTGCTGCGAAGTAAGGGCAATGTTTACCACACTAAAGATGGCGCCCGAGCCGCGCTTGTTTTTGCAATTCACAACAGGGGCGGGGTATTTAACTTGGTGAGTCACAGCGATAACCCATCCCATTGAAAACGTCCGATTGATGATGAAACGCGTCTGGGGGACGCTCTATGACGTCACCACGTGGGGGAGAATCCCTATCGCTTGCCGGCCGGCTCTTATATGCTTGTTTTTATGCTTTTTATTGTAAGTACATTTTATATCTTTTGAATAAAATTTCTTAAACGGAATTATGCTATGGAGCTTTTTCTGTTTTAACCCCCCCTGTGGATCAGTGTTGGAAACGCCCAAGTGTATCCAGGTGGATGAACATTACAGTGTCCCTTCCTGTCAGTTCTGGGAAACCACATACTAATCACTGACTTCCGGATACAAAGGCCGTTCCGGATACAAAGGCCGTGGCTGGGCTATAGCCAACTGCTCTGCTTGAGCTTACTTCTGGTAAGCAGCCATTCCTATCTCGGTGAAGGGATCACTTATAAACGTATTGGTGTGGCACTGTGGTGGTGTGTTGCTACGGATGTTTTCCTCATATATATATACAGCTTCAATACAAATGGAAGTATCTTTGAAATTCAGATTGGACTCATGCTGTGCTGAATCTTTATGAACACTGTACACATGGTTTTTTCTTTCATTTACTAGTTTTTATGTGGCGCAGTTTTGCTTTTGTTCTCAGATCACTAAACCAGCCCTTCAAAACCCTCTTCCTTTCATGGAAACCCTTACTCTGCAATTGCAAACAAAATTCCAAGGAGACCGTCCACATTCTTCTCTGCTATAGGCCACCCGGCCCAAAATCGCAGCTGCTATCATCATTGACGGAGTTTGTCTCCACTTACACCCTCAACAGCAAACATGTTTTGCTGCTCGGGGACTTCAATCTCTGGGCCAACTCCGCACAAGACCCCGTTGCCGACGCCTGTATCGACCACCTGGAAGGTTTAGGGCTACAGCAACTAGTATGTGGACCCACACATGCTTCAGGCCACACACTCGATCTTATTTTCAGACAAGATCTGGAAATAAAAATATTGGAAAATGAACCATTGCCATGGACTGATCACCATGCAATTAAATTCATTATTTCCAAAATCCCCCCCTCAGCAAAAACATCTAGACCAGTGACTACACACTGGACTAGATGTCAGAAGAAGCTCCATTCGGAACTCTTCAAAACCACTTTAAGGGAAAAAATAAAAACAATCCAGCCACATCAAACGACCGTAGAAACACTGGATGCCATAAACTCAGCCCTATTACAGTCAGCTGACTTAGTAGCGCCGAGGCGTAAAACTCACATCCGGAGAAACAACGGTAGCTGGTTTAACAACCAGCTGTCGTTACTGAAGCAAGAACGTAGAAGGGCGGAAGCCGCCTGGAAAATAAGTTCTTCAGAGGCAAACCTCTCCATCTACAAAGCATCAACAAGAAAATACCACAAAGAATTTTTCCAAGCCAAGAAAAATTATTTTTCTGAGGCTATCAATAGCGCCTTAAACCGCCCTCGCAAACTCTTCAAGATGGTCACTCAGACCATGAAACCAGGATGTCTTGAAGCCCCCAATTCGGACTCACAAGAATCTTGCAATGATTTGTCAGATTACTTCATTAATAAAATCGAGGGAATCCGTGAAAGCATTCAGCAAAACAATTACCCCCTTAGCCCCCCCGCAACCTTTCACACAACACCCACAGTAATTCACCTCTATCAGGTATGTTTACCCTGGAACCCATCTCCATCGATGCGACATATGAATTCATTGGGGCTCTGCGTAATGGCACAGCACCTAATGATATCATCCCCACAAAACTGCTGAAGGAATGCGCTGACATTTTGGCGCCCCCCATCATGCAGCTTATCAACCAGTCCTTCAAGGAGGGCATAGTGCCCTCACAGTTGAAAGAGGGCGTAATCCAACCCATCCTGAAGAAACCCACCCTAGATCCCAAGGATCCACTACACCGCCGTCCCATAACAGCCTTAAATGTACTTTCAAAGGTAATGGAAAAAGTAGTGGTACAACAGCTGCAACAGCATCTAGATACCCACAAGCTACTTGATCCATATCAATCGGGTTTCCGTCCAGGACACGGGACAGAAACCGCATTGCTCAAAATATGGGACGACGCTCTCGAGGCCGCAGACGAAGGAGAATCTTGTCTTCTGGTTCTGTTGGACCTAAGCGCAGCTTTTGACACTGTAGACCACAAACTTTTATTGACACGGCTAGCTGAAGTAGCCAGAGTCGCAGAAGGCGATTTATCATGGTTCTCCTCTTTTCTGGAAAACCGATCGCAAACAGTGAAGTTAGGACCCTTCACATCTAAGAAACGCACAGTAACATGCGGAGTCCCTCAAGGATCGCCTCTGTCACCAGTGCTGTTTAACATCTATCTTCGTCCTCTTTTTGAGATTATCAGCAGCCAAAAACTGCTCTATCACTCATACGCCGACGACACAAAACTGTACTTCCGCATTTGCAATAAAAAGGATCACCGCCTCAATCTAGAGACATGCCTCTCTTTGATAGAGGACTGGATGACAAAGAGTTATCTTAAACTCAATGGAGCGAAAACAGAACTTCTCCTGTTTCACGCCAAGCAAAGGAGTCAACCTGTAACAACCTGGACACCCCCGCCCATTTTGGGCAAAATCATCACCCCTAGCGCCAAAGTCAAAAGTCTCGGGGTCTTATTTGACTCCTACATGACAATGGACGCACAAATAGGTTCAGTAGTCAGCGGATCCCACCATCTGTTGCGCCTACTACGCAGACTTACCCCTTTCATCCCCAAAGAAGATTTAGCAGTCGTGGTGAGAGCAGTTGTTAACTCCAGACTGGATTATGCAAATGTCCTTTACCTCGGACTCCCCAAATACCAAATCGCTCGTCTGCAAGTCGTTCAGAACACGGCGGCCAGACTGGTGACAGGGAAAACACCCTGGGAATCCATCTTACCTTCACTGAGAGCCCTCCACTGGCTACCAGTGAAAGACAGGATTGCTTTTAAAGCACTCTGTCTAACGCATAGATGTATCCATGGGAATGCCCCCCAATATCAATGCGAAAAAATAAAAGCCCACAACCCCAATCGCGTTCTGCGATCCACCAAGAAGATTCGCCGTCCAAGGTCCCAGACTATGGAACGCTTTACCAACCAGCATTCGGTTGGAGGAGAATCACTTAGCCTTCAGGAGGAAGATCAAGACTCATCTCTTTTGATATCAAAGGAGATGGAACAACAAGCGCCCAGAGGCGATTCAGTTCGCATGTGCCGCGCTATATACGTTTTCATTCATTCATTCTTCCGCCAGGGCCGTCTTCACCATGAAGCTCCTTGCTTATGGGGGAGGGCCGCGGGCTTCGTCGTTTTCTGCCGGGGGGCCTCTCGATGGCCTCTTCTGCCTGGCTCCTCCGCTCCGCTATTGGCATAGGGCGTGGTCACCGGGTGATGCCACCATGTGCCCTCAACCCATGTGACATCACGGGGCATGATGGGAATGTGATGTCACATGGGTTAAGGTCACATGGTGGCAACACCACGCCCTATGCCAATATAAGTCGGTGCCCACCGCTCTGTCGGCAATGGAAGAAGACAGCGGAGAGAAGCCCTGGCCCCAGCGGAGGAGCCAGGCAGAAGCGGAGGGCACCGGAGAAGCCCGCGGGTGTCGCCCCGCGGCGGAAGACAACGGAGAGAAGCCCTGGCCCCAGTGGAGGAGCCAGGCAGAAGAGGCCATCGAGAGGCCCCCCCAGGCGGAAAACAACGAATCCCGCGGCCCTCCCCCATAAGCAAGGAGCTTTGTGGTGAAGGGGGCCACGGCGGAAGATGACGAAGCCCGTGGCCCTCCCCCATAAGCAAGGAGCTTTGTGGTGAAGGGGGCCACGGCGGAACACAACGAAGCCCGTGGCCCTCCCCCATAAGCAAGGAGCTTCATGGTGAAGGGGGGCCCAGGCGGAAGACAGCCAGAAGCCCGGGGGGGGGGGCTGGAGCACACTTTTACTCCTGTTTGTGCACCATGAGTCATGGCGCACAGGCTTGGTAAATGACCCCCTCTGTCTTCTAGCCCGAGTACCTTTGTTTCACCGACCTCCACACGCTCTGACACCTCTTGTATCTCTGCATATACCTGCTGTAAATTAGCGCGTGGGCTTCCTCGACTTTGGCGATGAGAGTTCTATGTCACCCTTAGTAGGCAGCGCTTCTAAATCCAGCTTTGTTGGTAGGGCTTGTATCAAAGTCCTCAAATCTGGCTCCATCCCACGCTGGATATCTGGTTGGATATCTGGTTTCTTCAAAACAGACACAGCACTCACCGTGCTCACAGCTCCTTCGTCTTGCACCTGGTGCCTCAGCTCAAGGCTTCCTCCCAGAATGCAGCTTGTGCTGGAAGGTTATAGCCGTGTGTTTAGTTCCTGCCTTCGTGTAACTGGGAAGAACCTTTGAATATCAGGTTGAATAATAGGCTGGGAAGCGAGCTGAAGATCACCCTTCTCCCCCGCCTTGCGGGAGTTCCTTGTTAGGCGCTGTTTGGATGTGTTCATACCAAGCTCTCTGCAATCTTAGGCGGCCAGGGAGACCAGGAAAATACCTGATTAATTATATCTCTGTGGTTGGAGCTCCAGCTCTGTGTGTCTCCCTCAGTCCGTCATGCTCAATCAAAGCCCGGACATTGTGGACAGAAGATTCAATGAAGTCACACCTACAGCCACACCCCCCTACAATTAGAAAGACACATGAGGTCATACATAACCCCTTCAGCACACCCTTGTGGTTAACTCCCAAACTGCAATTGTCACTTTCACAGTAAACAATGCATTTTAAATGCATTTTGTGCTGTGAAAATGACAATGGTCCCAAAAATGTGTCAAAATTGTCCAAAGCGTCCGCCATAATGTCACAGTCATGAAAAAAACGCTGATCGCCGCCATCAGTAATTAATAAAAATGCAAAAAAACTATCCCCTATTTTGTAAACGCTAGAAATTTTGCGCAAAGCAATCGATAAATGCTTATTGCGATTTTTTTTACTAAAAATAGGTAGAAGAATACGTATCCACCTAAACTGAGGATTTTTTTATATATATATATATATATTTGGGGGATATTTATTATAGCAAAAAGTAAAACATATTGAATTTTTTTCTAAATTTTAGCTCTATTTTTGTTTATAGCGCAAATAAAAAACGCAGAGGTGATCAAATACCACCAAAAGAAAGCTCTATTTGTGGGGAAAAAAGGACGCCAATGTTGTTTGGGAGGCATGTCGCACGACCGCGCAGTTGTCAGTTAAAGCGACGCAGTGTCTAAAGGTCCAGGGCCTTAAGTGGTTAAAGGGACACATTTTGAGTCAGTTGATGCTGTAAAGAAGAAAATAGGGGATATGTTGAAAAAATTGATTTTCTCCATGCCTTCAACCAGTGGAAAACCAGGCTGCAGAAATGTATTATTGAAAATGGGGAATACGTTGAAAGGAACAAGCATTACATTTGTAATACATTAAAAGAAACGTGAGTTATTTAATCAGTCTCGTTATTTAATAGACACAGGAAAGAGTAACCGCTCAGATAAACCAAAGAACCTCCTCAATAAATCCAAATCACGGGGGCGTGGCCGACCGGACCTGAAGATGGCAGCATAATCCCTCTGCTCGTAAGCCCAGGGAGACAAGCAACACTACAACGGCCCTTTCCACGTCTTCATCCACGGCCATCCTCGTTCTGGAAGCACCCAAGACCATGGCAGGCAACTCGAGGAAGAGGCTGACGGAATACAAGCCTCAGAAACTGACGGAGTTCTCCTTCAAACCGGCGGAGAAGGTCAGTGCTAGCAAAGATGGTGCCGACCAGGCCGCGCCGCGAGGCTCCCCCTCGGATCTGCCGTCCACCCCACCAGACAATTTGGGCACCCAGACCCCCCCTGTACCATCCGATCGGTCCCCAGACAGAGACCCCCTCACCAGCAGCCCGGCTAAGGCGGGAATGAGGCTAGATGCGCCGATGAACCGTCCGGCCCCGCCGCTAATTGAGGCCCCGGCTTTTCTCTCCAACCAGGCCTTACACTCATCCATGGCCTCCTTCCCTACCTCGGGCCAGCCTGTCTTAGATTCCACCCTAAAGGACATGCTACTATCCTTGCAATCCTCCCTAATGACTGACCTTTCCTCCCTCTTCACTAAGATTAATTCAGACATACACTCTCTGGATGACAGGGTGTCACACATTGAGAGAAACATGAATGACTGTGCATCCACCGTTAATGGCATTATTGACGTGTATGATGATGTCAGAGAGGAACAAGCATGGATGCGCGCCAAATTAGTGGATTTAGAAGATAGATCTCGCAGGAATAATGTCAAACTCCGGGGTGTCCCTGAATCCATCTTACCTGCGGATCTTCCTAAATATGCTATGGAGCTCATACGTATCATACTCCCAGATGCACCATAGTGTTGCTCACGAATATTCGTATTGCGAATATTCGGCTCGAATATGGCATATTCGAGTATTCGCGATATATTCCGAATATTCGCTATTTCGAATATTCGTATTTTTTCAATTTTTTTTAGAACAGATCACATCCTAGAGATCCCCATCGACGTCTAAAAGCATTGCTGGTATGATTAGAGACCTTGGGCCGAGTAGCTGCAGCGATCATTTTATATTGCCGAAAAATCGCAATGCGATTATTCGGCAATAGCGATATCGCGCGATTATTTTCGAGAAATTTGCAATATTGTTTTTAGCTAAAATAACACATATATTCGATTTCAGAGTGTTACTGTCGAAATTCCGCAATCAATTTCTCATTCGCATTTTTGCGAAATTACGATAAAATATCAAGAATATTCTGAGCCAATCAGAGTGCTCCATTCCGCATTTCTCGAAATTTCGCAATTATTTTGTATTATAAAATATCACGAATATTCTGAGCCAATCAGAGTGCTCCTTCCGCATTTGCCGAATATTCGCAATTATTTGGTATTGTAATATATCACGAATATTCTGAGCCAATCAGAGTGCTCCTTCCGCATTTGCCGAATATTCGCAATTATTTGGTATTGTAATATATCACGAATATTCTGAGCCAATCAGAGTGCTCCTTCCGCATTTGCCGAATATTCGCAATTATTTGGTATTGTAATATATCACGAATATTCTGAGCCAATCAGAGTGCTCCTTCCGCATTTGCCGAATATTCGCAATTATTTTGTATTGTAGTATATCACGAATATTCTGAGCCAATCAGAGTGCTCCATTCCGCATTTCTCGAAATTTCGCAATTATTTTGTATTATAAAATATCACGAATATTCTGAGCCAATCAGAGTGCTCCTTCCGCATTTCTCAAAATTTCGCATTCGCATTCGCAATAGCGAAATTTCGCAATCATTTCATTTCCAAAAAATATCACGAATATTCGTATTTAGCGAATATATCTCGAATATTCGACTATATATTCGAGATATATCGCGAATTCGAATATGGCATATTCTGCTCAACACTAATGCACCATCCCGCGACGTAATAATAGACAGGATCCATAGGATTGCCAAGCCTTCCCACCTTGCCGCCACGGTGCCCAGGGATGTCCTACTGCGAGTTCATTTGTTCCACGTCAAGGAGAAGCTCATGTATGGGGTCAAAGCTAAAACACCCCTGCCCGTTCCTTACACAGATGTCCAACTCTTTCCTGACCTCTCGAAGTACACCCTCCAATTCCACTCCACCAAGTCCAGGGGTGTCATGATAGCTATCACTGCATCTATTGACTTCCAACCCCTTGATGTCCACATAGATCCTGAAGGCCGATACATCATCTTGGTTTGCACCATCGACAAAGATGTATACACTCTAATCAACCTGTATGGCCCGAATTCCCACCAGAGGAAATTTTTTCTCAAAGTACTACGTACAGCCAAACCTATGCAAAAGGGTCACATCCTCATAGGAGGAGACTTCAATCTTGCCCCCGATTTCATCATGGACACTACGTCTGCGGCTAAACGGCGGGACTCCCCGCTGAAAAGAATTCTGTCCTCCCACAACTTGTTTGATATCTGGAGGTGTCATCACGGAACTGAGAGAGACTTTACCTTTTTTTCCCCTAGACATAATTCGTATTCACGTATTGATCTATTCCTAACAGACAAAAGTCTTTTGCAACAAATTTCCGCCTCGGCGATCCACACCGCCACATGGTCAGATCATGCCCCAATCTCGATCACCATAGAAAACACCAAGCGCCTCCACAACACTTTTGTATGGAGAGCGAATAACTACATACTACAGAGTGGGGATTACTCACTAGAAATTGCTGACCATATTAAAAATTACTTTACACTTAATGCGGGCTCAGTGTCTGACCCTGAGGTTGTGTGGAGAGCTCACAAGGCTTACATGAGAGGTGTACTAATGAAGATAGGCTCTGTTCATAAAAAGAAGAGGACGCAGCGCCTTGATGAGTTGACATCTCAGATAACAGCCTTAGAATCCCAAAACAAGACTAAACCCCACCCATCACTACTAGACAAACTGATGTCCCTTAGACGAGAACTTAGGACGCTTCTCCTTCACTCCTTTGAACATCTTCAAAGGAAAGTGAAAGCCACAGCCTACTCCACGTCCAACAAGGCTGGTAAAAGACTTGCACAGCGCATTAAGAGTAGACGCACCAAGGCCAATATCCCACAGCTCTTCCATCCGCACACCAATACTTCCCTGACGAATCCCCAAGACATAGCTAATGCATTTAGCGACTACTATAAGGATCTTTATAACTTAAACCAAGACCCTCAAACTCCACAGCCTACACAAGACGACATTAATTGCTTCCTTCGACATGTTCGACTTCCCACTCTAACGTCTGACCAACTATCGTCCCTAAATGCACCATTGACTGACCAGGAAATCTTACTGACTATTAGATCGCTCCCTTCAGGTAAAGCTCCTGGGCCGGATGGCTTATCGGGAGAATACTACAAACAATTTTCTGAACACCTAATCCCTCATATGACAGAGATGTTCAACAAAGCTGCCTCCTCTTCCCATTTCGCACCTGATTTCTTAAATGCTCTTGTTGTGACGATACCGAAGCCAGGGAAGGAGCCGACAGTACCCCAAAATTTTCGTCCAATTTCTCTACTTAATCTGGATTTAAAAATATATGCCAAAACTATAGCAGGCAGACTGAAGGAGATAATGCCCACACTCATACATAGAGACCAAACTGGCTTTACTACAGGCAGACAGGCATCAGATGCCACAAGAAGACTGATAAACCTGATCCATCGTGCAGAAATGACCGGAACGCCTTCTCTGCTCCTTTCTTTGGATGCAGAGAAGGCGTTCGACAGAGTTCACTGGTCCTATCTTAGGTCGGTGCTCCAACATTTTGGTTTCCACGGATTCATCTTTAATGCCATTATGGCACTTTACTCAGCCCCTACGGCGCAAGTATTCACAGCAGCTATGACTTCCCGCCCATTCCCCATTACAAATGGTACACAACAGGGCTGCCCCTTATCCCCTCTAATCTTCAACCTACTTATGGAACCTCTTGCAGCACGCATTAGGGCCAACCCCTACATCTCCGGCATACAAATCGGACATACCTCACATAAAATCAGTCTATTTGCAGACGATGTCATCCTAATCCTCACGGACCCGGCTTCTTCCCTGGCTGAAGTACAAAAGTTGCTCACTTGGTTTAGCAATGTATCATATTATAAAGTGAACACGTCCAAATCGTTCGTACTCGACATCAACTTTGACGCAACTACTAAAAACCTATATCGTATCTAGGAATTAAGCTGACGCGTACCACTAAACATCTTTTTTCCGCCAACTTTCAACCCCTCCTACAGAAGATTCGTTCGGACTCCCAGCTCATCACCAAACATGAGATTTCTTGGTCAGGTAGGCTAGCGGCATTTAAAATGCTCTGCCTTCCGCAAATACTATATTTCTTTAGGACGCTTCCCATACCAGTCCCCGCCTCCCTCTTCCGATCCCTACAAACTATTCTGAACCAACATCTCTGGAAAGGTAAACGACCTCGGTGTGCACACTCCAAACTCATCAAGCACAAATTGTCAGGGGGCGTAGGCTCCATAGACTTTGAGGACTACTACTTAGCAGCTATCCTCACCCAACTGCCCGACTGGTTCCAAGACCGCCCACCCCATGGGGACAAATAGAACACCTCTCCCTAACCCGCCCCCCCTTAAACACTGGATTTTGAGTATACCACTGGGGTCCACAATTCCGTCCTCACTTCCACCCACCATGAAGGCCACCACCAAGGCGTGGATCAAACTGATAAAACACTCTACCTCCACGACATCTGCCCCCATGGACCAAATTCCCCTAGAATCGTTACATTACCTCTCACCGTGGTTACCCCTGACACATTGGTCCAATAAGGGCGTTCATTACCTCCATCAACTCTTTCAAGGCAATAATCTTAAACCCTTCTCCCAACTTCGGAAGGAGTTCGCTCTACCATCCACTGAATTCTTTACCTACATAAGGATTCACCACTGCCTGAATCCAATTCCCTCACCCATTTACGTCATTCCGCCAAAGACCTGGAAATTCTTAACAGACCCAATTCCCAGCACCAAAGGCATCTCCCACTTTTACAATTTGTTCCACCTGAAAACTCAATTCTCCAAAGCACCCTCTCACCTACTTTGGGAGGCTGATCTGACGCGATCCTTCTCTGATGACTAATGGAAATGCGCTCTGCAGTCTATATATAGGTCCACAAAGTGCTCCGCAGTGTATGAAAGAAGTGAAAGCTGTAAATCAACGGACAATAGGGGTGTTGAAATTAATCGTAGCATCGGTGAATCGCGATTCGACCACTCACGATGTGATTCCGATGCTACGACTTGCATTAATCGATTTTTGATGACGTCACCTGCGCGCCGCTATATGCACTGTCTGAAAGCCAGGAAGCCGTGGGCGTCAGCTACGGGCGTTAGCCGCGCCTCTTTTCCCGCCCCGCTAATGCAGCTGAAGGAGCTGTGGGCTTCAGCGCGCCTCTTTACCCTCCCCACCTGCTGATGCAGCTTAAGACGCCGCGCCTCCTTTCCCGCCCCCCGCTGACGCCATTCCCAGCCGCCCGTCGCCATGTGGAAGCATGGAGCAAGTGTCCTCGGTCCCGGTCCCGACCCCCCCAGAGCCTTCCTCCTCACCTCACCTTACGCTGTGCACACTGCACAGGCTGCGGCTGTGGGAGACCCGAGACGACCGAGTACTGTAGTACTGCAGGCAGCAGATCATCATCAGGTACTTGGGGGATGCACAGTAGCAGCAACTAATGGGCACACTGGCAGCAATTGGTGGCACACTGGCAGCAATTGGCGGCACACTGATGGCAATTTATGGGCACAGTGGCGGGAACTGATGGCACACTGACGGCAATTTATGGCACACTGACAGCAATTTATGGCACACTGACAGCAATTTATGTCACACTGACGGCAATTTATGGCACACTTATGGCAATTTATGGCACACTTATGGCAATTTATGGCACACTGATGGCAATTTATGGCACACTGATGGCAATTTATGGCACACTGATGGCAATTTATGGCACACTGACGGCAATTTATGGCACACTGACGGCAATTTATGGCACACTGATGGCAATTTATGGCACACTGATGCCAATTCATGGGCACAGTGGCGGCAATTGATGGCACACTGACAGCAATTGGTGGCACACTGATGTGCAATAATTTGGGCACACTGGCAGCAATTGGTGGCACACTGGCGGCAATTGGTGGCATACTGGCAGCAATTGATGGAATTGGCACACTGATGCCACACTGGTTTATGTATGTCTTATTGTTTTAGTGATTGATTCACATCACAACTTTATCTATACCTTTTTTTTGTATGATTGTTTGCTTTTGCTCATCACTGCCACACACATGCAGCCATGCATTGCATGTGTGGGGCAGTAATGAGCAAAAGCAAAAATCATACAAAAAAAAAAAAAGGTATTGATGAAGTTGTGATGTGAATCAATCACTAAAACAATAAGACATACATAAACCATAATTTATGACATGGCATACATTGTTGTTTGGCAGGACTTTATGGAGACAATGTCCGCAGTCTCTGATCCTCTCTAGTATCATGTCCGCAGTCTCTGATCCTCTCTAGTATCATTGTCCGCAGTCTCTGATCCTCTCTAGTATCATTGTCTGCAGTCTCTGATCCTCTCTAGTATCATTGTCCGCAGTCTCTGATCCTCTCTAGTATCATTGTCCGCAGTCTCTGATCCTCTCTAGTATCATTGTCCGCAGTCTCTGATCCTCTCTAGTATCATTGTCCGCAGTCTCTGATCCTCTCTAGTATCATTGTCCGCAGTCTCTGATCCTCTCTAGTATCATTGTCCGCAGTCTCTGATCCTCTCTAGTATCATTGTCCGCAGTCTCTGATCCTCTCTAGTATCATTGTCCGCAGTCTCTGATCCTCTCTAGTATCATTGTCCGCAGTCTCTGATCCTCTCTAGTATCATTGTCCGCAGTCTCTGATCCTCTCTAGTATCATTGTCCGCAGTCTCTGATCCTCTCTAGTATCATTGTCCGCAGTCTCTGATCCTCTCTAGTCTCATTGTCCGCAGTCTCTGATCCTCTCTTGTCTCATTGTCCGCAGTCTCTGTCCATCTCTTGTAGTATTTTGGGGTCAGTCTGGAGCTCCTCTTTAAGATGTCTGCTGTATTTACAGTTTGCTACATGCAGAGAGTTTTTTTTAAGAACAGATGAAAACCGTGCGCAGTAATCTTGATGCATCGTGATGCATCGCGGAATCGTATCGAATCGAATCGTGGACTTGATAATCGTAATCGCATCGAATCGTGAGACCGGTGAAGATGCGCAGCCCTAACGGACAATGAGACATGGTATAAACATGTCTATAGGTCAGAAGACCATGAGATAACAAAAAATAATGGAATCAAAAAGGGAAAAAAGGGGGAGGGGGGAAAGGGAGCAAGACAAAAAACACGAGGAAGGGGGAGACTGGGAAGTGTAGGACAAGACCCACAAGGAAAGCACTCACATTAGCCACATCCGTATATGGTAAGAATAGAGGAAAAAACCCAATCAGAGGAATGAGTAAAGGTCGGAATTTGAGGCAAAGCATAAGTATATATAAAATTGATAATTTATTACAAAAAATAGAAAAATTACAGTAGAACAATGATATAATATTAAGAAATAAATACAATCAAATAGAACCATCTGGATTAGTGAATCATGAGTGGTAAATAAATCCTTTGAAGTCTCCTACGCGTTTCGCCATGGGGTTTCTTCAGGACGAGACTAGCAGGATTTTTTGATAGTAAATAAATATTGTTTCATGATCTAGTGCATCGCGGTAGGTGCATCCATCCAGAGAACTCCGAGCATACAGAGAGGGTGCCACAATGTCAGGGAGTTAATTGAATGTCACTCTCTGGTATCAGATAAATTGATCATCAAAGGTCCAAGCTTACAACATTTATGGTGATAATTCCATGATGTCAGGGATTGAATAATCAAATCAAGAACCAGAGAAAAATGTGTAGGGGATATGCCAGAATATCGATAAACAAAAAGGAACCCCTACTCTGAGCAATCCTATAAAAGAATTAAAACTGGGGCAAGTTCTCTCACAAAAGCAGAATATAGTAAAGATGGTACTGCCAGACGCTTTGTCATAAGAGAGGTTACGTGCATACCCCAGGGTCACAGCACAGGCTGGTTCTTGATTTGATTATTCAATCCCTGACATCAGAAGTGTCAACGGAACGGAAGTGTTACAACGGAAGTGTATGCACAGGACGCTTTGAGCACAAGATGGCACAGCGGCGTGCGTTCCACACCTCAATATATGGCACGGCTTGCATTTCAAGCGGCGCCATACAGGGCCATTTCCGTTGTGTGATGGAATGACGTGGAGACATGAGCTCCACGTCTGAATGCCATACCCTGTTTACGTTCCGGACATCTTCATGACGCCGGAAATACAGTGGGAGGAGACTGTGCGTTCCAATCCTCTGTGTAAAACAAATGCTTGCGCTCCATAGCTGCGCACTGCCCGTGGAAACCACGCTACTTATAATAATTAATGCTGAAATGTAACTGCCTCTGGGAAGTGAAATGCACAGAAAACAGGCTGGATATACAAAACTTATATCAATGCCAAAAAGAACAAGCAAAAAACATGGGGGAAGAAAGCTGCACATATAAATGGCCCTGAGGATGCATAACATGTCATCACTAATTCTAGGATGAATAATGGCGCTCCAAAAGAACATTATACACAAGGACAGGTTATATATAGTAACTATTGCGTTAAGGCTTAGTCTCTTCTCAGGTGCAACGATCGCCAATGATTATGGCGGAAAAAAGAAAAAACATAGGGGCAGATTCACAAAGACGTAATATTCCGCTGCGTAATCGAAATACGGTACGCTGCCGTATTTCACCAGACTCTACACCGAATTCAGGTAGTTTTTTTGCGCGTACGCTATTGTGTCGTATTTTTTTTCCGCCGCGCAATCGAAATACGTGATTAGGGGGCGTGAAGCATTTAAATTAAGCGCGTCCCCGCGACGATCGAACTGCGCATGCTCTGTTCAGGAATTTCCCGCCGTGCATTGCGCGAAATCACGTCGTGACGTCATTCGTTGTTTGAGTAGCGGCGTTTACGAACATTCCTATTCCCGGACGACTTACGTTAAAAATAATAAAAGACATCGGAAAACGTTGAAATTCGACGCGGGAACGACGGCCATACTTAACATGGGCTGTCTAATATTAGAGCAGCAAAAAGCTGGTATAGTGAAACGGAAAAAAAAGATGACTAAAGGTGCCGTAAGAGATTGCGTTTAAAGTGCGAAATTTTGTGGATTGCAGGCAAAAGCTCATTAGCATACCCTGACGGCGAAAAACAACAGGAAGTCCGCCCAGTGGCCGCAATTTTCTTGCAGCGTAGATCTGAAGGCGTACTAACACGTAATACAGTCGAAATGAAGCCCGCAGGTGTCTTTTCATGGTTTGAGGATTTCGACTAGCTTAAAAACGCCCGTAAGTCGAAATTACTCCAGTCTAACAACATTTACACAGGCGTAATCGCTTTATGAATCTAGGCCTTAATGACCAAAACATGACGATTTAATACAAGGCCAATATGCAAAAATTAAATATTGTAAAATAAATCTCGTAATGAGAAAATGTTAAATTATATTACATTTTTATTTTTTTATTTCTGCAGGAACCGGAAATGCTGGTGAATATGAGCTGGACTCCCATATGGTATAGGCACCTGAACATTACTCCAAACTCAATATCACATTATATTACATTACAAATCCGTATAAATACACTTAAATGCAGATGGTTAGCATCAAATGTTACAAGACAATGAAATGGAATTCAAACAAAAAAGAAAGGCATGAATATATCTTACAGGAAAATGGATGTATGATAGAAACCATACTGGGTATGTAAATGAGTTAATGTCCCATTCGACATTTAAACGGACAATGGGATGGAGCTCATATATCCAGAAGGTTTTCAGACGTGAGACGCCTCTGGTGTTAGCGCCCCCTCTCCTCGGGGGTATGTATCGATTGATAATGAAAAACTGAGTCTCGGTTGGGTCTCTGTTATGATGTTGTCTGAATGTCTCGGGTCCGTATGATTCGTATCACCGCCCTTGATGAGAGTAATATGTTCGCCAACACGAATAGAAAAAGTGCAAATCGTGCGGCCGACATACTGCATTCCACAGGGACAGGTGATAAGATAAACTATATATTTTGTTTCGCATGTGCAGAACTGTTTAATCCTGTACTGTTTGTTGGTCACCGTAGAAACAAATTCAGTTGTTTTACATCTCCCCAATGCATTGTGTTGGCACACCTTACATTTTTTGTATGGGAAGAAACCCACTAGGTCATGGAAGAATATGCTACGAACTGAAGGGTTAATGATGTTAGGGGCTATCTGACTTTGTAAAGATGGAGCGCCTCTAAAAACCACCTTGGCTCATTCGGGCAATAAAGAACTAAGGATATTGTCACTTTTGAGAATGTCCCAATGTTTGTCAATGATGTTCCTCACCTAGAAATAAAAAAGAAAAAATTGCGCTAACCAAAAATGTAAAAATTGGGATGTAAACCCCAGAAGGCTGCAATCAGGTGTAACAAATACAAAAATATATTAGAAATGAAAGAAAACTGTGCCAACTATAAGGTCGATGAATCAGTCCACAATAATGAATTGAGAAATCCAAGGTAGTGAATTGTGAAAAAACGAACAGCACCCAAGTGCACTTGACTTCAGTGAAGACCACCACCACATGAAAAGCAGCTTATCAGATGAAGGATATAATGTGGCAATAAGTTATAATCCACAGATGGAACCCAGCCAGGATGGACAGATAATGGGAATCCCTCAGATGGTAAACCCTCAGGAGTATGCCAGTCATGTTCCTCACCTGTTTGTGTTAAATGGAAGAAGATGTCACCATAGCCATTTTAAAACTATCATCCACAGGACGTTTGGGTTTGATTAAAAACAGAGACGGCCTATCTAATGACAGTACTCTCTGTATTTCTGAGTCAACGGCAGCAACCGCATAGCCTTATCCAAAAATCTCTGTTTAAGAGTTTCATATTGTTACAAATAGGTTTTTGTATCCGTACAGTTCCTACGCAGTCTGAGGAACTGACTGCGTGGAAGAGATCAGAGCCAGGAATGGTGATGGCAACTATATACAGGGATAAAGCCATTGCTGTCCGTAGGCTTAACTGGTTGCCGACCGCCCGCCGTCATATTACTGCGGGATGGTGGCACTGCTGGGCGAGAGCACGTAGCTCTACGTCCTATCTTTTTAGGCCACTAGGGGGCGCGCGCGCGCCGCCGGTGGCCTGCGCGCAATCCCCCCGCACGCCCCCGAGTCCCACGCGCGTGCCCGGCGGGCGCTATCGCCGCCGGGCACGCGCGTTCGTTACAGAGCGGGGAACGGGAGGTATGTGTGTAAACACATTCCGCTCGTTCCTGTCAGCGGGGGAAACGCTGATCTCCCGTTCATACGATGTATGTATGAGTCAACCCCCCCATACAGTTAGAACACACCAGGAACATACTTAACCCCTTCCCCACCCCCTAGTGTTAACCCCTTCACTGCCAATGGCATTTTTATAGTAATCCAATGCATTTTTATAGCATTGATCGCTATAAAAATGCCAATGGTCCCAAAAATGTGTCAAAAGTGTCCGATGTGTCCGCCATGATATCGCAGTACCGAAAAAAAATGCTGATCGCCGCCATTACTAGAAAAAAAAAATATTAATAAAAATGCCATAAAACTACCCCCTTTTTTGTAAACGCTATAAATTTTGCGCTAACCAATCAATAAACGCTAATTGCGATTTTTTTTTACGAAAAATATGTAGAAGAATACATATCGGCCTAAACTGAGGAAAAAAAATGTTTTTTTATTTCTTTTTTGGGGATATTTATTATAGCAAAATGTAAAAAATATTGCATTTTTTTCAAAATAGTCGCTCTATTTTTGTTTATAGCGCAAAAAATAAAAACCGCAGAGATGATCAAATACCACCAAAAGAAAGCTCTATTTGTGGGAAAAAAAGGACGCCAATTTTGTTTGGGAGCCACGTCGCACGACTGCGCAATTGTCAGTTAAAGCGACGCAGTGCCGAATCACAAAAAGTGCTCTGGTCTTTGGACAGCAATATGGTCCGGGGCTGAAGTGGTTAAAGTACGTCTAAAAAACAAAATTTTCGATTAACTAATTCTATTTCCAGGTTTAGAAAATGAATCTTGTTGGAACTAGATTCGTATGACAGGCAAATGCCCCTATCATTCAAATTGAGACCTTCAAAGAATAGTTTTAGTCTGTGCTGCCATTCCATAGGAGGAGGATGTCGTCTATATATCTGGCCCATAGCACCAAGGATGGAGTATCCTGTGCATAGATGACATCCTCCTCCCACTTGGCCATGAACAAGTTTGCGAGACTAGGCACGAACTTGGCCCCCATCACTACACCACGTTGTTGGAGGTAGTAGCGTTGGTCAAACCAAAAATAATTGTGTTTGGTGGCAAATTTGAGAAAATCTATAAGGTACTCACATTGGAAATTGGCAAGTGACTGTTCACGGCCCAAAAAATGTTGGATCGCGGCAATCCCCAAATGATGGGGGATGCATGTGTATAGGGAGGCCACATCGGCCGTCGCCATGATGTAGTCCCCCTGCACATCTATACTTTAAAGCAGGCGTATAGTATCCCCTGTGTCTTTAAGAAACTAGGGAGTTTTCCTGACCAGTGTCTGCAAATAATGATCAATGTAGCGGCCTATACCTGACGTGACAGAATCAATGCCACTGACAAAAGGCCGCCCCAGGGGAAGGGTAGGATGTTTGAATTTTGGGTAAAAAATATATTGTGGGGATACGAGGGACTCTAGGTACCAAAAAAGCCTTTTCCTTTTTGTTTAAGATTCTTAAGTCAAAACCTTTGTTAATAAGGTCTTGTAATTGTTTTTTGTAAGAAAAGGTGGGATTATTGGGAATTTCTACATAAGTATCGGGTTCATTAAGGATACAATACATCTAAGTTTGATAATGAGATTTGTCTAAAATTGCAATGCAACCCCCCTTGTCAGCAGGGCTAATGACCCAGTCCTTCTGATCACGCAAGGACTTAAGGCCCACACCAGACAAAGAGGGTAAATGAGGGCGTCTTTCAGACAATCGAGATAAATCTCTAAGAACTGAGTCTCTAAAGATCTTTACTGCTGGTGCTACCGGTACTGAAGGATTAAAAAGCGATGGGTTAGAAAGCCCAGAATGTACTGTACCTGATGTGGCTGCCCTATCCTCATACTTATATGTATTAGAAATCAAGTATCGCTGAATATTTTTTTTCCTTATGTATTTCTGGATGTCGATGAAGGTCCTGAACTTGCTCAGTTTTTTAGGAGGAGCAAATTTGAGACCTTTATCTAATACGGATTGTTCGGCTTTAGTAAGTACCTAATTACTAAGGTTAAAGACACCTTGGCCTCTTACACTCTCCTTCTCTTTCCTTTTCTGTATTCTCTGTCCCCCTTTACACCCTCTTTTGGGTTTGGACCTTGTTTCTTTGGGAAATCATCCTCGTGAAAACCCTGACCCCCATGAGTGTTAGAATCACCATAATAATGTGGCGTTTGTTAATAGCCATTTCTCCCATATAATTGGGAGCAGTGGCCAAGATGGTCTCTAAGGGGGGAAAATCTGTTATGAGTGGGAACAGGAGGTGCATAATAAGATTGGGGATGAGAGTAGTGATGGTCGTAATGCTCCCTGTATGGACCAGGAGAGGCATCTTGAACTTGACCACCTTGACCATGATGGGGATAGGGGCCAGCGTAGTGGGAATCACCCCTAGACTGTGCCCTACCACCACGTTTACCCCGATTATTACCTCTCCCTCTACCCTGATTGTTAGGGGTGTAGGGACTGCAATGTGATGGTCCCAGTTGGGAGGATGGTAGATTTCTATTACCCATACCCATTAGTGGAGTAGGTCTATTTTCAAATTGGGCAGCCATGACACTGGGAGCCATAGATGGAACGGGGAGTGATGGCAGGTCTAACCCCACAGCAGGGGTAGTATCCATAGGTGGAGCAGATGTGACTGATTTCTGCCATCCAAACACAGTCTTCACCTACATCTCTGGAATATTTTTTATGTTTCTTAACTCTATCTCGATCTTCTTTCTCCAAATGGCTTTGGAGATTAGATGAGAGTTGTATTCCAGAGAATTTTTGTGTGTTGCTAGTTTTTCTTTTAACTCTTTGATCTCTTTGTCCAAAGTTGCTAGTCTAGTCCTTTTTTTTTTAAATAAGGAAAACTAGAAAATTGGTACCAGCTTCATTAAAATACTTGAACCAAGAGTCAAGGTCAGAATCCCCTTGTTGGGGATGAACTTCCCACTTTAAGCTGCGTGGGACCATGCTCTCTGAGATATATTGTTCTAAAAAGGCCAGATCCCACAGAACATGTAATTCGGAGGTCATGATATTTTTGAGTCTTAAAAAAAAGACCTCCTAATTCGGTGTCATTTCCAGTGATGGAGAAAACAACATCTAGATTGACAGTCCTGGATGCTCTGTAGTCAAAACATCCATTACTGGAATATAAACTAGGTGGACTAGTAAGAGAAAAAGTTTAACCGCTCAAAAGTACCGAAGAACTGGATAGCTGGATCCAAACACTTGGGTGCCGGCACTGCAATGACATGCAAAACTGAAGAGAAAAACTAGGACAGCCGCACTCCAAAAAAAAAATCCTTTTAATAAAACCGCTGCTGTGAGATGTTATTTTTGTGACCGGTTTTATTAAAAGGATTTTTTTTTGGAGTGCGGAAAGAAAGGATGTGGGTAATAGTGTAGCGCTAAACCGAATATACAATAAATAGTGATATTCAATGTCACCTGAATGCAATCAAAATTAAATGAGAAGCAAACATGGACTAAACAATAATAATGATGATACAATTAGTAAATATGTGCAATGACACACCCAATGGTGAGAATGTCCAGATATAGCTGTAGTAAACAAACATCCACCGTGAATAATAAATGAAGTTATACTAAAGTGTTGAAAGCAAAATTCAACTGAAAGTGACCCTCCACCGATAAAGATGCAGGCTTACCAGATGTTATGGACTCAAAAAAAATATAAGGTTCATGAGTCAAACAGGCTTGATAATCAGGGGAGCTCCAAGAGGATCACTTCAAGAACAAAAAAGACCCGCAAACGGCTCTCTAACAGTAAAATATCATTTTTTTTTTAAAACTATCATCCACAGGACGTTTGGGTTTAATTGAAATCAGAGCCGACCTATCTAATGACAGTACTCTTTGTATTTCTGAGTCAACGGCAGCAACCACATAGCCCTAATCCAAAAATCTCTGTTTAAGAGTTTGACTGTTCCAAATAGGTTTTTGTATCCGTACAGTTCCTAGGCAGTCTGAGGAAGTGACTGCGTAGAACAGATCGGAGCCAGGAATGGTGATGGCAACTATGTACAGGGATAAAGCCATTGCAGTCCGTAGGCTTAAATTTTCAATTAACTAATCCTATTTCCAGGTCTCGAAAATGAATCTTGCTGGAACTAGATTTGTATGACAATGCCCCTATCATTCAAATTGAGACCTTCAAAGAATAGTTTTAAAGAGTCTGCGTTGCCATTCCATCTTGTCCTACACATGAAGTGTATGCACAGGACGCTTTGAGCAAACAGGTGAGCCTGGCTCTCATTATGGGGGGCTTATAGCTATATATTGGAGTGGTCTGCAGTGGAGAGACACCCCTAGATGACGTGTGATAACACAAAACGCGTCGGGAGACTCCATTGCAGCCTCAATTTTATACTACATGCGCTGCAACTTCATTTTAAGTGTAAGTGCAATTGCATATTAAATTTTAATTTTTATTACGGTATCACACGGTATCATTACGGTATCACCACCAATTTAATAAAATAAATAAAATTCCACTACATCACACATGTGACAGGATCACTTAAAACATAAAAACCACACGTGAAAAGAAAAAAACTTGTATCTATTAGCAACAACTCTCCCCCTTGATGGGTGGACAGAGGTATTCCCAAAGGGGAAACAAAAATGCAGTAAAGACTTAGCAAGTCACTGACTTGCTAAGTCTTTACTGCACTTCTTTTCACGTGTGGTTTTTATGTTTTAAGTGATCCCTGTCACATGTGTGATGTAGTGGAATTTTATTTATTTTATTTTATTTAATTGGTGGTTTTACACTATGAGGAGCCGTTTTTCTTCTCTTTTCCCCTCCTATGCCTGGGAGTGAATGTATACCATCACGGAGTTATTATAACACCAAAAGCCACCTTCTGGTTCTCCGGATATCATCTCCACCTGGCACCACTGTCTGGATACATGATTAGGCAATCGGCCTTTACAAGCCCTGAAGACCCCCCACCGTATGGTGAGTTGAGGGTCCACCTGATCCGGTAAGGGTACCTATTTATATCTTTTCTGTTTGAGGATTGTATCTCGGACCATCTATTTCATCTAAGCATCTCAGAAGAAGAATACATTCGTTACACCGTCTGGGTGTATGGACTGATATTCATTTGATTGATTGCTTCTACTCAATCACAGTGGACATTAGGATATATATATATATATATATATATATATCCTATGTTTTCACTTTATGATTTATCATTTTATTGTTATTGATTGCACGGTCACGGACCTTTTATAGTGCCCTTCTCAATAGGTTTAAAACACCTATACAGATTCATTGGGTTCTATACTGCGAGTGATCACACTGATATTTCTCATTTTTGTGTGTTTTCTCAACGGGTTTATACACCTATTTAGTGCATATACACACTTACTACTTTTTTGGTATATAGTTTATCAATTAGTGACCAAAAAAAGGGGAGTGGTTTGAATAGCCCCTTCCCTCCTAAGATCTCATCTGCTTGATTGTAGATGTAGGCCATTTCACTTGTAGATCCACATTTAGGTCTTATTGAGTTCAATCACTGAACCTACAGGAGAGTCCTTTTGATTAGAGCCCCCTATTAAGATCTCATCTGCTTGTTTGTAGACATAGGTCATTTCACTTGTAGATTCACATTTAGGTCTTGTTAATCACTGAACCTACAGGAGAGTCCTTTTGATTAGGGCCCCCTATTGGCGCTACACTTTACACCTACTAACACAGGCACAGTAGCCTATTGAAATGAATGGTCTGCTGTACCCACACAAACACATGTTATAAACCCACACAGATATTAACTAGGGGTAATGGAAATACACGATTCAGGGCAGTCAGGTCAAGCTCAGCGAAGCTGGCCCCCCTACAATCAGCACAAATAAAAACTCAAGTGTGTTTCTTTAGTGCTACGTTTGTGCTGTTTTGTGCCGCAAAAAATTACGTTTGTGCTGCTTTTATTTTGAAGATATTAGCAATTGTTTTTTCCAGACTATGACATCATCTAGCCCCCCTACAAGCCCAAATGTCACAAAACTGGTCTCATTAGTTAGTGCTACGTTTGTGCTGTTTTGTGCTGCTAATATTTCCGTTCTATCTTTTATCGTTTTTGCGTTATTAATGATTTATTAAAGGTCACCAAAGGTCACACAGCCCCCCTACAAGCCCAAATGACACAAAACTGGTCTCTGTGGTTAGTGCTACGTTTGTGCTGTTTTGTGCTGCTAATATTTCCGTTCTATCTTTTATCGTTTTTGCGTTATTAATGATTTATTAAAGGTCACCAAAGGTCACACAGCCCCCCTACAAGCCCAAATGACACAAAACTGGTCTCATTGGTTAGTGCTACTTTTGTGCTGGTTTGTGCTGCTAATATTTTTATTTGTGCTGTTATGGTTTTAAAGTTATAACAGTTTATTTATTTTTTTCAAACCCCACTCACTTTGTCCATCTTACAATCAGCAAAAATAAAAACTCAAGTGTGTTTCTTTAGTGCTATGTTTGTGCTGTTTTGTGCTGTTTACATTTCCTTTCTATCTTTTATTGTTTTTGTGTTATTAATGATTTATTAAAGGTCACCAAAGGTCACACAGCCCCCCTACAAGCCCAAATGACACAAAACTGGTCTCTGTGGTTAGTGCTACGTTTGTGCTGTTTTGTGCTGCTAATATTTCCGTTCTATCTTTTATCGTTTTTGCGTTATTAATGATTTATTAAAGGTCACCAAAGGTCACACAGCCCCCCTACAAGCCCAAATGACACGAAACTGGTCTCATTGGTTAGTGCTACGTTTGTGCTGTTTTGTGCTGCTAATATTTCCATTCTATCTTTTATCGTTTTTGCGTTATTAATGATTTATTAAAGGTCACCAAAGGTCACACAGCCCCCCTACAAGCCCAAATGACACGAAACTGGTCTCATTGGTTAGTGCTACGTTTGTGCTGTTTTGTGCTGCTAATATTTCCGTTCTATCTTTTATTGTTTTTGCGTTATTAATGATTTATTAAAGAGCTCAGCGAAGCTGGCCCCCCTACAATCAGCACAAATAAAAACTCAAGTGTCTTTCTTTAGTGCTACGTTTGTGCTGTTTTGTGCCGCAAAAAATTACGTTTGTGCTGCTTTTATTTTGAAGATATTAGCAATGTTTTTTTTACAGACTATGACAGCCCTCAAAATTTCCACTCGCCTACTAGCATTTGGCGAGTGGATTTAAGCTGGGGGCGAGTGATGACAGGGCTACATGACCAATCTCCCTCCAATCTGTGCCTACACTTAGAGTCCCGATGAGATTGGCGGCTGAAGAGGAAAGGTGCATGCTCGTGAAAAATAGTCTTTGTGAGCCGCGCACAGGCAGAGCAGTACACAGGTGCTCTCCTTACAATTCTCATTAAGCCATGGGACTTAACAGTATGACCTCTCTGAGCCTACCCCGCTCCCCCGACCAATGTGCCTGGAAAGAAAAAAGTAATGAGTGAGGTGGAGGTTTGGGAAAATTACCACTCCGGTGCAGTGCTCACTGAAAGTTGCCCTGACATGAGAGCGGTAGCCTTCCAGTTTGTGCAGTTTTCTTCTCCTTGTGCTCTATGTAAGCGTCCAACAGTTCAGCCTGAGCACTGTGAACAGTCTGGTCTCAATGTGTGCTGTGCGGTGTCAGTGTGCGCTGTGCTATGGTGTCAATGGCTGTACAATTGTGCTGAATTTGTACTTCCTCCTGCTGTGCTGCAGCTCCTCTCCTCACTGCCAGCCTGATTAAAAGGGGGAAGTGGGGACATGCAAGCGTGGAGCCGCACACACAGGCCCCTACTGATGAGATGAGAGACGCAGAGGAGACAGCAAGAGAATGGGGAAGAGACCCAGTTCTAGTGCCATGTCCCTCTGGTCTGACCCCAGTGCCCTGTCCGATTTTGTTAAAGTTGTTGTTGGTAATATTTAATTTTGTAACTTGATTCTGCATAAAACATATAACAGTGTCATTCCATGAGATAATCTACGAGGGCGTGTTTACGGGTGCAATTAGGCGCAGGGCAGTGTATGAATTAGGTGGGGCAACTGGTGGCGAGTATCTCTTGAGGCCTGGCTAGTAGCTCAGGACTTGAAATTTTGAGCCCTGGACTATGACATCATCTAGCCCCCCTACAACACCCAAATGACACAAAACTGGTCTTGTTGGTTAGTGCTACGTTTGTGCTGGTTTGTGCTGCTAATATTTTTATTTGTGCTGTTATGCTTTTAAAGTCATAACAGTTTATTTATTTTTTTCAAACCCCACTCACTTTGCCCACCTCACAATCAGCACAAATAAAAACTGAAGTGTGTTTCTTTAGTGCTATGTTTGTGCTGTTTTGTGCTGTTTAAATTTCCATTCTATCTTTTATTGTTTTTGTGTTATTAATGATTTATCAAAGGTCACCAAAGGTCACACAGCCCCCCTACAACGCCCAAATGACACAAAACTGGTCTCATTGGTTAGTGCTACGTTTTTGCTGCTAATATTTTCGTTCTATCTTTTATCGTTTTTGCGTTATTTATGATTTATTAAAGGTCACCAAAGGTCACCAAAGGTCACACAGCCCCCCTACAAGCCCAAATGACACAAAACTGGTCTCGTTGGTTAGTGCTACGTTTGTGCTGTTTTGTGCTGCTAAAAAAATATTTGTGCTGTTATGGTTTTTAAGTTATAACATTTATTTTGTTTTTTTTTCAAACCCCACTCACCCCCCCCCCCCCCCTTACAATCAGCACAAATAAAAACTCAAATGTTTCTTTAGTGCTATGTTTGTGCTGCTAATATTTTTATTTGTGCCGTTATGGTTTTTAATATATAGCAGCTTGTTTTTATTTGATAATAACCCACTCACTTTGCCCCCCATGTTATTAAATCTTACAAACAAACATACTATTTGTTAGTGCTACGTTTGTGCTTTTTTTTGTCATAAAAATACACATTTGTGCTGCTTTTATTTTTAAGATAATAGCAATTAGTTTTTTCCCAGACAATGACATCACCCTGCCCTCCTGTCCCATACCTGGTTAGTGATCTCCTGGTTAGAAAGCAGCAATTGAAGCACAGCAAAGTATGAGTGCCTGTGATCAGTCCAATAGACTGCATGGTGGCACCAGTCAGCTGGTGGATGTGACAACAGAACCGGCTGATGGCATATAAGCTGGCACTGAGCTTGGCTGGCGGCAGACTGTGGGTAAGCAGCTGGAAGCAGGAGACAGGTGAAACCTTGCTGGACTGAAGAGTTGTAGCAGGATGCAGGGTCAGATGAGCCGGGTCCATAATGGTCGGGCAGATCAGGCATAGACGGCAGACAACAGGATAGTTGGGTCACAAGCCAAATCAGCAACGGGAGTTAAGATACACCGCCGTATCTCTGTTTTTTGGCCCGGGTATTTATGCGTCTGATTCCTAGAATCACTTACGCATAGATACGGCGTAGAGCCGACAGGTGTAAGACACTTACACCGTCGGATCTTCGATGTAATTTTTTTCTGGCCGCTAGGTGGCGTTTACATTGTTTTCTCATTTGACTATGCAAATGAGCCTGATATGCTGATTCCCGAAAGTTTTTGCGCTGCCTCGTCGTCGTTTACGTCATTTCCGTAAGCGTAAACCTACCCCTGCTAT
Organism: Rana kukunoris; assembly: GCA_029574335.1. NCBI lineage: Eukaryota > Metazoa > Chordata > Amphibia > Anura > Ranidae > Rana > Rana kukunoris. Next base: position 43,302,699 of record CM056058.1, on the reverse strand, counting down.
ATGAGGGGTAGGTTTCCGAAGGTCCGTCGTATGCCATGTTAAGTATGGCCTCGGGACAGCGTCGTCTTTTTCCGTCGTTTACGTAGTTTTACTAAGTCGTTCGTAAATAGGGCTTTACGTCAATGACAAAGTCGTTCGCGAATAGGGCTTTATGTCAATGATGCTCACGTCGGCTTCATTGACGTTTTCCGTCGTGAGCTGGATCTTGCGCACTGGGCTATTTGTACGGCCGGCACATGCGCAGTTCGATCGGCGCGGGGGCGTGCTTAATTTAAATACAAGCCCCCCACTTTGAATTACGGAGCAAGTGCTTGGAGAATACGGAAAAAAAAATCCTGAAACTTCCCTCTTAAATTGAAGTGCGTGTTATATACGCCAATAAATACGGTATGTTTTTTTTTTTTTTATATTCATACTTACCTCGGTGGATGCAGCGTCAGGCTGATGCTGCACATGTCCCAGCTGTCTCTACACTGAGAACCGAGCCACCGAACACCGCCGATGGCTGGGTTCTCACTCCTCCCCTGTCAGTCAGCATCGCCTTGCTCTACTTCTCAGCGCTCCTTGGAGCACTGGGCAGTGGAGGGGCGGGGAGAGGCTGTGTCAGTGACTCGCTGAGATTGCCATCAATCAGGGCAGCTGGCGGATCCAGACTTGGGAAGTCGTGATGATGCGCTGCCCCGACTGATTCCAGTGATGTCAGCAGAGAGTGGACTTCAGACCGCTCTCTACTGAAAACGGGTCATAGGAGTGCAAAATTAATTGCACTCCTTTGACCCTTAGGAGAAGCCCAGCCTACAAAGCTCAGACTGGACTTCTCCTTTAAGTCTTATGCCATGGATGTAAAACTTGAAGAAGAAAGAAAAAGAGCTATTAATCCAGTGCTGCGCAATTGAAATTGTGAAATAAGACAACAAGAAGCACATCTTATCACCTGCTCCATCCATTACAACAATTGTGCTGTTAGCACTGAGTATTCAAAGTGAGACTGTGGTGACACATTTCCCAATCAATACAGTCAACCCATAAGCCCCTTTCACATGGGGTACGTTCATTTTGATGGACTCTGTTAATACGTGCTGAGCAAGCCGATGACAGATCTTTCTCCGCTCACTGTGCTGAGATGGACCTGTCAGAGTTCTGCTCTCTTCTATGGGACTCTGTCTATTGTTATCTGATCCTATCTGATCTGATCCTCCAGAAGGATGTAAAATAGGACCTCCATCCATCTGGATTTGGCGGAATAGATCGGATCGGATGACGGTGTATGTCAGCAGACATGTCATCGCTGACATCTGTTGCTCCATAGAGGTGAATGGAGTGTCCGATCCGATCAGGTACGACTGAAAAACGGACAGGCGCACCTGATCAGACAGCATGTGTAAAAGGAGCCTAAAACTAAATTTTGTTATGTGCAGACACATGAACATGGTTATAATGTAACACAAATAAAAGGTCTAAAAATAACCCATTATAGCATGTAATATAGCAATATACTGTACATAAAGTTATAGTTATGTAAGTGACATAGGGAATAACAAAAGTTGCTTATATTTACATACAAATTGTACAAAAATATGGTGTAAAACTATAGTATATACTATATAAAAAAAATAACTTAAAATATCAAAACCTGAGAGAATGGATGTTTAAGCAGCACAGTAGCAGCACTAACTAATCAGCCAGTTTCACATCCTTATGCTTTTATAGTGGGGGAGGTGGGGTTTGATTAATTAAAAAAAAATTGCAATAAAAAAGCAGCACACATAGTAATTTTAACAGCACTAACGCGGCACTAACCAACCAACCCAGTGACCTTTACTGACCTTTAATAAATAGTAAATAGCTGAAAAACAAAAAGCAGTAGAACTGATACTTAAACAGCACAAACCAGCACAAAGGAGGCACCAACCAGCCTGGTTTCATGTCTTGTGTCTCTTGTAGGGCTGCTGGGTGACCTTTATTAAATTAGCAATAAATGAAAAACAAAAAGGAGCTAGAATGGAGAGTAAAATGGCACAAACCAACACAAACGTGGCAACCAACCAGCCCCTTTTCATTTTGTTTGGCTGTTGTAGGGGTTGTCAGCAAAGGCTTGCCCATAGCACAAATGATGTCTCCCTGTGCATACATATGAGCATGCGCAGACTGGCAACTGGCCGGGCAGATGAGCGTGAGCCTGTCATCAATGCTGGCGCCAGACAGACTATTTAAACAGGCTGCAGTTTGGTGTGCAGCTTCTGTGTGTTCGCTCCTGATTGCTGCGTTTGACTTCTGATCCTAACCCAGCTTGCTCCTGACCTCCGTTGGATTCTGCCTTCTGTTCTTGCCTGATCTAACTCCCGTTGCTGATTTGGCTTGTGACCCAACTATCCTGTTGTCTGCCGTCTATGCCTGATCTGCCCGCCCATTATGGACCCGGCTCATCTGACCCTGCATCCTGCTACAGCTCTTCAGTCCAGCAAGGTTTCACCTGTCTCCTGCTTCCCGCTGCTTACCCACAGTCTGCCGCCAGCCAAGCTCAGTGCCAGCTTATATGCCATCAGCCGGTTCTGTTGTCACATCCACCAGCTGACTGGTGCCACCATGCAACGAAAATATTAGCAGCAAAAACGTAGCACTAACCAATGAGACCAGTTTTGTGTCATTTGGGCGTTGTAGGGGGGCTGTGTGACCTTTGGTGACCTTTGATAAATCATTAATAACACAAAAACAATAAAAGATAGAATGGAAATTTAAACAGCACAAACATAGCACTAAAGAAACACACTTCAGTTTTTATTTGTGCTGATTGTGAGGTGGGCAAAGTGAGTGGGGTTTGAAAAAAAATAAATAAACTGTTATGACTTTAAAAGCATAACAGCACAAATAAAAATATTAGCAGCACAAACCAGCACAAACGTAGCACTAACCAACAAGACCAGTTTTGTGTCATTTGGGTGTTGTAGGGGGGCTAGATGATGTCATAGTCCAGGGCTCAAAATTTCAAGTCCTGAGCTACTAGCCAGGCCTCAAGAGATACTCGCCACCAGTTGCCCCACCTAATTCATACACTGCCCTGCGCCTAATTGCACCCGTAAACACGCCCTCGTAGATTATCTCATGGAATGACACTGTTATATGTTTTATGCAGAATCAAGTTACAAAATTAAATATTACCAACAACAACTTTAACAAAATCGGACAGGGCACTGGGGTCAGACCAGAGGGACAGGGCACTGGGGTCAGACCAGAGGGACATGGCACTAGAACTGGGTCTCTTCCCCATTCTCTTGCTGTCTCCTCTGTGTCTCATCTCATCTCATCAGTAGGGGCCTGTGTGTGCGGCTCCACGCTTGCATGTCCCCACTTCCCCCTTTTAATCAGGCTGGCAGTGAGGAGAGGAGCTGCAGCACAGCAGGAGGAAGTACAAATTCAGCACAATTGTACAGCCATTGACACCATAGCACAGCGCACACTGACAACGCACAGCACACATTGAGACCAGACTGTTCACAGTGCTCAGGCTGAACTGTTGGACGCTTACATAGAGCACAAGGAGAAGAAAACTGCACAAACTGGAAGGCTACCGCTCTCATGTCAGGGCAACTTTCAGTGAGCACTGCACCGGAGTGGTAATTTTCCCAATCCTCCACCTCACTCATTACTTTTTTCTTTCCAGGCACATTGGTCGGGGGAGCGGGGTAGGCTCAGAGAGGTCATACTGTTAAGTCCCATGGCTTAATGAGAATTGTAAGAAGAGCACCTGTGTACTGCTCTGCCTGTGCGCGGCTCACAAAGACTATTTTTCACGAGCATGCACCTTTCCTCTTCAGCCGCCAATCTTATCGGGACTCTAAGTGTAGGCACAGATTGGAGGGAGATTGGTCATGTAGCCCTGTCATCACTCGCCCCCAGCTTAAATCCACTCGCCAAATGCTAGTAGGCGAGTGGAAATTTTGAGGGCTGTCATAGTCTGTAAAAAAAACATTGCTAATATCTTCAAAATAAAAGCAGCACAAACGTAATTTTTTGCGGCACAAAACAGCACAAACGTAGCACTAAAGAAAGACACTTGAGTTTTTATTTGTGCTGATTGTAGGGGGGCCAGCTTCGCTGAGCTCTTTAATAAATGATTAATAACGCAAAAACAATAAAAGATAGAACGGAAATATTAGCAGCACAAAACAGCACAAACGTAGCACTAACCAATGAGACCAGTTTCGTGTCATTTGGGCTTGTAGGGGGGCTGTGTGACCTTTGGTGACCTTTAATAAATCATTAATAACGCAAAAACGATAAAAGATAGAACGGAAATATTAGCAGCACAAAACAGCACAAACGTAGCACTAACCAATGAGACCAGTTTCGTGTCATTTGGGCTTGTAGGGGGGCTGTGTGACCTTTGGTGACCTTTAATAAATCATTAATAACGAAAAAACGATAAAAGATAGAACGGAAATATAAGCAGCACAAAACAGCACAAACATAGCACTAACCAATGAGACCAGTTTCGTGTCATTTGGGCTTGTAGGGGGGCTGTGTGACCTTTGGTGACCTTTATTAAATCATTAATAACGCAAAAACGATAAAAGATAGAACGGAAATATAAGCAGCACAAAACAGCACAAACGTAGCACTAACCAATGAGACCAGTTTCGTGTCATTTGGGCTTGTAGGGGGGCTGTGTGACCTTTGGTGACCTTTAATAAATCATTAATAACGCAAAAACGATAAAAGATAGAACGGAAATATTAGCAGCACAAAACAGCACAAACGTAGCACTAACCAATGAGACCAGTTTCGTGTCATTTGGGCTTGTAGGGGGGCTGTGTGACCTTTGGTGACCTTTAATAAATCATTAATAATGAAAAAACGATAAAAGATAGAACGGAAATATAAGCAGCACAAAACAGCACAAACATAGCACTAACCAATGAGACCAGTTTCGTGTCATTTGGGCTTGTAGGGGGGCTGTGTGACCTTTGGTGACCTTTATTAAATCATTAATAACGCAAAAACGATAAAAGATAGAACGGAAATATAAGCAGCACAAAACAGCACAAACGTAGCACTAACCAATGAGACCAGTTTCGTGTCATTTGGGCTTGTAGGGGGGCTGTGTGACCTTTGGTGACCTTTATTAAATCATTAATAACGCAAAAACGATAAAAGATAGAATGGAAATATTAGCAGCACAAAACAGCACAAACGTAGCACTAACCAATGAGACCAGTTTCGTGTCATTTAGGCTTGTAGGGGGGCTGTGTGACCTTTGGTGACCTTTAATAAATCATTAATAACACAAAAACAATAAAAGATAGAAAGGAAATGTAAACAGCACAAAACAGCACAAACATAGCACTAAAGAAACACACTTGAGTTTTTATTTTTGCTGATTGTAAGATGGGCAAAGTGAGTGGGGTTTGAAAAAAATAAATAAACTGTTATAACTTTAAAACCATAACAGCACAAATAAAAATATTAGCAGCACAAACCAGCACAAACGTAGCACTAACCAATGAGACCAGTTTCGTGTCATTTGGGCGTTGTAGGGGGGCTGATTGACCTTTGGTGACCTTTAATAAATCATTAATAACGCAAAAACGATAAAAGATAGAACAGAAATATTAGCAGCACAAAACAGCACAAACGTAGCACTAACCAACCAGACTAGTTTCGTGTCATTTGGGCTTGTAGGGGGGCTGTGTGACCTTTGGTGACCTTTAATAAATCATTAATAACGCAAAAACGATAAAAGATAGAACGGAAATATTAGCAGCACAAAACAGCACAAATGTAGCACTAACCACAGAGACCAGTTTTGTGTCATTTGGGCTTGTAGGGGGGCTGTGTGACCTTTGGTGACCTTTAATAAATCATTAATAACGCAAAAACGATAAAAGATAGAACGGAAATATTAGCAGCACAAAACAGCACAAACGTAGCACTAACCAATGAGACCAGTTTTGTGACATTTGGGCTTGTAGGGGGGCTAGATGATGTCATAGTCTGGAAAAAACAATTGCTAATATCTTCAAAATAAAAGCAGCACAAACGTAATTTTTTGCGGCACAAAACAGCACAAACGTAGCACTAAAGAAACACACTTGAGTTTTTATTTGTGCTGATTGTAGGGGGGCCAGCTTCGCTGAGCTGTCAGGTCAGCATCCTTTACTGGCCAAGAATAGCTTTCATTTTATTGACAAATAACCTGAAGATTTACTTAAGTTATTTACATAAATAAATTTGTCATGATGTATGGCATCTTATACCACATTTGTGATTTAATCATGTCAATTTTCAGCTGTCTATAGAGATGAGAAGACTGCAGCATAATCAGCTATACAACTACTCTTAAAGGGGTTGTAAAGGTACAATTTTTTTTCCTAAATATCTTCCTTCACCTTAGTGCAGTCCTCCTTCACTTACCTCATCCTTCAATGTTGCATTTAAATGTCCTTATTTCTTCTGAGAAATCCTCACTTCCTGTTCTTATGTCTGTAACTCCACACAGTAATGCAAGGCTTTCGCCCTAGTGTAGATTATCATGCTCGCCCCCTCCCTTGGACTACTGGAGAGTCAGGACGCTCTCTACGTTGCAGATAGAGAAAGGAGCTGTGTGTTAGTGGGCGTCCTGTAAATTTTCTGTCCCCTCAAAATAACTCAACACATGGCTACTAATGTTTAAACCCCTGGCAACAAAAGTGAGTACACTCCTAAGTGAAAATTCACAAATTGGTTTCAATTAGCCATTTTCCTCCTCACAGGATGTCTCCAATTTACAAGCCTACCTCAATGCTCTGTCTAATTGGGTGACTATGTGGAAGATGAGGTTTAATGTTGATAAATGTAAAGTTATGCACTTGGGGGCTAAGAATATGCATGCATCATACATGCTAGGGGGAGTACAACTGAGGCAATCCGTAGTGGAGAAGGATCTGGGGGTTTTAGTTGATCATAAGCTCAAAAATGGCATGCAATGCCAAGCTGCGGTTTCCAAAGCAAGCAAAGTCCTTTCTTGTATTAAGAGAGGTATGGACCCCAGAGAGAGATATATCATTTTGCCCCTGTACAAAATATTAGTTAGACCTCATGTGGAATATGCAGTTCAGTTTTGGGCACCAGTTCTCAAAAAGGATATCGGGGAACTGGAGAAAGTGCAGAGAAGGGCAACTTGTAAGGTACCTGTAAAAGGTAGTGTCCGAAGTGGAAGTAGTATGCTGAAGATTCAGGCAAGCGTCGTCAGGCAGATTCGGTTGGCAACGGATCAGGCAAATAGTACACAATCGAAATCCGGAGAAGGGTCAGGCAGGCAAGAGGTCATACACGATCTGGCGGTAAGGTACAAAATCAGCAGGCTGTAGAAAAGTCGGGGTATCAGGCAGGAGTTCAATACAAGCAAGTACATAGAACAGTCAAAGCACCCAGGGAAGTAATCCAGATAAACAGGCGCTGAGTGATGGCATCACTTCCTATTTAAAGGCTGTCTAGATTGACAATTGTCCACAGCTGGCAGCAGGTGGAGCTAGTGAGTCCGAGGTAGTGTTGAACACAGTAAAGACATTCCCAAAGGTCTAGATCTCTTCTGTAGCACAGCAGGTAAGGCTATGGTTTAAGAGACTAGGAAGATCCTGGTTCGAATACACCCCGGGACATGACACAACCAAACTGATAAGAGGTATAGAGGAGCTTAGCTATGAGGAAAGATTAGAGGAACTGGATTTATTCACTCTTGAGAAGAGGAGAATAAGGATGGATATGATCAACATGTACACATATATAAGGGAAAAATGGGGAAAGAAACTGTGCTAAAACATTCTATAGAAATTGAATTCCAATGTAAATAATGAACAATATTATACTCCCCAAAAGATGTTCAAACTAGGATGGAGGCAAAATAACGAATGCCCAAGATGCAAAGGCAAGGGTGATCTTATCCATATGGTTTGGAAGTGTCCTAAGCTTTACCGCTACTGGACAGAGATAATTGTGAGGATTAACAAGGCTTTTGGATCCCCTCTCGAACCAGAAGCTTTGACCTGCCTACTAGGCTGCATGGAGGACACTCAAGTCCTGCCAGGCAGCCGGGAAGCAGTACTGAGATGCCTTTTTCAGGCTCGCAAAATAATTGCCAAAAAATGGCAGGCCCCCGCTCCCCTGTCCGTAGAAAACTGGACGGCGACCATAAACCAAACCATTTCCAGTGAAAGAGTGTGTTTCACTAGACAGGGGAACTATTGTAAATTTGCGAAACTGTGGGGACCATGGCTAAGAGCAGTGGGAGATCCCCCGTAGGGAGAACTAACAATGAAACCCAGACCGGTTCACTAGGAACTAACCCCTACTGGTCAGAGACCTTCTGCTTGGCTATCCCCCTATAGCAGACCTATGGGTAAGATCCTAAACCACTTCTCGACCCACTGGAAGCCTCCCTTAGCCAATAACTCAAGTTAGTATCGAATACACCATCGCAATCCAGAACTTTTCTGATAAGGCAACATAAGAAGGACACGTTTCTGTGGGAGGGGGGGGGAGGGGGGGTACAAGGGGGAAGACATAAGGGGATACAAGAGGAAACAGATATACTTCATTGTCTTTAAATAATAACATATCGACGGTGCTGTCTCCTAATTATGTTATCTTTTGTAATTATGGATTTGTATCTGTCAAATGTTGTACCTAAAAAATAAATAAAAAACATTATAAAAAAAAAAAAAATAATGAACAAATGTATCTGTGAAAATAAGAAAGCTGAAAACCTGCTGATAAACATATAGGTTGCGCTAACTGCAATATGTCTGCATAGCTTCCGCTTGGAAGCCCCAAACAAGGCTTGGTCCGCGGATTGGTGCACGTGCGCAACACGTCCGAGGGCGGGGTCTGAGCACTTTATTATGTATATAGGGTGTAATGTGCCGCTTGTGCCCCTGGAAGACACAATCTCATTGCATAGGGCGGAACGGAACGGTGCAGAAACGTCACTCCCCATTTCACCTACCAACAGGAACGGGTTTACCTGCAGGCGACCAGCCGGCATTGCAGGTTTAAGGCTGTTTGTTCATTTACTTGATGTAAGTGTGTTTTTATTTCATATTTAATAAAATCCAATATGGTTTTACACTATGGGAGCTATCTATATATTTTTTTGCCATGATATCTGCTATTGGAATCCATCGAGTCTCTGAGTGTGCTGATCTGAACCATCGTCATTGGATTTGGCTGGAGCAGACTGAGTTGCTTTATCTCAAGGCTGTCTTTGATCCTCTGTAATAGGGGGTCATTGAAATCTGGTAAGCGAGCATTTCCTTCGGTGGTGGATCTTATCAAACAACTTTTATTGTGAAGGAATCTCAGCATATGGAGATAGAGATTAGAGACTGTTTTCACATGTGTGTTTCAAACCTTGTTTATTTCACCATCTTTACACAGACTTTTGTATTGATTTGTGTTTCTTTTGGACTCATTGGCCCAGATTCAGGTACATCTGCGCATTATTGGACCGGCGTAGCGCACCGCCTTTACGTTAGACTTGCGCAATTTTGCCGCGTAATCACCCTATTCTCGTAGCTTTTGCGCAGGAAATTTCGCAAGCGTAACGTTTTTTCTGAGGCGTAAGGAGGAGTAATACAAATTGGGAGGGACGTGGGCGTGTTACATTGAAATGAGCCGTGACCCCATGCAAATGAAGGGCCGGCCGGCTCGCGCATGCGCGCGTGAAGGAGACCATGTCAGCTCCGCTGTGCGCATGCTCACAACTCGGGAGCGGCGCAATCAGTGAAATTGGAAATGGACTAGGGCAACGTTGTGAACTACGCAGACAGCATAAATAGACACACACAAACGCACTTGCATTGCAAAAGTACATCCCTTTGTGTCCCTTCCCATTTAACCAAGTGCTTTTGTTCCTGTTGTTCGTTGCTGTGTGTTTTGTAGTTGTCAGATTAGTGTTCTGTGTGATCAAGTGCTTGTTGGTATATTTGTGAAAGTGTTTTTTGATAAGTGTTTGAGAGACTGTTTGTTTGATTGATATATTTCTGTTGGTTTTTTTTCTTGCTGTTTTTTTTGTTTATATTGTTTTGTGACAGTTTCTTGCTGAGTAGTTTTCTCTGTGTGTGTTTTTTTGTGATTGTTTGTGCTTGTTTGTGTGAGTAAATTTTGTTGACTGGGACTGATTGTTTTTGGAAGTATGACTGAGAGAAAAAGAAAGCTGAATTTTACTGTGGGGGGAAAAAGAATTCTTGCCCGGGCCATTAGCGAGTATGGGCGTTACCTCCATGGCCCGCAGAGTGCCAACACCACCCCGGCCAGGAGGAGGGAGATTTTGGATAGGATCACTGAGCAGGTCAATTCATCGGGGGAGGGGGAGACACGGACCAGGTCTGGGATTGACAAAAAAATCAACGACCTCCGGCGTCTGGTCAAAAAGAAACTGGCCGCAATGCATGCCCATGCCAGGGGCACAGGAGGGGGCCCACCATGCCGTATTAGTCTGACAGCGACGGAGCGTGCGGTGGCCCTGACCTTTCACCGGCATGAAGTGGAGAGCCTGCCAGGCTTTGACACAAGTCCGGTCCCCGTGGTGCCAGGTAAGGTTTTTTTTTCTATCAGGTGTGTAGCATGTGTGGGGGAGGGGGTGAAAGGGAATATGTGGCAAGTGTGTGGATCCTCCAACCTGTGAATGTTTTGTGTCATCCACAGATGTGCAGGAGGGTGCAGGGCCATCTGGGCTGACCGCACCAACCCCAGGACAGCAGCCTAATGAGGCCCCCCCAACAAGGCCGGAGTCCGTGGAGGAGGTTCAAGAGGAGGAGGGGAATCATGAGGAGGAGGGGAATCATGAGGAGGAGGGGAATCATGAGGAGGAGGGGAATCATGAGGAGGAGGATAATCATGAGGAGGAGGAGTCAGGCACTGGACGATTGGTTTTTGCGGACTCTTCCCCTCTGGCTGGCAGAAGCCTGCCCTCCCTAAGGGGGAGCCCCCCCCCCTCCTCCCCCAACATGGCTCCCCTCACAAGGGCCTCCCCTTCTCCCCGGCCACAACCATCAGCTGGAGGCAGGATTTCATCCCAGAGCACCAGGGGGGCGCCCAATCTCCTGCCCGCCACTCTGAGAAGGGACCAGGCCCTCCAGACCCGCCATATGGGACAGGTCAGCCAGACTTTGGGGCGGATGGAGGAGAGCCTGTCCTCCATCAAGGATACACTGGGTAACCTGGACTCCCACTCCAGGGCTTTCACAACCTGCCTAAACGAACTACAGACTACATCAGCAGGCGTTGGGCAGGATGTGAGGGCCCTTACCCAGGCTATCCAGGCCAACACGGCAACACTTGGTGCTGCCCTGGACAGAATTGCCGTGGCCTTGGAGGGCAGGCCGCCGGGTGGGCAGAGATCGGGGGCTGCTCCTCCTTCCCCGGGTTTGCCCCTCCCCCATGAGTCTCCCCTGAGGGGCCGGGGCCGTGGCCGGGGGCGCCCCAGGCGTGGCTCACGCAGAGGGCAATAATTTATTTTTTTGCTGACATTTTTTGCATTTTTTTTTTTTTTTTGCTGACATTTTTTGCATTTTTTTTTGCTGACATTTTTTGCCTTTTTTTTTTTTTTTTGCTGAATTTTTTTGTAAATTTTGGGTTGTGCATGCTGTTTGAATGTGGGGGTGACATTCCTGCTGGAAAAGGGGTGTCATCCTCAATTTTGGTGGAGAAGGGTTCCCCAGGACCAGGGAGAAGTGATCCTCAGGTCCGTGTGATTGGTGTATGAATGTTCAGTGACATAATTGGAGCCTTGACGTGGCGTTACTGCTCACCAGTCCTGCATGGTGGACTGGTGCCAATCCAATTTGATGAGGATGTGGGGTGTGTGTGCTAGGGACCACAGTGGTGTGCATGCATGCATTCTCATTGTGCCATGATTAATGTGTGTGTTTAACGTGCAAAGATGCCCAATATGAGCTGCCTCCTGACTGCTCTTCCCTCAGAAGACGGGGTATCCTCGGTTAGGGGTTGATTGTCTGGTTGGGGGGTCAGGTCATCACGTAGCTCAACCTGCAGGCCCTTCCTCACTGCGAAATTGTGCAGCATGCAACATGCACCGATGATATGGCACACGAAGTTTGGGGAATACAACAGTGTACCCCCAGACTTATCCAGGCATCGGAAATGTGACTTCAGGAGGCCAAAGGTGCGCTCCACCACTGCACGGGTTTTGATGTGTGCTTGATTGTATCTTTCCTCTCCTGGGGTTTGGGGGTTTCGGATAGGAGTCATGAGATGGGGTCCCAGTGGATATGCAGAGTCACCTGTAAGGGAAAAGACAGGAGCATGTTAGTCATGCATGTGCCACTTGTGAGGTGTGCATCACGGGAGGGGATAGTCATGCCTGACTCCCATGTCACTCACCAACCAGCCAGGTGTTCCCATACAGGTTCTGTTCGAATTCCATTCGGATGTGGCATTGATTGTATATGTAGCTGTCATGGCTGGATCCGGGGTGTTTGGCACGAACGTGCCATATGAGGCCTTTGGCATCAACTATCACCTGTACGTTGATGGAGTGCCAATGCTTCCGATTGCGGTACATGTGCTCTGTCTCCAGGGGGGGCTGTAGTGCCACATGTGTGCAATCAATGGCCCCGATGGTGCGTCATTGCTTTCAGTCGCAGCTCCTCAGTGGTGGGTTTAATGATTTGGTTGGCCATGCTTCTGAGGATTGCAGGGACAACCTTGTGCACACATCTGCTCATGGAGGATTGTGACATCCCAGTCACCACTCCACTTGTACACTGAAAAGAGCCACTGCCAAGGACATGGAGTGTTGCCAGGACCTTCACCAGTGGCTGCACTGCATGTGAGCGGTGTGTTGGGCTGGTGATGTCCTCCTGCAGGGTTGTGGTTAATTCCAGGATGGCATGAGGGGTGAATCTGAAGATGCGATACACCTCAGAATCACTCATGCCAAACAGATCTATGCGGGTACGGTATATCCTCTCCCGTGCCATCCTCCGTGCCCTCCTCCTTCTTTGCTCATCTAAAGTCAGTAGTGCAGCTATGAGCGACGATGCCCCTGGCATGTTGGCAGTCAAATTGTAGTGCAACACGTGTGTGTGGTCTGCTCCTCACTAACGGTGTTGCTTTCTGTGAGATGTAGACGTTTTTTCAAATTTTAGACCACCTTTTATGTGCTCTAATTTTAGACAGAACATTTTGCTGTTGCGCACACCTCGTAGCCTGCGCAGCAACAACGTTTTTTTGTGGATCCCCGCAACTCCCTCATTAGCATATTTGACTAGCAAATCAATGGTGTGTCTATCGCACTTTTGCGCGGAAGGATGCGCCAGTCTAACGAAATTACGCGGGACAAAAAAAATCGATTTTTGGCGTATCTCGTTCTGGGGATGCCACGCAACGAAACGCACACGCACATTTAGACTTACGCACGCGCATCTCCTGTTGCGCAGGCATAATCGCTCTGTGAATCTGGGCCATTGTGTTCACCAAATACCAATTTGTTTCACTGTTCAGTTTACTGGATTATCATTATTGTGGTTTTACACATTTATGTGCACCAAGTGGTAATAATTATTATTTTTGCCTATATTTTGTGCAGACATATTGCAGTTAGCACAACCTATGTTTTTATCACAAATATATAAGGGGCCCATATAGTAAACTTGGTGTTGAGTTATTCACTTTGCTGTCAACACAAAAGCTAAGTAGGGCACTCTTTACGTCTAGAGGAAAAAAGATTTCATCTCCAAATACAGAAAGGTTTCTTCACAGTAAGAGCTGTGAAAATGTGGAACAGACTTCCTTCAGACGTGGTGTTGGCCAGCTCAGTAGATTGCTTTAAGAAAGGTCTGGATACTTTCCTAAATGTACATAATATAACTGAGCCCTAACATTTATAGGTAAAGTTAATTCATGGAAAAGCCTCTCGGGGGATCAGGAAGGAATTTCTTCCCCTGCTGTGGCAAATTGGATCATGCTCTGCTGTTTTTTTTGCCTTCCTCTAGGATCAACTGTGGGTATAGAATTGGGTATATGGGATTGTACGATATTTTTTACTTTATGTATTTTTTTTTTTATGGTTGAACTAAATGGACGTGTGTCTTTTTCAACCTGACTAAGTATGTAACTATGTGTCAAGTGACTCGTTAGTGTTACAAGTAGGGTTGAGCGAACCCGAACTGTAAAGTTCGGGTTCGTACCGGACTTTTGGATTTTTGGTACCCGGACCCGAACCCGAACAATTTACTGTAAGTTTGGGTTTGAGTTCGGTGTTCGGCAATGTAATGGCGTGCTGCAGGGCAGGCAATCAACATTTGTTTAACTTGTGTGACCTAGAAGCCATCACAGCCATGCTACTAATGGCATGGCTGTAATTGGCCAGTGCAGCATGTGACCCAGCTTCTATATAAGCTAGAGGCACATAGCATAGCACGTCACTCTGCTTTAGATAGGGTAGGGAAAGGCTGGCGCTGCTGCTGCTCTGAGGGAGAGAATTAGATAGGAGTCAGACTCAAATTACTCAGCGATCTACATAGCACAGCAAGTCACTCTGCTTTAGATACTTTAGGGAAAGGTTGCTGCTGTTGTTTTTAGGAAGAGAATTAGATAGGAGTCAGTCAGTCCTGCTTCAGAAATCAAATTACTCAGCGATCTACATAGCACATCAAGTCACTCTGCTTTAGATACTTTAGGGCAGGGGTGGCAAACACAAGGCCCGTGGGCCAAATCTGGCCCGCCAGACCTTGCCATGTGGCCCGCGCAACGCCATGCAGGTCGCCACCATGTGTCCCAGTTTGCCCAGATTTTCTCGTAATTAAAATTTTTGTCCCGGGAGCCTTCAAACAAGGACAATAGAGTAGCCTGGAATGCCTGTCACACTCACTGCGCTGTAATTAAATAATTCTAAATCACTGGTTTCTAGGGCCACCCCGCTTGGCGTGTAGCAACCAGTGACATCACCGTGCCCCGCTCTCTCTAAGACTCCAACTCCACCCCCACCTCCTCCTCCTCTCCTCCTCCTCAGACAGGTCACCTACCATGGCGCAGACCGAGCCCTCAACCTCCTCCACGGCTCCACCCCACTGCCAAGCAGCAGCCCAGTGAGTGACCTCCACTGCTCAGCTGGACCCGGTCTGTCCTGACCACCGCTGCCTGCCCTGCACTGCAGTGAAGTTCAGGCCCGGGCCGTGACTTCTCTGACGGTCCGACCTCCTCCAGGGCCCAGGCAGGCTCCTCCTCCTCCTCGGAACCAAATGAGAAGACTGGCTGGCATCTGGCCGAGTGCCCAGGGGACAAAGATGGGCGGGAGGTAGGTGCATTGCACACACCCACCCACCGCAGACAGGGGCTGAGACAGGAAGGACTGCATGCCAGGCTAGGGGGGTTAATTTCACTCACCCCCTCACTCTCTCATCCATCCCCCTCTCTCTCTCATCCACCCCCCTCTCTTATCCATCCCCCCTCTCTCTCATCCATCCCCCTCTCTCTCCCTCATCCATCTCCCCTCTCTCTCCCCCATCCATCCCCCTCTCTCTCCCTCATCCATCCCCCTCTCTCTCCCTCATCCATCCCCCCTCTCTCTCCCTCATCCACCCCCCTCACTCTCATCCATCCCCCCTCTCTCCTCCACCCCCTCTCTCTTTTCCTCTCTCTTATCCATCCCCCTCTCTCTCATCCATCCTCCCTCTCTCTCCTCCACCCCCCTCTCTCTCTTCCTCTCTCTTATCCATCCCCTCTCTCTCTCATCCATCCCTCTTTCTCTCTCTCTTATCCATCCCCTCTCTCTCTCATCCATCCCCCTCTCTTACATCCATCCCCCTCTCTCTCTCTCATCCACCCCCTCTCTCTCTCATCCATCCCCCTCTCTCTCTCATCCATCCCCCTCTCTCTTCCTCTCTCTTATCCATCCCCCTCTCTCTCATACATCCATCTTTCTCTCTCTCTTATCCATCCCCTCTCTCTCTCATCCATCCCCCTCTCTTACATCCATCCCCCTCTCTCTCATCCACCCCCTCTTTCTCTCATCCATCCCCCTCTCTCTCCTCCACCCCCTTCTCTCTTCCTCTCTCTTATCCATCCCCTCTCTCTCATCCATCCCTCTTTCTCTCTATCTTATCCATCCCCTCTCTCTCTCATCCATCCCCCTCTCTCTCATCCATCCCCCTCTCTCTCTCATCCACCCCCTCTCTCTCTCATCCATCCCCCTCTTTCTCTCATCCATCCCCCTCTCTCTCTCATCTATCTCCCTCTCTCTTATCCACCCCCCTCTCTCTCTCTCATCCATCCCCCCTCTCTCTCTCATCCACCCCCTCTCTCTTTCTCTCATCCATCCCCCTCTCTCTTTCTCTCATCCATCCCCCCTCTCTCTCTCATCCATCCTCCCTCTCTCTCATCTACCCCCCCTCTCTCATCCATCCCCCCTCTCGCTCATCCATCCCCCTCTCTCTCTCATCCATCCCCCTCTCTCTCTCATCCACCCCCTCTCTCTCATCCATCCCCCTCTCTCTCTCATCTATCTCCCTCTCTCTTATCCATCCCGCTCTCTCTCTTTCATCCATCCCCCTCTCTCTCTCATCCACCCCCTCTCTCTTTCTCTCATCCATCCCCCCCTCTCTCTCTCTCATCCATCCCCCCTCTCTCTCATCCATCCCCCCTCTCTCTCATCCATCCCCCCTCTCTCTCATCCATTCCCCCTCTCTCTCTCATCCATCCCCCTCTCTCTCTCATTCACCCCCTCTCTCTCATCCATCCCCCTCTCTCTCTCATTCACCCCCTCTCTCTCATCCATCCCCCTCTCTCTCTCATCTATCTCCCTCTCTCTTATCCATCCCCCTCTCTCTCTCTCTCATCCATCCCCCCTCTCTCTCTCATCCACCCCCTCTCTCTTTCTCTCATCCATCCCCCTCTCTCTTTCTCTCATCCATCCCCCCTCTCTCTCTCTCATCCATCCCCCCTCTCTCTCATCTATCCCCCCTCTCTCTCATCCATCCCCCCTCTCTCTCATCCATTCCCCCTCTCTCTCTCATCCACCCATCCCCCTCTACCTCATCCATCCCCCCTCTCTCCCTCATCCATCCCCCCTCTCTCCCTCATTCGTCGACCAGGCTGTCGAAAAAGGCGTCGAGCCATTAGTCCCGATGGCCTGTCGAGCAAATAGAGAACCTGCTCTCTATTTTGGTTCGACGAGCTTCCCAACGGGACGCTCGACGAAAGTGTACACACGATCGAGCTTCTCGGCAGAATATGGATCCCAGCGAGCTTCTCGCTGGATTCTGCCGAGAAACTTGGTTGTGTGTACGGGGCCTCAGAGTTTTAACTGGGCAGGCACTGATAACCCTGCTGAGTATTAAATAAGCATGACTGTACATCCAAAGTAGCTCAGGTCTGCAGTTATGAATTGTAGTTATGTAATAGTCACCACAAATAAGCACTGAGAATTCATAAATGTTGATGGAAAGCATTTTATTTAGAGAATCACAGCAAAGTTTTCATAAATCAAATGTATACCTTGCCTTAACAAAAAATAGGAATAAAAACAACACTTGAAAAGCCTGTACTTCAACACATTGCTTTATATACATCACATTCAAAATGACTCACAATCTATTCATACTTTCACAACATTTCTTCATCTCCGGTATCAAAATAAATCCTTCATTTATAACATATTTTAGTGGAATGTAACTATATGAGGATTGTTTCAAAATTATAAAATTCAGATTTAATCTGCATATACAACATTGAGATAGAGCTAACTCTAGTTCCTGGGTGTATGCTCTTTTTTTATCTAGATTAAACAACATTTGCACTGATGGTAAAATGATAATGTAGTAATTAAACTACTGATTGTCTAGGCTATGTGCTTGCAATTTAAGATTTTTTTTATTGACAATATTCATATGACTTGTTGAAATATATTCTGGAATCTCTCATTTTACATAACGTTTGTTACTACAAAAATAATGGTTACAGTTGAAGAATTTTGTGAATGTTAATTCTAAAGAGTTTTTGTTTTGTTTTTATTGTCATATTGTTTTCTACCACTACTGTAGGTGATGACAGGTACAAGTATGTGCAGAGAACAAGGAATGTATATACTGTAACAGACTATTCTAAATCTAGTTCTGTTTCAAAGAGTTGATAAAAGTAACAACTTTGGTAAATAGCTTTGTCTATTTCAGATGAAAGTTACATCCTTAAAATTTAGTTTTTCTCTTGAAAGTTCGACCATAAGGAAAACCCACTTCCATCATCTTCACTTCCACTCCCACTTCCATCGCCACTACCTCCATCATCAGAACAGTGGCGGCATCCACACTGAGATGCTTCCTGCACTGTTATATGGGCTCTTGAGCCATCTTTGCAGGACAGCTCAAAGTTCTTAGGACGTGTTGATGTTACAGAACAACATCTACACTGAGAAACTGGGGCCCACAGGCTGTTGTATTCAGTCTTGGAGTGACAATATCCACTACAAGTGGCGAGGATGACCTGGAGATAAAGCAAAGAAATGAAAACATTAGACATTGTCAAATTTGATATATCGAAATAAGGTTTCTTTTGAGAACCAAGAAGAATCAAACCTCTCTGCACATTCTTATAAACATGCCTATATATTTCTGTATTAAACCAACAACTACCAATTTTACATATCGCCATACATTTTATGCTGGCCAAATGCATCAAAGAAGTGGATTGTCTGCCCATGTTTACACTAGTAAAAAAAAAACATTATACAAACATATAGGGCCAGATTCTCAGAAGAGATACGACGTGTATCTCCAGATACACCGTCGTATCTCTGTTTCTGAGCCCGGGTATCTATGCGTCTGATTCCTAGAATCATTTACGCATAGATACGGCGTAGATCCGACTGGCGTAAGTCACTTACACCGTCGGATCTTAAATGCAATACTACACTGGCCGCTAGGTGGCGTATATGCAAATGAGCATAATACGCCGATTCCCGAACGTATTTGCGCCGCGTCGCCGTAGTTTACGTAGTTTCCGTAAGCATAAGGTTACCCCTGCAATATGAGGGGTAACCTTGCGTAGGTCCGGCGTACGCCATGTTAAGTATGGCTGTCGGGACAGCGTCGGGTTTTTCCGTCGTTTACGTTGTTTACGTAACTCATCGCGAATAGGGCTGTGCGTTAATTACGTTCACGTCGCAGCCAATGTATATATGCGTACTATGGAGCATGCGCACTGGGCTACTTTTACGGCCGGCGCATGCGCAGTTCGTTCGGCGCGGGGTCGCGCTTAATTTAAATACAAGCCGCCCCCTTTGATTTAAGTGGCCTTCTGCCGGGACATTTACACTACGCCGCTGCAAATTACAGAGCAAGTGCTTAGAGAATACGGCCCTTGCTCCTGTAAGTTGCGGCGGTGTAGTGTAAATAGCTTACGCTACGCTACGCCGCTATCTACCAGAATCTGGCCCATACACTTTAGAAGGATGAGTATAGGCAGAGGAGGAGTTGAAGGAAGTAACAATAAATTGTATAGCTCTTCTGGAGCAGTTCAGTTTATCTCTGTATATTGTATATTTAAAGTAAAACTCCAGCCAAAGTGTTTTAATTGCTTTCCATATCCCTATAGATATAGAGGACGGGATCT
Organism: Rana kukunoris; assembly: GCA_029574335.1. Taxonomy (NCBI): domain Eukaryota; kingdom Metazoa; phylum Chordata; class Amphibia; order Anura; family Ranidae; genus Rana; species Rana kukunoris. The sequence continues at coordinate 43,283,094 of CM056058.1, read as the reverse complement.
TGCACTTCCTGTCTCAGTAATAGTGGTCACTAAAACAAGATGGCACTCTGATGGGGAACAATAGAGCAGTAAAGTGTCATTAAACCCACATTGTTAAAAAAATATCAATAAATGCTGTATTCCATGCTGACCATACTCGCTCAGTCAGTATGGGATTCATTTTCTGTATTCTGCAAAAATTAAATGTGATTCTCTGTCCACTGACCCCCATCCTCCCTATCCATGTCCCACTGCAGTTGGGGATTTTGCAAATCTGTGTTGGCAGCTAATGCAAATGCTCAGTTTTCAGTGTATTTTTTATCACATCTGAGCAGCCCATGTGATTATAGAGTAACTATACATGTGGGTGTATACACTCCCTCCCTCCTCCACAATTTTTCTCCCTCTACTCCAGGGGTTCTCAACTTGGGGTCGGGACACCCTCGGGGGTCGAATGATGATTTGCCAGGGGTCACCGAATCCTGGGCTGTTCCAAAAGCCTGCACCGCTCTCCCAGCCTCTCAGCCTCTTCGCAGGTGCCCATTTAGTTCATGGCATGGCTGAGGGGCAGAGACTAGAGGTCAGGTGACTAGTGATGAATGTGAAGTGGGAGGGCCTGGAGGAGATCCTATCTCCTGATTTCGGCAAAGATGTCACTGCTACAAGACATCACAAAGGGGTTTTAATATTGTGGAATTTTGTGGAATAAGTGGAAGGAACTCAGGGAGCTCTAAACTTTTAGGGGTCCCCACAACCTGGGAAATTTTATCAAGGGGTCATGGCACTAGGAAGGTTAAGAATCACTACTCTACTCTGTGTCTCCTGTGTGAATAAAGACAATGAACAGTGTATGTAAGCTTCATTCATGACCAAAATTGTTATCACATATTTTCATTGGAGTGTGTGCAAGTCAATAAGGCATGCATTAGAATGAAAACTGGTTAAATATTTAGTTAATAATTGTTCTTATTTCATCCCTTTACTGTATATACCAGGACTTTTTTTCAGGCATTCCTCCCAATCCTAACTGTATAACCTGCGCCCTGCCTCCCGCAGAGGGATCAAACAAAACCGCTGTATCTGTATAGTCCCACCCAGCTCCTCCTCTACCTCCTATGCCATCTGCTGTGCACTCCAACAAGGAATCTAATTGAGCATGTGAGAACAGAAGGCTGAGTGATCTGTACTCCACAGCCCTGCCCCGCCCCTCAGTGCTGTGCGGGAGATTGGTGGGCAGTCTCTTTGCTGGGCAGTCTTTTTGCTGGGCAGCCTCTCTACTGGGCAGTCTCTTTGCTGGGCAGTCTTTTTGCTGGGCAGTCTTTTTTCTGGATTAATCTGGGAGGTCTCTTTGCTGGGCTGGGCAGTCTCTTTGCTAGACTAAGTTGGCAGTCTTTTTGCTGACAGTCTCTTTGCTGGACTAAATTGGGCAGTCTCTGTTGGGCTGTCTCTTTGCTGGACTAAGCTGGGTGGTCTTTTTTCTGGACTGAGCTGGGCGTTTTTTTTGCTGGTGGTCTCTTTTCTGGGCTGGGCGGTCTCTTTGCTGGACTAAGCTGGGTGGCTTTTTTGCCGGCAGTCTCTTTGCTAAACTGGGTGGTCTCTTTGCTAAACTTGGTGGTCTCTTTGCTGGACTGGGTGGTCTCTTTGCTGGGATGGGTGGTCTGTTTGCTGGACTGTGGCTATCTCTAATGCACTGGGAATGTCTCCCTGCTGCACATTAGTTGTATATCATTTATTCACATTAGTTGTATAGCCCCCAAATTTTAATTGCATCCCTGTTCTCTAAAGGGGCGGTTCTAGGTGGTTCTAGGGGGCGGTCTTAGGGGGTGGGTAGGGGCATGACCAGGAGCGGGAGGGGTGAGTTCCACCACCTTTTCTCTGAGAAAAAAAGCCCTGGTACAAACTTTAAGTAGCCATAATACATAATATACTTACTCTCTCCATTTCACAGTAATGACAAATGCACTAAATATTACAAATGCTTTCATTTCATTTATAAAATGCCTTTGTCATGCTTTGAACAAAAATGTAATTTCAGTTTTATCCAAAATGGAAAGAAAAATACAGAATACAATTTGCACTTTGTAGCTGTCCTAATCCTAACACTAGAAAGGCTAGAAAAAGCATTTTTTTTTGTATTTAGTATTTTTTTTTTTTTTGGGGGGGGGGGGGGGGGGGGGAATATAAAGCAAATATATATATTTTTTTTGCAAGACTGTACAATAGGTCCATGGGTAAAACAAATTGCTCTGGTTTATAAGTGCAGATGCTGAAGTGATCATAGAACAGCATTACAATGTACCAGAACATAATACCATTAGGACAGACATTCTAGGGGCTGCTTTGCTTGCACTATATTGCACTGTAACTTACATTGGCACTGCAATGCCCAGATTGTAGATTCACTGCTGTGTTTACTGGGTGGCATTCATCTTTCTTCCTCTCTAAACACACAAAGAAAAAAGAAGAGGGCAGTTTAACTCCAGGAATGACATCCTCCTCCAATAGATCAACATAATCCAAATAATAAAGTATTCATCATTGACCACCTTTACAATTCAGTGTCACACCCACAGATAGATTTGAGTACTTACCACATTTAAGCTTCGGACAGCACTGGTTATTCTGGCGCACTGCTACCAGTCTCTCATCGCTGTCACAAGATGGGATAGTCTTGCATGTACATTCTGTTGGAAAAGAATACCAAGTTATCACAGTGTATCACAGTGTTAATAAAAATAAAAGACATTTACAAATCAAACAGAGCATACAGGGCAATGCAACACCTTACATAGTTACATAATTGGTAAGGTTGAATAAACACACCAGTCCATCCACTTCAACCTGTGTGCTATGTGTGTGTGTTTATGCCAATGCCCATAGCCCTGTATATTGAGTTTTTTAGGATGTGCATCTAAAAGTTTTCAAAGGCAGCCCCTGCTGAATCTAATATTTACTTTTTCTTTAGTCACTTTGCCAATGGGAGCAAAAGTTAATAATAGTTAGATCCAGATACAGCCCTTGACTAGTCACCAAGCAACAGCACTGTTACATGAAAAGGAGGAGTGGCATGATCCCCATATCCAGTACCTGGAATTTCTCATTGCTCCAATGGCAAAAGGCTTGTTGGAGCAAAGGAAAGATGACTACAGTATATACAAGAGGTGAATTGGGAATTAAAGTGAGCCTGTTGCTGTGCTTAGCATAAGCAAACACAGGTTAACTTTAAGGGTTGATAGAAAAGATTAAATGGTGAGGTTTGTTTTAGGCAGAGGCAGATTTCCACTGATGCAGCCTGTAGGCACACAGACTTTGGCAGCCAAAGCAACGCCCCTCTACTAGAATTGCGTCTGTAAAAATGCTCATATGAGATAATTGCTTTCTTATTGATGATGGGAACAAATGTCTGACCTACAACTATACAGAAAAAAACACCTCTTTACCTGTGCTGCCTATAGGCACTGTGCTTAATAGTAAACATTATTTTTGGTCTTAGAGAATGTTTAGTGTTCAGATAAAGGGGGCTTTATTTTAGGGGATAAAATGGTAGGCAGCTTCACTCTTCACATTGGTAAATACAGTACTTGGAGCCTTACACAGAAAATTGCTTTGATACTAAGCACGAATGTATCAGTCGAAAGGATCACATCCTCCAAGACTGCTAATATAATAGGGACTCATAAGAACAGATTTACCCTGGAATTCATGAAGGTTGGTGCAGACAGATTTTGAAAAAGTATCTCTCGTGAGTTCTAAAAGTGGCACAGAATGCGCAAAATTAATCTACCCAGGGCTTTTTTCAGCAGGAATGTGAAGGAGCGGAGTGTATGTAATAGCAGGGGATGCTGGGGTGTGCTGGAGGGTCTATTGATGCTGGCTGCTGGGAGATCTATTGTTACTGGTGGGGATCTATTGTTATTTAGCACCACAAAATAATTTATGTCTCTATATTCACTATAGGGGAAGTACTGGGAGGTGCGTAAAACCAGGGGATAGTGCTCAAAGGTGGGTAGGGGGCAGAGACAAGAAGTGACTCAGAAGAGGGGAGTTCTTGTGCCGATTCTCTGAGAAAAAAGCTCTGCTTCTACCTGCCTAGAACTGGTATATGAATTTGACTTATGCTTTGCCATTTTTAGAACTCATGAGAAACACTTTTGCAAAATCTGTCCACGCTATTCTACAGTACCCAATCAGGAGGATGAAATGTTATTGGTTGATGTAGATTATAGAATTTCTGCTTATTGCCCTTTGCTCTAGCTTGTGAATGTTTATAAGTATCCTTTGGCGACCCTTATGCAATTCAAGTAAGGCAAGCAGTCTTTGAATGGAATTGTAGAAATAGGGATATTTATTTATGCCTTCTATAAAGAAATATTTTGCTATTTTTCTATCACTATTTCATTGATACTTACCACAGGTCTGTTGTGGACAGCATGGATCTTTTGGATTAAAATGTGTGACTAAATTTTCGAAATCTTTGCATTGTTTGACTGGGCAAATTCTGTCCTTACATCCATGCTAAAGAAGTAAAAAAAATAGAACATGTTACATACAAGGAGTAAAACACTTGGACCTTACTGCTTATTTACTGAAAACAAAGTTTAGCCATCACTTACTGTAGTTGATGAGATGATGACAGTTGTTTTCTATAAAAAGAACAAACAGAAAACTCAGTAAAAAGAGAACAGATTACATATATCTTCAATGTAGAAGGCAAGAAGTGTTGTTTGATTATGAAGCAGTGTTCGAAAAGTGCTTGTAAGTGACACGCCAGCCAGACTTTCTTTTGGACAACATAGGTAAGGGCTAGAAACTCTGTCTACTTTTTGTAACTGTGTCTACCTTAGTGAGACGTCCCCCAATGGAGACATAGAAAGCAACTAAAACCTAACGTTGGTTATAATACCTCCCTAGAAAACAAAGAGAAAAAAGAAACCTGACTGGATTCTACTTTAAAGCATACATTCAAAACTTTGCTATTCATGGAGAATAAAAAGAGCTTTCGATACAGACTAAAATCACCATTTCAGTAGGCACAGGCTCAACTAACTGCTGCCTCACAAGACTGTAATTGAGGCCTTCCTGCTGCACACCCTGTCTGTAGAGTGCCAGTGTCTAGATTTTTTTTTTGGTAACTGAAATGCTGAACAATGTGATCAGTAATTGGTTAGGATGGGATAACATCTCACCCTGCACACATGGGGACCATAACAAAATTAAAAGCACCAAGAATGCTGGTTATCCCTGGAGGCTATGTAGTGCCATGTAAGAATCCCACTAGGATCAAAGTGGGGTTAGTATACTCTTGCCATGTTTGAGTTGGCTTTTCCAAAGTACACACAATACACATGCTAATTAATTAAATTGCCCATCCAAAAGTGTCCCTAACATGATAGTGTCTGTAGGAGAGTAAGATAGTAATTAGGACATCAGACTGTCAGGGGAACAATATTCTTTGCATATGGTTCTATATATATAAAATATAACCTTGCACCATGATACTCATTAATATTCTGAGTTACCTCAGAAGTGTTGATATAAAAAGGTCAAAGGAAAAGGGGAATATTTATCAAGATTATCTTAGTGATTATGGTTGCTAATCTGTGAAATCAGGTATTTTATATTGCAAGTCAGATACAGATTAAAAACCTGTATGCAAAGTTGCTCTATACTTAAAAGCGCTTGCAGTTTTTTTCAAATTCACATTTCTTCCAAAGTTCAGAAGGACTGAACTGTTTTGCATACCAATATTACATTTTTGTTTACTTACTGGAGTAGTGTGTTCAGGTGTTGATGGTGGTGTTGGTGGCGGTGGTGTTATGGGTGTTGGCGGTGCTGAAAAGTAAATAATATGTTAGTCCTATATAGCCATATATTCCATGTCACTATTTTCAGAAATGGAAATACATTATTAAAGTGGAACTCCAGTTTTGTTTTTTATGTTAAGGTTAGAATTTTTATCAAATTACGATTTCAGTGTGTTTTCTCCATGGGCATTCCGTGATTGCTGTGAGCTTATACTTTCTTTTGCTCAAGTGCATGCTCCATGTTGTCTTCTATTTTTAACGGCCTGCTGAGATCTACTTAATTTCTGAATATTCAAATAAAGTTCATTGGCAGACTCCACAATTGGTTGTCAGTACCTAGTCAGGTAGCATGTCTCAATACAAACAAAAAACAAATGTATATTATGGCATTGCCAGCATCCCTTAGTGAAGTCTATTTCTGTTGGTTCTCGTTGCAGATGTTTACATACAAAGTCGCATGGAATGGAAGGGAAAATGTATTTTTATTGTGTTTTTTCATGACCTCAAGACAACAGATATGTATAGTTAGAAACAAAGCAGGTCTAATTTTTTTAATTATTGTTTATGTGATATTGCAGTGAGACCTTTCCTGGGAGTGTGGAAAACGTGTGTGTGTGTGTAAAGCATTTGCATAAATACTTACGACATTCATATATTGGACAACACTCTGCTTTTAGGTTGAAGTGCACAATTGGCTGCTTATCACCACAATAGGGAGCTGATGGGCATGGATCACACTCTGTAAAACAAAAAACACATTTATTCTAATTGTATTAGACTATCATTTGGAGTGTGTACGCTAAAGTAAGCCCTGGAGATTTACCTTCATTACTTATAAAGAGCTGTGTCATTTGATTGGCCAAACTAAATGCTCTCTTAGCTTATGTTAATTTTGAATTTCTCCTCATGTGCAATCACTCATTAATTTGTAATTAATCTGCACATGAAAGATTATCAAAGTGAACAGAGCCTCACCCCATTAACTGAGTGAATATTTACTTGTGAAAAGTGACAATCCTCTTTGAATTTAGTAAATCAATAAAATTACCAACTTAGCTATTTTTCTAAGTGTGACACTTTAGAGAAAAATTCTACCCCAAAAATGTAATTGCCCCCCCTCTCTTCACCTACTTGCTGGCTCCTTAGACAGGGCAATAGAGATGTTTAATTATAGGGAAGGAGTCTGAAGGCAAACACATTCTGCTCTGCTCTTTCCCATAGTGCTCTGTGACACCAGTGTCATTTGTACATCCTGGAATTTTAATTTCTAATAAAGACTGTATTTAAATATTAAAAGTAGATATAAAACGTCAGTTTAACCCCTTAAGGACCGCCACATGTACATTTACGTCGGCAGAATGGCACGGACAGGCACATCAACGTACCTGTATGTGGCTGCCTTAATGTGGGTCGGGGGTCCGATCAGGACCCCCCCGGTACATACGGCGGTCCCAGTGGCTGTAGGAGCGATCCGTGCTGAGGGGGCGGCGGTTTGTTTTTTTCCGCCCCCTCCGGATCGCTCCCAGCCAATGCGCGCGCTCGCCTGCAGTGTCATTTCCTCCTCCTGTGTAAACACAGGAGGAGGAAGTGATGTGATCTCTGCTCTCGGTGGTTTTTTCAACCATCGCTGAGGAGAGATCACATCACATACTGTAGTAAGTCTGCACAACACTACACTGACACCAGGACACACAGGCACACTTAACCCCTTGCGATCACCCCCCTGTCACAGTGTCACTGAATGCAGTAATCATATATGTATGATTACTGCATTTAGTAGCAGTGTGACAGGCAGTTAGTGTTAGGTTCAGGGTAGCCCCCGTACCCCCCCTAATAAAGTTTTAACCCCCTGATCACTGCCCTAGTTAACCCTTTCACTCCCTATTGCCAGCATCACTAAGCGATCATTTTTCTGATCGCTGTATTAGTGTCGCTGTTCCCGCTAGGCAGCTATTTTTTTTTTTATTGTGATTTTTTTTTTACTAAAGACATGTGGCTAAATACATTTTGGCCTAAATATTTGACTAAAATTTAGTTTATTTGATTTTTCTTATAACAAAAACTAAAAAATATTGTTTTTTTTCAAAAATGTCGCACTATTTTTGTATATAGCGCAAAAAGTAAAAATCGCAGAGGCGATCAAATACCACCAAAAAAAAGCTCTATTTGTGGGAAGAAAAGGACGCAAATTTTGTTTGGGAGCCACGTCGCACGACCACACAATTGTCTGTTAAAGCGACGCAGTGCCGAATTGTAAAAACCCCTCTGGGCATTTAGCAGCGTATTGGTCCTTAAGTGGTTAAACATGTATTAACTTAAAAATGTAAATGATTACAGTTTCCTTTCAATTTGTTCCTTAAATAGTCCACAATTACACTTACGACATTCATATGCTGGACAGCAAGGGTCAGAGGTGGGAACCTGGACTGCTTTTTCTCCATTTCGTAAGCACACAGGCACATTGCATGTGATACCCTGACATCTGGGCTGGAAAAGATACAAAGACTAAATGTGGGTTGACACTCATAATTGTTCTAATTTCTCCTAATATTCCAAATATAATTAGGTGAGATATTACTTAAGTCATAATAGTACTTACAACAAGTGTAGTTGAAATCCCTGGAGGCGTAGTTGGTGGTGGTGTCGGAGGTACTGTAGAAAATTATATATTTCACATTAAACAGGAAACTATACTACTACTATTATTACTAGATGCATGTTCTGAGATGTGTCTCTCATGTGGGCACTGCTGCAAAGCTGTCCTACAGCATCTGTGAAGTTATGTTCCTTAGTAAACAGTAAAGCCCCGTACACACGACCAAGAACCTCGGCAGAATCCAGCGAGAAGCTCGCTGGGAGACATATTCTGCCGAGGTTCTCGGTCGTGTGTACACTTCCGAAGAGCGTCCCGTCGGGAAGCTCGTCGAGCCAAAAAAGAGAGCACGCTCTCTTTTTCCTCGTTGTTCAATGAGGACTTTGGCTCGACGAGCTTTTCCGACTGCTCATCGGGAACCTCGTCGGGCGGAATGATGGGTTTAGCCAGACGAGGTTCTCGTACGTGTGTACGCGGCCTAATGTTCACTGCTGTTTTAGTTCAGGTACTGGAGATCTGACGGGGAACTCCACCATCTTTCCACTATACCCTCTTATACAGCTGTGTCAAGACTGGTACAAAACACCATGGCCCAGATTCATAAAGCAATTACGCCTGTCTAACTGGTGTTAGACAGGAGTAATTTCAAATTTCGCGCGCCGTATCACTAGTTTGAATCCTCAAACCATGATACGGCGGCTTCGGGCTTCGATCCGAGAGGCTTACGTCTTCGTAAGCCTTCGGATCTACGCTGCGATATTTTTGCGGCCGCTGGGAGGAGTTTGCGTTGTTTTGATGCGTCGGGATATGCAAATGTGTTTTTACGGCGATCCACGAAGATACGAGCGGTCTTCGCAATCGCTTACGTCTGTTTTTTTTTTACGTACTGTTAGACCAGCTTTTTGCTGGTCTAACGGTGCGTAGTCCATGTTAAGTATGGCCGTCGTTCCCGCGTCGAATTCAATTTTTTTTTATTTTTTTTTACGTAAGTCGTTCGGGAATAGAAATGTCCGTAAACGACGCTACTCAAACAACGAATGACGTAACGACGTGATTTCGCGCAATGCACGGCGGGAAATTTGCGAACGGAGCATGCGCAGTTCGATCGCCGCGGGAACGCGCCTATTTTAAATCCTTCACGCCCCCTACTTGTGTAGATGGATTGCGACGGGAGAAATACACTACGCCGCCGTCGTTTACTGGACAAAATCTACCTGGATTCCACGTAGAGCCAGGTAAAAAACGGCGGCGTAGTGTATTTCTGATACGCTACGAGAATCCAATTCTCTCTGAATCTGGGCCCATATCTTCACTTAACACATGAGAGGAAACAATGTGAGCAAAGTTCAGGCTAAATCTGCTAAAGATTTTTTGGAATATATATGTGACTGCGTTGTTAACATTTTAAACAAAAATATATATATTTCTTTAATTAAAATATTTCCTGAGATTTTTACACTTCCTGCAGTGTAAGCAACTTACATTATTTTTATGGTCCCTAGCAGTTTACTGTTCAGACTAAATAATGTTGAAGAGCTTTTAGTAATGTACTTACTACAAATGTATGAGGGACAGCAAGAATTCTCTGAGCTTGGCATCTCTACTGCTTTTTCGCCATCTTTACAGTCTGCTGGTGGGCATCCGCTGCTTTCACAGGGCTGTAGGACGTGAGAGTTACAAAATCAGATCACTTTCATTTGACAATTAATATACACAACATCTTAGAGATAGAAAAGTTTATACTGTAAATATGATGTGAGATGTACCATACAAATCTATGAGTGCTCTCTGTACAGGCACATACAGTACTGAAGAGCTTTTCTGCTTTAACCACTTAAGGACCCGCTCATGTATATATAAGTCCTGTTTTTAAAGATGGATATCTCGGTAACGGCAGCAGCTGCTGCCACAACCGAGATATCCATCTTTTTAGTGAGCGGTCCTGTAAACAATAACGGTGGTCTCTGTGGCAGATTCACCGCAAGATCACCGTTATCGGCGGCAGGAGAGGGGCCCCCCTCCTGCAGCTCTCCCTTGCCCTCTGCCGCTTACCGGAGCCATCAGCAGTGGCAGAGGCGATCGGGTGCTGTCTCCTGCTTGCGAGATGCGAGTGAGGGTAATATGGTCCCCACCCATCCCCATAGCATAGCATAGCAGGGCGGAAGCGACATCAAAATATCACATCCGCCCATGCTTCTTAGGCCGTGTAAACACGGAGGGACATGTCCGCTGAAAAATGTCCGACGGACCGTTTCCAGCGGACATGTCTCCTCCGGATTTTCGTCCGACGGTGTGTACACACCATCGGATGAAAATCCCCTCGGCCAGGGAACACGGTGACGTGGCGGTGACGTTGACGCGGCCACATCACCAAACCCGGAAATAAAATGCTTCCGCGCATGCGTCAAATCCATTCGACGCATGCACGGACAGTTATGTCTGCTGGTTAGTGTACTAACCAGCGGACAGATCCGACGGACAGGTTTGTAGCGGATAAATTTCAAAGCATGCTTTGAAATTTGTCCGATGGACAAACCTGTACGCTAGCCCCTACACACGATCGGATTTGTCTGCTGAAACGGTCCGTCGGACCGGTTTCAGCAGATAAATTTGATCGTGTGTACGCGGCCCTAAAGCAATATTTTCTTGTTCTCATTTTTTAAATGAGTTTTTTTTTTTTTTGCATTTAAGTGTTAATATGAGATCTTTTTGACCCCAGATCTCATATTTAAGAGGACCTGTCATGCTTTTTTCTATTACAAGGGATGTTTACATTCCTTGTAATAGGAATAAAAGTTATCCATTTTTATTTTTTCAGTGTAAAAATGTATAAAATAAATAAAAATAAATAAGAAAACAATTTTTTTTTTTTTAAAAGCACCCCGTCCCGACGAGCCAGAAGGGAACGCATACGTGAGTAGCCCCTGCATATGAAAACGGTGTTCAAACCACACAAGTGAGGTATCACCGCGATCGTTCTATAATTCTAGCCCTAGCCTCCTCTGTAGTTCAAAAGATGCAACCTATAGAATTTTTTAAACGTCGCCTATGGAGATTTTTAAGGGTAAAAGTTTGACGCCATTCCACGAGCGGGCACAATTTTGAAGCGTGACATGTTGGCTATCATTTTACTCTGCGTAATATTATCTTTCACAATATATAAAACAATTGGGCTAACTTTACTGTTGTCTTATTTTTTCATTTAAAAAAGTTAATTTTTTCCAAAATATGTGCGCTTGTAAGACCGCTGTGCAAATATGGTGTGACAAAAAGTATTGCAATGACTGCCATTGTATTCTCTAGGGTGTTAGAAAAAATATATATAATGTTTTGGGGTTTTAAGTAATTTTCTAGCAAAACTATTTTAATCTTCTAAATGTCAAATCTGAAAAACAGGCAAGGTCCTTAAGTGGTTAAACATTAGAATAGGCTGCAGGCTCGCAGCTGTGCTATTATGCTCAGTAATAGGGGGCTACAAAGGGTTGGCTAGCTATTCGTTTTGTTAAAGTTACACCTGTGCTTAAACCTTCTAAACATTAACGACTTACTCCCACTAACCCACATTTATAATAAGATCTCAATATAGAATACTACTGATATAACACTGTTTTGTCATCAGGAAAAAAAAACTACTTACTGTTACAGAAGTAGAGGGAGCCTGTAACAAAAAAATATGTAAATAAATATTAATATACAGTAAATTTTATTAATGGCAATATCAAACTCCTGCTGCAAAAAAAAAAAAAATGAATAAAAACCTATTGCATAAGTTTAAGTACCATAAGATGCCAGCGCATACTAGTACACGCCACAGATAGGTTCCAATTACTCCAGCCTCTGTATAGGTAGATGAGGCTGAGGCATGCAGATTGAAATACACATTAATGCAGCTCTGTATTCCCTTACATTGTTGAATGTATCTTTTTTTAATACAATCAGTGTAAGTAGCTCAATGAGCGAATTCAAGGGAAAAATGCATGCTAATAGGGGGAGCTAGCAGAGTAACAGAGGGATGAGCTAACAAGCCTGCTGCTCTTCCTGTCACTGTACTGTCAGATGCTTGGGGTTGGACAAGAGCTGAATGTGTTATGGAACTGCAGCAGATACAATTCAGATATCCTGTCCTCTCAGTCATGGCTGTGCTATGTGGCTGAGCTGTGAACATCTCAGGACTGTGTGGACAAAATTCAAATCCTTTGGAAGGTAAAACAGCTCCCTTATACAGTATGTATTTCATCTGTTTGTTTATGTTCTTGCCTCAAATTCAATTTTAAAAAGAGTAATGCTAATGTGTGAAGTTCAACCATCAGTGGCAGCCAATCATCCTTTATCCATAGCAGGTCAGGCAGGTTCTATGGGGCCCAGCAGCACAGAAGGACCAGGACAGTCTGGCTGAATAATGCTTTTACAGCACTTGGCAAATATGTTGGAAAAGCATACACAATTCTGTAACTAAATAACTACGTAATAAAATGATACAGTCAATGACTCAATGATACAGTCTAGGCAGTCAGGGGGTCTGCAGTGGTTATACAGTGGGGCATGATTACATATAATTATACATTCATTCAAAGCTCTAACTGCAATTTGAACATTACAAAATCAGCCTGATAGTCCTATGATATCATATTATACTACAATCAGATTTTACACATTCTACCACATTTGTACTTACGGGAGTTGTTGGTTTAGGAACTGAAAAATAAAAAGAAGAAATGGTATTACTATCTATGATAACTCGGCAAGCAACTTACAGCTGTGTATAGCATACTCTATATAAACATCAGTTAAATATCAACATCCAAACAACAGTTTATTCAATAAGGCAATGCAAAATTGAAAAGTGCAGTGACCAATAGCCACCAATCAGATTTTAAAATGTTAAGGGTCAAATGATGGCTGGAGGTAGATGGAGGTAAATCTGATTGGTTTGCAGCAATATACCGTATTGACCAGACCTAATGTCATATACACATGACCTACATTTTTTTGTCTCCACAAGGACTAACACTGGCCTCATAGAGCACTTCTTATAAGAAACATAGCAGTATAGTCACTGTACACAGTTCTTGTGTATGTGTGATTAATAAACCATTGGACTACCCTAAACTGTAATAATAATTATGGCTGCTTCCTCTTAAATATTAATTCCTTGATCTAATAAAAGCACAGAACATTTTTTATTTTTAATATATATATGCAGCATTTTTCCTTTACATAAACTGTGAACGCAAACCAGTATCAGAATAGCATGGACCAGTGGAGCGTCAACAATGGATGCACAGGAAAATGTCAGATTTTTTTATTTTTTTTGCCTTCATTAATATCCTCTAATTTCATTTCAAATTAAAATATATCTTCAAATTATGTTTTACACTCTCCTTATACAGTATGTTAGATTTGTCTGCTTGCCATAACGTGATTTGTATTACAAAACCTTTCTTTGAAAATAAAGAAAGCAACCAAATTAAATGAAAGTCAGCACTTACTGCAGAAGATTGCATTGCAGCAAGGGTCATCAGTTGGAGTTTGAATCTTATACTCATTTTCTTTACACGCGGGTTCAGGAGCGCAGGTTACGTGTCTACATGGAGGCTATAATATAGAGAGAGTTGCACAATTAGAAGGACATGTTATGGGTTACAATTATCGTTACTAGGCCTGCTTAGGAAAGCATGTACTTTGTTTCAATCTAATGTCAGAGCAGGTCTGTAATGAAAAAGCACTATTCAGGTATTAAGTGCATGCTGGAAATATTATCTAATACCAGTTGTATGGTTGGAAAAATACTGAACGTGCACTTCACCAGGACACCTGTATTCACAATATTAAAGATGTTTGTGAATATTCCAACACATTTTGGACAAAGTAATATCTACTTTTCAATGATACGTACAACATGCTATATTTCCCAGAGAATTGGCTAATCTCTGAAATCACCCCCCCCCCCCCCCACCAAAAGACAGATTAAATGGGCAGTCCACACAAAAATTATATTCTAGTATTGGATGAATGATTTGGGCTGAATTTCTTATTCTTCTTTTTTTCTGTTCTCTTCCAAGTTCCTGAACTCACGTTACTACTTAATCTATTGCTATAGAGTTATGCTCACATTGATGGGTGCTAATTATTTGTATATTTTCTACAGTATTAGGAAATATTAACGTTAGCATGACACCCTTTTTCAACTTTATATTGGCCATATGGAAAGGTGGTACCAGAAACCATGGTGGGGATTTCTTGCAAATAGAGGACACCCTGAAAACAAGGGCAGATATTCATCCAAAACAGAAGTATGAACTTTGGTGGACTTGTCTATGAAGTTTTTATTTGTCTGGTGAAAACTTACAGGAGGTGGAGTTGGTGGAGGTGCTGAAAAAGATAAAAACAATTATACCAATCAGCATTAGAACATGTTATAAAGAAAATTGTAAAAATTACCATTCACAATTAATTGCACAGTTGCATAGTTGAAAAAAGACCATTCAATTCAACCAACAGATAAGAAAAAAAAAAGAAAATAAGCCAACATACTCAAATCGAAAATCTCTATATGCACTATCCAATACCCCTAGTTGACCCAGGGGAAGGCAAAAAAAAAAAGTCTGATCCAATTTGCTCCAGCAGGGGCAAAAACTGTGTTTATTGATCCCCAAGAGATAATCAGATATATCCTGGATCAACTTTTATTATAAATAGTAGTATCCAGTTATATTATGTGCATTTATTAAGGAATCCAGGACTTTCTTAAAACAATCTACTGAGCTGGCCAGTCTATTCCACTTTTTCACAGCTCTTACTGTGAAGAAGCTTTTCCATATATCGAGATTAAATCTTTTTTCCTCTAGACATAAAGAGTGCCCTCTTGTCCTCTATGATGACCTTAAAGTGATGAAATCTCTAACAAGTTCACTATATGAACCATTTATATATTTGTACATGTTAATCATATCCCGCCTTAATCTCCTCTTCTCAAAAGAAAATAAATTCAGTTCCTTTAATCTTTCCTCATAGCTGAGCTCCTCCAATCACTCTTATCAGTTTAGTTGCCCTTCTCTCCAGTTTCCAAATATATATTCCACATGTAATCTTACTAATGATTTGTACAGGGGAAAAATTATATCTCTCTTTCTACAACCCATACCTTGTTTTAATACAAGAAAGCATTTTGCTTGCCTTTGTATGCTAATATGTGTGTACTGTATGTGTCCCAGAAAAAGTGTGACCTGTGTGTGTCCCAGAAGACGAGCTGGCCATTTACAAAGTGTCGCGCGGCTCGCTCATGTGCAGTCATAAACCATCAGTGAAGCCGCAAGGCTCCACTTCCGGTTTCCCTGGACAGGTAAGTGTCCTTAAAAAAGGCAGTAGCTACAGTGTTTGCGGCTGAAACACCTTTTAAAGAGTCCCTAACAATTAGAAACAATGGCTTTGAAATGACAGATCTCAAATATTTTAGGACCCGTGGGTGGATGCCATCTGGTCCAGGTACCTTATACATCTTTATTCTGTCTATTTCTGGACCATACCAATTTTTAGCCATAGTGGTTCATTTGGGCTGTCAATATCATCCCCATTATGGACATGAGCTCCCCCATGCTCCTTTTTATACAAAGAGCTGAATAAGTTATTTATAAAATTTGTCTTCTTCTGTCCCTAGTTACCCACTCCAGATTATTTTATAAAGGACCTACATGATCAGACCTGACTTTTTTTTACTATTAATATATTTGAAGAATTTGTAGGGGTTGTCCTTCTCTCTTTTGCAATCTGTAGTTAATTTAGAATTTGTGTGGCCTTGATTTTCTTGTTACATATTCTGTTATATTCCTCGTAACATATAAAAGATGGTAGTGTTCTTTCATTTTTATATTTTTCAAAGCTCTCTTCTATTTTTGTATTTATTTTTTACATTTGGCCATAAGCCAGGTTTTATTTTTAGCCTTTTAAAATTATGGCCCATGGAATTATATTTTTCAGTGTTTTTGACTTGGGGGGTTATAGCCTTGGAGGATATCTGGGACCTGGTCATTCTATTCTCCCTCACTACAACAGTGCATCATCATACTTTATTGCCTAAGGCAGGCCTTGATCCTTGCAAGTCTATTACACTATGAAGAACTGGTACTCACATAAGGTGTAACTAATATTTTTCAGCTTAGAATAATTTATTAAATAAGAATTTACATTGGAAAAAATAAAGCTGTATTCTGAATGATTTTTAATGATAGCAAAGATAGTTTATCACTCAGACAAGATCTGCTGAAAAGTTCCCTCACTCTTTTGCTATAAAGACACTTACGACATTGATGCTCGGGACAGCACTCGGTTTCAGGATTTCCAAGCAGCAGTGGTGGCCTGTTATCATCGCATGTGGGGATATAGCATTTCTCTTGACATTCTGTATGTAAAGAATAAACAACACCTTAAACAGTAGGCAAGTATTCAATGAACAAGAAATTGTATTTTCGGAATTAAAGGTAAAGTTCAGCCAGACATGTTAGAATCTACGCCTCATTGTCTCCTGTTTTAAGAAAGCTTCTTTTTAGTAAAATGAGAAATGTGCATAAACTGATAATAGTTAAAAAACATTTTTTTTTGGTGTTATCTAACAATACAAAGTCAACTTACCGCATTCAATAACTGGGCAGCAGCGAGTAGCAGAAGAAGGTTCCATTACTACTGGGACTGCACCCATCTTCGTACAAGTCACGGGAGGACAGAGCACATTCAAGCATGGTGGCTTTTGGAAACAAAAATGCAATTGTGTGTAAGTGTCTGCACATACTGTATGTGTAAAATCATCAAACATAGGAAAAAGTGTTAGTAATAAGTCAAAGGGTACTTTAGCCAAAAGTATTATTTTCTTCAATCTAGTTTCCATTGCTTTAAAAGGAGGATTTATTATTAAAGTGGACTTGAACTCTTTTGCTATTTGATAGGGAAACATCTAAAGCACCATCCCAAATTCTGTGTTAAAGCAGTAGTAAACCACAAAAAAGAAAACCAAAATGTTTTCTCCCTACAAGTTAAGAGCATATTGTGCTAGTATGCATCGCATACTAGCAGTAGCACATTATGAAAGACTTACCTGAAAACAAAGCCCTCCAGTGGTATGCTATCATTGCTGACATGGCTTCCACCTTTACCCGGTCTTCCTATCCAGTTCACTGGCTGGGGCTATTTGAATATCTAAACCACAATGCCATCACTCCCATGCATCTGTGAAGGAGCCGTGGCACAGCTCTCTCAATGGTTGTTGCACCGTCCATTTAGAGTGCATTGTACATTCAATGGTGACATCACTGCAAACGGTGCACGTATAGGAGATATTTACTGTACCTACAGGTAAGCCTTGTTTATAGGCTTACCTATAGGTATAATTAAAACAAAAAGGATTTCGCTACCACTTTAAATTCCTCCTGGAAAAGAGCAAGTCACTTCCTGTTGCCTCTGACTTGTCGTTTTATGAGTTCTGGGGTGAGAATTGGAGATGTCACCACTGTGCTGCTCATTGTTCTGTTTCCTGAAAAGGAAGCTGTACCTGAAGACCTGCAGTGCAAGAATGTCCCTGCTTCTGCTTAAGGTATTTTTTTGATCTGTGCTTCCTACACCTTGTCTGCCACATATTGACCACTATTCGTCTGTGGGACAGCTCTCACATGAGTAGGCAAGGTCCTACTGTTTTATTAAATGACAGCTATCACACTGTCTCTATGTTAGGAATGAGAGTAAGATTAGCTACAGAAAGAATACATGCTTCTACAAGTTTAATGCCCCGTACACATGATCGGATTTTGGCTTGCATACATGGTCACACAATGCCGAGCCGAGAAAATTAAGTTCAATGCTTCCGAGCATGCTTCAAATTGTTTCCGAGCATACATCGTAATTTTGCACATTGGAATTGCTACAGACGATTTTCCGAAAATTTGAGAACCAGCTCTCAATCTTATGCTGGCGGAAATTCCTCCAGCAAAATTCTGATGGAGCATACACACGGTCTGAATTTCTGTTCAAAAGCTCACATTAGACTTTTGCTGTCGGAATTTCTGCCAGCAAAAGATTGAGAGTTGGTTCTTTTTTACCTTAATGCATTCCTATGCCCCGTACACACGATCGGAAATTCCGCCAGCAAAAGTCTGATGAAGCATACACATGGTCGAAATTTCTGTTAAAAAGCTCACATCAGACTTTTGCTGTCGGAATTTCTGCCAACAAAAGATTGAGAGCTGGTTCTTTTTTACCTTAATGCATTCCTATGCCCCGTACACACGATCGGAAATTCCGCCAGCAAAAGTCTGATGAAGCATACACATGGTCGAAATTTCTGTTCAAAAGCTCACATCAGACTTTTGCTGTCGGAATTTCCGATCGTGTGTACGGGGCATGAGAATGCATTAAGGTAAAAAAAAATTCTGTGAACAGTATACCCCCTCAGCCTCCATAAATATCTACCTGAGCCTGTTCTCCACCCAGCCCTGTGCCTGAGAGCAGCAGCTCTGTTCTCATTTCACAAGACAGAGAGGCAGAAGTGGGTGTCATTGGCTTCTGCTGTTGTCAATCAAATCCTGTGATAAGCAAATTGAGGGCGGGGCCACATCACACTACCTGTGTCTATGGAGGCAGGCATAACAAATTGGGATCAATCCTGCACAAGGATCAATTTTAGCTATGGGGGCACTTGCCAAAGAGTAGGAGCAAGGTGGGCCATCGTGGGACCCCACAAGAGAAATATCGTTCTGCTGAGTGCAAAGCCATTGCAAAGAGCAGGTTAGTATGACATGTTTATTATTTAAACAAAAAGAGGTTTAGAATCTTTACAAAACATTGCTTTTAGTTTTAGATAGAGTGGGCACCTGTCAGGTCTTTATTGCTGTCTGTAACCCCTCAGAGAGATTCACCTTCTATATTTTTCCAGTTTACCATTATTATGTTTACCATTATCATTGATAGTAAAGGAAAATCACAACATTTGAACTGTTTCTAGGAAAGTAATAGAGGGAAAATCTTCCTATGGGGGACCTAGTTCTGGTGATTGAATTTGTAGGGATTTACTCTCAGTTCTTGTTTTGGCTATGGGACAGGAAGTGAAGGTAAACCTCCCCAAGGGCACACAGTTGGCAAAACAAAAACCTGACCTGATAAATAACCTTCCCTTTATCCAAAACAAAAACAAATCTTTTGCTTATAAAGTAGTTTTACTTGAAGGGTCTTTGCCTTTCCATGCCTTTTTAGGAGGGTACGGCTTCTAGAGTACATGAACACGTACAGCAAAATATATACAGTGTATAGACTGTTATTGCTGACCTATTCAATACTTTATAAATCACTGGAATCTGAATGCATCAAACAAAGCACAAAGTAATAAGTTATGCCAGTGACTGGATAAGGCTCCATGGGATAAGCAGGGATGGCAGACAACTAGCATTTTATGAGGGAAAGTTCACCAATGCCAGCTTATGTATTTCGCTTAATGTATATTCTCTACTTGACCTGAGCTCCAGGGTCCACACTGCTCCAAACAAATTATATATACAGTACATTTTAAAGATAACAACTTGCATAACTTACTGGAGGTGTAGGTGGAGGTGGAGTGGGTGGGGCCTATGGATGAATAGAATGAAAAATGTCAGATACAGCAAAAATGTGTTAAAATGCAGTCATATTTTGTCAGTGTTGTGACAACAGATACATTTTGTATCAAATGTCACATTTTAAAGAAACATACTATTTTCTATGATTTTTCATTTATATAGGTAAGCGTCAGTCAAATTCACTCATTGCATTTACATGCTCTGTTTATAGTATTGTGTATTTTTCATTTTATTGTCCCAATATTTTAGACATCCATAACTGTAGATAGTAAGCAAGTCTATTTAGAGAATATAAATAAATATCATTTAGGAAAAATAATAATAGTAATAATAATAATTATTACTATAACAATAACACCAACAACAATAATATGCATTAGAACAATATAAAATAATATAATAATAACAAATAAAAATAGCAAAATGAAAACGATGCTTCATGGTGGTAGAATATTGAGTAATGACTTACAGTAGAGGCTGGAGGTGGCTGTGGTGTTGTTAGTGGTGCTAAAATATAAAGAGAAATATATCAGCTCTAGATATTCTTATGGAATCACAGCACCACACTATATTATGGTGCAAACATGCTAAAATCACTACATGACCAATTAATACTTTGTGTTTCTCCTGCATTGTGAGATTAGCTAACATAAAGCTGTTTTGTAGATCTACCCCTGCCCCCTCCAAATCCTGTTGACACCCAGCAGCATATGGAGGTTTCTATTGTAATATTTTCTCATCCAGATCATGCCAGCAAAGATATGATGAAAGAGGAGAAGTCACAAAGATCCTAATTCTATTTTCTTTTATATTCGTCTGATAACTATAGGTGCTAGAAAAATCAATGGATGTCCACCAAAAAGTTAGATTTTCTGTAATTGTAAGAGGTGGTGTTATATTGTAAGCCTGGATGCAAATAAAGCTTTCATTTTAAGCAATATTATTGTGATATATTTTTACCATTATTATTATGAATGATTTTGATTTAGTTTTAAGTAATGGACGATCAACAAAAGTCAGGGTTCTTAAATTGAATGTATATGCTCCATTTTTTTTTTAATTAAAACAAAAATATGTCATACTTACCTGCTCTGTTCAATGGTTTTGCACAGATCAGGCTCAATCCTCCTCTTCTGGGGTACCTGACCAGTGCTTCTGGCTCCTTCTTTCCTTCACAAAGAGCAATGCTTGGCCTCAGCCTCTGCTCTCTCCTCACTGGCTGTGATTGACAGCAGCAGGAGCCAATGGCTCCTACTGTTGTTTCTAAGCCAATGGGGAGGAAGAGAGCCAAGCTGTTGCTCTCGTGCACATTAGTAGATGAAGATTGAGCTTGGGTAAGTATAAAGAGAAGGGGGAGCTGCAAGCAAAAGGTTTTTTACCTTAATGCAGAGAAAGAAAACCACTTTAATTGAGGTGATCAAAATCGAATTAAATAAAGCATGTATGTTTTGCAAGGTGAATGTTCATTTAATTTAGTTTAAAAAGTGAAGCTGTGTTCACTTCAATGATCCAGCTAAAATATATATATTTTTTTTATTTCCTTTGTACATGATCAATTACTCAAAATGAACATGGATTTACCTGAATCAAATGAACATTCGCTATCCCTTTAGAAAATAAAACCTACAATGTCAGTTCTAAAATTATAATTTATCTGCTAAGACCTACCCAACTTATGAATATTTAAATAAATTCTCATGAGAAACCCTCCAATCACAATTATTAAGTGTCAGTACCAGACTAATCCAGCGTACACACGATTGGTTCCTCTGAAGAAAACGGTCCTACGGACCGTTTTCATCGGACGAACCGATCCTGTGTGGACCCCATCGTTTTTTTTCACATTGGTGAAAAAACGTAGAACCCGTTTTAAAATTATCTGATGGTTAAAAAAACAATCGAAAAAAAAACGATCGTCTGTGGGGAAATTCATCTATCAAAAATCCACGCATGCTCAAAATCAAGTCAACGCATGCTCCCAAGCATTGAACTTCATTTTTCTCAGTGCGTCGTAGTGTTTTTTAACGTCACCGCGTTCTGACATGAACAGTTTTTTTAACTGATGGTGTGTAAGCAAGACTGATGAAAGTCAGCTTCATCGGATATCTGACGAAAAAATCCATCAGTCCGTTTTCATCGGATGAACCGATCGTGTGTACAGGGCATTATAGATTGTCTCAATACCATAATCCTTGGAAAGAAAGGACTGGAAAAATGTAAACAATGACATTCCCATCATCCCTTAGTGAAGTCTTTTTCTGTACTGTATTCCAGATACTTGCGTACAAAGTCACATGGCATGGGAGGGAAAATTACATGTTTCTTATATTATTTGCATGATCTAGACCTGACCCTTAAAACAACGGAAATCCAACAGTAGTCACAGAGGGGTTATGATTTTTTTTATATTTCTGTGTATATAAATAACTGACGTATGAGGACCCATAAACAGTGCTTGTTTTTACACTATAGAGTTGTTATTCTCTGATATTGCATTTTTTTTAAGAGGACAGTGTAAATGCAAATGGATTTTCCTTGAGGTCTACCTTATGTGTAGAAAACCTTTGTATAATTAACAAAAGAACTTGTAAAATTGCATTTCTATCTTCCCTTGGTGAAGCATTTTTCTTGCGGTTCTGTATTGCATACATTTGCGTGTATGTAAATTGCTGCTGTATAAGGACTTATAAGCTTTTTTAAGGGGACTGTCTAAATGCAAATGGCCTTTCCTCAAGGTCTTCTTTAAGTGTGGAATATAATTACTTACGACATTCATATATTGGACAGCACTCTTTGTCTAGGTTGAAGTTCACAATTGGCTGTCTATCACCACAATAGGGAGCTGGTAGGCATGGATCACACTCTGTAAAAAACAAAACAAAAAACATATTTATTCAAATTTTATCAGACAACCATTTGGAGTGTGTAGACCAAATTAATCCCTGGATATGTATCTTTCTTACATACAGAAAGATGCATCATTTAATCAAACAAAATGACGAGTCTGGTGAAGAACATGTTAGCTTTGAATTTCTTCTCATGTGCAAGAAAAATCAGCATTTTGCTTGCACATGAAATAATTATTGATGTGAACAGTTCTTTGCCTCATTAACTAAGTTAATATTCTCTTTGTAAAGTGAGAATGGTCTATTAATTATTAATTCAGCAAACCGATCAAATTACTATTTTTGCTTTCTTCGTTATTGTAGTGTATCGTTTGCTTCAAAACCACAGAGAAACAGTGTACAATTCCACACAAAATAGTGCATTATCCCCCTCTCTCTCTCTACCTCCTTGCCTGCTCTTTAGGAAGAGTACTAGTGAGCTTACATCATAGAGCAGGAGTTTGAAGGCAAACACCTTCTCCTCTGCTATTTCCCTTAGTGCTCCAGTGTCATTCTGGACTGCACTCTGATATTTCAATATAAAGGCTTTTTTTTTTAAATATTAAAAGTAGACTTTAAAAAACATGTTTTGAAAACTGAATAACTCAAAAAACTTTAAATCATTGCAGTATCCTTTTAATATGCTATAAATCACACTTACGACATTCATATGCTGGACAGCAAGGGTCAGAGGTGGAAACCTGGACTGCTCTTTCTCCATTCCGTAAGCACACAGGCACAGGTGTGCATGTGATACCGTGACATGCGGGCTGGAAAAGATACAAAGAATAAAATGTTGGTTGGCACACATTATTGTTATTATTTCTCATAATGTAATTTGGTGAAATATTACTTAAGTCATAATGGTACTTACAACAGTTGTTGTTGATACCGCTGAAGGAGTAGTTGGTGGTGGAGGTGGAGGTACTGTTGAAAATTATACATTTTTCAGTAAACAGGAAGCTATACTACTACTAATATTACCAGATTCATGTTCTGGGATGTGTCTTCCATATGAGCACTGCTGCAAAAATGTCCTACAGATCTGTGAAGTTAGATTCCTTAGCACAAATAAAATACACACTGCTGTTTTAGTTTCAGGTACTGGAGTCTTATTGACAGGAAACTCCCCCATCTCTACATGTCCTACCCCCTTTTATCCAGCTGTGTTTAACTGTGTATAGCAGTGGTCATCAACCTTGTCCTGCAGGGCCCACTAACAGGCCAGGTTTGCAAGATAACTGAAATACATCACAGGTGATATAATTTGCTGCTCTAGTGATTGCAGTATTCTAGTCTGCATCTCCCGAAGGTAATACATAAAACCTGGCCTGTTAGTGGGCCCTGCAGGAATGGTTGATGACCACTGGTGTATAGTATACGCTATATAAACATCAGTTAAATATCAACATCCAAACAACACAACCGGTCTATTCAATAAGACGAAACATGCAAAATTAAAGGTGCAGTGACCAATAGCCACCAATCTGGTTTTAAAATGTTAAACGTTAAATGATAGCTAGGTGCAGATTTTATGGATTGCAGCACTTTGCCTTATTGAACAGACCTTATGGGATAGACACATGAACTACATTGATATCACTGGAAGACTAGTTGGTGGTGGAGAAGGAGGTACTGTTGGAAATTGTACATTTTTCATTAAACAGGAAAGTATACTGTTACTAATATTACCAGATGAATTTTCTGAGATGTGTCTTTCATGTGAGCACTGCTGCAAAAATGTCCTACGACATCCAGGAAATTAGATTCCTTGGCACAAATGCAATGCCCACTGCTGTTTT
The DNA here is from genome assembly GCA_029574335.1 of Rana kukunoris. Classification (NCBI taxonomy): domain Eukaryota; kingdom Metazoa; phylum Chordata; class Amphibia; order Anura; family Ranidae; genus Rana; species Rana kukunoris. The sequence continues at coordinate 43,258,437 of CM056058.1, read as the reverse complement.
AGTTTTAGGTACTGGAGTCCTATTGACAGGAAACTCCACAATCGTTCCACTGTGTCCTACCCCCTTTTATCCAGCTGTGTCATGACTGACAAAAACACACATCTTGACTTCACACATGGGGGGGGGGGCAGTGTGAACAGTGTTAGTTTAGGCTTTATCTTCTGAAAAGCAATGTACTTCTAGCAATGTACTTACTACAAATGTATGAGGGACAGCAAGAATTCTCTGAGCTTGGCATCTCTACTGCTTTTTCGCCGTCTTTACAGTCTGCTGGTGGGCATCCGCTGCTTTCACAGGGCTGTAGGACGTGAGAGTTACAAAATCAGATCACTTTCATTTGACAGTCAATATACACAACATCTTAGAGATAGGAGAACATTTTAATCTCAGGTTGGAAAGGGGTTTTACATATAATGTGAGGTGCCATATAAATCTATGAAGGTTCTCTGTCCATGCACGGCCAATACTGCAGAGGCATAAGGGATTTAAAACATTAGAAGAGACTGCAGTTGTGCTATTAAGGTCAGTAAACAAGGGAGGCAAAAGGTTTTAGAAGGCTACAGAGGGTTGGCTAGTTGTTAGTTTTGTTAAAGGCACACTTGTGCCTAAACCTTCTAAACCCTAAATCCTTACTCTCACTAATCCACATTTACACTAAGATCTCAATGTGGAATACTACTGATCTTACACTGATTATTTTATATGCTATCCTATCAATTTGGTTATCGGGAAATAAAAAAATAAACTTACTGTTACAGAAGCAGGGGGAGCCTGTAAAAAAGAGCGTAAATAAATATTGATATACAGAATATTTTATGAATGGCAATATTAAACCTCTGCTACAAAAATCAAATTAAATAAAAACCTATTGCATAGGTATAGGCACCATAAGATGCCAGCCCATACCAGTACACACCACAGAGAGGTGCCAGTGCTTCCCAATACTTCAGCCTCTGTATAGGTATATTAGGCCAGGAAATTTGTCTTTTGCTAAAACACATTCACTCTTGAAGTCCTTTTGGCTTTTGATATGCACTGAAAATTTATGATACCTAAAGTTATGTGTAGGGTTGTACCGATACCGATACTAGTATCGGTATCGGGACCGATACCAAGCATTTGCCCGAGTACTTATATTCGGGTAAATCCAGCTCCCTACTGCTTCGAATGGAGTGATCACTGACTTTCCATTCACATAACTGAAACATTGTAATCTGTGATTACAAATGTTTCAGTTTATGAATGAAGAGAAGACGCTGCCTTCACTCCATTAATTTTCAGCGCAGCTAATGCTGCTGAGAAAGGGACAGGGGAACATGTGTCCCTAGTCCCTTTCTCTGTCTCAAAGGGAAGATGTCAGAGGTCTGTTAAGCCGGCGTAGCGTATAGTTGTCGGCGTAAGCCGACATAAGTCAAAGTAGGTGGAAGTGGGCGTGATATATTAAAATGAAGCATGACCCCATGCAAATGATGGGCTGAGCTTCAAAAAAAATGAACTGCGCATACGTCGTCTCTTGGACGTATCCCAGTGCGCATGCTCACAGTTACTTCAAAATAGCTGCCGAAGATACGCCGAACACTGCCTACGACGTTAACGTCGATACGCCCAGCCCTATTCACGCAGTACTACGTAAACGACGTAACATACGACGGCTGTTCCGACGTCCATACCTTTGCATGACTTACCCCTGAATTATGAGGGGTAAGTTTACGCCAGACATACGACTTAGGTAAACCGCGTATATTAATGCGCTGGGCGCAAGTACATTTGTGAATCGGCATATCTTACTAATTTGCATATTTAACATGGGTACGTTGAATGGGTCCAGCGTTACTATGCGCCCACGATACGTCAACGTATCTAGCTTCGCAAATCGGCGTAAAAATACAATGGTGCACATTTGTACTTACGGCGGCGTATCACTAGATACGCCGGTGTAAAACCTTCGTGAATCTGGGCCATTATCTCCAAATACGGAAGGGTTTCTTCACAGTAATGCCGCATACACACGATCACTTTTTGTGATGTAAAAAAACGTTGTTTTATCTCACAAAACAACGTTTTTCAAACTTCATTTTAAAAAACAACGTTGCCTACACACCATCGTTTTCTGAAAATGCTCTTGCAAAGCGCGGTTACGTACACCACGTTCGACGGCACTCTGTTCCATTGAAGCTCCCGTATCATAACTTGCTTCTGAGCATGCGCGGGTTGTTTTAAACGTCGTTTTGCCCACACACGATCATTTTTTTTTTTTGGTCGCTTTTCAGAAGACATGAAACAACTTTTTGCCCACACACGGTCATTTTTCATTAAATGACGGTTTTTAAAACGTCGTTTTATTTCATCACAAAAAACGACCATGTGTACGAAGCATAAGAGCTGTAGCAAAACTGGTAGAGGAAACATCTATACTCTACTCCAACAGAAACTTCACAGGGTTACCTGTTAGTATTAGTTATTGTTTTTGGTGGGGTATTGTTTTTTAGACCCATGTATGTTTTATATGTCATAAAGTACATTTTTTATTATATTATCTGTGTCATTGTATCAGTACCGAGATAGTCCATCTAGGTGGTTGTATATTGGTTGGACAGCATCAACAACTGCTGCCATATTCCCACTTGGTTTAATTTTCCCACAGTAAGAGCTGTGAAAATATGGAATAGACTCCCTCCAGATGTGGTTCTGGCCAGCTCAGTAGATTGCTTTAAAAAAAGGCCCGAATTCGTTCCTAAATGTACATAATATAACTGGGTACTAACATTTATAGGTAAGGTTGATCCAGGGAAAATCTGATTGCCTCTCAGGAGATCAGGACAGGAGTTTATCCTTTGCTATAGCAAAGTGGATCATGCTCTGTTGGGGTTTTTCACCTTCCTCTGAATCATCTGTGGGTATAGGATTGTGTATATGGGATTGTATTTTTTGGTTGAACTAGATGAACTTGTGTCTTTTTTCAACCTGACTAACTATGTAACATTAATTCAGCTCTGTGTTCATTTAGACATTAGTAAATGTATATGTTTAAATGCAAACGGTGTACGTTGCTTGAATCTGACCTGGAATCAACCTGTTGCAATGCTTGCACAGCAAAGTTCAGACTGACAGATGCAGACAAAGGACAAATTACATGCTAACAGAAGGAGAGAAGATGTGACAGAGACATGAGATGACAAGCCTGCTGCTTCTCTTTTCACTGTTCCTCCTAAGGATTGGAGCTGAAAGTGTTATGAAAGTGCTGTAGATAGAATTCAGATATGCGGCCCTGTCAGTCGTGAATGTGCTATGTGGCTGAGCTGTGAAAATCTAAGGACTGCATGGACAAAAAAACAAATCCTTTAGCAGGTAAAACAGCTCCCATGTTTGTTTATCTGCTTGCCTGGAGTTCAGCTTTAAAGAGTAATGCTGATGTGCAAAGTACAACCATCAGTTGCATTCAATCATCTTTTAGCCATAGCAGGTCAGGCAGGTGCCATGGGCCCAGCAACACCGAAGGACCAGGACAGTCTCATTGAATAATGCTTTATACAGGCACCAACAGCATTTGGCATATATGTACAGTGAAACCTTGGATTGTGAGTAACGCGGTTAACGAGTGTTTCGCAATATGAGCACTGTATTTCTAAAAATCCTAACAGTGTTGCCTTGCAAAACGAGCAGGATTCAGGCCAAAGCGGTGTGGCAGTACCACTTTTACCCTAAAGGTGGGGGGGTGCTGGAGCTGAATGGCGCTGATCGCAGCCGATCGTCACCGTTCGGAAATGCACGGAAAGGCCTGAGGACAATTCGTTTGACCTTGGCAAACCTTGGAAAGGCCGAACTGTCCTCGGGCCTTTCCGGCTGTTTCCAAAGGCTCTCCTGCTCCCCCGCCTCTGACCGCATGTGGTATTGCATGCCATTGAAGTCAATGTGGAACAAATTATTTTTGTTTCCATTGACTTCAATGGGGAAACTCGCTTTGATATTCGAGTACTTTGGATTACGAGCATTCTCCTGGAACGAATTATGCTCGTAATCCGGGGTTCCACTGTACATTTCAATTAAGCAAAACTTAATGATAGAGTCTAACCAGTCAGAAGCTCTGCAGTGGTTATACAGTGGGGCTTGGTTAAATATAATGATATTAGACATTCAAAGCTCTATCTGCAATCTGTACATTTCAACCAAACCTTCAAAATCAGCCTGATAGTCCTAGGATTTATACTACAATCAGATTTTACACATTCTACCTTTATTGTACTTACTGGAGTTGTTGGTATAGGAACTGAAAAATAAAAAGACGAATATGGTATTACTATCTAGAATAACGCGGCAAACAACTTACAGCTGTGTATAGCATACTCCTATATAAACATCAGTTAAATATCAACATTCAAACAACACAACAGGTTTATTCAATAATTCAATGTGTCCAACAGATGCCAAAGAGATTTTAAAATGTTAAACGTCAAATGATGGCGACGTGCAGATGTTATGGTGTGCAGCACTTTGCCTTATTAAATAGACCTGATGGGATAGACACATGGGGCCAGATTCAGGTACATCTGCACATTATTGGACCGGCGTAGCGCACCGCCTTTACGTTAGACTGGCGCAATGTAGCCGCGCAATCGCCCTATTCTCGTCGCTTTTACGCAGAAAATTGCGCATGCATAACATTATTTCAGAGGCGTAAGGCGGAGTAATACAAATTGGGAAGGACGTGGGCATGTTACATTGAAATGAGCCGTGACCCCATGCAAATGAAGGGCCGGCCGGCTCGCGCATGCGCGCTTGAAGCAGACCATGGTCAGCACCTCTGTGCGCATGCTCACAACTCGGGAACGGCGCAATCAGTGAAATTGGAAATGGACCCGGGCAACTTAGTGAACTACGCAGACAGCATAAATAGACAGAGACAAACGCACTTTCTTTGCAAAAGTACATCCCTTTGTATCCCTCCCTATACAGCAAGGTGCTTTTGTTCTGTTGTTTATTAGCGTTTGTTTGTTTGTTTGTGACGTGTCTTTGAGAGTGATTTTTGTCTTTTATGTGTTTTCTTTGTTGTTATTTTGTTTAAATTATATTTTTGATGGCCATTTTTTATTTTTGCTGGTCAATTTTTATTTTTTTTGTTCTGTTTGTGTATGATTTGGGAATGTGGGGGTGACATTCCTGCAGGAAAAGGGGTGTCACCCTCAATTTTGGTGGAGAAGGGTTCCCCAGGACCAGGGAGAAGTGATCCCCAGGTCCGTGTGAATGGTGTATGAATGTACAGTGACATAATTGGAGCCTTGGCGTGGCGTTGCTGCTCACAAGTCCTGCATGGTGGACTGGTGCCAATCCAATGTGATGAGGACCGGGATGTGTGTGCTAGGGACCACAGTGGTGTGCATGCATGCATTCTCATTGTGCCATGATTAATGTGTGTGTTTAACGTGCAAAGATGCATAATGTGAGCTGGCATGAGATGGGGTCATGAGATGGGGTCCCAGTGCATATGCAGAGTCACCTTGAAGGGAAAAGACAGGAGGATGTTAGTAGTGAATGTGCCCCTTGTGATGTGTGCATCATGGGGGGGGGCAGTCATGCCTGCCACCCATGTCACTCACCAACCAGCCAGCTGTCCCCATACATGTTCTGTTTGCAATCTGTGGGGATGGGGCTCTGATTGTATATGTAGCTGTCATGGGTGTCATGGGTAGTGTCATGTGTTGGGCTGGTGATGTCTTCCTGCAGGGTTGTGGGTAATTCCATGATGGCATGAGGGGTGAATCTGAAGATGCGAGACACCTCAGAATCACCCATGCCATAGATGTCTAGGCTTGTGTGATATATCCTCTCCCATGAAGAGTGAAGAGTGAGGGGCTTGTATCAGCTAAGAATATTGTATTAGATCAGATTAAATTGAAAAGTTTATATAAGCCAACATTTTTTTTTTGAAAAAATAAAAATAAAAATCCTGTGCCCTCCTCAGTGCCCTCCTCAGTGCCCTCCTCCTTCTTTGCTCATCTAAAGTCAGTAGTATAGCTATGAGCATGGATGACACTGGCATGTTGGCATACAGTTTGTTGGGCAACACGTGTGACTGCTCAGCTCCTCACTAACATTGTTGCTTTATCTGACATGTAGACGAATTTTGTAATTTTAGATCAGCTTTTATATGGTCTAATTTTAGACAGGACATTTAGCTGTTGCGCACAGCACGTAGCCTGCGCTGCACCAACGTTCTTTTGTGGATCCCTGTAACTCTCTCATTAGCATATTTGAATAGCAAATCAATGGTGTGCCTAGCGCAGTTTTGCGCGGACGGATGCGCCTGTCTAGCGAAATTACGCTGGACAAAAAAAAGTAGATTTCTTGCGTATCTCGTTTTGGGGATGCCGTGCATCGAAAGGCACGCGCACAATTAGACTTACCTCTAATTTTCTCTAATTACAATAAGGTCAGATTTCCCGTGTAAGACCTTCAGGGCATATTTTGTAAAATGTGATAATACCAAATACCGTATTTTTCGCAATATAAGACGCACTTTTTCCCACCCCAAAAACGGGGTGAAAAGTCCCTGCGTCTTATAGTGTGAATACTGACCAGGCACTGACCCCCCGTCGCCGCCGGTGCCGTGTCAAAATCCCTCTCTCCTCTGTGAAGGAGAGAGGACAGAATACGAGGCATATCCTAGCAAGGGCATACCAAGAGGGAGCGGGGGGAGACATTTTGCTGTGATGTCAGTAGCGGTGCTATGGAGGTGCACTCTGCACCCAGGTCGGGTGTCACCCGCCAGGGGTGACACCATCCTGAAGGCAGTGAGAGCCTTTGCTGGGGTTTTTTTTTCAGCAGAACTCCCCCCCCCCACCTTCCGGCGCCGTGGTCTAGTCCTGTCTGACTTCCTGCTCCTTCCCCCACAGCTTCTGCTGTAAACGATTTTTCCCAGTCCTCATTTCTAGCTGCTTCCTGGGTACATCTGAGCCAGCCAGAGGGGATTATAATGGCAGTGTCCTCCACTGCCTGAGGTGAGCCCTTGATAAGGGGATGGGAGGTGTGATCTTAAGGGGTGTTTGTGTCTGCCCTGCTACCCTGAGCTGATCTGGGAAGGGGGGGAGGCTGCTGTGTCCACCACCATCACCACCAGATATAGTGTAGCTCAGCTGATTTGATAGGTGGGATGGTATTGCTGTGTGTCCACCACCCACCTATAGTAGTAGTATAATATAAAATATTTGAGTACACCATTTGGTTCAGAATATTTTTTTTTCTTGTGTTCCTCCTCTAAAACCTAGGTGCGTCTTATGGTCAGGTGAGTCTTATACAGCGAAAAATACGGTAGTTTGCAGAATTTGTTAAAAGACAGATTCAGTTAGATAATCCTAAAAGAGAATATTAAGGACATCGGTGTTCTTCTGCACTTCTCTTGATCTTCAAATACTTTTTTGCTCTCTATTACTTTGTTATTTCTGTCTACTTGCTGTAGCATGTGTTTTCTAATACAAAGCTTTTCTTTAAAGCTAAAGAACGCAACAAAATAAGATAATGAATGTCAGCACTTACTGCAGAAGACTGCCTTGCAGCAAGGGTCTTCAGTTGGACTTTGAATCTTATACTCATTTTCTCCACATGGGGGTTCAGGAGCGCAGGTTACGTGTCTACATGGTGGCTACAATATAGAGAGTTGTACAATTTTAGTGGTCATAGGAACATGTTATGGGGTACAATTATCGCTACTAGGCATGCTTAGGAAAATTCTTGTTTGCATGTACTTTGCAATCTAATCTAATGTCAAAGCTTAAAATTAAAACATTTTAAATGTATTTTTAGTGCTTTTAAAAGCACTACAAAGGTGCAAAATGGAGGCCTTATAACAGTTAATTTGTGTACAATACATAACAACATAATATGTGGCACTGAATGCACATTACTACTCGGGCATAAAGTGCATGCTGTGACTATTATCTAGTACAATGAAAGCACACCAACACACAATATTACGAATGTTTGTGAATATTCCAACACATTTTGGGCAAAGTAAAATCCCCTTTTCAATGATAATTACAATGTTAATTTAAAACCCCTCCCACACTGAAATAAAATAGATTAAATGAGCAGTCTACCCAAAAATTATATTCTAGTAATAGATGAATAATTTTGGCAGAATTTCTAATTTTTCTTATTTTGGGGGGCTCTGGTGGTCAGCTATTCTCTACCAAATTCCTGAACTCACCTCACTATTTGGTCCAATACTATAGAGTTATGCTCACATTGATGGGTGCTAATTATTCATATATTTCCTACAGTATTAGAAATATTATAATAAAATTAGCATGACACCCATTTTAAGCTTTACAATGGCCATATGAAAAGGTGGTGCCAGAAACTGTGGTGGGGATATCTTGCCAATGGAGGACACCCTGCAAATAAGTTCTGATATTCATCCAAAAGTATGATCCTTGGGTGGACTTTAATATAAAGTTTATTGACTGGTGAAAACTTACAGGAGGTGGGGTTGGTGGAGGTGCTGAAAAAGATTAAAAAAAAGTACACAAATCAGCATTAGAAAATAGTATTAAGCAAATTGTAAAGTAGCACAATAACCAATCACAATTTATTCTATTTTCTAGTAATATGGTTCAAGGAAACTAATGTCTGATTTGTTGTTGTGGGGGTCAATCTGCTTTGCGCGCTCTTACCAAATTAAGGTCACAACATATTTCTGACCGAGGTCAGATGGACACTGGGCACTCATGAGCTTTTTTTTTTTAACTTGCACCTATGGCAATCAAGGCAAAGGATCTCCCCTCTGAACCTCCTGGCCCTGCCCTGCCACAGAGTTGCACTCTGCCTGCTCCATTTTTCAGAATTTAAGATTACAACCAGAGAAAATGGGTGCCACTGGAAATGCTGAGATATCACTGCTGGAGCAGAAGAAGTAATATTACAGGAAGTGTATCATTCAATCTGCCAGCATTCTGAGATAAAGTTAAGCTTAACCCAAGGCAAAAATGCCAAAGAACATTCCCCCATCCCCAAATAATAAACTGACAGAATTAAATAGTTTCCAGTAAGACACATAGGGCCAGATTCAGGTAGGATAGCGGATCTTTATTCTGGCGTAGCGTTCGTCATTTACGTTACTCCGCCGAAACTTTAGGAGCAAGTATTGTATTCACAAAGAACTTGCGATTAAAGTTGCGACGGTGTAGCAAAAATGAGCCGGCGGAATTCAAATTGGGCGAGTAGGGGGCGTGTAGTATTTAAACTAGGCGAGATCCCGCGGCGAACGTACTGCGCATGCGTCAGCTGTCAATGTATCCCAGTGTGCATGCTCCAAATTCTGTCGGTGTTTTCGTCGTCAACGTCAATGACGTCAATCCCCATTCATGGACGAGTTACGCAAACGACGTAAAACTTTTTCAATTCGACGCGATCACGACGGCCATACTTAACATAGGATACTCCACCTAGGGGGCATGTTTTTCTTTACGTCACTTATCTCTTACAGAAACTTCGGAAAGTCACTGCGTCGGGCCCGCGTGCGATCGTGAATTGCCGTATCTCGCTGATTTACATATTCTCGGCGTAAATCAGCGGGAACGCCCCGAGCGGCCATTTTAAAATTGCAGTTTCGATACGATGGCGAAATACAATTACGCCGCTCGTATCTGAACTCAATCCCGGCGTATCTTGTTTTTTGACTACAGAAAACAGATACGACGGCGTAAGTTAGAAGTTACGCGGCTTATCGACAGATAAGCCACGTAACTTCTACCTGAATCTGACCCATACACTATATCATCTAATAATATATGATCAAAAACACTACCTGCAAGTGTCCAGGCCTGTCCCAGACAGTAAAGCTTGGCTTTACTGACTCATATAAAGTATAACTAATATTTTTCAGCTTAGAATAATTACCAAATTATAATTTGCATTGGAAGAAGTAAAGCTCTATTCTGAATGATTACTAACAATAGCAAAGACAGTATGTCACTCAGACAAGGTCTGCTGAAAAGTTCCCTCACTCTTCTGCTATAAAGACACTTACGACATTGATAATCGGGACAGCACTGTGTTTCAGGATCCCCAAGCAGCAGTGGTGGCCTGTTATCATCACATGTGGGAATATAGCATTTCTCTTGACATTCTGCATGAAAAGAATATTCAACACCTTAAACAGTGAGCAAGTATTAAATGAACACAAAATTGGCATTTCAAAATGAAAGGTAAAGTACAGTCAGACATGTTACACAGACAAGGGCTCTCATACACCGCTTTGATGCTGGCTATCTAGCCTGAAATGGAGATAGGCAGTTTGGAATAATCCTGTATATTAGTGGTCATCAACCCTGTCCTCAGGGCCCACTAACAGGCCAGGTTTGCAAAATAGCTGAAATACATGACAGGTGATATAATTTTCTGCTCAGTGATTGCAGTATTCTAGTCTGCATCTCCCCAAGGTAATGCATACAATCTGGCCAGTATATGATTGCACAGTCGGCCATGCTGCATAAAGAATAATTGGTATGGCTCAACTTACTACACTTAGAACTGGAGTAAATGGGTATTGGGAATGATGGTGTTTTTGTGATAAAAGGAAACAACCTTCTGTTTTAAGAAGGCACTGGCATGCTTTAGAGTAAAATGAAAACTGTGCATAAACTGAACATTCTTTTTTTATTTTTACTTCTTCTTTACTACGGTGTTATCTAACAAAAAAGTCAACTTACGGCATTCAATAACTGGACAACAGCGAGTGGCAGAAGAAGGTTCCATTACTACTGGGACTGAATCCATCTTAGTACAAGTCACAGGAGGACAGAGCACATTCAAGCATGGTGGCTTTTGGAAACAAAAATACAATTATGTGTAAGTGTCTGCACATATGTGTAAAATCATAAAATATAGGAAAAAGTGTTAGTAGTAACTGAAAGGTAATCCAACCAAAAGTATTATTATCTTTGACCTAGTTTCCGTTCAAAGAAAGGATTCGTTATTAAAGTGGACCTGAACTCATTTATTATCTGATAGGGAAACATCTAAAAAATATTTTATTTTTTGCACCTAAGCGGCCTCTCAAAAAAGGTTATCTGTCTTAAATTCCTCCAGGAAAAGAGCAGATCACTTCCTGACATGCGACAGTTTCCAAGCAACCCTGTCTTATAACCTCATAGCTTTATATCTGCAATGTGAGATCATCTAAGGCGCAGTTGCCTCTGACTTTTAGATAGTTTCATGAGTTTTGGAGTGAGAATTGAATTGTCACTACTGTGCTGCTCACTCTTCTGTTTTCAGGAAAGGGAGTTTTGTCTGAAGGCACGCAGTGCAAGAATCTCCCTGAATCTCCCTTCATTCATTCTTTGGATCTGTGCTTCCTACACCTCTCTTCCTGTTTATTGATTATTGCCCCACCGTTATCAGATCACCAGTCATCTGTTAACATGAGTAGGCAAGGCCCTGTTGTTTTATCAAATGACAGTCTCCACATTGTCTCTATGTCAGTAGAGAGAATAGGAATAGGTAATTAGAAGAGGGAAGGTCTGGAAAGCCGCACTCCAATAAAAACGCCTTTATTGTACAAAATCACAAAAGTACAAACCACAGCAGGGTATATATATGCCAGCCTATGTATTTCTTTCAATGTATATTCAGGACTTTACCTGAGCTCCGGACTCCACACTGCTTCCTTAGCACATTGACAAAATGATATATACATTATAAAGATAACAACTTGCATAACTTACTGGAGGTGTAGGTAGAGCGGGTGTCGTCTATGAATGAACAAAATGAAAGATGTCATGTTAAAATGTTGTGACAACAGACACATTTTGTATCAAATATCAAATGTTGAATTTTAAAGAATCACATTATTGTGCAGGATTTTAAATTCCATATTAACTTTTTAGTTTAATTTACTCATTGCATTTTCATGCTCTGTTTATAGCATTATTTATCATGTATTTTCTTGTCTCAATATTTTATTCATCCAGAAATGTAGATGGTAAGCAAGCATATTTAGAGAATATAATGAAATATAATTTGGAAGATATTATATTAAAAACAATAGCTTCAACAACAGAAGAAAAAGTATACATTATAATGATTTAAAGGAAAAATATAATAAAAACAGCAACTTGAAAATGATGTTTCATGTTGGTAGAATATTGAGTAATGACTTACAGTCTCGGGTAGAGGTGGCTGTTGTGTTGTTGGTTCTGCTAAAATGTAAAGAGACAAAATATCAGCTCTAGATACTTTCACAGAAACACAGCACCACACTATATTAGGGGGGAAAACATGCTCAAACTACAGTACATGACCAATTTGTGTTTTCCTTGCATTATGAGAGCAGCTAACAGAAAACTGTTAGCCCCCAAAGTAAATCATGTTGACACCCAGCAGTGTAGGGAGGTTTGTAATGTATGATTTTCTGATGATTTTCTGCAATTATCAGAGGAGGTCATATTTGGTAAGCATGGATGCATGGATGTTATTGCAAGATATTTTTATCATGATGATGATTGAATTTAAAATCAGAGTTCTTTTTGGCAGATCTTGAAGTAATGTAAATTACCAATATATATATATATATATATATATATATATATATATATATATATATATATATATATATATATATATATATAATAAAAACGTGTCATACTTACCTGCTCTGTTTAATCGTTTTGCACAGAGCAGCCCCAATCCTCCTTTTCTGGGATACCCCTGCAGTGCTCCTGGTTCCTCTGCTCATTCACACATTTCAGGGTTTGGCCCCACCCCCCCACTCCCTCCTCATTGGCTTGGATTGACAGCAGCAGGAGCCAATGACACCTGATGTTGTCTTTAAATCAAAGGCGAGGGAGAGAGCAGAGAGAGTTGCTGCTGCCGTGCACATTGCTGGATTGAGACTGGGCTCAGGTAAGTATAAGGGGGAAGGGGCTGCATGGAGAAGGTTTTTTACCTTAATGCAGAGATATGTTAAGGTCAAAAAAAATATACTGCCCTAAGAGTCACTTTAAGGCCGGTGAAGGTCTAAAGCAATAAAGTAAAACTGTGTTCACTTCAATTTTTTTATTTCCTTTGTACAAGTTACTCAGAACAAACACGGATTTGTCTTAGTCAAATGAACATTCACTATCTTTTTAGCAAAAAAAAAAAAAACCTGCAGTGTCAATTATAATTTATCTATCTGCTGAGACCTACCCAACACATGAATATTCAAATAAATTCTCATGAGAAACCCTCCAATCTCAATTAATAAGCGTAGGAACCAGACTAATAGCTTGTCTCAATACCATAATCCTGGGAAAGAAAAGACTGGAAATATGTAAACTATTTCATTTTTATCATCCCTTAGTGAGGCAGTTTTCCGTTGGCACCATATTTCAAATATTGTAGTATATCTACATGGCTGATGTATAAGGACCCATAAACAGTGCTTGTTTTTTTTTTTAAGGGGCCAGTCTAGATGTAAATGGTATTTCCTTGAGGTCTTCTTTAAAGTGGTAGTAAACCCATGTACAACAAAATGTTTCTTCATGCAAGACAACATCATAATGTGCTAGTATGCACCACGTACTTGCACATTATGAGAGACTTACTTTGAAATTATGCCCTCCAGTGACGCGCTGTCATTGCTGTTACTGCTGCAAAGGCTTCCTTTTTCACACAGTGAAATGACTGAGCAGCGATCACCTCTATCACGTCTCTCAAGTCTCTAGCACAGTACACAGCTCTGAAGGAATAGCACAGGCACTCTATTACTTCAGAGAGCATGCACTGATGATGTCACCATCTGCTGCCCACTAGAATATCTCCTAAATTAGGAGATATTCCCTTTATTTACAGGTAAGCTTTATTATAAGCTTACCTGTAGGTAAAAATAAATGAAGAGCGTTTACTACCTCTTTAATCATGGAAAACATGTGTATAATTACTTACGACATTCGTATATTGGACAACACTCTGTATCCAGGTTGAAGTTCACAATTGGCTGCATATCCCCACAGTAGGGCGCTGATGGGCATGGATCACACTCTATAAAAATTAAAAAAAACATTTATGCACATTTTATCAGACAACATTTTTGAAGTGTGTAGTCAAAATTAAGTCCTGGAGATTAACCTTTACTACATACAGGAAGCTACATCATTTACATGGTAACACTGAATGTTCTCTTAGCTTGATTAGTCTAGTGAAGTGCATTTTGATTTTTTTTCCCCCATGTGCAATAATTCAGGAAGTTACATTTTGCTTGCACATGAAATCATTTTTGAAGTGAGCATTGTCTCACTAACTGTGTTAATATTCTCTTTGTAAAGTGACATTGCTCTATCCATCTACTTAGAAAGCCAAATTACCAATTTTGCTCTTTAGGAAGGTCACTAGTGAGTTTGCATCATAGAGAAGGTGTCTGAAGGCAAACACCTTCTGCTCTGCTCTTTCACATAGTGCTCTGTGACCCCACTATCATTAAAGCATTCTGGACTAGACTTTGAATTTTAAATATAAAGATAAAAAGTAGATAAGAAAACCTGAATAACTCAAAAACTTAAAATCGTTTGTTTCCTTCTAATCTGCTATAAAAATAGTCCACAATCACACTTACGACATTCATAGGCTGGACAGCAAGGGTCGGAGGTGGGAACCTGGACTGCTCTTTCTCCATTCCGTAAGCACACAGGCACAGGTGTGCATGTGATACCGTGACATGCGTGCTGGAAAAGATACAAAGAATAAAATGTTGGTTGGCACACATTATTGTTATCATTTATACTAATGTAATTTGGTGAAATATTACTTAAGTCATAATGGTACTTACAACAGTTGTAGTTGATACCGCTGAAGGAGTAGTTGGTGGTGGAGGTGGAGGTACTGTTAAAAATGATACATTTTTCAGTAAACAAGAAGCTATACTACTACTAAAATTACCAGATTCATGTTCTGGGATGTGTCTTCCATATGAGCACTGCTGAAAATATCCTACAGATCTGTGAAGTTAGATTCCTTAGCACAAATAAAATACACACTGCTGTTTTAGTTTCAGGTACTGGAGTCCTATTGACAGGAAACTCCCCCATCTCTACATGTCCTACCCCCTTTTATCCAGCTGTGTTTAACTGTGTATAGCATACGCTATATAAACATCAGTTAAATATTAACATCCAAACAACACAACAGGTGTATTCAATAAGACAAAACATGCAAAACGAAAGGTGCAGTGACCAATAGCCATCAATCAGATTTTAAAATGTTAAACGTTAAATGATAGCTAGGTGAAGATTTAATGGATTGCAGCACTTTGCCTCATGGAACAGACCTTATGGGATAGACACACAAACTATATTGATACAGCTGGAAGAGTAGTTGGTGGTGGAGAAGGTGGTACTTTTAGAAAATTATACATTTTTTATTAAACAGGAAACTATACTGCTACTAATATTATCAGATGAATGTTCTGAGATGTGTCTTTCATGTGAGCACTGCTGCAAGAATGTCCTACGACATCTAGGAAATGAGATTCCTTGGCACAAATGCAATGCTCACTGCTGTTTAGTTTTAGGTACTGGAATTCTATTGACAGGAAACGCCAACATCTTTCTACTATGTCCTACCCCCTTTTATCCAGCTGTGTCATGACTGACAAAAACACACACCTTGACTTCACACATGATGGGGGGGGGGGGGGGGCAGTGTGAACAGTGTAAGTTTAGGCTAAATGTACTTCTAGTAATGTAGTTCTAGCAATGTACTTACTACAAATGTATGAGGGACAGCAAGAATTCTCTGAGCTTGGCATCTCTACTGCTTTTTCGCCATCTTTACAGTCTGCTGGTGGGCATCCGCTGCTTTCACAAGGCTGTAGGACGTAAGAGTTACAAAATCAGATCACTTTCATTTGACAGTCAATATACACAACATCTTAGAGATAGGAGAACATTTTAATCTCAGGTTGGAAAGGGATTTTGGTACCGTAGAGGTTATAAATATAATGTGAGGTGCCATATAAATCTATGAAGGTTCTCTGTACATGTACGGCCAATACGTCAGAGGCATACGGGACTTAAAGCATTAGAAGAGGCTACAGCTGTGCTATTGAGGTCAGTAAATAGGGGAGGCAAAAGGTTTTAGAAGGCTACAGAGGGTTGGCTAGTTTTTAGTTTTGTTAAACCCTAAAACCTTGCTCTCAATAAACTACATTTACACTAGGATCTCAATGTGGAATACTACTGATCTTACACTGATTATTTTATATGCTATCCTATCAATTTGGTCATCAGGAAATATAAAAATAAACTTACTGTTACAGATGCAGGGGGAGTCTGTAAAAAAAAAGTATACATAAATATTGATATACAGTATATTTTATGAATGGCAATATTAAACCCCTGCTGCAAAAAGCAAATGAATAAAAACCTATTGCATAGGTATAGGCACCATAAGATGCCAGTGCATACCAGTACACACCACAGATAGGTGCCAGTGCTTCCCAATACTTCCGCCTCTTTATAGGTAGATTAGGCAGAGTGACACAGGATTGCACTATGGTGGTGGTGTTGGGCAAATGCCTGCTTATTCGTACCAGGAAATTTGTCTTTTGCTGATCACATTCACTCTTGAACTCTTTTTGGCTTTTGATATGCACTGAAACTTTATGATACCTAAAGTGATGTGACCGTTTTTAATATGTATTTTTGGATATATTTTTTTTATTTAAAATGTTTGCAATCAGGGAAGAGTACAAAGAACACATGTATGCACGTAACTAACAACAATATATGATACAAATAATAGGTGTTAAAACACCTAAAAAAAAGCAAATATCATTGAAGGATTTGTCCATCACAGTTTTACTTTAAATTTGAACTTCTTGGAGATTGAAATACACTCACACGGCTCATGTGTAAGGTAAAGTCTACAGGCGTGGAAAGATCAGTTTCTAAATGGATAGAAAACTGGCCTAAAGACAGGATTCAGAGAGTAATGGTTAATGACTCTTACTCTGAATGGTGTAAGGTTATCAGTGGTGTACCCCAAGGTTCATTGTTGGGACCCTTACTTTATTATATCTTTATAAATGATATAGAGCCTAGGATTAAACGTACAATTTCTGTCTTTGCAGATGACACTAAGCCATGTAGTGGAATAACGTCCTTGTACATGTACAAATACATAAGTGCTCCATATAGTGAACTTGGTGTTGAGTTATTCATTTTAAGATCATCACAGAGGACAAGGGGGAACTCTTTACGTCTACAGGAAAAAACATTTCATCTACAAATACAGAAAAGTTTCTTCACAGTAAACCTGTGAAAATATGGAATATACTCTCTCCAGATGTGTTTCTGGCCAGCTCAGTAGATTGCTTTAAAAAAGGCCTGGATTCTTTCCTAAATGTACATAATATAACTGGGTACTAATATTTATAGGTAAGATCCAGGGACAATCCGATTCCCTATCGGGAGATCAGGAAATATTTTTTTCCTCTGCTATAGCAAAATGGATCATGCTTTTCTGGGTTTTTCGCCTTCCTTTGAATCAACTATGGGTATAGGATTGTGTATATGGGATTGTATTTTTTGGTTGAACTAGATGAACTTATGTCTTTATTCAACCTGACTAACTAGGTAACATTAATTCAGCTCTGTGTTCATTTATACATTAGTAAATGTATATGTTTAAATGCAAACGGTTTAAGTAGCTTGAATCTGACCTTGAAACCTGTTGCAATTCCTGCACAGAAAAGTTCAGACTGAGAGATGCAGAAGCAGAACAAGGAGACAAAAGACAAATTACATGCTAACAGAAGGAGAGAAGATGTGACAGAGACATGAGATGACAAGCCTGCTGCTTCTCTTTTCACTGTTTCTCCTAAGGATTAGAGCTGAAAGTGTTATAAAACTGCTGTAGATAGAATTCAGATATCCGGCCCTGTCAGTCATGAATGTGCTATGTGGCTGAGCTGTGAAAATCTAAAGACTGCATGGGCAAAAAGACAAATTCTTTAGCAGGTAAAACAGCTCCCATGTATGCATTTCATCTGTTTGTTTATCTGCTTGCCTGGAGTTCAGCTTTGAAACAAGTAATGATGATGTGAAAAGTACAACCATCCGTTGCATTCAATCATCTTTTAGCCATAGCAAGTCAGGCAGGTGCCATGGGCCCTGCAGCACAGAAGGACCAGGACAGTCTCATTGAATAATGCTTTATACAGGCACCAACAGCATTTGGCATATATGTTTGAAATGTATGTACATTTCAATAAAACACGACTCAATGATACAATCTAACCAGTCAGAAGCTCTGCAGTGGTTATACAGGGGGGCTTGGTTAAGTCTAATGATATTTGACATTCAAAGCTCTACCTGCAATCCGTACATTTCAACCAAACCTTCAAAATCAGCCCGATAGTCCTAGGATTTATACTACAATCAGATTTTACACATTCTACCTTTTTTTGTACTTACTGGAGTTGTTGGTATAGGAACTGAAAAATAAAAAGAGGAATATGGTATTACTATCTAGAATAACTCAGCAAGCAACTTACAGCTGTGTATAGAATACTCTATATAAACATCAGTTAAATAGCAACATTCAAACAACACAACAGGTTTATTCAATAATTTAATGTGACCAACAGACACCAAAGCGTTTTTAAAATGTTAAAAGTCAAATGTTGGCGATGTGCAGAGGTTATGGTGTGCAGCGCTTTGCCTTATTGAATAGACTTGATGGGATAGACATATGGACTACATTTATTTATTTAGTCATCTAGAGGAGGAATGGCAAATCACCACCTGGGCAGAGTTCATCTTACAACCAAGGACCAACACTGACCGTATACATCACTGTTTATAACAGACAAAACAGCATAGTCCCTGTACACAGGTCCTGCAAAATGTGTGAATTATAAACATCATTCCACAGATTTCAGAAAGAGCGGAAACATTAATGACTACCCTAAATTGTAATAATACTGTAATTATGATTGCTTTCTCTAAAATATGTTTTCCTTGATCTAATATATTTACAGAAAAATCTTGTATTTTAAATGTATATGTGCAGCATTTTCCCTTTATATAATTTGCAATGTCTCTTTTAATTTGCTAGTTAATGTGACTATAATAACAGATATGCTGGAAATGTAAACCAGCATCAGATTGCCAAAGGCTAGTGAAGCATCAACAATGAATATGCAGGAATATGTCTGATTTTTTTTTTGCCTTCCTCGATTTCTTCAAATTTTCTTTCTAATTACAATAAGGTCAGATTTTCTGTGTATGACCTTCAGGGTATATTTTATAAAATGCGATTATAACAAATAGGTTGTAGAATCTGTTAAAAGACAGATTCAGGTAGATAACACTAAAAGAGAATATTAGTGTTCTTCTGCACTTCTCTTGATCTTCAAATATTTGTTTGCTCTCTATTACTTGTTTTACTGTGTTTTCTGTATACTTGCTGACACATGTGATTTTGAATATAAAGCTTTTCTTTAAAGATAAAAAATGCAACAACAAAAGATAATGAATGTCAGCACTTACTGCAGAGGAATGACGTGCAGCAAGGGTCTTCATTTGGTCTTTGAATCTTATACTCATTTTCTCCACATATGGGTTCAGGAGCGCAGGTAACGTGTCTACATGGTGGCTACAATATAGAGCAAGTTGTACAATTTTAGTGGTCATATGAACATGTTATGGGGTAAAATTATCACTAATAGGCATGCTTAGGAAAAGTCTTGTTTGCATGTACTTTGTAATCTAATCTAATGTCAAAGTTTGCAATGAAAACATTTTTAAATGTATTTTTAGTGCTATTAAACGTACTACGAAGGTGCAAAATGGAGGCCCTATAACAGTTAATTTGTGTACAATACAAAACAACATAACATGTGGCACTGAATGCACATCACTACTCAGGCATAAAGTGCATGCTGGGAATACTATCTAGTACAATGAAAGCACACCAACACACATGTATTCACAATATTACGAATGTTTGTGAATATTCCAACTACTTGAGCTGATTGTAGCCGTATTAGTGCAATTGTGACAGAGAAAATTGAGTACTGTCCGTGATACTTATATGTTACTGCAAATGAAAAAATGTATCACTGACAGTACTCAATTTTCTCTGGATATTCCAACACATTTTGGGCAAAGTAGTATCCCCTTTTCAATTATATTTACAATGTGAATTTGAAACCCCTCCCCCGTTCATTAAATGAGCAGTCTACCCAAAAATGATATTCTAGTAATAGATGAATAATTTTGGCAGAATTTCAAATTTTTCTTATTATGGGGGGCTCTGGTGGTCAGATATTCTCTCCCAAATTCCTGAACTCACCCCACTACTTGGTCCTATACTATAGAGTTATGCTCACATTGATGGGTGCTAATTATTTATATATTTTCTACAGTATTAGAAAAAATGTAATAAAGTTAGCATGACGCCCATTTTAAGCTTTACAATGGCCATATGGAAAGGTGGTGCCAGAAACTGTGGTGGGGATATCTTGCCAATGGAGGACACCCTGCAAATAAGTTCTGATATTCATCCAAAAGTATGATCCTTGGGTGGACTTTAATATAAAGTTTATTGACTGGTGAAAACTTACAGGAGGTGGGGTTGGTGGAGGTGCTGAAAAAGATAAAAAAAAGTACACAAACCAGCATTAGAAAATAGTATTAAGCAAATTGTAAAGTAGCACAATAACCAATCACAATTTATTCTATTTTCTAGTAATATGGTTCAAGGAAGCTAATGTCTGATTTGTTGTTGTGGGGGTCACTCTGCTTTGCGTGCGCTTACCAAATTAAGGTCACAATATATTTCTGATCGAGGTCAGATAGGCACTGGGCACTCATGAGCTTTTTTTTTAACTTGCACCTATGGCAATCAAGGCAAAGGATCTCCCATCTGAACCTCCTGGCCCTGCCCTGCCACAGAGTTGCACTCTGCCTGCTCCATTTTTCAGAATTTAAGATTACAACCAGAGAAAACGGGTGCCACTGGAAATGCTGAGATATCACTGCTGGAGCAGAAGAAGTAATAATACAGGAAGTGTATCATTCAATCTGTCAGCATTCTGAGATAAAGTTAAGCTTAACATAAGGCAAAAATGCCAAAGAACATTCCCCCATCCCCAAATAAGTAACTTATAATAAACTGACAGAATTAAATAGTTTCCAGTAAGACACATACAGTATATCATCTAATAATATATGATCAAAAACACTACCTGCAAGTGTCCAGGCCTGTCCCAAACAGTAAAGCTTTGCTTTACTGACTCATATAAAGTATAACTAATATTTTTAGCTTAGAATAATTACCAAATTATAATTTGCATTGGAAGAAATAAAGCTCTATTCTGAATGATTACTAACAATAGCAAAGGCAGTATGTCACTCAGGCAAGGTCTGCTGAAAAGTTCCCTCACTCTTCTGCTATAAAGACACTTACGACATTGATACTCGGGACAGCACTCGGTTTCAGGATCCCCAAGCAACACCGGTGGCCTGTTATCATCACATGTGGGAATATAGCATTTCTCTTGACATTCTGCATGAAAAGAATAAACAACACCTTAAACAGTGAGCAAGTATTAAATGAACAAGAAATTGTCATTTCAAAATGAAAGGTAAAGTACAGTCAGAAATGTTACACAGACAAGGGCTCTCATACACTGCTTTGATGCTGGCCATCTAGCCTGAAATGGAGATAGGCAGTTTGGAATAATACTGTATATTAGTGGTCATCAACCCTGTTCTTAGGGCCCACTAACAGGCCAGGTTTGCAAAATAGCTGAAATACATGACAGGTGATATAATTTTCTGTTCAGTGATTGCAGTATTCTAGTCTGCATCTCCCCAAGGTTATACATACAATCTGGCCTGTATATGATTGCACAGTTGGCCATGCTGCATAAAGAATAATTGGTATGGCTCAACTTACTACACTTAGAACTGGAGTAAATGGGTATTGGGAATGATGGTGTTTTTGTGATAAAAGGAAACAACCTTCTGTTTTAAGAAGGCACTGGCATGCTTTAGAGTAAAATGAAAACTGTGCATAAACTGAACAATTCTTTCTTTATTTTTACTTGTTCTTTACTACGGTGTTATCTAACAAAAAAGTCAACTTACGGCATTCAATAACTGGACAACAGCGAGTGGCAGAAGAAGGTTCCATTACTACTGGGACTGAATCCATCTTCGTACAAGTCACAGGAGGACAGAGCACATTCAAGCATGGTGGCTATTGGAAACAAAAATACAATTATGTGTAAGTGTCTGCACATATGTGTAAAATCATAAAATATAGGAAAAAGTGTTAGTAGTAACTGAAAGGAAATCCAACCAAAAGTATTATTTCCTTTGACCTAGTTTCTGTTCAAAGAAAGGATTCGTTATTAAAGTGGACCTGAACTCATTTATTATCTGATAGGGAAACATCTAAAAAATATTTTATTTTTTGCACCTAAGCGGCCTCTCAAAAAAGGTTATCTGTCTTAAATTCCTCCAGGAAAAGAGCAGATCACTTCCTGACATGCGACAATTTCCAAGCAACCCTGTCTTATACCCTCATAGCTTTATATCTGCAATGTGAGATCATCTAAGGCGCTGTTGCCTCTGACTTTTAGATAGTTTCATGAGTTTTGGAGTGAGAATTGAATTGTCACTACTGTGCTGCTCACTCTTCTGTCTTCAGGAAAGGGAGTTTTGTCAGGAAAGGGAGTTTTGCCTGTTTTATCAAATGACAGCCTCCACGTTGTCTTTATGTCAGTAGTGAGAATAGGAATAGGTAATTAGAAGAGGGAAGGTCTGGAAAGCTGCACTCCAATAAAAACGCCTTTATTGTACAAAATCTTAAAAGTACAAACCACAGCAGGGTATATATATGCCAGCCTATGTATTTCTCTCAATGTATATTCTGGACTTTACCTGAGCTCCGGACTCCACACTGCTTCCTTAGCACATTGACAAAATGATATATACATTATAAAGACAACAACTTGCATAACTTACTGGAGGTGTAGGTAGAGCGGGTGTCGTCTATGAATGAACAAAATGAAAGATGTCATGTTAAAATGCAGTCATATTTTGTCAGCGTTGTGACAACAGACACATTTTGTATCAAATATCAAATGTCAAATTTTAAAGAATCACATTATTGTGCAGGATTTTAAATTCCATATTAACTTTTTAGTTTAATTTACTCATTGCATTGACATGCTCTGTTTATAGCATTATTTATCATGTATTTTCTTGTCTCAATATTTTATTCATCCAGAAATGTAGATGGTAAGCAAGCATATTTAGAGAATATAATGAAATATAATTTGGGTGATATTATATTAAAAACAATAGCTTCAACAACAGAAGAAAAAGTATACATTATAATGATTTAAAGGAAAAATATAATAAAAACAGCAACTTGAAAATGATGTTTAATGTTGGTAGAATATTGAGTAATGACTTACAGTCTCGGGTAGAGGTGGCTGTTGTGTTGTTGGTTCTGCTAAAATGTAAAGAGACAAAATATCAGCTCTAGATACTTTTACAGAAACACAGCACCACTCTATATTAGGGGGGAAAACATGCTCAAACTACAGTACATGACCAATTTGTGATTTCCTTGCATTATGAGAGCAGCTAACACAAAAACTGTTAGCCCCCAAAGTAAATCATGTTGACACCCAGCAGTGTGGGGAGGTTTGTAATGTATGATTTTCTGATGATTTTCTGCAATTATCAGAGAAGGTAATATTTGGTAAGCATGGATGCATGGATGTTATTGCAAGATATTTTTACCATGATGATGATTGAATTTAAATTCAGAGTTCTTTTTGGCAGATCTTTAAGTAATGTAAATTACCAATATATATATATTTTTTAATAAAAACGTGTCATACTTACTTGCTCTGTTTAATCGTTTTGCACAGAGCAGCCCCAATCCTCCTTTTCTGGGATACCCCTGCAGTGTGCTGGTTCCTCCGCTCAGCCACACATTTCAGGGTTTGGCCCCACCCCCCCACTCCCTCCTCATTGGCTTGGATTGACAACAGCAGGAGCCAATGACACCTGATGTTGTCTTTAAATCAAAGGGGAGGGAGAGAGCAGAGAGAGTTGCTGCTGCCGTGCACATTGCTGGATTGAGACTGGGCTCAGGTAAGTATAAGGGGGAAGGGGCTGCATGGTTTTTTACCTTAATGCAGAGAATATGTTAAGATCAAAAAAAATATACTGCCCTAAGAGCCACTTTAAGGCCGGTGAAGGTCTAAAACAATAAAGAATGTTGAAGTAAAACTGTGTTCACTTCAATGTTTTTATTTCCTTTTTTTTTTAAGGGGCCAGTCTAGATGCAAATGGTATTTCCTTGAGGTCTTCTTTAAAGTGGTAGTAAACCCATGTACAACAAAATGTTTCTTCATGCAAGACAACATCATAATGTGCTAGTATGCACCACGTACTTGCACATTATGAGAGACTTACCTTGAAATTATGCCCTCCAGTGACGCGCTGTCATTGCTGTTACTGCTGCAAAGGCTTCCCTTTTCACACAGTGAAATGACTGAGCAGCGATCACCTCTATCACGTCTCTCAAGTCTCTAGCACAGTACACAGCTCTTAAGGAATAGCACAGGCACTCTATTACTTCAGAGAGCATGCACTGATGACGTCACCATCTGCTGCCCACTAGAATATCTCCTAAATTAGGAGATATTCCCTTTATTTACGGGTAAGCTTTATTATAAGCTTACCTGTAGGTAAAAATAAATGAAGAGCGTTTACTACCTCTTTAATCATGGAAAACATGTGTATAATTACTTACGACATTCGTATATTGGACAACACTCTTTATCCAGGTTGAAGTTTACAATTGGCTGCATTTCCCCACAGTAGGGCGCTGATGGGCATGGATCACACTCTATAAAAAAAAAATAAACATTTATGCAAAGACAACCTTTTTGAAGTTTGTAGTCAAAATTAAGTCCTGGAGATTAACCTTTACTACATACAGGAAGCTACATCATTTACATGGTAACACTGAATGTTCTCTTAGCTTGATTAGTCTGGTGAAGTGCATTTTGATTTTTTTCCCCCATGTGCAATAATTCAGGAAGTTACATTTTGCTTGCACATAAAATCATTTTTGAAGTGAGCCTTGTCTCACTAACTGTGTTAATATTCTCTTTGTAAAGTGACAATGCTCTATCCATCTACTTAGAAAGCCAATCAAATTACCAATTTTGCTCTTTAGGAAGGTCACTAGTGAGTTTGCATCAGAGAGAAGGTGTCTGAAGGCAAACACCTTCTGCTCTGCTCTTTCCCATTGTGCTCTGTGACCCCACTATCATTAAAGCATTCTGGTCTAGACTTTGAATTTTAAATATAAAGATAAAAAGTAGATAAGAAAAACTGAATAACACAAAAACTTAAAATCATTTGTTTCCTTCTAATCTGCTATAAAAATAGTCCACAATTACACTTACGACATTCATATGCTGGACAGCAAGGGTCAGAGGTGGGAACCTGGACTGCTCTTTCTCCATTCCGTAAGCACACAGGCACAGGTGTGCATGTGATACCGTGACATGCGTGCTGGAAAAGTTACAAAGAATAAAATGTTGGTTGGCACACATTATTGTTATCATTTATACTAATGTAATTTGGTGAAATATTACTTAAGTCATAATGGTACTTACAACAGTTGTAGTTGATACCGCTGAAGGAGTAGTTGGTGGTGGAGGTGGAGGTACTGTTGAAAATGATACATTTTTCAGTAAACAAGAAGCTATACTACTACTAAAATTACCAGATGAATGTTCTGGGATGTGTCTTCCATATGAGCACTGCTGAAAATATCCTACAGATCTGTGAAGTTAGATTCCTTAGCACAAATAAAATACACACTGCTATTTTACTTTCAGGTACTGGAGTCCTATTGACAGGAAACTCCCCCATCTCTCCATGTCCTACCCCCTTTTATCCAGCTGTGTTTAACGATGTATAGCATACGCTATATAAACATCAGTTAAATAATAACATCCAAACAACACAACAGGTGTATTCAATAAGACAAAACATGCAAAACGAAAGGTGCAGTGACCAATAGCCGCCAATCAGATTTTAAAATGTTAAACGTTAAATGATAGCTAGGTGCAGATTTATTGGATTGCAGCACTTTGCCTCATGGAACAGACCTTATGGGATAGACACACAAACTATATTGATACAGCTGGAAGAGTAGTTGGTGGTGGAGAAGGAGGTACTTTTAGAAAATTATACATTTTTTATTAAACAGGAAACTATACTGCTACTAATATTATCAGACGAATGTTCTGAGATGTGTCTTTCATGTGAGCACTGCTGCAAAAATGTACTACGACATCTAGAAAATTAGATTCCTTAGCACAAATGCAATGCCCACTGCTGGTTTAGTTTTAGGTGTTGGAATTCTATTGACAGGAAACTCCAACATCTTTCCACCATGTACTACCCCCTTTTATCCAGCTGTATCATGACTGACAAAAACACACACCTTGACTTCACACATGATGGGGGGGGCAGTGTGAACAGTGTAAGTTTAGGCTAAATGTACTTCTAGTAATGTAGTTCTAGCAATGTACTTACTACAAATGTATGAGGGACAGCAAGAATTCTCTGAGCTTGGCATCTCTACTGCTTTTTCGCCGTCTTTACAGTCTGCTGGTGGGCATCCGCTGCTTTCACAAGGCTGTAGGACGTAAGAGTTACAAAATCAGATCACTTTTTTATTTGACATTCAATATACACAACATCTTAGAGATAGGAGAACATTTTAATCTCAGGTTGGAAAGGGATTTTGGTACCGTAGAGGTTATAAATATAATGTGAGGTGCCATATAAATCTATGAAGGTTCTCTGTAAATGTACGGCCAATACTGTAGAGGCATAAGGGACTTAAAGCATTAGAAGAGGCTGCAGCTGTGCTATTGAGGTCAGTAAATAGGGGAGGCAAAAGGTTTTAGAAGGCTACAGAGGGTTGGCTAGTTTTTAGTTTTGTTAAACCCTAAAGCCTTGCTCTCAATAAACCACATTTACACTAGGATCTCAATGTGGAATACTACTGATCTTACACTTATTATTTTATATGCTATCCTATCAATTTGGTCATCAGGAAATATAAAAATAAACTTACTGTTACAGATGCAGGGGGAGTCTGTAAAAAAAAAAAGTATAAATAAATATTGATATACAGTATATTTTATGAATGGCAATATTAAACCCCTGCTGCAAAAAGCAAATGAATAAAAACCTATTGCATAGGTATAGGCACCATAAGATGCCAGTGCACACCAAAGATAGGTGCCAGTGCTTCCCAATACTTCAGCCTCTTTATAGGTAGATTAGGCCGAGTCACACAGGATTGCTCTATGGTGGTGGTGTTAGGCAAATGCCTGCTTATTAGTACCAGGAAATTTGTCTTTTGCTGATCACATTCACTCTTGAACTCTTTTTGGCTTTTGATATGTATATATGAAAAAAGCAAACAGAATGTCCATATGTGTACAGATCATCCAAAGTAAATATGAGGAGCCAAAAAATGTCCATAAGTGTACTAATTACAAAGTGAATATGAGGAGCCACATCCAAAGCGTGAATGGTGAAATCAGAAGAAAAAACCTCCACCAAGAAAGGTAAGAATGGCCTCTCACCTTATTGCCTAGACCAAAAAGGTCAAACAGCATATAATATCAAGGATCTCCCGAATGGTCCAATCAGTTCAACAGCGGATCACTCATGCGGCCTCAGTAAATTCAAACGCCTGCTTCCACCCTCTGCTTCCTCCAGTGACACACAGCGGAAATCTGTCCCGTCATTACACTCGGAGATCGGACTGACAGGAGGACACCGGGGAGGAAAGTTTTAGCCTGAGAGCAGCATGGCATCGTCTCCTTCTGGAGGAAGCAGAGGGTGGAAGCAGGCGTTTGAATTTACTAAGGCCGCATGAGTGATCCACTGTTGAACTGATTGGATCATTCGGGAGATCCTTGATATTATATGCTGTCTGACCTTTTTGGTCTAGGCAATAAGGTGAGAGGCCATTCTTACCTTTCTTGGTGGAGGTTTTTTCTTCTGATTTCACCATTCACGCTTTGGATGTGGCTCCTCATATTCACTTTGTAATTAGTACACTTATGGACATTTTTTGGCTCCTCATATTTACTTTGGATGATCTGTACACATATGGACATTCTGTTTGCTTTTTTCATATATATGTTGTTTGAAAGTATTTATTAATTTGTACTGCGCTGCACTACTATTTTTCATCATTTCTGTTGGGGTGTTTTGTTTGAATTTACCTTCAGTGCTGGCTTGCATTAGTTTTTTCATTGTGTGTTTACCTTCTAGCGCTGAATAATTCATTTATTTGGCTTTTGATATGCACTGAAGTTTTATGATACCTAAAGTGATGTGACTGTTTTTAATATGTATTTTTGGATATATTTTTTTTATTTAAAATGTTTGCAATCAGGGAAGAGTACAAAGAACACATGTATGCACATAACTAACAACAATATATGATACAAATAATAGGTGGTAAAACACCTAAACAAAAGCAAATATCATTGAAGGATTTGTCCATCACAGGTTTACTTTAAATTTGAACTTCTTGGAGATTGAAATACACTCACACGGCTCATGTGTAAGGTAAAGTATACAGGCGTGGAAAGATCAGTTTCTAAATGGATAGAAAACTGGCTAAAAGACAGGATTCAGAGAGTAATGGTTAATGACTCTTACTCTGAATGGTGTAAGGTTATCAGTGGTGTACCCCAAGGTTCATTGTTGGGACCCTTACTTTACTATATCTTTATAAATGATATAGAGCCTAGGATTAAACGTACAATTTCTGTCTTTGCAGATGACACTAAGCCATGTAGTGGAATAACGTCCTTGTACATGTACAAATACATAAGTGCTCCATATAGTGAACTTGGTGTTGAGTTATTCATTTTAAGATCATCACAGAGGACAAGGGGGCACTCTTTACGTCTAGAGGAAAAAACATTTCATCTCCAAATACAGAAAAGTTTCTTCACAGTAAGACCTGTGAAAATATGGAATATACTCCCTCCAGATGTGTTTCTGGCCAGCTCAGTAGATTGCTTTAAAATAGGCCTGGATTATTTCCTAAATGTACATAATATAACTGGGTACTAACATTTATAGGTAAGGTTGATCCAGGGACAATCCGATTCCCTATCGGGAGATCAGGAAATATTTTTTTCCTCTGCTATAGCAAAATGGATCATGCTTTTTGCCTTCCTTTGAATCAACTATGGGTATAGGATTGTGTATATGGGATTGTATTTTTTGGTTGAACTAGATGAACTTGTGTCTTTTTTCAACCTGACTAACTATGTAACATTAATTCAGCTCTGTGTTCATTTATACATTAGTAAATGTATATGTTTAAATGAAAACGGTTTAAGTAGCTTGAATCTGCCTGGAATCAACCTGTTGCAATTCCTGCACAGAAAAGTTCAGACTGAGAGATGCAGAAGCAGAACAAGGAGACAAAAGACAAATTACATGCTAACAGAAGGAGAGAAGTTGTGACAGAGACATGAGATGACAAGCCTGCTGCTTCTCTTTTCACTGTTCCTCCTAAGGATTGGAGCTGAAAGTGTTATAAAACTGCTGTAGATAGAATTCAGATATCCTGCCCTGTCAGTCGTGAATGTGCTATGTGGCTGAGCTGTGAAAATCTAAAGACTGCATGGGCAAAAAGACAAATTCTTTAGCAGGTAAAACAGCTCCCATGTATGTATTTCATCTGTTTGTTTATCTGCTTGCCTGGAGTTCAGCTTTGAAACGAGTAATGCTGATGTGAAAAGTACAACCATCAGTTGCATTCAATCATCTTTTAGCCATAGCAGGTCAGGCAGGTGCCATGGGCCCAGCAGCACAGAAGGACCAGGACAGTCTCATTAAATAATGCTTTATACAGGCACCAACAGCATTTGGCATATATGTTTGAAATGTATGTACATTTCAATAAAACACGACTCAATGATACAGTCTAACCAGTCAGAAGCTCTGCAGTGGTTATACAGTGGGGCTTGGTTACGTCTAATGATATTTGACATTCAAAGCTCTACCTGCAATCCGTACATTTCAACCAAACCTTCAAAATCAGCCCGATAGTCCTAGGATTTATACTACAATCAGATTTTACACATTCTACCTTTTTTTGTACTTACTGGAGTTGTTGGTAAAGAAACTGAAAAATAAAAAGAGGAATATGGTATTACTATCTAGAATAACTCAGCAAACAACTTACAGCTGTGTATAGCATACTCTATATAAACATCAGTTAAATAGCAACATTCAAACAACACAACAGGTTTATTCAATAATTCAATGTGACCAACAGACACCAAAGAGATTTTAAAATGTTAAAAGTCAAATGATGGCGACGTGCAGATGTTATGGTGTGCAGCGATTTGCCTTATTGAATAGACCTGATGGGATAGACACATGGACTACATTTATTTATTTCCTCATCTAGAGGAGGAACGGCAAATCACCACCTGGACAGAGTTCATCTTACAACCAAGGACCAACACTGGCCGTATACATCACTGTTTATAACAGACAAAACAGCATAGTCCCTGTACACAGGTCCTGCAAAATGTGTGAATAATAAACATCATTCCATAGATTTCAGAAAGAGCGGAAACGTTAATGACTACCCTAAATTGTAATAATACTGTAATTATGATTGCTTTCTCTAAAACATGTTTTCCTTGGTCTAATATATTTACAGAAAAATCTTGTATTTTAAATGTATATGTGCAGCATTTTCCTTTTATATAATTTGCAATGTCTCTTTTAATTTGCTAGTTAATGTGACTATAATAACAGATATGCTGGAAATGTAAACCAGCATCAGATTACCAAAGGCTAGTGAAGCATCAACAATGAATATGCAGGAATATGTCTGATTTTTTTTTTCCTTCCTCGATTTCTTCACATTTTCTTTCTAATTACAATAAGGTCAGATTTCCTGTATATGACCTTCAGGGTATATTTTATAAAATGCGATTATAAAAAATAGTTTGTAGATAACACTAAAAGAGAATTTTAAGGACATCAGTGTTCTTCTGCACTTCTCTTGATCTTCAAATACTTGTTTGCTCTATTACTTTGTTATTTCTGTATACTTGCTGACACATGTGATTTTGAATATAAAGCTTTTCTTTAAAGATAAAAAATGCAACAAAAAAAGATAATGAATATCAGCACTTACTGCAGAGGAATGACGTGCAGCAAGGGTCTTCATTTGGTCTTTGAATCTTATACTCATTTTCTCCACATATGGGTTCAGGAGCGCAGGTAACGTGTCTACATGGTGGCTACAATATAGAGAGAGTTGTACAATTTTAGTGGTCATAGGAACATATTATGGGGTACAATTATCACTAATAGGCGTGCTTAGGAAAAGTCTTGTTTGCATGTACTTTGCAATCGAATCTAATGTCAAAGCTTGCAATGAAAACATTTTAAATGTATTTTTAGTGCTATTAAACGTACTACGAAGTTGCAAAACGGAGGCCCTATAACAGTTAATTTGTGTACATTACAAAACAACATAACATGTGGCACTAAATGCACATTACTACTCAGGCATAAAGTGAGTTATGCTCACATTGATGGGTGCTAATTATTTATATATTTTCTACAGTATTAGAAAAAATTTAATAAAGTTAGCATGACGCCCATTTTAAGCTTTACAATGGCCATATGGAAAGGTGATGTCAGAAACTGTGGTGGGGATATCTTGCCAATGGAGGACACCCTGCAAATAAGTTCTGATATTCATCCAAAAGTATGATCCTTGGGTGGACATTAATATAAAGTTTATTGACTGGTGAAAACTTACAGGAGGTGGGGTTGGTGGAGGTGCTGAAAAAGATAAAAAAAAGAAAGTACACAAATTAGCATTAGAAAATAGTATTAAGCAAATTGTAAAGTAGCACAATAACCAATCACAATTTATTCTATTTTCTAGTAATATAGTTACATATTTACATAGTTACATAGTTAGTCAGGTTGAAAAAAGACACAAGTCCATCCAGTCCAACCATAAAAAAATATGGTTCAAGGAAGCTAATGTCTGATTTGTTGTTGTGGGGGTCACTCTGCTTTGCGTGCTCTTACCAAATTAGGGTCACAACATATTTCTGACCGAGGTCAGATGGGCACTGGGCACTCATGAGCTTTATTTTTTTTAACTTGCACCTATGGCAATCAAGGCAAAGGATCTCCCCTCTGAACCTCCTGGCCATGACCCTGCCACAGAGTTGAACTCTGCCTGCTCCATTTTTCAGAATTTAAGATTACAACCAGAGAAAATGAGTGCCACTGGAAATGCTGAGATATCACTGCTGGAGCAGAAGAAGTAATAATACAGGAAGTGTATCGTTCAATCTGCCAGCATTCTGAGATAAAGTTAAGCTCAACCCAAGGCAAAAATGTCAAAGAACTATCCCTCATCCCCAGATAAGTAACATATAATAAACCGACAGAATTAAATAGTTTCCAGTAAGAGTCGGTTCACACTGGGGCGACACGACTTCCAGCACGACTTTCAGAAGCAACTTCAACACGATTTGAGCATGAACCACAGGGCGATCTGGGGCGATTTACAACACGACTTGAAGTCCTTTTCAGGTCAGGAGACATTCCAGTGGCCAATAAAACAACAATCAGCTCTGGGAGAGGGAAGGGGAGGGAGGGGTTTGCCTGAGAAATGTATGTTATCTTGCTGAAAGGTCGCTTCAATTAAAACAGTGATCAGACTTGGAAGCGACTTCCATTGAAATCAATGGGTACAAATTGCCTAGAAGTCTGATTGAAGTAGTACAGGAACCTCTTCTGAAGTCGGAGCGACATGAGTAGTGTGTATTAACACCGCTCCCATTCACTTACATTGCTTTTCTGGACAGCGCGACTTGGGACGACTTGAGACGACTTCAAGTCGGATCCCAAGTCGCCCCAGTGTGAACCGACTCTAAGACACATACAGTATATCATCTAATAATATATGATCAAAAACACTACCTGCAAGTGTCCAGGCCTGTCCCAGACAGTAAAGCTTGGCTTTACTGACTCATATAAAGTATAACTAATATTTTTCAGCTTAGAATAATTACCAAATTATAATTTGCATTGGAAGAAATAAAGCTCTATTCTGAATGATTACTAACAATAGCAAAGACAGTATGTCACTCAGACAAGGTCTGCTGAAAAGTTCCCTCACTCTTCTGCTATAAAGACACTTACGACATTGATACTCGGGACAGCACTCGGTTTCAGGATCCCCAAGCAACACCGGTGGCCTGTTATCATCACATGTGGGAATATAGCATTTCTCTTGACATTCTGCATGAAAAGAATAAACAACACCTTAAACAGTGAGCAAGTATTAAATGAACAAGAAATTGTCATTTCAAAATGAAAGGTAAAGTACAGTCAGACATGTTACACAGACAAGGGCTCTCATACACCGCTTTGATGCTGGCTATCTAGCCTGAAATGGAGATAGGAAGTTTGGAATAATCCTGTATATTAGTGGCCATCAACCCTGTTCTTAGGGCCCACTAACAGGCCAGGTTTGCAAAATAGCTGAAATACATGACAGGTGATATCATTTTCTGCTCAGTGATTGCAGTATTCTAGTCTGCATCTCCCCAAGGTTATACATACAATCTGGCCAGTATATGATTGCACAGTTGGCCATGCTGCATAAAGAATAATTGGTACGGCTCAACTTACTACACTTAGAACTGGAGTAAATTGGTATTGGGAATGATGGTGTTTTTGTGATAAAAGGAAACAACCTTCTGTTTTAAGAAGGCACTGGCATGCTTTAGAGTAAAATGAAAACTGTGCATAAACTGAACATTCTTTTTTTATTTTTACTTCTTCTTTACTACGGTGTTATCTAACAAAAAAAGTCAACTTACGGCATTCAATAACTGGACAACAGCGAGTGGCAGAAGAAGGTTCCATTACTACTGGGACTGAATCCATCTTCGTACAAGTCACAGGAGGACAGAGCACATTCAAGCATGGTGGCTTTTGGAAACAAAAATACAATTATGTGTAAGTGTCTGCACATATGTGTAAAATCATAAAATATAGGAAAAAGTGTTAGTAGTAACTGAAAGGAAATCCAACCAAAAGTATTATTTCCTTTGACCTAGTTTCCGTTCAAAGAAAGGATTCGTTATTAAAGTGGACGTGAACTCATTTGTTATCTGATAGGGAAACATCTAAAAATTATTTTATTTTCTGCACCTAAGCGGCCTCTCAAAAAACGTTATCTGTTTTAAATTCCTCCAGGAAAAGAGCAGATCACTTCCTGACATGCAACAGTTTCCAAGCAACCCTGTCTTATAACCTCATAGCTTTATATCTGCAATGTGAGATCATCTAAGGCGCTGTTGCCTCTGACTTTTAGAAGGGAATGGGGGTTTTGTCAGGAAAGGGAGTTTTGCCTGTTTTATCAAATGACAGCCTCCACGTTGTCTTTATGTCAGTAGTGAGAATAGGAATAGGTAATTAGAAGAGGGAAGGTCTGGAAAGCCGCACTCCAATAAAAACGCCTTTATTGTACAAAATCTTAAAAGTACAAACCACAGCAGGGTATATATATGCCAGCCTATGTATTTCTTTCAATGTATATTCTGGACTTTACCTGAGCTCCGGACTCCACACTATTTCCTTAGCACATTAACAACATGATATATACATTATAAAGATAACAACTTGCATAACTTACTGGAGGTGTAGGTAGAGCGGGTGTCGTCTATGAATGAACAAAATGAAAGATGTCATGTTAAAATGCAGTCATATTTTGTCAGCGTTGTGACAACAGACACATTTTGTATCAAATATCAAATGTCGAACTTTAAAGAATCACATTATTGTGCAGGATTTTAAATTCCATATTAACTTTTTAGTTGAATTTACTCATTGCATTGACATGCTCTGTTTATAGCATTATTTATCATGTATTTTCTTGTCTCAATATTTTATTCATCCAGAAATGTAGATGGTAAGCAAGCATATTTAGAGAATATAATGACATATAATTTGGGTGATATTATATTAAAAACAATAGCTTCAACAACAGAAGAAAAAGTATAATAATGATTTAAAGGAAAAATATAATAAAAATAGCAACTTGAAAATGATGTTTCATGTTGGTAGAATATTGAGTAATGACTTACAGTCTCGGGTAGAGGTGGCTGTTGTGTTGTTGGTTCTGCTAAAATGTAAAGAGACAAAATATCAGCTCTAGATACTTTTACAGAAGCACAGCACCACACTATATTAGGGGGGAAAACATGCTCAAACTACAGTACATGACCAATTTGTGTTTTCCTTGCATTATGAGAGCAGCTAACAGAAAACTGTTAGCCCCCAAAGTAAATCATGTTGACACCCAGCAGTGTGGGGAGGTTTGTAATGTATGTTAATATTTGGTAAGCATGGATGCATGGATGTTATTGCAAGATATTTTTACCATGATGATGATTGAATTTAAATTCAGAGTTCTTTTTGACAGATCTTGAAGTAATGTAAATTACATATATATATATATATATATATATATATATATATATATATATATATTAAAAAAAACGTGTCATTCTTACCTGCTCTGTTTAATCGTTTTGCAGGATACCCCTGCAGTGCTCCTGGTTCCTTTGCTCATCCACACATTTCAGGGTTTGGCCCCACCCCCCACTCCCTCCTCATTGGCTTGGATTGACAGCAGCAGGAGCCAATGACACCTGATGTTGTCTTTAAATCAAAGGGGAGGGAGAGAGCAGAGAGAGCAGAGAGAGTTGCTGCTGCCGTGCACATTGCTGGTTTGAGACTGGGCTCAGGTAAGTATAAGGGGGAAGGGGCTGCATGGAGAAGGTTTTTTACCTTAATGCAGAGAATATGTTAAGGTCAAAGAAAATATATTGCCCTAAGAGCCACTTTAAGGCCGGTGAAGTTCTAAAGCAATAAAGTATGTTGAAGTAAAACTGTGTTTACTTTAATTTTTTTTTATTTCCTTTGTACAAGTTACTCAGAACAAACATGGATTTGTCTTAGTCAAATGAACATTCACTATGGGCCAGATTCACGTACATTGGCGCATTTTTTGACCAGCGTAGCCGGCGCAATGTAGAGGCGCAATCACCGTATCCTTGTAGTATTTGCGCAGAAATTAGCACCGGAGTAACGTTAATTCCGAGGCGTAAGGCAGAGTAATTCAAATTGGCAAGGACGTGGGTGTGTTTCATTGAAATGAGCCGTGACCCCATGCAAATGAAGGGCCGGCCGGCTCGCGCATGCGCACATGAAGCAGACCATGGTCAGCACCTCTGTATGCATGCTCACAACTCGGGAACGGCGCAATCAGTGAAATTGGAAGTGGACCCGGGCAACTTAGTGAACTACGCAGACAGCTTAAATAGACAGAGACAAACGCCCTTTCTTTGCAAAATGACATCCCTTTGTATCCCTTCCTATACAGCAAGGTGCTTTTGTTCTGTTGTTTGTAGCGTTTGTTTGTTTGTGACGTGTCTTTGAGATATTTGGGGACTGTTTTGCAGAGTGATTTGTGTCTTTTATGTGTTTTCTTTGTTGTTATTTTTTTTTAATTATATTCTTGCTGGGAATTTTTTATATTTGCTGGTCAATTTTTTTTTTTTTTGGTTCTGTTTGTGAATGATTTTGGAATGTGGGGGTGACATTCCTGCTGGAAAAGGGGTGTCACCCTCATTTGTGGTGAAAAAGTTATCCCCAGGTCCGTGTGAATGGTGTATGAATGTACAGTGACATAATTGGAGCCGTGGCGTGGCGTTGCTGCTCACAAGTCCTGCATGGTGGGCTTGTGCCAATCCAATGTGATGAGGATGTGGTGTGTGTGATCTAGGGACCACAGTGGTGTGCATGCATGCATTCTCATTGTGCCATGATTAATGTGTGTGTTTAACGTGCAAAGATGCCTAATGTGAGCTGGCTCCTGGCTGCTCTTCCCTCAGAAGACGGGGTAGCCTCGGTTAGGGGGAGATTGTCTGGTTCAGGGGTCAGGTCATCACTTATGTCAATCTCCAGGCCCTTTCTCACTGCGAAGTTGTGCAGCATGCAACATGCACCGATGATCTGGCATACAAAGTTTGGGGAATACAACAGGGTACCATGGGGGGTTCCGTATAGGACTCATGAGATGGGGTCCCAGTGCATATGCAGAGTCACCCTGAAGGGATAAGACAGGAGGATGTTAGTAGTGCATGTGCCCCTTGTGATTTCAGCATCATGGGGGGGACAGTCATGCCTGCCACCCATGTCACTCACCAACCAGCCAGCTGTCCCCATACATGTTCTGTTCGAAATCTGTGGGGATGGGGCTAGGATTGTATATGTAGCTGTCATGGGTGGTGTTATGTGTTGGGCTGGTGATGTCCTCCTGCAGGGTTGTGGTTAATTCCAGGATGGCATGAGGGGTGAATCTGAAGATGCGAGACACCTCAGAATCTCTCATGCCAAAGATGTCTATGCGTGTGTGATATATCAAGTGAAGAGTGAGGTGCTTGTATCAGATTAGATTATTATATCCATCAAGGTTTTAAAGGGCTATTGAAAGATAGTGAGACCGTGTTTGTAATGTGTATGTATGTTATGTATTGATGTATATATGTATGTATATTTTTTGTAAAAATGTTTATAAAAGCAAAGAAATTTTTTTTGGAAAAAAAAAAAATCCTCTCCCGTGCCCTCCTCTGTGCCCTCCTCCGTGCTCTCCTCCTTCTTTGCTCATCTAAAGTCAGTAGTATAGCTATGAGCATGGATGCCACTGGCATGTTGGCATACAGTTTATTGGGCAGCAAGTGTGACTGCTCAGCTCCTCACTAACAATGTTGCTTTAGCTGACATGTAGACAGATTGTCTAATTTTATACCACCTTTTATATGGCCTAATTTTAGACAGGACGTTCAGCTGTTGCGCACAGCGCGTAGCCTGAGCTGCACCAACGTTTTTTTGTGGATCCCCGTAACTCCCTCATTTGCATATTTGAATAGCAAATCAATGGTGTGTCTAGCGCAGTTTTGCGTGGACGGATACGCCGGTCCATCGAAATGACGCCGGTCAAAAAAAAGTAGATTTCTTGCGTATCTCATTTTGGGGATGCGGTGCATCGAAACGCATGCGCAAATTTAGACTTACGCCGCGCATCTCCTGTAACGCTGACGTAATCGCTCTGTGAATCTGGCCCTATGTCTTTAGCAAAAAAAAAAAAACTGCAATGTCAGTTCTAAAATTATGATTTATCTAATCTGCTGAGACCTACCAAACTCATGAATATTCAAATAAGTTCTCATGAGAAACCCTCCAATCTCCATTATTAAGCGTAGGAACCAGACTAATAGCTTGTCTCAATACCATAATGCTGGGAAAGAAAAGACTGGAAATATGTAAACTATTGCATTTTTATCATCCCTTAGTGAGGCAGTTTTCCGTTGGCACTATGTTTCAGATATTGTAGTATATCTACATGGCTGATGTATAAGGACCCATAAACAGTGCTTGTTTTTTTTTTAAGGGGCCAGTCTAGATGCAAATGGTATTTCCTTGAGGTCTTCTTTAAATTGGTAGTAAACCCATGTACAACAAAATGTTTCTTCATGCAAGACAACATCATAATGTGCTAGTATGCACCACGTACTTGCACATTATGAGAGACTTACCTTGAAATTATGCCCTCCAGTGACGCGCTGTCATTGCTGTTACTGCTGCAAAGGCTTCCTTTTTCACACAGTGAAATGACTGAGCAGCGATCACCTCTATCACGTCTCTCAAGTCTCTAGCACAGTACACAGCTCTGAAGGAATAGCACAGGCACTCTATTACTTTAGAGAGCATGCACTGATGATGTCACCATCTGCTGCCCACTAGAATATCTCCTAAATTAGGAGATATTCCCTTTATTTACAGGTAAGCTTTATTATAAGCTTACCTGTAGGTAAAAATAAATGAAGAGCGTTTACTACCTCTTTAATCACGGAAAACATGTGTATAATTACTTACGACATTCGTATATTGGACAACACTCTGTATCCAGGTTGAAGTTCACAATTGGCTGCATATCCCCACAGTAGGGCGCTGATGGGCATGGATCACACTCTATAAAAAAAAAAAAAACATTTATGCACATTGTATCAGACAATCTTTTTGAAGTGTGTA
This sequence comes from Rana kukunoris, assembly GCA_029574335.1. NCBI lineage: Eukaryota > Metazoa > Chordata > Amphibia > Anura > Ranidae > Rana > Rana kukunoris. The sequence continues at coordinate 43,219,156 of CM056058.1, read as the reverse complement.
GTCAAAATTAAGTCCTGGAGATTAACCTTTACTACATACAGGAAGCTAAATCATTTACATGGTAACACTGAATGTTCTCTTAGCTTGATTAGTCTGGTGAAGTGCATTTTGATTTTTTTCCCCCATGTGCAATAATTCAGGAAGTTACATTTTGCTTGCACATGAAATCATTTTTGAAGTGAGCATTGTCTCACTAACTGTGTTAATATTCTCTTTGTAAAGTGACAATGCTCTATCCATCTACTTAGAAAGCCAATCAAATTACCAATTTTGCTCTTTAGGAAGGTCACTAGTGAGTTTGCATCATAGAGAAGGTGTCTGAAAGCAAACACCTTCTGCTCTGCTCTTTCCCATAGTGCTCTGTGACCCCACTATCATTAAAGCATTCTGGACTAGACTTTGAATTTTAAATATAAAGATAAAAAGTAGATAAGAAAAACTGAATAACACAAAAACTTAAAATAATTTGTTTCCTTCTAATCTGCTATAAAAATAGTCCACAATTACACTTACGACATTCATATGCTGGACAGCAAGGGTCAGAGGTGGGAACCTGGACTGCTCTTTCTCCATTCCGTAAGCACACAGGCACATTGCATGTGATACCGTGACATGCGCGCTGGAAAAGAATAAAATGTTGGTTGGCACACATTATTGTTATCATTTATACTAATGTAATTTGGTGAAATATTACTTAAGTCATAATAGTACTTACAACAGTTGTAGTTGATACCGCTGAAGGAGTAGTTGGTGGTAGAGGTGGAGGTACTGTTGAAAATGATACATTTTTCAGTAAACAAGAAGCTATACTACTACTAAAATTACCAGATGAATGTTCTGGGATGTGTCTTCCATATGAGCACTGCTGAAAATATCCTACAGATCTGTGAAGTTAGATTCCTTAGCACAAATAAAATACACACTGCTGTTTTACTTTCAGGTTCTGAGTCCTATTGACAGGAAACTCCCCCATCTCTCCATGTCCTACCCCCTTTTATCCAGTTGTGTTTAACTGTGTATAGCATACGCTATATAAACATCAGTTAAATATCAACATCCAAACAACACAACAGGTGTATTCAATAAGACAAAACATGCAAAACGAAAGGTGCAGTGACCAATAGCCACCAATCAGATTTTAAAATGTTAAACGTTAAATGATAGCTAGGTGCAGATTTTATGGATTGCAGCACTTTGCCTCATGGAACAGACCTTATGGGATAGACACACAAACTATATTGATACAGCTGGAAGAGTAGTTGGTGGTGGAGAAGGAGGTACTTTCGAAAAAAAAAAAAATTTTATTAAACAGGAAACTACATTTTTACATTTTTCATTAAACAGGAAACTATACTGCTACTAATATTATCAGATGAATGTTCTGAGATGTGTCTTTCATGTGAGCACTGCTGCAAAAATGTCCTACGACATCTAGGAAATGAGATTCCTTGGCACAAATGCAATGCCCACTGCTGGTTTAGTTTTAGGTACTGGAGTCCTATTGACAGGAAACTCCAACATCTTTCTACTATGTCCTACCCCCTTTTATCCAGTTGTGTCATGACTGACAAAAACACACACCTTGACTTCACACATGGGGGGGGGGCAGTGTGAACAGTGTAAGTTTAGGCTAAATGTACTTCTAGCAATGTACTTACTACAAATGTATGAGGGACAGCAAGAATTCTCTGTGCTTGGCAACTCTACTGCTTTTTCGCCATCTTTACAGTCTGCTGGTGGGCATCCGCTGCTTTCACAAGGCTGTAGGACATAACAGTTACAAAATCAGATCACTTTCATTTGACAGTCAATATACACAACATCTTAGGCCTTGTACAGACGAGTAAATCTATATGTTCAAAACGGTCGGACCGACCGATTTGAACAGATCTGTCTGCTGGCATTTTGGTTTGCTTGCGTGTACACACGAGCAAACCAAAATCCCCGCCAGCAGACAGCGCGCTGACGTGTCGGTGACGTGGCGGTGACGTTGACGCCGCCACGTCACCGCACCAGGAAGTAAAACACTTCCGCGCATGCGTCGAAATCATTCGGCGCGTGTGCGAGAAGACATGTCTGCTGGTTAGCATACTAACCAGCAGACATGGCGGGCGGACGGGTTCCCAGCCGACAGATTTCAAAGCATGCTTTGAAATCTGTCGGGTGGCCAAATCCGTCTGTTTGCCCGTACACACGATCGAATCTGTCTGCTGAAACGGTCTAGCAGACCGTTTCCAGCAGACAGATTTACTCGTGTGTACGAGGCCTTAGAGATAGGAGAACATTTTAATCTCAGGTTGGAAAGGGATTTTGGTACCGTAGAGGTTATAAATATAATGTGAGGCGCTATATAAATCTATGAAGGTTCTCTCTACATGTACGGCCAATTCTGCAGAGGCATAAGGGATTTAAAACATTAGAAGAGGTTGCAGCTGTGCTATTGAGGTCAGTAAATAGGGGAGGCAAAAGGTTTTAGAAGACTACAGAGGGTTGGCTAGTTTTTAGTTTTGTTAAACCCTAAAGCCTTGCTCTCAATAATCCACATTTACACTAGGATCTCAATGTGGAATACTACTGATCTTACACTGATTATTTTATATGCTATCCTATCAATTTGGTCATCAGGAAATATAAAAATAAACTTACTGTTACAGATGCAGGGGGAGTCTGTAAAAAAAAAAGTATACATAAATATTGATATACAGTATATTTTATTAATGGCAATATTAAACCCCTGCTGCAAAAAGAAAATGAATAAAAACCTATTGCATGGGTATAGGCACCATAAGATGGCAGTGCATACCAGTAGACATGTGCATTCATTTTCGTTAGAATGCATTTTCGTCCGAAAATCGGGTATTTTCGTTATCGTTTTAATGAACGAAAGCGCAAGAAATGAAAACCGAAAGATCCGACATAAAAAATGCTTTATTTTCGTTTTCGTTCAGATCCGACGATTTTCGATGCTTTGTCGAATTTCCGTCGTTCAATTTCACAAAGTCAATCGAAAATCGTCGTTCTGAATACAGTGAATAGGTATTTTCATAGTATTCAGAACGACGATTTTCGATGCTTTGTCGAATTTCCGTCTTTCAATTTCACAATGTCCGAAAATCGTCGTTTTCGGACGAAAACTTTCCCGACGAAAACGAATGAAATCAAAACGATTTTCGGGAGTAACTAAATAAATGTATTTTCTGGACGAAAACGAAAAAACAAAACAAAATATTCCAGTCTGCACATGTCTACATACCAGTACACACCACAGATAGGTGCCAGTGCTTCCCAATACTTCAGCCTCTTTATAGGTAGATTAGGCAGAATGACACAGGATTATTAGTACCAGGAAATGTGTCTTTTGCTGATCACATTCACTCTTGAACTCTTTTTGACTTTTGATATGCACTGAAACTTTATGATACCTAAAGTTATGTGACCGTTTTTAATATGTATTTTTGGATATATTTTTTTTATTTAAAATTTTTGCATTTAGGGAAGAGTACAAAGAACACATGTATGCACGTAACTAACAACAATATATGATACAAATAATAGGTGGTAAAACACCTAAACAAAAGCAAATATCATTGAAGGATTTGTCCATCACAGGTTTACTTTAAATTTGAACTTCTTGGAGATTGAAATACACTCACACGGCTCATGTGTAAGGTAAAGTCTACAGGCGTGGAAAGATCATTTTCTAAATGGATAGAAAGCTGGCTAAAAGACAGGATTCAGAGAGTAATGGTTAATGACTCTTACTCTGAATGGTGTAAGGTTATCAGTGGTGTACCCCAAGGTTCAGTGTTGGGACCCTTACTTTATTATATCTTTATAAATGATATAGAGCCTAGGATTAAACGTACAATTTCTGTCTTTGCAGATGACACTAAGCCATGTAGTGGAATAACTTCCTTACAGGATGTGTCCAATCTTCAAGCCAACCTCAATGCACTAATTGGGCAACTTGCAAATGAGGCTTAATATTGATGAATGTAAACTTATGAACTTGGGGGCTAAGAATATACATGTATTATACATACTAAGGGAGGAACAATAGGGGGAATCAATGGTGGAGAAGGATATGGGGCTTTTGGTAGATAATAAGCTGAATAAGCATGCAAATCCAAGCTGTGGTTTTTTAAAGCGAGCAAAGTTCTTTCTTTGTTAAGAGAGGTATGCACTTCAGAGAGAGAGATATATAATGTTGCCCCTGTACAAATCTTTAGTAAGACCTCATCTGGAATATGCAGTTCAGTTTTGGGCACCAGTTCTCAAAAAGGATATCAGGGAACTGGAGAATGTGCAGAGAATGGCAACCAAATTGCAAATACGCATGGAGAAAAGATTAGAGGAACTGAATCGATTCCCTTTTGAGAAGAAGAGAGTAAGGGGGTCCAAATACATAAGTGGTCCATATAGTGAACTTGGTGTTGAGTTATTCATTTTAAGATCATCACAGAGGACAAGGGGGCACTCTTTACGTCTGGAGGAAAAAACATTTAATGTGAAAATATGGAATATACTCCCTCCAGATGTGGTTCTGGCCAGCTCAGTAGATTGCTTTAAAAAAAGGTCTGGATTATTTCCTAAATGTACATAATATAACTGGGTACTAACATTTATAGGTAAAGCAAATTGGATCATGCTTTTCTGGGGTTTTCGCCTTCCTTTGAATCAACTATGGGTATAGGATTGTGTATATGGGATTGTATTTTTTGGTTGAACTAGATGAACTTGTGTCTTTTTTCAACCTGACTAACTATGTAACATTAATTCAGCTCTGTGTTCATTTATACATTAGTAAATGTATATGTTTAAATGCAAACAGTGTAAGTAGCTTGAATCTGACCTGGAATCAACCAGTTGCAATTCCTGCACAGAAGAGATGCAGAAGCAGAACAAGGAGACAAAAGACAAATTACATGCTAACAGAATGAGAGAAGATGTGACAGAGACATGAGATGACAACCCTGCTGCTTCTCTTTTCACTGTTCCTCCTAAGGATTGGAGCTGAAAGTGTTATAAAACTGCTGTAGATAGAATTCAGATATCCGGCCCTGTCAGTCGTGAATGTGCTATGTGGCTGAGCTGTGAAAATCTAAAGACTGCATGGGCAAAAAGATAAATTCTTTAGCAGGTAAAACAGCTCCCATGTATGTATTTCATCTGTTTGTTTATCTGCTTGCCTGGAGTTCAGCTTTGAAATGAGTAATGCTGATGTGCAAAGTACAACCATCAGTTGCATTCAATCATCTTTTAGCCATAGCAGGTCAGGCAGGTGCCATGGGCCTGCAGCACAGAAGGATCAGGACAGTCTCATTGAATAATGCTTTATACAGACACCAACAGCATTTGGCATATATGTTTGAAATCTATGTACATTTCAAGAAAACACGACTCAATGATACAGTCTAACCAGTCAGGAGGTCTGCAGTGGTTATACAGTGGGGCTTGGTTAATTAAAATGATATTTGACATTCAAAGCTCTACCTGCAATCTGTACATTTCAACCAAACCTTCAAAATCAGCCTGATAGTCCTAAGATTTATACTACAATCAGATTTTACACATTCTACCTTCTTTGTACTTACTGGAGTTGTTGGTATAGTAACTGAAAAATAAAAAGAGGAATATGGTATTACTATCTAGAATAACTCAGCAAACAACTTACAGCTGTGTATAGAATACTCTATATAAACATCAGTTAAATAGCAACATTCAAACAACACAACAGGTTTATTCAATAATTCAATGTGACCAACAGACACCAAAGAGATTTTAAAATGTTAAAAGTCAAATGATGGCAACGTGCAGATGTTATGGTGTGCAGTGCTTTGCCTTATTGAATAGACCTGATGGGATAGACACATGGACTACATTTATTTATTTCCTCATCTAGAGGAGGAATGGCAAATCACCACCTGGACAGAGTTCATCTTACAACCAAGGACCAACACTGGCCGTATACATCACTGTTTATAACAAACAAAACAGCATAGTCCCTGTACACAGGTCCTGCAAATTGTGTGAATGATAAACATCATTCCACAGATTTCAGAAAGAGCGGAAACATTAATGACTACCCTAAATTGTAATAATACTGTAATTATGATTGCTTTCTCTAAAATATGTTTTCCTTGGTCTAATATAATTACAGAAAAATCTTGTGTTTGTATATGTATATGTATATGTGCAGCATTTGTCCTTTATATAATTTGCAATGTCTCTTTAAATTTGCTAGTTAATGTGACTATAATAACAGATATGATGTTAATGTAAACCAGCATCAGATTACCAAAGGCTAGTGAAGCATCAACAATAGATATGCAAGAAATTCTTTATTTTTTTTTGCCTTCCTCAAAATGCTCTAATTTTCTTTCTAATTACAATAAGGTCAGATTTCCTGTGTATGACCTCCAGGGCATATTTTATAAAATGCGATAATACCAAATAGTTTGTAGAATCTTTTAAAAGACAGATTCAGGTAGATAATCTTAAAAGAGAATATTAAGGTCATCGGTGTTCTTCTGAACTTCTCTTGATCTTAAAATACTTTTTTGCTCTCTATTACTTTGTTATTTCTGTCTACTTGCCGTACCATGTGTTTTCTAATACAAAGGTTTTTCTTTAAAGATAAAAAACGCAACAAAAAAAAGATAATGAATGTCAGCACTTACTGCAAAGGAATGACGTGCAGCAAGGGTCTTCATTTGGACTTTGAATCTTATACTCATTTTCTTTACATATGGGTTCAGGAGCGCAGGTTACGTGTCTACATGGTGGCTATAATATAGAGAGAGTTGTACAATTTTAGTGGTCATTGGAACATGTTATGGGGTACAATTATCATTACCAGGTGTGCTTAGGAAAAGTCTTGTTTGTATGTACTTTGTAATCTAATCTAATGTCAAAGCTTGCAATGAAAATGTTTTAAATGTATTTTTAGTGCTATTAAAAGCACTATGGAGGTGCAACATGGAGGCCCTATAACAGTTAATTTGTTCACAACACATAACAACATAATATGTGGCACTGAATGCACATCACTACTCGGGCATCAAGTGCATGCTGGGAACACTATCTAGTACCAGTTATTTGGTTGACAACACACTGACCATGCTCTTCACCAGCACACCTGTATTCACAATATTCAGAATGTTTGCAATTATTCCAACACATTTTGGTCAAAGTTATATTCTCTTTTTAATAAAAATTACAATATGTATTCCTCCCCCCACTTACAGACATTATTAAATAAGCAGTCCACCCAAAATTGATATTCTAATAATAGAGGAATAATTTTGGCTGCATTTCTTATTTTTCTTTTTTTGGAGGGGCTCTGGTGGTCAGCTATTATCTACCAAATTCCTGAACTCACCTCACTACTTGGTCCATTACTAGAGAATCATGCCCACATTGATGGGTCCCAGTTATTCATGTATTTTTTTTTTTACAGTAATAGGAATAATATAATAAAGTTTGCATGACACCCATTTTAAGCTTTGCAGTGGCCATATGGAAAGGTGTAGGGGATATCTTGCCAATGGAGTACACCCTGAAAATAAGCTTAAGTATGAGGTTTGGGTGGACTTGACTATGAAGTTTTGCGACTGGTAAAAACTTACAGGAGGTGGAGTTGGTGGAGGTGCTGAAAAAGATAAAAAAAGTACAAAAAATTGCTTTAGAAAATGTTATAATGCAAATTGTAAAGTAGCACAAAACCAATCACATTTCATTTTTCAGTGTACTTGGAAGCTAACCTTCAATTTGTTGTTGTGGGGGTTACTCTCTCTGATTTTAATTAAGGTCACAACATAGATGGACAGGCATGAGCTTTCTGACAGATTTTTTTTTTTTTAACTTGCATTCTCCTAAACATGCTTGATTAGACATTGTTTGATGGCAATCAAGACAAAATATCTCCCCTCTGGACCTCCTGGCTATGGCCCTGCCACAGAGTTCCACTCTGCCTTCTCCTTTTTTCAGAATTTAAAATTATAGCCAGAGAAAATGGGTGCCACTGGAAATGTTGAGATATCACTGCTGGAGCAGAAGAAGTAATTTTACAGGAAGTGTATCATTCAATCTGCCAGCATTCTGAGACCAAGTCAAGTAGAACCCAAGGAAAAGAAGCCAAAGAACAATCTTCCATCCCCAAATCGGTAACTTATAATAAACTGACAGAATGTAATAGTTTCCAGTAAGACACATGCAGTATATCATCTAATAATACATGATCAAAACACTATTATTGACCCAGTTAACTGATGTTTTTCAGCAGACTAAATGCCACAATGGTCACTTTTTAAAGTATTACTAAACACCCACAACATTAAAATCCGTATGTATATGCAACATGCTTACTATTTTCACTGTGGAACCCAAGGGGTTAATCCTCTGCATTATGTAAAAAGGCTGTTTAATCCCCCCCTTCTTCCACTGTCCCCAAAACCATCTTCTGACAGAACAGAGCATTGGGGGTAGGCCACACATGCTCAGTTTTGTGTGTATTGCTAGAGAGTTTTTTTTTTTTTGTCTTGGGAGAGTGCATGTTATCAGCAGAGGGCCTGAACTGACGATCAGAGTACTGGCTCGTTGCAGGTACCATGTGACCACCATGAAGAATCACAGCAGGTCACATGACAGTTTTGCACAATGGATGGCTTTCTTTCATGCCATTTAATGTGTTGCTAGCTGTGATTGGTAAATTTTATCACATGGTACAGGCAGGACCAATCACAACCCATCTGTACCATGTGATTAGTGCTCCACCAATCACAGATAATCACAACAAAACAGACTGAATTAATTAGTGTCATTCAGTACAATTCTTGCTCAAAGCAATGTAATGCACTGCTATAAGCAATCTTCATGTGTAAAAAAAGATAAAAAATCCTGATCACTTCCCCAGAGCAGTACAATTTTAGTATGGTAACATTATATTGCTCTGGTTACAGTGTGTAAAATAAAAACAAAAAACCTGGGACCTGATCATTTCATTTTCCATTGCAGCAATGCAGGCGTCATAATGCTTTACTGGATAGGACAGGCCTTGAAACTCGCTAGTCTATTACACTGTGACACATTGGTACTTATATAAGGTGTAACTAATATTTTTCAGCTTAGAATAATTTTTAAATCCGAATTTGCATTGAAAAAAATAAAGCTGTATTCTGAATTGTTTTTAACAGTTTTATCATTTAGACAAGGTCTGCTGCAAAGTTCCCTCACTCTTCTGCTATAAAGACACTTACGACATTGATGCTCGGGACAGCACTCTGTTTTAGGGTCTCCAAGCAGCAGTGGTGGCCTGTTATCATCGCATGTGGGGATATAGCATTTCTCTTGACATTCTGCATGAAAAGAATAAACAACACCTTAAACAGTAAGCAAGCTTTTAATGAACACAAAATTGTAATTTACAAAATGAAAGGTAAAGTACAGTCAGACATGTTACACAGACAAGGGCTCTCATACACCGCTTTGGTACTGTCTATCTAGCCTGAAATGGAGATAGTAATTTTGGATTCATTCTGTACATGATTGCACAGTTGACCATGTTGCATAAAAAATAATTGGTATGGCTCTTAAAAACCTTCTGTTTTAAGAAGGCACTGCCATGCTTTAGAGTAAAATGAAATGTGCATAAACTGAACATTTTTATTTTTACTTCTTTACGGTGGTATTTAACAAAAAAATACTTTGTACAAGTCAACTTACGGCATTCAATAACTGGACAGCAGCGAGTAGCAGAAGAAGGTTCCATTACTACTGGGACCGCATCCATCTTCGTACAAGTCACGGGAGGACAGAGCACATTCAAGCATGGTGGCTTTTGGAAACAAAAATACAATTATGTGTAAGTGTCTGCACATATGTGTAAACTCATCAAATATAGGAAAAAGTGTTAGTAGTAACTGAAAGGGTAATCCAACCAAAAGTATTATTTTCTTTGACCTAGTTTGAGTCGCTCATTTTTTTCAGCTCATCTAAGGCACTGCTGCCTCTGACTTGGATAGTTCCATGGATTTTGGAGTGAGACTTGAAGATGTCACTACCGTGCTGCTCACTGTTCTGTTTTCTGGAAAGGATGTTGTATCTGAAGTCACGCAGTGCAAGAATCTCCCTGCTGATGCTTCATAAATTCTTTGGATCTATGCTTCCTATACTTCTGCTGCTGCTTATTGATCATTGCCCCATAGTTATCAGATCACCCATCATCTGTGGGACAGCTCTGACATTACTAGCCAAAACCTTGCTGTTTTATCAAATATCAGCCTCCACATTGTCTCTATGTCAGTAATGAGTATAAGATTAGCTCTAATCTGCATCAACGTCGTTGTAAACCTCGTACATGAAATATGAACTAAGCATATCTCTCATATTCACTTCTGACAAGTTTTCTTGACACAAGAGAAAAAGGATGACAGTGGAGAGAGCTCCAGCAGATCAACAGCATCAGCTCTGTTATGTGTGCTTTATGAAGGGGTTGTGTCCCTTCCCCCCAGTCAGCTCTCAGATCTCTCCTCACTGAGCTCTCCAGAGTGTGACTTCAGCGCATCCGTCCCCTGTTTTCTTACAACTCAGACAAGCTTTATAAATGATGCACTTTGAACAGATATGTAGAGAAAAGAAGACTGCAGGTAAACAGGGAACACACAGAGATTTGTTTCATCTCTGTGTATCCCCTGAGGCCACTCACTTCACTGAGTTTATGTAAGCATTTACAACCACTTTTAGGTAAAAAACCTTCTGTGAATAAGATCCCCCTTAAAGTAAAAGGTTGTGTAAGTCTCCACTGGATAAGCAGTGATGGCATGCAACTAGCATTTTTTGCTGGAAAGTTAATCAATGCCAGCCTCCATTTCTCTCAATGTATATCTTCTACTTGATCTGAGCTCCAGAATCCCCAGTACTCCCTTAGCACAGCGGTCCCCAACCCTTTTGTCTCCAGGGACCCCTGGCATCCCATTTTCCTAGGGACAGGGGGGTGAGGATGGTGGTTGTGGTGGATGGGAATTGGATATTCACCAAGTCTGTTCTCAGCCACCTTCATACCTCAACCCCCCTTTATATCAGTGTCCAAAGTCCAAATGTAAAGGGGACTGCACTGTAAAGGGGCACTGTGATATAAAGGGGACTGCACTGTAAAGGGGCACTGTAACTCTACCTCTCTTGCTCAGAACCTGCAGAACAGAGGATGTTAACAGTCTTTGTGTCCTCTCCCAGCTACTCTGCCCGCCAGCCTGGCCGACAATGTCATCCTCTCAGCAAGGCAGAAGGCAGGAGGAGCTCTCCATTATGATCTGCAGCTCCTCCCGCCCAATTCCCTCCATGAGGAGTCGAGGAGAAAATACACAGATTGATGCACAGCAGGAGGTGAGTGGCGACCACAGTCTGTGATGCCCTGTGCAGACCAGTCAACAGCAAGTCCTGGACCAGCACAGGTGTGGGTTGGAGACCCCTGCCTTAGCGTATTAAAAAAATATTAATACATTATAAAGATAACAACTTGCATAACTTACTGGAGGTGAAGGTAGAATGGGTGGGGTCTATGGATGAACAGAATGAAAAATGTTAGATAGAGTTAAAATTAAATAAAAATGTAGTCATGTTTTGTCAGTGTTGTGACAACAAATACATTTTGAATCAACTGTCAAATTTTAAAGAAGCATATTATTGAGCATAATTTTTAATTCTATATGAATATGTTCCAATAAAATGTACTCATTGCATTTACATGTTCTGTTTATAGTGATTGTGTATTATTTATTTTCTTGTCTCAATAATTTAGCCATCCAGAAGTGTAGATGAGAATAATAAATATTATTATTTTATTATAATTTGGGGAAAATAGTAATAAAAATTGTAACAAAAACATCAACAACATTAATAATATATGTTAGAATGGTATATAATAATAAATATAAAAAATAGCAAAATTAAAAAGATGCTTCATGTTAGTAGAATATTAAGTAATGACTTACAGTATAGGATGGAAGTGTTGTTGGTGGTGCTAAAATATAAAGAGAAAAATGTCAGTTCTAGATATTCCTAGGGAAACACAACACATTTTAGGTGTAAAGATGCTCAAATGACTACATGCGTTAGGAGAGCAGCTATTATAAGACTTTTTCTGTGCCCTCCCACTAAATCAGTTTGGCACCCAGCATTATAGGGAGGTTCCTATTACATAATTTTTCTAGTCCAGATCTTCCCAGCCATGACATGAAGAAGCAGAGATCATGAAGGTCCTAAGAAATCAATTTTTATTTGTGTCTGACTAATAGAGGGGCAAAAAATTAAATTTTCACAGAAAAGTTTGAGGATTTTCTGAAATTGTAAGAGGTATTATATGGTAAGTTTTGATACAAATAAAAATGTTCTATTTTAGTGGTATTGCCGGATATTTTGTAATTATTATGATAAATGAGAAAGTTCAATTCAATTTAAGAAATGGATGGTCGACACAAGTCAGGGTTCTTTTTGGCAAACCTCAATTGAGTTGAATATCTAAAGGAATACAGAATGTTTGCTTTGCAAAATTAATGGTCACTTGGTTTTAGATGAAGCCGTCTTCAATCCAGTGATCCAGCAAAAATATATTTTGCTTAATTTTTATTTTCATGTGATTGGGTAGTCAAAGCTAACATAGATTTACTTGATTTAATTGAACATTTGCTACTCCTTTAGCAAATAAACTTGCAACGCCAGTTCGAAAATGATGATTTATGTATCTGCTAAGATCTACTAAACTCATGGATATTCAAATATGTTTAAATGTTAAAACTGTGTATGCATACTTACGACATTCATATATTGGACAACACTCTGAATCCAGGGTGAAGCTCACAATAGGCTGTGTATCACCACAATAAGGAGCTGCTGGGCATGGATCACACTCTATAAAACAAAAACAAAAATTGTGTTGTAATTTTAGAAGGCAATTATTTTAGGAGTGTGTAGGCAAAATTTAACTTTGCAGATCTACCTTAATTTGAGCAAACTGAATGTTCACTAATCAATAAAGTAAGCATGTTAATTTTGAATTCCCCTCATATGCAGACATGCAAGAATTTAAATAAATGTTTTCTAGCACATAAAATAATTATTGAACACAGCCTCACCTCATTGATTAAATTAATATTTTCTTTATAAAGTGAAAATACTCTATTCATTTAGTAAACCAATCAAATTATTAACTGTCTCTTTTTAGTATTGTAGTGTTTGCTTCAAAACTACAGAGATACTTTAGATCTAAATTCGACCCAAAATAGTAATCTATCCCCCCCTCTCCTCCTTCTTGCCTACTTCTCAGACAGGACACTAGAGAGTTTTGATCACAGAGAAGGCAGTAGAAGGCAATCAGCTTTTGCTAAAGTGTAACAAAAGACAAAACTTTTCTTTTTTGTTATGGATAGAATGGAGAGGGATCAGAACACCTGTCAGGTTTACTGTTATCATCAAAAATAAAAGTAAAAGAAACTCCCAAATTTTAATTTGTCCCCAAAACAGTAAAAGAGGGGACATTTTTCAATGGGGACACTGGTTCTGGTGACCCTGGTGACAATCAGTTTGGAGGGATTTCCTCTTATTTCATGTTGTGGCTATGGGACAGGAAGTTAAGGGAAATCTCCCCAATGGGACAAAATGGCTAAAAAAGGGGAAAAAGGGGTTAAAATGCTTCCCTCTATTTAAAATGAAAAAAAAATTGCCTTTAGTTCTACTTTAAGAAGCACATAGTTATCTGTGATACCAGTGTCAATGGTGCATACTGGATTGGACTTTTAATTGTATATATATATATATATATATACTGTATATACACATTCATATAATTATATCGATCATGCTTTCTCAACCTTTTAACCCTAGAGGAAACATATAAATATCTTTCTGGTTTCGAGGAACCCTTACTGAAACCAATTCATCGAGACCTGAAAATTATTTCCAGATCTTGCGGTACCCTTACTAAAACCAATTCATCAGGGGTCACTAGTAACCATGCACCTTATACTGGTAATCAAAAAGAAGAATGTTCCCCTTAAAGTGGTGCTCAGAATACCAACCTTGAAGACAGTTAAAAATATATTTTGTGTCATGCTGCTGGCTTTGCTAAGTAATGCTAAACCTTGAACTCTGTAGGCGCCATCAAAAAGGTGCTTCATCAGCCACAGCTCAAGGATCCCCTAGCAACCTCTGGAGGATCCCAAGGGTTCCATGGAACCCTGGTTGAGAATGGCTGATATAGATATTGTTTAGATATTAGATAGATATAAAGCAACATTTTTGGAAATATAATAACTTAAAAAACTTTAAATCATTATTTTATTTTTTTATTTGCTCAACAAAAGTCCACAAACACACTTACGGCATTGGTATGCTGGACAGCAAGGGTCAGAGGTAGGAACCTGGACTGGTCTTTCTCCATTACGTAAGCACACAGGCACATTGCATGTGATACCGTGACATTTAGACTGGAAAAGTTACAGAAAATAAATGTTGGTTGTTACACATAATTGTTAGCTTTTCTCCTAATATAAACAGGTGGGATGTTACTTAAGTCATAATAATACTTACAGAAGGTTCAGTTGGAATCACTACAGGAGTAGTTGGTGGTGGCGTACCTACGGTAGAAAAACATACATTTTACATTAAACAATAAACTAAACTACTATTATTATTACTAGATGCATGTAACGTTCCGCTGCAAAGCTGTCCTAGAGCATCTGTGGCATTAGACTTCTTAGCACAAATGTCCACTGTTGCAGTTTTGGGTACTGGAGCCCTATTGACAGGAAACTGCAATTTTTCCACTATATCCTACACCCTTTTATCCAGCTGTGTCATGACTGGTACAAAAAGCTTTACCTTCACTTAAAACAAGGGAAGAAACAGTTTGAGAAAAATTCAGGCTAAGTCTGATGAAGATTTTTAAGGTTTTTAAAGGACTGTTTTGTTAAAAAATTATATATAATGCAGTAAACTGCATTTTTTTTTATTCAAGCATTTCCTAAGAGTTTTTCTATTTCTACAATGTAAGCAAATTGCTAAGTTTTTATGACCCCTAAAAAAGTTTTTTAGAAACATACTTACTACAACATTCAGACTAATGTTGGTGACAATTTTTTTTTTTTTTTTAAAGGACTATATTCTTAAAAAAGTAGTAAACTGCATTTTTTATTCTTGCATTTCCTGGGAGCTTTATTATTTCTACAATGTAATCAATTTGAAAAGTTTTTATGATCCCTTAAAAAGTGTTTTAGAAAAATACTTACTACATATGTATACGGGACAGCAATCATTTTCTGGGTTTGGCATCTCTACTACTTTTCCACCATGTGTACAGTCTGCTGGTGGGCATCCGCTGGTTTCACAAGGCTGTAGAAGGCAAGAGTTACAAAATCAGATCTCTCTCATTTGATAACCATATATACAACATCTTAGAGATAGGAGAGCATTTAAATCCTAGGTAATAAATGTTTTTTTTTTTTATTGCGGATGTTAAAGACAGTCATAGATTTGTATGGGAGAGTTCATTGCACAGGCACACGGTTAGTACTGAAGCGGACGTCTGCTGCAAGGTTGTAAACATTAGAACAGTCTGCAGCTTTACTATTGAAGTTAGTAAACAGTGGAGGCATGCTTAACTGTAGATCTGTTCAGGAAGGCTACATAAGGTAGGTGGGCTATTTGCTGGTTCTTTATAAATTGCACATGTACTTTAACCTTCCAATCCCCCGCAATAACACTAACATTTAAAGACCTACATTTACACTTATGAAGGTCTCAGTGCAGAATACTACTTATCTGACACTTACTACTCTCCATGTTATCCTATCATGGTTACATAGTAGGTGAGGTTTAAAAAAGTCCATCAAGTCCAACCTATGTGTGTGAGTATATGTCAGTATTCCATTGTATATCCCTGTATGTTGCGGTCTTATCTAATAGTTTTTTTTTTAACTATCTATGCCCCCGCTGAGACCACCACCTGTGGAAGGGAATTCCACATCATTGCCACACTCTACATAGTTTAAGGTTTAAATCATATCCCCTCTCAAGTGTCTTTTCACTAGAGAGAATAAGTTCAGTGCTCGCAACCTTTCCTCATAACTAATATCCTCCAGACCCCTTATTAGCTTTGTTGCCCTTCTTTGTACTAGCTCCATTTCCAGTACATCCTTCCTGAATACTGATGCCCAGAACTGGACAGCATACTACAGGTGCGGCCGGACCAAAGTCCTGTAGATTGGGAGAATTATCACTTTCTCTGGAGTTAATCCCTTTTTAATGCATGCCAATATACTGTTTGCTTTGTTAGCAGCAGCTTGAAATTGCATGCTATTGCTGAGCCTATAATCTACTAGGACCCCCAGGTCATTTTCCATCCTATATTCCCCCAGAGTTTCTCCCCTATAGTATAGATTGCATTTGTATTTTTGCCAGAAAAAAAAAAAAAAAAAAAACTTACTGTTACAGGAGGAAGGGTAGGCTGTAAAAAAAATATGCATAAATTAATATGTATATACAATATACTTAATTAATGGCAATATTTATGATGTAAACAAACAAAAGTCAACCAATGATGGGTAGTAGGCAACAGAAAATGCTAGTATATACCAGTACATACTACAAATAAATGTCAGTGCTTCCCAAAGCTCCATCCTTTGTATAGGTAGATAAGGCTGAGGCATACAGGATTGGACTGTGGGAGGGCAAGGCATACCAAAACCCTAGTACAGTTAAATTACATTTAGTCTTCAAGTCTGTTGGATGAGCTTTTGGTATGCATTGTCATCTTATTGTGCCTTAAGCTATATGACAGTTTTCAAAAATATTTTTGGATATACTCAACTTTTATTAAAAATATGTATATCCAGGGAAAAGTAAACAAAGTACAAACACATGTATGCACAAAATATACAATGATATATGATACAAAAAAAAGATAAAAAGCAAATATCAGTGCATAATTTTTCCAATACAGGTTTACTTTAAAGCTGAACAATGGGCATGCATAGCTCCCAACTTTCCCTGATTTCGAAGGGACTGTCCCTGATTCCTCCTCATTTGGCCCGCATCTTGGTCTGATCTATGTTGTCATATATAAAATGCACTTTTTATCTTTAAAAAAGTGTTTCCTAGTGCTAAACCTTTCATAAAATTTCTAAATTGCTGAATTTGTAAATTTTAAAAGCCAGTATAAAGGAATAGTTGTGGTAAAAAAGCACTTGTAGGTTCAACTAATCATTTTGTATAAATCTCCTTTAAGGGGGGCGGGGCAGGGGGGGTGTCATATGCCTACATATTTTTGCTAATAGGTGTCCCTCGTTCCCATCTCAAAATATTGGGGTGTAATGCTGCACGGGTTAACTGCTTGTTTTGTTCTAGGGGAGCAGACAGCGGAGATATACTTACCTGACCCACACAACACCTGTCTATGGAGGACGCTAAGAACATGCTCCATAGACAGGAACAGTCGACCACTGGAAATTGGGGGAACATGGTTTTCCAAAGGATTGGCGGATTAGGTGAGTAGGAACTTTGAGCTTACCCTTAGAAAAGACAAGCAGTTGACCCAGGCAGTGGGGGTACAGCCTCACTGCATGGGGAATATTTTGTTGCCCAGATTTTGGCTTTAATGCTGAATAGTTACATAGTTACATGGTTGGTAAGGCTGAATAAAGATACCACTCCATCTAGTTCAACCTGACTGTGTGTGTATGTGTGTTTCTAGTATGACACTAGCATTTTTATATATCCCTGTATATTGTATTAGTTGAGAATGAAGTCTAAACTCCATGCAGATAAAACACACATATTAAAGGGGTTATAAAGATTAAAAAAAATCCCTAAATAGCTTCCTTTACCTTAGTGCAGTCCTCCTTCACTTACGTCATACAGTGAAGGAGGACTGCACTAAGGTAAAGGAAGCTATTTAGGGGGGGGGATATTAGTTTACAACCCCTTTAATGCAGCTCTGTATTCACTCCAATCAAGGACAAGTGACATGCAGCAAGTGCAAGAAGTGAAAGTAGCTTAACCTCTTCCCACTGACCTGGCGCATATATGTGGGCTTTAATGCAGAGTGACTGAATATTTGGGGCCCTAGGTACACACATCACTGTGATGAGAGCACGTTCCATGTGTGCTCCTAGCACAGCAATGCATGGGTACTGGATGCTCCCGATGCATACTTGTGACAAGTAGCTTTCTGATCATATGACCACTTTGACTGCCAATTACAGTGGTCACATGAGGCCCGCCTCCTAGCATTTAGATTCAATTGAAGGGCTAATAGGTGGCAGTAAGAAGGGGTTAAAGTTGATCTGGTATCAGTCTCTTGCAGTTTTCGTATAACAGAACTCAGACTGCTAGATGAAAAAGCAGCTCAAGGAGCCAATCAAAGAACAAGTGACCTCCTAATAGAAGGAGAGAGCAGAGTGACAGAGTAATGAGCTCATAAGCCTGCTGCTTCTCTTTTCACTGTTCCATCAAAGGCTGGGAGTTAGACAAAACCTATACGAGTTATACAACTGCAGTAGATACATTCCAGACATCCTGCCCTGACACATAGGGCTGTGCAATTTGTCAAAGCTGTGCAAATCTTAAGACCGGATGGACAGAAATACACATTGTTTGGCAGGTAAAACAGTTTCCATATATGTATTGTATCTGTTTCTTTAGCTGTTCACCAACATCTTATGTAGGAGGAGTTGTTTCATCTTTGTGTATCACCTAAGCCTAGTCACTTAACTGGATATATGGAAGGGTTTACAACCAGCCAGAAGGCCTTCAGTCGTTATGCCGAAGGGCCTGATCACACATAATTATTTTTGTCATTCAAAGTTCAACCTGCATTTTGTAATAGTTTACCCTCCTTGTACTTACAGAAGTTGTTGGTTGAGGAACTGAAAAATAAAAAAGAAGAATATGGTATTAACATCTAACTAGCATAAATACAGCAAGCGACTTACAACTGTGTATAGCATACTGTATATACATTAACTTAAAATCAGTAACCAAATAATATGACAAGTTTATTCAATAAGATACTGCAAACATGCAAAGTGCAGCAACCGATAGCAACCAACCCAAATTTAAAAAGGTCAGATGATTGACAGGTGCAGATGTTATGGTTTGCACCACCTTGCTTTATTAAACAAACTTGATGGCATATAAACAGGAGCTAAACTTATTTAATTCCACATCCAGTGGGGAAATGGCAAGCCACCACAGAGTTTATTTTACAACCAAGGACTACACATTGGCCTCATACAGCACAACATATAATAAACACAGCAGCATAGCCACTCAGTAGAGTGTCTTAAATTGCATTAGGTGGGTGTCTTAACTTGCATTAACCACCTGCTGACCAGTGCACGACGATGTAAGTCGGCACAATGGCACCATCAGCACCCCCAGAACTGTGATTGAGCTGTCATCTACAGCTCACTGCCACAAACTAAATAAATAAAGAATGTAACAAAATAAAATAATAGCACTTACTACACAGGAATGTCTTGCAGCAAGGGTCATCTGTTACACTTTGAATCTTATATTCATTTTCCTCACATGTGGGTTCAGGAGCGCATGTTATTCGGCTACACGGAGGCTACAATATTAAAAGAGGGGTACAATCATAGGAACATGTTATAGAGTACAAATATCACCAAAATACCTATTTAGGTAAACTAAGCTATGAGGTTAGAGTCAATTCATAAAGATGTGTAAGGCATTTTACTGCATTGTAATTTAACCTTTTAAAAATACTCAGTTTACAATAATAATTATGTCAGCACTGTAGAATTTGTATTTTCCCCCAAGAAACTTATATTTGAATAACACAATCCCTTGATTCAGAGTATTTTATGTCAAACTTGTGTAGCACCCTCACTGTTGCTAGCGTAGGTAACTTTAGTTTGGCTCCCCTGTAGGCAGATGAGCATGTGTTCATTCTGTTTGGGAAGCTGTGCATTGCTTCAAAGGCTGTGGCTCTGTTGCCTTCCCATGTCTTCTGGAACTCTCTGGATATTTCCAGAATGTAGTGGGTGGAGAGAAAAATACTGCAGCATGAATATTTATGGAGTTTCCATCAATCCCCTGGTAAACAGGGTCCAGAAGGTCGGGAAACAACCAAAAAATATTTAGGAGACTGGCAGTCTTTGAGCAGAGTCTGGGGTCCAGTCTCGAAGAAAGAGCAAGAGAAAGAAAAGAAGAAAGCTTCAAATCTTCACTTAGTCCAGTCTCAGCTAGGCTTAGCTGCAGACATCAAGACAAGCGAGGAACAGCCTGCCCAGTAGGTAGGCCAGTGCAGCAGCTTTCTGGATTTGACAAACTACTTAAAGGGGACTGAGTGAGTACAAACCAGCATCACACACAAAACTACAGAGTTGTATCATGAAGGCCTTATAATAGTTAATCTCTATGCAATACATAATGACACAAAATATGCCACTGAAAGCACACATCATGTGCGTGCTGCAAAAAACTCTAATACCATAAAGTTTGGAAACATACTGAGCATGCTCTTTGCCAGCACATATATATTCACAATTTAAAGAACTGTTCTGAATATTTCAATACATTTAAAAAAAAAGAATATTTACTTTTAATGATATGCACATTTTCCAATGAATAGGGATAATCTCTTAAAATCCTTACCCCCCAATAGACATAGTTTAAAGAAATAGTCCACCCAAAAATGATATAGACTGGATGATCAACATTGGAGTAGTTTTTTATTTCTCTTGGGGATTATGGTGGCCAAATTTTTTTTTTTTTTTTTTTTTCCTGGAGACTCTGATGATCAGTTAACCAGATAACCAGATAACCCCCCCCCCCCCCCCATTCTTCCTGAACCCACCTCACTCCTTTTTTCATTACATTAGAGTTAGAGTCATGCTCACATGTCAGTATCTATCAATGTTAACATGACACTCATTTTCAGCTTTATAATAGCAATAAGGAGAGAAGGTGCCAAAAATAATGGTGGTAATTTCTTGCAAATGGAGGACCCCCTGAAAAAAAAGCTTTGGTTGGACCTGGCTATGAAGTTTTTAGACAGGTGAAAACTTACAGGAGGTGGTGTTGGTGGAGGTGCTGAAAAGGAAAAAAAAAATCTTAGTACTTAAATCAGCATCAGAAAATGTTATCAAAGCAAAATACAGGCATACCGAATAAAACAAAGTATAACATGGAACAATAACCAATCATTATTCATTTTCAGTTATCTGACTTAAGAAAACTAACAACAGAAGCATGCATGTTCAGGTCTATGGCAATAGAGGCACAACAAATCTTCTTTTTGCAGATCCTGGTCATGCCTCTGCCACGGAGTGCCAGGCAAAGATGCCAAAGAGTGCCCCCCCCCCCCCCCCGAACTTAGTAGCTAACAGTAATGAACTGGCAGAATAAAATCATTTTATGTAACACATATACAATCTAGCAAGTCATACAAGATCTAAAAGTACTATTATTTGCAAAGTACAATAATAATCCAGTTAAAGGATATACTTCAATTGACTTAATGTTATGGCAGTTTTAATAGCAATGGCAATGATATAGCAAAAGTGGTAGCAAAGGAGGTGACTGCTACATAATTAATAGACTGGGGGGGGGGGGGGCGGCTGAGACCTTATTGTTTCATTCTCCCTCACTTTGGAGACAGACCTGCAAGTTTTGTTCTATCTCACTGCAGCAGTGCAGGCATCATCATGCTTAATTGGCTAGGCCAGGCTTTCACGCTCACAAGTCTATCACAGTGTGAAGGACTGGTGCTTATTTAAAGTGTAACTAATAAGGATCATATGTCATTTGAGTTTTTACAGTCACTTGTGAAATTTGCATTGCAAAATATTAAGCTGAATGGTTTCTAGGGGTAGCAAAGACAGTTTATTATTTACATGAGGCTCACAATCACTCTGCTGCTATAAAGACACTTACGACATTCAAGTGTTGGGCAACACTGTAATTCAGGGTATCCAACCAGCAGTGGTGGCCTGTCATCGGGGCATGTGGGAATATTGCATTCCCCTTGGCATTCTGCGTGTAAAGAGAAAAAACTATGAATAATGGTATATAAAAGCTAATAGACTTGACAATACATTGAACAGTGTATGTAAAAAAACTAGAAATGTTTTTCTAAAATTAAAGGTAAAGCATAACCAGAGAGGATATGCTAAGGTAGGCTTTGAACAATATTTTGAAGTAAAACATGTTTGGTTCTTTTAAAACTGATCTTTGGGATAAACAAATGAAATCTAAACAAAGGAGGCACGTGTATTCCTGTCAGTTGTGTATTTATTCCTGATCTGTGTGATAATTAAGTGTGAGGCCCCATTCACACGACCGAGCTTCTCGGCAGAATTCAGCGAGAAGCTCGCTGGGATCCATATTCTGCGGAGAAGCTCGATCGTGTGTACACTTTTCGACGAGCGTCCCGCCGGGAAGCTCGTCGAGCCAAAAAGAGAGCATGCTCTCTTTTTCCTCGTTGTTCAATGAGGACTTTGGCTCGACAAGCTTTTCTGACCGCTCATCTGGAACCTCGTCAGGCGGAACGATGAGTTTAGCCCGACGAGGTTCTCATACGTGTGTACGCGGCCTGAAACTTTGCAGGCGCTTTTGAAGGTGCAGGAGGATCCTGTAAAAACTGATCACTTCTGCTTTCTTCTGGTGCAGGGTGATTATTCTATTTGCCCTGTGTTCAGCTGTAATTCCACCTTGATATTACCTTTTTAGCTAGACTTTTTATTGCTCCCAAAGTGTTATTAAGTAATGATTTCCATATGCTGCATTGAAGTTTAATTAGCCTGATATGGATGTAGACAGTAGTGTTGGGTGAACGATTTGATCCAAGTAAATGTTCGGCCTCACCGATCGGCAAACACCCGAATTTGCGGGGGAATTGGTCGGGATATTTGCCTTCCTAGTGCCCCAAAATGCACTGAGCACTTCACAGTGCTATCTAGGGCCCTAATTGGATAAAGCCTTGCACCTCACCTAATGGTGACCATTGGCCAGAACTTGCCCAGTATGCCATTAAGCTGCTGGGCTGCCCTACATCCAGTGTGTTTTCTAAATGGGCATTCAGTGCTGCCAGAGATTTTGTGAGAGGTAAAAGAGCGTGTCTGTCCATAGATTCCATTGACTGGCTGACATTTGTCAAAATGAATCAGTCCTGGATTAGCAACAACCATAAAGCCCCTGAAAGTGATGTCACTGATTAAATGTTATTGAGATCTTAAATCTGCAAGACTGTCTAGGATGCCTAGCTTTTTGGGTGTTGATTTTATCTTGAAGCAATTTTTTTGGTATAGGTTTCATGGACACAATTAACACCCAAGGACCAAATTTCCGCACCTTTATAATGCCACGTACACATGATCGGTTTGTCTGATGAGAACGGACTGATGGACCGTTTTCATCAGACCAAACCGATCGTGTGTGGGCCCCATGGGTTATTTATTCATTGGTTAAAAAAATTTAAACTTGTTTTAAAATTAACCGATGAATGTACACGATCGTTTATTTAACTGATGGTGTGTAGGCACAATTGATCATCAGTCAGCTTCATCGGATAACTGATAGAAAAATCCATCAGACTATTTTCATCAGACTAACCTATCGTGTGTACAGGGCATAAGTCTTCAAAAAGGGGAATTTTGTTTTTTTAAGTTTGGGTCTCATAGACTTCATTGAGGTTTGTTGTTCGGGTCCAAACTTTTGCGCTGTTCTAGAGCTCTGGATTAATATTGGATTAATATTAATTTAAGCCTACATGCATAGGTAATTCAAATGCATAAAGGATGACTTGTTTGTTCACTATCCTTACATTGGGAAAAAAATATATTTTTTGTATTTTTTGGGGATTTCAATTTAAATATATACTTCTGTTTCAAGACATGTCTGCTCTGCTTTGCAGTAAAATTAAAAGTGTGAGTAAAGATTTAAAACAAACGGTGTTACATTCATTTCTAAATTTCAACTTACGGCATTTAATAACTGGACAGCAGCGAGTGAAAGAAGAGGGTTCAACCACCACTGGAACCTCATCTACCTTCTCACAAGATACAGGTGGACAGAGTACATCCAAGCATGGTGGCTTTTGGAAACAAACATACAATTATGTGAAATACATACATATAGGTGTCAAAATATTTTTACAATAATTAAAAGAAAACTAGTTAGCAGGTTGTGAAGGAGTAGTCCACCCAAAGCTATTCATTTCTTATGCCCAGTTTTCATCACAGGATACATTATTAAAGGTTCTGACATGTGACCACTGCCTCACAGCTGTATGTCTCCAATGTGAGATTGTCTGATGCCTGTCTTGTGGGCTTGGTGAGAATTGCTGTACTGCTGTGTCACTCACTGTTCTCCTGTCTGGACCTGAGGTAGTGCAAGAATCTCCCTGCTTCTGCTTTATTCATTCTGTGATTCTGTGATTCTTTCACCTCTCCTGCTGATTTTTGATCCTCACCCTACAGTATCAGATCACCAATCATCAGGGAGGCAGCTCTGACATGAGTAAGCAAACATGTGTTAAAGATTCCACCTAGACTTCTACCCAGAAACACACTATCTATGTGTCAGCAATGAGGAAAATGATAGCCGCTGGTTGACTCGTTTTTGCACTTGAGTCCAAGAACATATACTGGCAGATGCTAAATCTTTGGGGGGTATATTCAGACAGACGCTAAATTCAGTTTATCCCATAAAATAATAATTTACACAGGTAACAGATTGTTCAACTTACCGGAGGTGAAGGTAGTGTTTGGGTGGGTTCGGTCTATGAAATAACAAAAAGAAAAAATGTTAGATACAGTTATAACAATGTTATTTTGTCAGTGACGCGACAACAGGCACATTTTGCATAACTTAAGCCCTATACACACTATCAGTTTCCCTGCAGGTTTTTCTCTTCAGGTATACCAAAACCATCTAATATGAGGTCAAACCTTAATGCCGCGTACACACGGTCGTTTTTTGTGATGAAAAAAAAACAACGTTTTAAAAAACGTCATTTAAAATGATCGTGTGTGGGCAAAACGTTGTTTTATGTCTTCAAAAAAACGACCCAAAAAATATTCGAACATGATTGAAATTTTTATGTCGTTTTTCTGAATGTCATTTTTTTTGTCATAAAAAATGATAGTGTGTGGGCAAAATGACGTTTAAAACGACGTTTTTAAACCCGCGCATGCTCAGAAGCAAGTTATGAGACGGGAGCTTCAATGGAACAGAGTGCCGTCGAAAGTGTCTTAAGTAACCGCGCTTTGCAAGAGCATTTTCAGAAAACGATGGTGTGTAGGCAACGTCGTTTTTTAAAATGAAGTTTGAAAAACGTAGTTTTTTTTCATGAGAAAAAACAACGGTTTTTACAAGACAAAAAAACGACCGTGTGTACGCGGCATAAGAGTTTCAAATTGTATGCAATCAGGCAGGCTCTTGCACTACATGGTTTTGGTAAACCTGAAGAGAAAGACCTGCAGGAAAATATGTTTTTGGTGGAACATGCTATGGGGCAATTAACCACTTCCCACCTTTAACCCATCCACCACCTTTACTGGGCTATTGGGGAGCCCTGTAAGGACACGACTGGCAGAATTTGGTTCCAGGGAAATGATGAGAGGAACTGCTGTTGTTTGCCCCACTGTGTGATGTAAGAAATTGCATGCAATGAGATTTTCATTTCCAGTTTGTGAACAAGCCATTACCAGCTGTGAAAGCATCTAATCAAATGGATCTTAGTTTGATCAGATACTTTGGAGGCCAGAGGAAAGATATGGGGGTCTAATAGAGGACATGCCATGGCCAATGTTATCACAAAGGATGTTGTTCATCCCCTGAGATAGCAATAAAATGTATTTAAAAAAAATTAAAGGTACAATGAGGAAAAAAAAAAGTTAAAGCACCCAGTCCCCTCATGCTCATGTGCAAATGTGAATATGCATGTATGTCCCACATGCATATGTAAACAGTGATCATACCACACATGCGGTATCACCGTGAATGCCATAGCACGTGGCTGAAAGACGGCCAACAAGCACTGGGATTTGTCTTGGTACAGGTTGTAGATTTGCAAATCACATTCAAATATGGTGACTTTAAGAAACACAAATACAATGAAGCTTAAGTGCTAAATATACATTACAAGGTAAATACAGTAGTTACACTAAAGGGTTGGTTAAGACAAAAAGTTGTTCACTTCTCTAAGTCTGCAAATGGGTCAAATAATCTAAGCAGGTGAGATGAGGGGTATACTATACCTGGTTAACTGCCTACATAGTTCCAGCAATGATTTCATCATGACAGGAGGACACTGAATGCTTCTTCAGGCAATTAAACTAGTGCAAACCAATTATGGGGCTTTCTTTATCCCACAAAACACCAATGATGGATCTTTCTTTAAAAGCTGAATACCCAAGATATTGTTTCTTTATAATACTGACAGCAATGGTGGGACTTTGCTGGACACTGGACACTAATATACCGGCACATTCAGTATGAAGGTCTTAATTCTTAAAGCGGAGTTCCATCAAAAAATGGATCTTCCGCTTATCCCACTCCTCATCCCCTTACATGCCACATTTGGCATGTAATTTTTTGGGGGGGGGGGAGTGGGGGCTTCAGGAGGAGTGGGACTTCCTATCCCACTTCCTCCCTCCGCTGAGGGGCTGGTTAGGCGATTATGCTTAATCGCCTACAGCAGCCCCTCCCTGTAGGCGATCGCATGGGACACATGACAGGTCCCATGCGATCGCCTGTCCAATCAGCGCCGCGCCACGCGCGCATGCGCAGTGCCGCTCGTGCATGCGCAGTGGGTGCCCAGCTGTGAAGCCGAAGGCTGTCACAGCCGGGTGCCCACAGTTACGATGAGGACGCCGGCCGGGGAGGGGGGGAGAGGAGCGGAGCCCCGGCCGGCGTGTCGCTGGAACGCTGGAGCAGGTAAGTGATTGTTTATTAAAAGCCAGCAGCTACAATTTTTGTAGCTGCTGACTTTTAATAAACATAAAACAAGGCTGGAACACCCCTTTAAGTGCCAATTTCTAACCACAGCAACCAATCAGCATTCATTCACCGTTTCCCTCCAGAGGTGGTTCTGGCCAGCTCAGTAGATTGCTTTAAGAAGGGCCTGGATTCTTTCCTAAATGCACATAATATAACTGAGTACTAAGTTTTTTAGGTAAAGTTGATCCGGGGTAAATCCGATTGCCTCTCGGGGGATCAGGAAGGATTTTTTTCCCCTCCGGTAACAAATTGGATCATGCTCTGCTGAGGTTTTTTGCCTTCCTCTGGATCAACTGTGGGTATGGAGTTGGGGGTATGGGATGTACTGTGTTTTATTTTGTTTGTTTATTTTTTTTTATGGTTGAACTGGATGGACTTGTGTCTTTTTTCAACCTAACTATGTAACTATGTTTCAAAATGTATATAATGTGTATACGGAATTGTTAAACCATCTTTCAAGCTTTTGCTGCTTTAACACACTTTAATAATACACAATTAAAGAGGAACACCAGTTTGATTCATTTGTTTTTAAGTCAGCAGCTACAAATACTGTAGCTGCTGATTTTCAAAAATCAGGCACTTACCAGTGCCTGTCGTCTAGTTCTGTCTTCCTGCAGCTATCTCTTCTAACTGCTGCAGATCACCAGAGCTGCCCTCTTAGATAAAGGAGCTGGCTGAGGTGTCCTGAGGAACCACAACTGGCTGCCCACTGTGCATTCGCAAGCTCAGGCACCTGAGATGTGCGATGTGTACTAGGAGGCAGCAGGAAGCAATGGAGTGGGGGGAAAAAAATGAAATTATGGCTCAAAGGGAGAAAAACAGCAGGATTTCACCTTATGAGCAAATTTCCACCGAAATAATTGAACTTCCACTTTTTAGAACCCTCCCCCCTCTGGTGTCACATTTGGCACCTTTCAGGGGGGAGCAGATACCTGTTTAATACAGGTATTTGCTCTCACTTCCAGGCACAGATAGCCACATTTTCTGTGGGTATCTATGCCACTCCCCCCCCCCCCACACTGTAAATCAGCAGCTGCAATATTTGTAGATGCTGACTTCCGCTTTAAGAACTGTTTACTAAACTAGATCAACATTGTTTCTTTATCTTTTTCATATAAGAAGAAATTACCGGTGTTGTGCCAGGGACTGGAGGCTGTGGGGAAAAAAATATTAATAATACGATTAATAGTAAAACATGTAGCTTGACTGTAACATTTCAATTACATGTAAATGTATTTAAATCTCAACACTTTTGTTAATATTGTCAATTTGTTATCCAATTGTCCTTATTAGGACTGCTGGGCTCTGAGGAAGAAGGAATCCCTTTGAATACACGTCAGCCGGCAGTGGCCCTCCATTACCATCTGGAGTCTGTTGTCCCAAGATAGATTTTTGTCTTCTGGAGATCACCTGTATCGCAAGCCTTTACTATTTGTTTGTAAGTGGTTCTTTTTATTTTACTTGAATAAAACAACCCAAGCATAATGCACAAGGGTGGTGTGCCCTCTTTCTTTTCTTTTCTCGTTCCTTATTAATGTACATGATTTAGAATTTTGCATATTCAAACTAAATATATTGTACAATTAAAACAGACTGAGTACCTTGCTAGCTAGCTATTAAAAAATACACATTGTTTTCACAGAGTCAACATTATAAGGGCTATATACAATTTGTGTTGGACTGACCTTCATTTAATCAGGACATCACTGCAGCACTTTATGATTCACGTTTGTGGCACCATATATATATTTTTAAGTATTCCTTTGTTAGCATTTATATATATATATATATTTATATTTTATATATATATTTTTTATTTATTTACTATATATAGCCAACACTGTTATGAAAATATACCCTGAAATGTTGGTGCGTGTATAACTACTCTTTGAAAACATTTTGAGTTGATTCTACACAATGGACAGATATTCCAAGGACTTACTGGTATTGTTGGTTTACCTACAAAAGTAAAACAAAACAAAAAAATTATTAGTAATTATTGAGTTTAATATATTTAACAGTTATATTATACAATATGCTATTTATCTGAAAGGTCAGCAATAAATGGAGCTGCGAAGTAAGTACTCTTGGAATAAAGCTTGGTATAAGTTTACTTACTTTTTTATTTTTTTGGTGAAATTATATCTTATACAGTATCTTGCTACATAAACCTTTATAATAAGACTGTTTTCAAAGTACTATTTACAGAAATTAATCAAAATAAGACACAGACTTACTATTAGTACCACTGCAGTTGTATTGGAAACAACACTGGGTTTCTGGATCAATAGACTTGCTGAGTAGGCCATTGGGTCCACAGTCTGGTGGCAGACCGCAAGGTTCACATACTGGGAGAAAACAAACAATTTTTAGCAATTTCATTTATTTAGACATATCTTCCCCCTCCTAGCCAATTCCCTCCCCCTAAATAACCACCTACAAAGCCCAAGGAAACAATAATCATCTACAGCCTCTGATCTGGCAGACACATCCTGAACAACTCCCCTGACTTAAGCCCTGTACACACGACCGGGATTCCCGGCGGGATAAAGTCCACCGGTAATCCGGACGAGAAACCCGAGAACCTGCTTGGTAAGTTTCGCCAGGTTTCCAGCGGCGGACTGACTATAGGGACACTCGGGCCCCATGCCACTAGGGGGCCCCATTAGAGTTGCCAGCCTCAGTAAAACCAGGGACAGTATGTAAAAATCTGTGTAAAAATCTTACCGAAGGAAGCATACACACGGCCGGTTTTCCCGGCCAAAAGCTCTCTTTGCAGTTTTCCTGGCAGGAAGACCAGTCGTGTGTATGAGGCTTGATCTGTGTTGATCAGTAAATATGTACATCACTAAAAAAAATCTTATTTTCAACAAAGCAAAACACTTCAAACATAATACAAAAATACAGAAGTTATTATGTTATATGTGTTTTCCTCATTCTATATACAGTAACTGCTGTGTTGTAGATAAAAACATTTTTGTTCATCATGAACATAATATAGCAGATCTCATTTTTTTTTTTAAGTGTATTTTGTGCGTGTACTCGAGAGAGGAGCCGGACTGCAGGAGTTGGGAGTAGGCAGGCCTCCCCCAGAGGCAATCTGCCATCTTTCTCCATGCCCCAGGGTAGCAATGGCGGGTGTGAGGGGGTCCTCCCACACAGCCCACCCTACCTGCTCCGCTTTGAAGCCCAACGGGGCAGAGGGACTCCCCTATGAGGGAGTGAGAGGATCTAGCCCGCTCAGCCAGCCCTGTTAGTCCTTCGCCTCTCTTTTTTTAGAGACCGCGTGGCCAAAGTGCGTACATGTTAACCCAATTTTGAGTGCGTGTAAGTGTGGTGTTTTTTTTTGTGGGAGGGGGGCGGGCGTACTAAGCGCAGGCTTACCTCGCATAGCACACCCACCAGGAGCCGGGCTGAGACCACCAAACTCAATTCACATGCAGCCGAGACCGGGATCCGAACCCTTAGCGGCAGAGGTGAATGGCTTTGAGCCACTGCAGCTCCAGCAGATCTCATTTTAAAGGAAGCCTGTCATGAGAGGATCATGGAGGCTACAATTCCTGAATTCCCTCTGAAAATGTCAATGCCTGTCTCTTCCTTCAGTCAGTGAGTCACTGACTTGGAAGAAGTACACACTCAGCGCAGTGAGAACTCGTGATCGACATATTTATTCCCATTTTTGTGATTCAGAAGGCAATGGCATTCTGTTAATTGCTTAAGAAAAGCAATTTGCTTAACATTGACACTTACCACAATCAAATTCTGGGCAGCAAGGATCTTCTGCTGGGGTAACGATGACCTTCTTAGAGCCTTGCATGAAGCAGTCAGGTTCAGGGGGACACACTCTGCCCTTGCAAATCTGAAAACAATATACAAAGAACAAAGAACTGATATTCTTTTCCTTTTATATCTTTATACATGCTGTATACTCAAGCATTTGTGTTAGCTAGTGAACCTCATAAGGTTATAATAAGCACTGGTGAGCAGCATTAAGCCCAGAATTTAATGAAATGTTGCAGTGTATTAAAATATTCTTAATAGACGAATCACTAGTGCCAGTTCACACCAGAAGGTGGTGCAAGAAACCTGCACATTTCCTGCACTGCATCCAAAAGTAATAAGTTGTTGACACTTGCACCAGAAGATGTAGGTATTCAGCATTTTGTGAATGCCAAAAGTCCATTACAAGAAGTGTTTCCTCACCATATGAGCAAAGAGGTTCCTGGAAACTGTCTAGTGACAGATCTGATTGTAGGGTTCTGCGGTCACTATTACATTTTTTGTTTTTGGGTTTAGATACCATCAAGGGGCTTTCAGATTAATCAACAATAAAGAATAGTGTAATCATACTTATGCACTGGAAAATATGGGTGTTTTACCACATATTTTTATAACAGATCATGCAGTTCATTTATAATGGAAACACGACAAGGCAAGTATTAGGCACACTCTTCCTGTTACTGTTACTTCTCATAACACACATAAAACCTAACTCATTGTACCTAACTCAACAGGGCTTAGGAAAGTAAAACGGGGGGGCTGGGGGGCCGGTGACTGCCAAGTGTTTTTTCACCTTAATGCATAGGATGCATTAAGGTGAAAAAACACAAGGGTTAACAACCCCTTTAATATATTTTAAGCACAAGCTTGGATCCAACCAATGTTGACACATCATGACTAACAACTGGTATGTCTGTTGAAGTTTAGACAAGTAAAACAGATATCTGTTTTTTTACTTTGGGCTGCTAGGAAAACTGAGGACTACTTGGTTGATAGAATCAATAATTTACCTTTATGTTTATTTTACTATTTTTACATTTTTAACTACTCTTGTTTGAAAGCAATACAAATGTAATTAAATAACACTGAAGTGATTTTATTGTGTAAATTATTTTCCACATATACTGTATATAAAGTCAAAACAAGTTTTACCTGCTCAGTAGTACTTGGTAGAGGAGGAGGCTGAGTGTGAGGAGGTGGAGTCTGAGGAGGTGGTGTCTGAGGAGGTGGAGTCTGAGGAGGTGGAGTCTGAGGAGGTGGAGTCTGGGGAGGTGGAGTCTGGGGAGGTGGAGTCTGGGGAGGTGGTGTCTGGGGAGGTGGTGTCTGGGGAGGAGGAGTCTGAGGATGTGGAGTCTGAGGAGGTGGAGTCTGAGGAGGTGGAGTCTGAGGAGGTGGAGTCTGGGGAGGTGGTGTCTGGGGAGGTGGAGTCTGGGGAGGTGGAGTCTGGGGATGTGGAGTCTCGGGATGTGAAGTCTGAGGAGGTGGAGTCTGTGGAGGTGGAGTATGGGGAGGCAGAGTTTCAGGTCGTGGAGTCTGGGGAGGTGGAGTCTGTGGAGGCAGAGTTCCAGGTCTTGGAGTCTGGGGAGGTGGAGTCTGTGGAGGTAGAGTTTCAGGTTGTGGAGTCTGGGGAGATGGCGTCACAGGAGGCAGATTGATACCTGAAATTAATTAGAAATGCTAGTAAATTCATAAACAAGTTAATTATGGGGTTTACATGAATAGCTTGAATACATAGGTAATGCTTTTAATTAATCTTGGTATGACAGCCTACAAAAGATACAAATGTATTCTACATATGGTAATATAATATTCTCCATGCCTCCATTACTAGTCAAAGTAGAAGTCTTCAGCAATCAGATTAACTGGAAAACATCACCATGACAATATTGTATTTTTCATTATATATTTTAAGATCATCACTAAATTACTATATATTTCTATATTTCCAAACTTTGACACAGAGAACCTGTATAATACTTACAGTCCTCGAATTGTACACAGCGGTGGGTCACTTCATCAAATACCATTCCTGGGGCACAGAGGGGGTAGCAGCCTTCAACTCTACAGCAGCAATCAAGCACAGTCATTAGTATTAGTGAATATTATACATTTAATCGGCAGCAGTGGCAGCCAGTAATGCACGGCCCAGGGGCATCACCCCCTTATCAATTTGTTTAGCCCCCTAACCGACATGCGCTGGACTCATTGGATTCCAATTGTTTGTTTGTTTTTAAGCACATGAATAGAGGAGTCTCTAATAGGCTTCAAAAAAGGGTGGGTTCAGAGCCCACCCAGTTGTGTAAGAATAGCGAATGAATATTCACTATTGTCTTCCTGCTTCACCTCCCGACCAATCAGGAAGCAGGTCCTGAGACAGAGAAGGAGAAGCGATCCCATTGTCTGCCTATGAGTAGGAGGGAGGAGACTCAGGTAATTTATTTATTATTATTATAATTATTATTTTTAATTTTTCACTTCATAGTCGGTCCATTTCCATAGTCTGTCTATGTTTCTACACAGTTTAGATCAATCTACTGGCCCTCCCAGCATAGTTATTATGGTTCCAATCATATTAGCGCTGGTTGGGTGTCACATTGAAACACCTGGCAAAGTGAAGAATGGCGCATCACACCTGTCAAGTATATGCTTGCAAACTTTAGACACGTGGATTGTGGATTTAATTAAGATTTTATAGGGGTATTTGGATACATACAGGTGTTCCTATATACATTACATGTGTTTATATGTTTTTTACTTGAAAGTGTTAATTTTGAGGGAGGCCCTACCCCCTTCAGCTGGTTTGATTTAGTGTTTAATTACTTAATTAATCTTTTACTGCCATAGGCAGATCTTTTCTCATGTGATTATGTGTTTGAGTATATATGTCATTTTAGTGTGAACCTTTTTTAGCCATGAGTAAGCACTGATTGTAAGTGCGAAACGCGTCGGCCATACTGTATTTTGTTGGTTGCAGTGACTGTGTGTACAGTTGAAAAATAAAAGACAACTTATTTTAAGTGATTTCGGAGTGCGGCTGTCCAGTTTTCGTCCTTCAATTTGCTGAGACTCAGGTGAAGCTGCCGTCCAGAGGAAGGGCTGCATGATAGATGGGGTAAGTGCGGGGCTGGTGACCCGACCAAAGGGGGGTAGCTGTGGGCATCCCCCCCAAATAAAATATACCAAGAGCTGCCACTGGTAAGCAGTCAGCTCAAGTAAACTTGTCACTAGAGAAAAACAGGGACTGCTATTGCTTTTATTTTCTAAAAATGCCAGTTGCCCGACTATTTTGTCATTTGATTTTCGAGGTACTGAGCAGGAAGTGTGTACCTCAGAAACCTCACATTTGTGTATCTCTGATGGATCATTGAAGCAAGAAGTTTAGTATGACAGCAATGAAGTCACCATTTTTATAAGAAAAGTACAGTTTTGACAATGTAATTTTTCTCTAAATATGTCAAAACATTGGAATAAATACAGGTTAATGATCCCAGGGAAAAATCCATAGAAAATCTTTTTTGCAAGGGTTCTGGATCTAGCATTTGATTGATTTGTATTTTTAAATATGTTAGATGAATGAATTATGTTTTGTTTAGTGTCATGCTTCACTTTTTTTAGGTTTCAATTTACACCTATAAAGATTTATTCACCATCAACATCAGCTCTTCCGGTATTATCAGCTTTCTAGAATTTACAGTGGGCCTCAATAATAAAAGTAAACATGGGAGGTCCCCAAAATTCCTGGCAGCACACAGCTTAAGCATCTCATTGCCTCTATGGTGCATCTTGGGAGAGGATGGCAGCAAGTTTCCTCCCCCCTCATCTGTTCAGCTCTCTTTCTTAAAGTGGTTGTAAAACTCAGTCTTGGAATTTTAACAAAGCCCATGTATCTGCAGTGTTTACTTATGTATTTCCAAAGCTCTAAGTGTCTTTTCTCTATGGTGTTTTGTTCCTCTGTTATAAACATTAATCACTTCTGAGTTTTCCCGACACATGAGATAAATTTGTGTTGTAAGGGACGGGGAGGAAGAGCTCAGCAGACAGCTTGTCTATTCAGAATGTAGTTATGCTGTGTGGGGGGGGGGGGTGGGTGTGTTCCTTTCCTCCAATCAGCTCTCACACAGTGTAACTGCAGTCTCTCCGCCCCACCTCTGTGCTGATGGCAGATGAAGAGCGATTTTTAACAAGATCTGCCATTTTGAAGATGTGTAGGCAAGAGAAGACTGCAGATTTTTCAAGTGCAGCTTGGATTTATTTAATCTCTGTGTATCATCTGAGGCTGTTAACTTCACTGGTTATATGTGAGGGTATACAATCACATTAACGTCACAAGACCCATAAAACTCAGAATGCCTTACAGCTGTTTAAGCAATTATATTTTAAACAATAAAAGTTATCTTTTCAAGAACTTTGACTATATATTAGACTGTGACTGTTTACATGTTGTTTTTAAGTGCACTTCAAGGAATACAAAATGTCTACTACTTACTTGAGTGTTAACGTACACTTGGAACCCAAGGGATCTTGGCATGTTGGAATGCATGGGTTACCACAAGCTCTGTATTTCCATGTACAGATAGAGAACGATGGCAACCCAAAGGTTTCCGCTGTAAAATAATAACACATGTCAGCAATGTCCTTTTAAATATGTGTTGAATAGAATATATTGTCTTTTTTTTTTTTTTTAAAGGAACAACTATATAAAACAAGTATTGGTACCTTCCCCTGCATCCTGTGAATACCAGTTAGTTTTACTTTTTTATTGGACTCTCACTTCCCTAGTCTAAAAACCACTATCCAATAAAAATGCCTGATCAGCTAGGGTACACTCATTAGATACTCATTAGACAGGAGGGTGGCATCTGCTGGAGCATGGCCAGGAAGTCACACACTGGTAACAAAGTGAAAATAATAAATAAAGGCAAAGAAGAGACTTTCTGGCTAATAAAAATTATAGAAGGCATTGTATCTGTGCTTAAAGGAACACTAAAGGTTAGTTTTTTTTATTAGATCAATTGATTGCTGTAAGCTAGAGCATTTAAATATCACTTAACTCGTTTTTCCTTTTGACCTCCAAAATACAGTAATCCAGGTTTGAAAATGCAATTTCCTGTCTCTCCTCTTCTTGCTTTCCACCAGCATCTGAGCTGTTTTGCATGGTGGAAAGCAGAATGTGCTCACCCCCTCCCTATGACTACAGCCATGCGTGAAGATGCTCTCTTATCCCTCACAGGCATGGAGGCTAAGCCTAATGGGAACTCTAGTTCCCATTAGGCCTTGATGTAGCAAGAATGAATGTGCACCGCAAACCAGGAAGTCAGTGAGAATAACGATTCAGGAGTGACGGTGGTGAATAAAAGAGCTTGATTTTAACAGGTATCAAACTAGTTATAATGCAAAACATTTCTTTTTACTTTATCAGCTACTGTCAGACTTTAATTTAAGAGGAAAATATTTTTGTCTTTACAACCCCTTTAAGCAAGATACCTATATTTAAAATTAAAAACATGAGTACAGGTTTACTTTAACATACTGTAAATTGGACATTCTAGGAGAAGAGACTTCTGTACACATAGCCGATTCATTTTTACAGAAGAATACCACTGAATGCTTATTGGCAAGCCTCTTTGGCATCAAATTTGTAGGTAACACAGAACAATAGATTACAAAATTAATAGAACCTCAGCTATGCCATTTTCCATATAGCTTTGAACACTTTTTATATTCACTCGTTCATCATAAAGTAACTCGTATTTTAGGATTACAGTTTTTGTTTTCAAGTCATAGACAAAAATGTCTTACCAACTAAATTGAAGTTCATCTGCAACATACTTCCGGACTTCACCCGTGACATAACTAGCCTATTGTTGTTAAGGGACAGATAATTTCCACGGGATATGTAGGATTCTAAAGCATCATAGTTCTTCACCCAACGGCTTGGCCTCAAGATGAACGTGGCCTGTGAACGGAATTCCACACTTGGCTGCCACTTCCTCAAGCTTAGCATTCCATCATTATTCTGCACAATGAAGAAGTTGTGGTGCTGAGCGGACTCCAGGGAGACCAACCTTCTGCCATCTGGAGACAAATCAGATTCAATGTGTTTATTGATAAAGTTATAAATGTTTAAAATATTTTCCAGGAATATTTTTTTTAAATATTCAAACTAGCATGTCTTGTCAACAACTGTTTAGGAAAGCATACATGTTATTGAAAAAATTCAGCTAAAGTTTTACAAGCATGGCAACACTGATCTGTGGTAACCTCAGGGCTGCTCTCCAGAGCTGATAAAACTACTGACCATTGCCGTTTCTGAGCAGGACACCCCTCAGGAAGTACAAAATGCAAATGGTTTCCTCATTCTCTCTGAATATTGAAAGCCTCTTTAGATAGTACACATGCATACCCTTACATTCACATAAATGCATAAATAGTTTAAATTAAAGGGTGCATACTAAGGTGTACTGTCCACTTTCTGTGACTACATTGTTTTTAGCATCAATGGTTAGCATTAAGAGGTTTGTAGCCAAACACAATGTCTCAAAGCTTGTGAACTACCTTGTAGTGATCAGCTATAAAAACAGTGTCACCAATATCATTGGTTGCCATACCAGCCTATCTCAACCTCAGAGCTTTTCTGGTCAAGAAGCAGAGATGATATATTGTTGCAGCATGCAGGCACCCTGTATCTGTAAATATATATTTTTTATAAAGTACCCAATTCCCCTATTATTAAGTGGTTAAGAACAGATAATTGCCCACATTCTTGTATGAAGCTCCTCAAAAGGATTTTTCATAATGCAGGAAAATAAATAAACCGGAGATCAAGCTGTTTGTTTTGGCCTTGTATTACATATAAGACTTTGAAAGAAAGTTATATAAACATAAGAAACATTATAAACAGTTCTGTACTTACTCAATGGGTCTACAAAAAGGCCTTTGGTAACCATAAAGCTAGCTTGAAGATTTCCAGGAGTTTTGATCTCTTCCAGTGCCACTGCACCATTATCATAATCAGCTACCAGAGATTTGCCATTAATCATTTGAAGGCGGTACGGTCCCTCTCCAGCATCTTAAACAGAAATCAAAACCTAAAGTTAGTACCAGTGGCTTTCTACGTGAAAATGATTACCCTGTTAACTGGACTTTACATTTTGGACTATGGGAAATTATAGACATCTTACCTCTGTTATAATATTCACAAGGAGATGCTGAAAGAGGATTAAAAAAAAGTTTATTATCAGGTTCTTCCCACGCAGACTATAATAATTTCATATTTATACAAATATGCTTACGGCAGGTGTCAGGGCCTCTCCATTCAACTGTGACCCCCTTTCGGCAGCAGGCACGTGCATAAGCTGCCAACGAGGTGCAGTAACAGAGACAGCTTTCACCCTCTCTGCAGGCGTCTGTTTCCTCCACACAAGCTGAGAAATAAGGCTCCACATTGACCTGAAAATGAAGACAGAGGTGTCATCAGCATAAAGGAGTTTAATAGTCAAAATATAAAAGAATTTGGTAAGAATTAGGAAGAGTTGTGTGTTTTTCAGTACTGTGTTACTGTGTTCTTAACAATCTGTCTATTCTTCATTTCAAAAGCATTTTCTCTAATGATAGAGAATACTGCTTTCATAGAAATTATATAAAGCATTCCAAGCTATATACTATATATTCTGCCCTTTTATTTTTACCAAAGTGTTTTTACTAGCTCCATAAATCACTTTGTACCTGTGCTTCCAGAGACGTGAGCAGTTGCAAGGTCTATTACGGGTATGGCTAATAGCAGTTAGTTACATTTAACTGGACATGCCTATAATGCTAAAAAAAATCTTGCCACGCACCCAAATAGCTTCCTTAGTTCTAAGTACTATGACTATAGTGACTATGGTGAATGCAGAACCCGGTAAAAATCACTTCCCTCAGGTTAGGGAACATAACATCTGATATTCTGCGCCTAAAAGTACTACAGTACAGGTCAGTAAAATTCTAAATAAGACCAAAATCTATTTTCTGTGTCCATCTAAGTACTGCATAGACCCTATTTACCAGTATTATACTAACACTATTTACAAGTTAATGTATTTTCTTCCTGGTGCATCCATTTTAGTATAGTTTAAATGAAATCAGTTTAGGAAGGGATTCCATTACACACATTATTTTGTGGGATGAGAACATTATGTGTG
This sequence comes from Rana kukunoris, assembly GCA_029574335.1. Taxonomy (NCBI): domain Eukaryota; kingdom Metazoa; phylum Chordata; class Amphibia; order Anura; family Ranidae; genus Rana; species Rana kukunoris. The sequence goes on along the minus strand of CM056058.1, from coordinate 43,180,178 downwards.
GATTATATGTGATGACATCAATTTGTTATTTAGCAAACAAATGTGCTTACCGTCGACCCCCTCACTGTTGGCATCAGAAGCCACATAGTAGCTATCAAAATTTTATATAACCTTGTAAACAATAAAATGCAATTCTTTAAAACTAATTACACCCCTTTCCTGGATAAGCTCAGGACTAAACTTCTGGATCTGGTGAGAGTGGAGCTCTCCTGGTCAGGTAGATTAGCAGCCTTTAAGATGATCTTCTTGCCTCAATTGATATACATGTACAGAACCCTTCGTATACCGGTGCCAAATTTTTTTTTTTCATAAAGCTCAATCACTTCTCAATAAGTATCTTTGGCAGGGCAAGAGAGCGTGATGTGCTTTCTCAAGACTGATTAAGACCAGACGTATGGGTGGGGTAGGTTTGGTTGTTTTGAAGAATTATTATATGGCGACGATCTTGTCCCAAATTAAGGCCTGGTTTCCTTCATCCAAACCGGCTAGATGGACGGAGTTGGAAAGGTCCCAGGTCCCCGGGCACAATTTATATCATTTTCTCATGGTGTCTCGCTTTACCACTGTACAACGTGGAGTACTCTCCCCTACGATACATGCATCCATACGGGCCTGGGATCTGCTCACTTCCACGACTTTTGGCCATACAAACCACTCTGCTTTACCTCTACGAATTCAATGTTTAGTTAGTCCAATCCCAAATTTAAATATTAGTTGTTAGGGTGACAAATGGCTTAGGGACATTATCGATCTGAAAGTAGGTCCGGCTTTTAAATCCTTCCGTTCCCTCCAAATAGAGTTTGATTTGCCCTCCCAGGACATTTATCCCTACTTACAAATTAAACATTTCCTTTGTTCCCACCCGATTGACCCCATATCTCTTCCGTGGCAAGTGACTTTGTTTTTGTCTAGCATTTCAGTCAAAACCAAAGGTATCTCAATTTTTTACTTACTGCTCAATGACAAAGACGAGTTTTCTAAATCTTCTGCTATGCTAGCTTGGAAGAGGGAGTTGGGGACTGTGTATTCCCCGGACCAATGGCGTAGGGCCCTCGGTGTGACCTATGCAGCTACCACGTGTGTGAATTTGTGGGAACTTACCCAGAAGATATTGCTGCAGTGGTATCTGACTCCGTACAAAATTGCAAAATTTTCCCCGCGGGCCTCGGCCTGCTGTTAGAGAGAATGTGGGAGGTAGGCACTCTTTACCATATACTATGGTCTTGCCCATTGGTGTCCAACTACTGGTTGGAGACTTTCCAAATGCTTTCACAAATTTTAAATCTTGTCGTTCCGATGTCACCGGGTATGGCACTTTTGTCCTTGGGCATTGAGGCATTCCCCGTTGAAACAAGTACGATACTTACACATGTTTTGCTAAGTGCAAGATTAGTGCTTGCCCGACACTGGAGGCAACAAAAAAAAACCTTCTCTCCAAGAAGTGATTGCAACCACCCACACTCATGCCGTATACGAAACACTGTTTGCCTCTGCGCAAAGTTCTCTTCACAGAGTACGCCCTTTGTGGAAGTTATTGTTTGACTGGTATGGGCAAGTTAAACATTAATGATGTCTAAGCATTAATGATGTTTCTGGTGATATTGTGATGTTTCAAAGGGACTAGCTTCTTTAGACTCTGTCGACTCCAAGATACGGGTTATTGTTGTTGTTCTGTTTACTTTATTTTTATTTTTTCATTTCACTTTGTTCAGTTTTACTGTATATGTTGCACATCTTAGCCGCACTTTGCTGCTCCTAGATGTCGGTTGCTGTTGCATCAGCATATTTTTCTGTTTTTCTGTTTGTCAAACTTGAAAACTCTTTCAATAAAGAAACATTGATATTAAAATGCAATTCCTACCACATAATGGCAATCAGCAAAGACGCTGCTCTTGAGAAGGTTGCATCGATTTTCCACAAACTTCTTATGATTCTCAGATGGAGGCGGTAGGGGATTTTCATTTTCAGGACACTGTGAAAATGTTTGGAGAAATGACAATAAAGTTGCAAACTTATTGAACACACTCATTAAGTTTTTATAGGACATGTACCATGGTGCTGTAAAGATTACCTACCTCACCAATCATGAAGCGAGAGGCATACTGAGCCATGTTACTGATTTCAACCTCAGATGTTGTAGTTCCATCTGCATCACCGCACATACCTTGGACTTTGCCCTGTGTAAATATAGAATATAAAACATTAGGCACAGGTTTCACATCGTAGAAATCGAAATGTCAACCACAAAAAGATCAGCTGATGCAGAACTGTTTATTAAGGTAATAAACATCGGCATTGACCTATAGCAATCAATGAATTTAAATGTATTAATTTGAACATAGTAAATTAAAATTATATATGTTAATATCCTTTACACTTTACTCTGTTATTTTTAAATAAACCAAGCAGTGTTTCAGCTTGGTCTAGGGCAAGGGTAGGCAACCTGGGGCCCTCCACATCTTGTGGAACTACAATTCCCATGAGGCATTGCAAGGCTGAGTTCCAAGAAAATAAATCTTTGATACTTGGAGTTTCAGCATAAATAAGGACAACTGCCTTTCCTTGAAGAATTTGAGGGACTAGACACTAGACGGACTGTGGTTTAATTTGACTTTGAAGTAAGAGGACAAAGAGGTGTCAGTTTAAAACACTGCTGACTATTTATGATGCCTCTTGTTTTAGGAAATCCCATGCTCATGGAATTTAAAGATGTATTTATGTGATTATGTGTCTAACTTTGCAGTTTTGTTGTTATTCTGTAAGACTATTACGACAGCTAGTCCTTTTATGTTTATAGCATTTACTTTGTTTTGTTCGTAAAAAAATGGTGGCTTAAATAGCCATGCACAAGGAATCTAAAGATATATTCCTATAGGGAATAGGGGGAGATTTACTAAAACTGCATGCAGAATCTGGTGCAGCTGTGCGTAGTAACCAATCAGCGTCTAGGTTTTAGCCCTGGTTTACATTGATGCTAATTTGAAATCGTGCTACTTTACTTAAAGTAGCGCTATTTCAAAGTAGCAGGTCAGCGCAATTTCAGGTGCTACATGAAAGACGTCTGTGCGGCTTCATGCACAGATGTCAATTGAAGTCGTACCTGAAATCAGCAAAAGTAGTGCAGGAACACATTTTGCAAATTGATATCTCCAAATTAAACATTGTCGCAAAATCGGCCTCGCACTGATTGGAACTGTGCCATTAGAGGCAAAGGCTGTGACTTGCCATGCAATTTGACCTGTCATATCGCTTGACAAATCGCTACAATGTGAATGAGGGCTTATTGTCAAAGCTTTATTTAAAAAAGCTGAAGTTAGAATCTGATTGGTTGCACCAGATTCTGTGTGAACCAGTGTTAGTAAATCTCCCCCATTGTCTCTATTCTTATTAGCATACAATAAATACGCACTGTAAAAACAAGGAGGTCATGGCTACATAGATGTGGTTTTTCTCTTTTCTTATAATGGAATGCCTCCAGCGGCTCTGTCTAAACCTACAATACTTGCAATGCTACCTAGACAACATTCCACTAATGGATCAATACAAAGGCTATGATATGTAAGATACAAAGACATGTTTAAACTCTTCTTATATAAAAATGAGATTGAAGTCAGGCCACAATGTTTATATGTAAAGTATAATATACCCATAACTGCATACTGTAAAAATATGTTGTGTTCAAAGAATGACAAACTGATATTAGAGAGAGATAAATAAAAAGGAGTAAGGGGAAGAGAAAAGGGGTAAGAAAAGAAGAGAAGGAACCAGTGGTTCCCTCGGTGGCTCAGTTCCAAGATAGATGATGAACTAAATATAGCAATAGATAGGGGGATTTAGGGATAGATGTAAGCAATTAGATTATGGCATGGGGAGCTCAGCTGTGATAAAAGATTAGATGAACTAAATTTATTCTCTCTTGAGAAGAGGAGATTAAGGGGGATATGTGGAATAGACCACCTCAGGAACTGGTTCTGGTCAGCTCAGTAGAGTGTTTAAAAAAAGACCTGGATTCTTTACTAGATACACATAATATAACTGGATACTAATATTATAGGTAAAGTAGAACCATGCAATATCAGATTGCCTCTAAGGGGATCAGGAAGGACTTTTCCTTGCTGGAAAAAATTGAACCATGCTTTATTTGGGTGGGAGGGGGTTACCTTCCTCTGAGAGAACTGTGGGTATAGGATTATATTTATATAATTGTATATTTTTCCCCCTCTATTGGTTAAACTGGATGAACTTGTGCCTTTTTTCAACCAGGCTAACTATGTAAATACTGTACATCTTCTCTTTGACAAACATTATATTCATGAAATGTCAGATTGTATCTAGTTTTTTTCCAAGCTCAGGCTATGGTTTGGTTGGGTTATGAAAAGATAGGTGGTTATTTTGTGTAGAGAGCTTAGGAAGGGCTGACCTTGGTTCTCTGAACAGTACTGTGAAAGAAAGTTTGGAAGAGGCTAAATGATCTAGACCAAAAAGTAATCTGAGGCATGTATAGCACATCATCCCGCTGACCTCAGCCCATAAAGCATTTGTCTGCTTTCACAATGTGTAAGGGGTACAATACAACTTCAAGAGCACTTTATTGGCATATTCTAGAGTGGTCTTGTTGAAAGAACATTTAGTTATCCTGGACCAGATTTACTCCAGTCCCTCAGAGCAACAAAAGCAATCAAGTTGCGTTCCCAGCTAGCAACGTAAGAACAATGAAGATCATGTGGATGAGCATTTATGAAAGGGTGATACGTTTGGGAAATTAATATTATTATACAGGATTTATATCGCATCAACAGTCTGCGAATGCAGGCAGATGTGCTCAAAAAACAATTTAGTGTATGAGAATTCAGTGTTCTTGACAGGTGTGAAATCTAATGTTTAATTTGGAGATATCTATAGTATTCTGTTTGGGCACTGCATTACGATCCTGTAAAAGCAATCACTCTGGAAAATGATCAGTGATAAGAAAGTGGTGCACATGGGCAACATATTTGGTAGTCTAATTTTTCAAACAGTTAGGCAAACTCAATACAGTATAAAAAATATCTTGCCTCTAGAGGCTATTCTACTAATCTCTACATTTCTTGCTGAAAATTAACTATACTTTCCCTTAAAGTCGCTAGAAAAGCCACTATACCTGTAGTTTGGGCTCTAGTTGAATGATGACATCCAAGTGTTGATCATAGTAAACAGCAAGTCCTCCCAGGAAATGGGCAACCACGTAGAATCCAGATCGGTAGGTTCTAAATTCAGAGTTAGCACCGACACCATTTATCTAAAGAAAGAATACACCAGGCACACAATGATTCTTTAGCAAACTGGAGACAACTAAGTGATATGTAATCAGGGTTTATAGCGGAACAAAACTGCATCTGAGCACCACAATCCAAAAATGCTATTTAATCTATTTTTAATATTCAAAGAAAACGTCCCCATTCACCCATGACTACATGCTTTATTTAGAAAAACACTTTCTAGCATTTCTGGCCATGCCCATCTTAGGTAATGGCAAATGATTTATGTAGCATTTACTTCCTGGTATCCAGGAAGTAATCTGCCCTTAGTTCAGGCATTTAGGCAGGCAGGTCTGTTAAGTTGAGAAAAACCCTCCTCCCTCCCGAAGAAACCTGGGATGTATGACTTAATTTGCTTGGGCATGGAAGCCAGGAAGTAACGGAAGAAACGTAAAAAATAAGTTTAAAACAAGTAAAATATGATATACTTTCCTATCTTTTTACTAATGCTACCAGCACAGGGATTAAGAATAATCAATGTTGACTGAGAGAGTGAAGTTCTTCTTTAAACTTATTCCTGTTAAAAGGAAACCCTAGATAAACAGCTAAATATACAGTTTGAGCACATTTCTAGAACCGGTTTTACCCGCCTTAGGATTTGCAATGTAACGGGTACAAGATTGTGATCCTCCAACATATGCCCTATTGTATGGATGTACAGCATAAGGGAAGTTAGGTTTGTGTAAAACTACACTTTTAGGCTGGGTTCACACTATTGCGAATTGGATGCGGGTTTCACACATCAAATTTGCATGTCGAGAGCCTGTGAGCAGCTCTCAATGGAACCGGTACAGACAGCTCTGGGATGACTGCGGAGCGAATTGCACAGGAGTCCTGTACATTCAGGCTAAAATCAGACCTGAACCGGCGAACAGGTATGCACCGGACCCCTGCTGTGAGCTGCTCTGCACAGGGGAGTGAACCCAGCCTTAATGCACCTGAAAGCAATGCAAAGTGAGCAAAGTAATGCCACACAGTACATATTAATGCATTTGTTTTAGCTTTGGAGTGTTTTGAGGTGAACTGCTTTAACTTCTGAAGTTGTTCTAAAAGCTCTTGAAGCATGCTGAATCAGCAAATGCTGCTTTAAATCAAATACTGATATATTTCTTTGCTTTTTAAAACCCTCTATACACGCTCTAAAAACACTTTTCAGGCTTATTGAAGATAAGATTTTGCTCCACTGCCTGCCTCCTTTGTAAATTGCAGCACCATGGACACATACCTGCTTTAAACTCTTTCCTTCCTTTAAGTTCACCAAAATAATTTTCTTTCCCATGTGCTTACACAGCAGGAACACCCAATACAAGATCTATTTCAGCTTTTATCCTGTATGTGGTTCAGTAATAATGGAAAAGGGAAGCCAGGATAAAATGGCTACCTCTACTAACTAGAGCAGCGGTAGCTCTCATATTTCTCAGTATATTTTTATTATATGACATTCTTTCTGGCAAAAAATAAAGATAGAGAGGAATACAACTGAACAGACCGTTTTTTTTGGTTTATCAAGTATGACAAGGTCTTGATCCAGCAAATAGGTATGGAACTATCAGTCAAAAGGAGATGATAATGACTGCACCTCTACATGGCCTGACGGTTGCAACAATGCACAGGTTGGTTGAACTAATTGTTTTTGTCCTGTATGGCCGGCATATGAGATAAAAACCTGAAAATCAAGTGTGTCTGGCTTGCTTCCTGAAGATCAATATAGAACTATGTCTTCTATTGCATTTGATGTAAATGTTAGTAATTTACAAAAGAATTGAGTTTGGTAAGGTCAAAAGAAGGGTGTGAATAGTTTCCATGATTCATTCCCTATTTGTCATTTGTGCAATTTTTTTGTACACGCTGGAATGGATTTACTAAAGCAGATAGACTGTGCACTTTGAAAGTGTAGTTGCATCCATTTTCTGTGGTAAACAATAAATGGAAAATTTTCAAAAAGCAAGTTTGCTTTGCTCATGATTGGATGCTAGAAATCAGCAGAGTTTTGCTACATTTACTAAGGGGAAAATGTGTGCAACTGCAGAAAGATAAAACCCTTGCAAAGTGAATATTTTATTTGGCTTTAGTAAATCTACCCCACTGGTTGCAGGGGGGAATGCAGACATGCATCGTGCCTTGTTTTTCTTATGAGGAAACTTAACTTTAATTTTACATTGTTCTATACATGCAATTTGCCTAGTGAAATACCAAAAAGATAACTGTATCAATACTTTTGTAAGGTTTTAATCTGATTACAGATAGTGGACCCTCTAGTAAGTTTTGGATTGTAGGTGCAAAAGGAGTAGATCGTATCACATGTTTTTATATTGCTGTCTGTGGCCCTCTTTGGAAGGCTTTGGCTACCCATAGATTATTTGTTTTTCTTTCCTTTACCACAGTCAATGTGAATGGGGAAATGCATCCCGCAGCACTATTATTTTCTACAGGGGGGGGGGGTTTGAGCCTTCCTGGCTGTCACAACACAATTGGGATGATTTTTTTAAATGGGAGAGTGCACAATCTGGTGTAGCTGTGCATAGCTGTCAATCAGCTTCTAACTTCAGCTTGTTTAATTAAGCTTTGACATAACACCTGGAACCTGATTGGTTTCTATGCAGAGCTGCCCCAGATTTTACACTCTCCAGTTTTAGTGAATCAACCCCAATGATTACTGCTAGCTGCCCGTAATCACGTAAAAAAAAAAATGACTGGTTGGTTGTACCCATCAGCCTGCCCATACATGGACTGAATCACGGCCAGTCCCTGCTGAACAGTTGACCAGGGAGCACAAAGGGAATCAACATCCTATATACTGATAAATTAAAAGCTGATGTCACTAGGACATTAAATACAATTTCCCCAAATTGCACGCTGATAGCAATAAAAACTAACAGAGGTATCTTCCTATTTTGGATGGAAATATGGAGATATATGGAGAAATATAGAGAAATCATGAGCCTGTAATTACTGCATAAACCATATAATTCATATGAAGACAAATTCTGCTGCATTATATAGACTTTGTAAAATAGCATTCAGTCCCTGTAAATGTTTCTAACCTCAAATGCCATGATCCGTTTGGATCAACACTTACCACCACAGGGTCAGAGTCACTGAGCAACACTGCAGTTCCTCCAAATTTGATGGTAATGATCTTCTTGTGCAAAGCTCCTCCATCTTCCTCATTTAGGGTATTTTGCATGACAACGCTGAATGATGGGCTTACACCTTCCACAGACTAAGAAATAAAATCAAATAGCATACATTAAATACTGTTATTTGTTATTATTTTTTTTTTCAATATATTTATCATAATCACACAATATTCCATAATGTGGTCAGAAACACACCTTTGTGATTGGGTGTGTTGCGATAATGTGCATTGTAAAGTGCGTGTTACTACAAAACACAAAATATAAATTAGTGTGTTGCAGAGCTACAAGAGCTATGAATAGCTCTTCAATGCGCTAATGCCACGTACACACAATCGGAATTTCCAATGAAAAAAGTTGGTGTTTTGAAATAGAACATGTTTTTTTTCCCGATGGAAAAAAAATAAAACGATAGGCTATATGTGCAACTCCGACGAAGAAAAAACCCATGCATGCTCAGAATCAAGTCAACGCATGCTTGGAAGCATTGAACTTTATTTTTCTTGGCTCGTCGTAGTGTTTTACGTCACCGCGTTTTGGACGGTCGGAATTTGATCTAACAGTGTGTATGCAAGACAGCTTGAATGGAATTCCATCGGAAATTCCGATCGTGTGTACGGGGCATAAGACAATGCAGAGACAACGCACACATGTTGCAGCACTCCACAACACAATACCGTGTGCTGTGTTGCATTGCGTCGGAAAATATGCTGCATGCCTGTATTTTGGTCCATTCCTGTGCATTGGCAGCCCTTTGAAAATTAACATGACACATGTGTTAACACATGTGCAATAAAGCAATGCATGGGAAAGGAGATGCAACTTTTTTGATGGGAAGAGGGCAAACAATATGATTAACTGGTCATAAAAAGTACCATGCCAGTTATCATATATTCTGAAAAAAAAAAGGGACAATTTACACTATGGCACCAGCACGCTCATTGGTAATATTGCTAAATAAAAGCAGTCTTCATAAATGTATTTTCTTTTGGGCATAATATTTTTTTTTTAAACTAGAAGGACTTTTTAATTGTAATATGTTTTATTGGTTATAAAAAATAAAAAAAACAGTTAATCGACATTTTACATCTTAAAGCAGCATCATTAGTGTAAGTATTACAAAATGGAGCTTACAATATATAACACATGTATAGTTTAACATGTAACTAGAAGGATTTTTAAAGGGGACATGGAAAACATGGAAATACCAGGTGAGCACAAGAACACCAGTGCTAGGAGAGTGTGGGTGCTAAAACTGCAGACATCCACTGCTGAAAATACTAATTTCCTGACTGTCATTTTGGTCGAATGGCTTGAATACTTTCTGAGTGACTGAGATGAAATTCACTAACGCTTCCTTATATTATATGAATTTTCTGAACTTTTTCCATGATTAAATACTCTGAATAAACTATGATATATAAACATTCCATTTTCAACTAACCTCAACCAGCAAAATCGCACAGTGCCTTGTAGGAAAGGTCTTCCAGACTCCATCAAACAGGAAGAACTGGGATCCGGCATAAGTGTTACACACTCTGTTACATGGGTTGTTGCTACACACAAACTTGCCATTTTCACATGTGCTAAAAGGAAATTAAGGAAATAAAAACAGCATTTAAATAATTTGTCTTTTTTTTTTTACTTTGCTTAAATACAATAAATGTTCTTCAACATCACTGCCCAAGATTATGACTAAAGTGTTTGCTTACCATGTGTTGCAGTCTTGTGCCAGTGTTTCTCCAGGGTTGTACACATCTTCGCCATGCACACAAGGACACTCATTTAGTGGCACACAATTTCCATCACTGCTTCTCAACATACTAAGAGGTAATGCAAATTAGAGTAATTAGAAAATAGAATAAATAAAATACTGTTGTGTATCGTTATTACAGATCAGGAACACCTTAACATTTCTAGAAAGCCTACCCAGTCCTGCAGACACATCCTGGTTCACATTTTGAAGTGCAGACTTGGTCTAGTATTTCTAAGTTCTGGCAAGATGGCTCACATGACTTGCCATAGCCCACTAAACAGTCTGAGTATATTTCATCTTTGGAACATGTTTGCACATCTGCCAAGGAAACGAAATTAGTTAGTTATGGTCATTGCAATCAAAGATTACCCTCAATATACTTTTAATATCTTTTTGTTTAAAAAAAAGTGGATGGAATAACAAATACCTATACTACACCCTCTCCACCCCAGTGACCAAAGTCTAAGCTTTTGTGGTGCAATTTGCTCTGGGGCACTTAGGACCTTTCCTTTTTAGAGTTGTTTTAAGGTTTGTCTTATGCTCTAAAATCTTTACAAACAATTGTTCATGCTATAAAGACTTATGTACAAAAGCTGTCCATCAAATATATGATCCCCATCAGTAGCATGCTCTGTGATGTGCTCATTAACCAAATCTGTATTGACATTGCTCATTTGGCTTATTGAATCGTTGTGTTGCTGCATTTGCTCTATTTATGTGGGTGACTCAGTAGTGTATTTCGGGTTTGTGCTGCCCTAGGCCTAACTAAACTCATGCACCCCCTAATTTAAATATGACTCACCCCTTTCTGTAAAGGCCACACCCCTTTCTGTTTAAGACCCACCCTGAAATGATTGAGTGGGGACACTAGTTCTGAGGGCCTTGGGGGGGGGGGGGGCAATGGATTTCCTTAATTGGCATAGATTTCCTCTCACCTCCTGTTTGGCTATGGGGCAGGAAGTAAAGGGAAATCTCTGCAATGGGACAGGGATGATAAAAAATAAAATGACAGGGGCAATAACCCTCCCTTACTCTATCCAAATTGAAAAAATTGTTGTTCTACTTTAAGCACAAATGTATGATAATTTTATGGAGAGGACTAAGAAGATATAGTCATGCCAATGGTGCAGCAGAAAACATATAGCACAGTGAGGAAGGTTTGTGGTCCAGTATGATAGGACAGTATGATAGGACAGTCAAAATTAGAAGCAGCTTGGGTGACACTAACAGTGTAGCGCAAGCCAACATGGACTCTTTCCGTGCTGCCCTCCTGCAAAGTGCTGCCCTAGGCCTGGGCCTTGTTGGCCTAAGCCAGGATACAGCGTTGGAGTGACTAATATAATCAAAAGCAGATCAATATTATACAATATAATATGTCCCTTTAAAATTCCATCACTTTGTAATTAGTGCTGGAATATGACAGCTATTTACACAGCAGGCTCTCTACCTCACCAGACACAGCCTGCTGAATTGACAGTAAAAAAGCAACAACACACTGATTAAAGGGTCACTAAAGGAAAAAATTAATTAGCTGAAATTACTGTTTACAGGGTATAGAGACATAAAAGTTAACGGATTCCTTTTAAAAATGATTAAAAATTGATAAAAATCAATCATATAATGTGCCTCTAGTTTAATTTTCGTTTTTAAAATGATTTAATGTTTCTGTGAAGTAGAGAAGACACCCAGAACAAAAACAAACAAATCCAGGGCAGTGTTTTGTTTTTGTTTGGTTCTGAGGAGTTTTAGATACACAGCTTAGACCACAGTGAAAATCTGCCATGAGTTTTTTCATAAGGAGCCAGACAAGCAGGAAATGTGGAGATCAGTATTACAGCTACTTCAAAGCAAAAACGAACAATGAGGACATGAAAACTGCATTAAGGTAAAGGAAGCTATTTAGCTAAAAAAAAAAATTCCTTTAGTAATCCTTTAAGTTAGAAAATCTGCTCAGTCAGCATTCATTCATTTACACGACAGTTGCTTGGCTGCAGCATATGAATTTTCAAAGAGAAAAGTTAGAATCCTGCAGGCTAGTTGCTGTCAGACTGATGAAGAATAGGTTTTACTCCTTGAAACGCATTTCCCATGATCCTTTGCATGATCTCTTTCAAGTGGAACATCAGCATGAACAAATTCAACTAAGGTATCCATCCCTGCTCCAGAGTTCCCTGAGCATGGTCCTTGTCAGAGTGGCTCCAGCCCAGTCAAGCTCTGGAACCTGTAATGGTCCCCAACCTGCTATCTTACACTTGTGGGTACATATGAATGTTGTTCATTTTACTACTAGGCTGCTCTGCCTTTTTTCTGTACTTTAAAGCCTCGTACACACGACCAGATTTCCTGCCAGGAAAACTGCCAAGAGAGCTTTTGGCTGGGAAAACCGGCCATGTGTATGCTTCCTCGCAGTTTTCCCGACAGGAAAACTGCTGGGAATCCCGGTGGGAAAATAGAGAACGTGTTCTCTATTTTCCCGCCGAAATTCCTGGCGGTTTTTAACCCGGCAGTTTTCCTATGAGGAAACACTGTGAGGGAGCATACACACGGCCGGGATTCCCGGCCAAAGCTCTTCCCGCAGCTTTCCCAATGGGAAACACGGCCGTGCAGGTTCTTGGTTTTTCTGTCGGGATTCCCAGCCGACTTTATACCGCTGGGAATCCCGGTCGTGCGTACAGGGCTTAACTTTCTATTTGTCACATGAAATGCATTCAGAATATAGACTGTGAGAAAACATGCTCTTACTAATAATATTTGTAAAATAAATCTGCATTCCTTTTAGCAATCTAGCCAAATCAAAGCAGTAAAGATAAACCGCAGCCATGTTACATGGTAGGTAAGGTTGAAAAAAGACACAAGTCCATCAAGTCCAACCTATATAAACACTTTATGACACTTTAATGACCACAGCAAGCTCACAGAATATACTGTATGGCTGCATGCATATTGATTCCAGCTCTGGACAGCTCTTTAATGCTATCATAGTATGCTTCTGTCACATGAGCAACTTACCAGGGACTGGGGGCTGTTCAGGTTCTCCACACTGTAATACTCTCTCACAGGGGCTGAAAAACAATAAGTTTAAATGTTATATTATGATATGTTATAAAAAATTGAATATGCCTTTGACATATAGCTGCATATATTATGAAGGTTGTTTCTGGAACTTGATTTAAAATTACAGTTAAAAAAATTAGTTAATAGAGGTTGATTCAACGGTAGAAAAAAATCTTTACCAATAAGCAAAATATCCATGTAAAACTGTGAAAGTTAGATACTGGAGATGCATTCTAAAAAAAGTATATTTTCTACTAACTGGAGTTTTCAAGAGCATCTTACCATGATTGTCCATTGGCCTGAGTGATGATCTCTCCTAACCGGTACACGCGGTTTTTGCTGTAGCAGGGGCATAAATCACTAAACAACAACAAAGGAAAAAAAAAACATTTTACCAAACATTGAAGTAAGAAGTGAAGTTTATGTATGTTTATATCAGTTAAAACCCAGTTGTCGGATGTCCATCCTTGTGTCAGACAGTTGTGAATTGTCCTCCTCTTGGCATGTCTGGCAGAGTGTCACACCAAACATGGGGCAGCACACGGCTTGCCATGGCAAAGCAGACCTATATTCTTTCCTATCAGAGTAAAAAGTTCAGTCCCAGTTTTTCAAATACACTATATTGCCAAAAGTATTGTGATGCCTGCCTTTACATATGAACTTTAATGAACACAGGAAGGAGATATAATACGTGCTGAATTTAGAGGCAGCCAGGGAACTAACATTTTCATTTGGACCACTTAAAAATAATAGGAATAATTCATAAATACACATCTAATGAATCAAAATGGGAGACTAATTACCCGTTTACACATTTATTGATAGAGGCATCATAGTAGAGGTTGGGAGGGCAGATACAGGCTTCGTTCAGAGGAATTGATGATGTAATCTTCTGGAGCTTCATAGAATATTCTGCGCAGTCTTGTTGAGAGAATGTATCATCTGTAGTGAAGATCATTTCATCTTCACATGCCGGAGCTGAAAAAGGAATAAAAACATTTAGCTGATAAAGCTTGTTAATAACTAATCCATAGTACTAGTACGGAACCCACACTTCAACGTAGGTGTCCTGCCCACTGGTCACTTTGATAGTGTGTGGACTTCAGAGTGTCATTTATAACTAAATCTCCCCCAAATCTCTGTGTGCCCGGTCCCTAATCTCAATGCAGGGTGCCAGACACATAGAGTTCTACAGTTTTTTTTTTTTGTGAAGCAATCAATTAGAGCCGGAGCACGAGCCGCCACTGAGTCAAGCAGTTAAAATATGCAGGTTAATTTTAAACACTTACTGCAGTCTGAGAATGTAGAGCTAACAGAGACAGTGATTCCTGCACGGGCACAGCGATAGGCATAGTCTGCCAAGGCAGAGCAAAGTCCACTAGATCCAGCATAGTATACACTGTGAGAGCAAGAGGTCTTGTAGCTGTGAGTGTCAATCAGGAGGGCGCAATCTTCAAAAATGGAACTATCCAGGGAGTCAGAGCAAGTCAGATCCGCCTCTACTTTGTTATCTGTAAAATCAGGAAAAATGTAGAAAATTGAGAATACACTAGGATATTTTAGGAAAGTATCAATTCTGCTTTGTTACTGTTGGTGTGATAGATTCTTACAGAGATTAGTACTAGAAATGTGTTTCTCCAGGCAAATAGCTAAATACAAAGGTGACACACGTTTTTTAGGTTGTAGGTTGTTTTATTTGCTAAACCATTTGTAATTCTGTCCACCCATTTTGTGAGTCATATACTGTACCTCTGCCAGACAGCGCAGCCAAGAGAGTGATACTACTGTTACAGGTAATTAATACAGAAGTGTCTCCACTCATAGCTGATTGGTAATGCAAAGGCAGCAACACAACATTATGAGCTCTGCTTTCTCTGCTCTCTCCTCTTACAATATTCCATGTCCGCACATTTGTATGCAGTAGACCTTATCAGTGCCTGGTGATGCCCCTCCCTTTCTGAATGTTGATTTAATGTACTGAAAGTGTCCCATGCAAAAATCTTCCATACAACTTTTTTTTTAAATACTTCTCACACTCACAAAGGTGCTTTGGAAATTTGCATGTAAAACATGGCTTGCATCCAAGTGAAAGCTCACTTAATTCCCCAGGTGCAGGTAACAACTTTCGGACCTGTTTAGCTACCTCCTGTCTCTGCATTGGCTGTATATGAAGCTGATCTGTTTCAAGGGCCAAACCCTCCTCTTTAGAGCTCTGAGGAAGAGGATTTGATCCTTTAAACAATGTCACCTTTATGCACAATGGTGTCAGTGACAGGAGGTAGCTAAATAGCTAAATAAGTCTTTTGGTTAGCAGTGATTTGAGAGAACTTTACTTGGGTGGATATAATGTTGTATATGCTAATTTTCAATGTACTTTTGTGAGCATGAGAAGTATTTATTAAAAGATATGGAAGATTGTTGCACAAGGTCAATGTGCTTTTTTTGTTGTAAAGTGTGCTTTAAAGATTTCCCAATCCAAAAAGAGCCGCAAGGCTGAGAACATCATGTATATTGCAGTCCCTCTGTATAATCTAAAGGGATTTTTTACAACAGTTTACCAGTGGGGGGGTGTCTGGCATTTTTTTTGTTTTCAACTGTATTGGGTTTGTTAGTGTAAGGTCCCAGGGCCGATCCTAGGCAGGGTGTACGGGGTGGGGGAGCCGAAGGTCCAAAGTGCTCCCCTCTGTCCTCCTTGTCTGTGTCCAGAGGCGAAGTGCATGTGGCGGGTGCTGCGGTTCCCCATCCCGCTTGCTCTCTCCGCTTGCAACTGACAAGAGCACATACCTCCCGCTGTCCCCGGAATCTGGGATGAGTACCACAGTGGAGCCTAGTACTGAAATACGTTCCGGTACCAGGCTCCACTAATTAATTCTGTCCGGTGTGCATGGAACAGTCTCCTGTCTGCCCCACCCCCCTGCGTGTGTCGGCTCTTCTCCCATAGGCGGTGTGATGAGAGGCTTCTGGGTTGGCCGGAGAAGCTGCCAATCATCCTGTGCTCTCCGAGATGCCACGTATGCCCCGCCCCCTGTAATGTGCTTCTGCTCCCAGCGCGCCCAAGCTACAGGGATCTATTGGACAAGTACTGATCTATGGGGACACCTGATGTGGGGGGCTCTGATGGGGACACCTGCTGTGGGGAAGGCTCTGATGGGGAACACCTGCTGTCGGGGGGATCTGATGGGGGACACCTTCTGGAGGGGACTCTGATGGGGGACACTAATGAAGACTTCTTAGGGGAGCGTCTCTGTGTTTGAGTCGTAGCCATAGAAACATTTGTAAAGGGGAGGAGTTAGTAAGATGACCACGCTCATGTGGTGACGCCAGAAAAAAATTTGCACACAGGCATCTGTGACCCTAGGATCGGCCTTGTAAGGCTCGGTTCACATTGGTGCCATGCGAGAACACTGCTGTTTCCCGCATCGCACCCGACTCGCAGGCAGTTCACACTGCCATATGTGAACCACTGGGAGCGTAAATAGACAGTTAATGGCACCCCCATATTGCAGTGTGAACTGTAAATTCGGACATGAATCGGATCGCATGGGTGTTCACACCCATACGATCTTATTCTGGTGCGGACCAAAAAAACGGTTCTTGCATGACTTTGGTCCGAATGAGATGTGAATTCAGCCATACAATCTGTATAGCTGAGTTTGCATCCTACAGACATCGCATGTGATCACATCCCATGTCAGGAAACTGCAAATACACTAAGTAAGCAGGTTTACAGATCAAATGTATAAAAAAACAGGAATATTTGGAGGCCTCATAGACGTTAAACAATTTAATTTGCCTAGAAACATTTTTTGCTAGTGATGATTACCAGTGTTTTCTGGTGATTTTTGACTTTCTGAGCACTGTGGTTGTGTCTTCCAAGATTTGCTGAACAAGCCGGACACAGTTTCAGTCATATCACTTGAGCTCCTGCGTTTGACAGACAAATAATGAATTAGTAAAGGAAATAAAGTAGGGGGTCATATAGCGCAATGCATAGAGCCAACGTTTGTTACTGAAGCAATTTCTATCTATCCAATCAGCTCACAAAAAAATTGTGACATCACTGAGCCAAAAAAAGCAAAACAGCTCAGAGAACTGTGTGAAACCCAAAACTGCAACATACTTCATAGCATATTTTAACCCCAATATCTGCATAATATATGGCCACACGCTTGTTTGTACATATGCCTTAAAATTACTCTGCTTGGCTCCCTTGAAGATCTTTAATTTTAAGTCGTTCAGAGCTGCTCGGAAATACTCAGAATCACTTGAAAATACTCAGAAACACTCAGAAATACTCTGTTCCCGAGTGTTTCCGAGCCTTTTGAAAGGGTTTCTGAGTTCAGCCTAGCTGCGCCCTGGTATTTCTGAGGCTCTCCGGAGCCCCCCCACCTCTGGCCACATGCAGTATTGCATGCAATAGAAGTCTATTGTGTAACAAATTAGCTTAGTTTCCATTGACTTCTATGGGGAAACTTGCTTTCATATGCGAGTGCTTTAGATTACAAGCATTCTCCTGGAACAGATTGTGTTTGTAATCCAAGGTTTCACTGTAAAATCAATGAGCTTCTAACCCCAGCTTGTTCAATTAAGCCTGGTAATCAAACCTTTAAGCTCATTGGCTTCTGTGCAGAAGTGAGCCTGATTTTGGACTCTCCAGCGATAGTAAATAAACCTCATTGTGTACTTAAAAGTGGGGTATGCCTGTATATATATATATATATATATATATATATATATATATATATATATATATACATATATATGTGTATATATATATATAAATATATATAAATATATATGTAAAACGCTGAATAAATTGACAGTGCTATAAAAGTACCTGTTTAAATAAATAAAAGAGGGTTCAAAAATGTATATTATCCTGTCTTAAAAGATAAAATAAAGCAGTGCTATTTTAGTCCTAACTGCAATAAATAACGACTCAAAATATTCACAAAGCCATTGTACATTCACTTTAATTCAATGACAGGTAATCAAATCAGAAATATCTGCTTGAAATGGTCAGCCTTTAAAAAAAATCTTAGTGGGAGATTTTGTGGGAGAAAGAGGAGAGTTTCCAGCTCTGCACACAAATATGGTTAGGAAGTACCACTTTTCTAGTTGTTTTCCTTTTCATTTATTTATGTATTTATTTTTAGACGCGTGCATTAGTTTTTGTCCGAATGCATTTTCGTCCGAATTTTCGGGTATTTTCTTTTATACGTTTTAACAAACGAAAACGAACGCGCAGAATCCGAAATGCGAAAGATCCGACATAAAAAAATGCTTTATATTTAGTTTTTGTTGCTACAACAGTTCGATATAGATAGGAGATTTGACGTGATGCTAACAATAGCAATCTGTGTCTAGCAAACCTGTGGTTGATTGTGCCTAACCTTAACTCTACCAGTCCAAGATTATTCTACATAGAGAGGAAACATTCATAATTATAGAGACCATTTGACATGAGTGACAAAGATTCGACGAAGCAGCGAAAAACATACAAAATCTGTCATTGAAGGCTTATGGTGTCTGTCAAGAAGATTCGACAAGCAGCTAAACTGTACGACGCCGCAATCATACATTTTCGGTCAAACACTCGGCCCATAGGCTATAGAAGAATTGGAATGTTGGTTGACTAGTAATAATAATTTATAAATATAATTATTACTAGTGTCATACAACATTAGAATTCTTCTATAGCTTGTAGAATATTCTTAGAACATTCGACAGACACCATAAGCCTTCAATGACAGATTCGACCTTAATTATTTTGGATTTTCGGACGAATGCATTTTTTAACAAAACAAAATAAATAAAAACAAATTTCGGGAATAACTAAATAAATGTATTTTTCTGACGAAATTCTGAAACAAAATATTTCAGTGTGCACATGTCTATTTATTTTTGTGTAATATTATGGAGAATGCAAGAGAAAAATAGTAAAAGATATGTTGACCACCATTGGAGTAGAAATAAGGCCATCCAAATATAGAGTGAGGAAATATTACTTATAGGTGAACTGACCAAGGTCTTTTAAAAAAAAAAATGTAAGCTAAACATTACTGATGTTCAAGATTGATATTTAATAAATAAACTTGTAGCTTCTGTGCCTGACAAGCTCAGCTTTTAATAAAAAAAATGTTTTTTTTTTTACCTGTAGTCATCATTACGATTATCATTGTAAGTCCCACACAAGCCACTGGTTGTATCTTTGTTGCTGGCATCAAGGATAACATAAAGGCGGTTGCCAGCAAAGTCATACTGCAGATTAAATGTTTGGCTGACCACATCCAGGAAGACTGAAGAACTTCTTAAGACAGTAATGGTATCTAGGTGGAAATGTAAATACAGTATGAATGAAATCAACTTCCTTCTTAAGAAACTGAATATAGTTTAGAAATCATTGCTTTTATGGTCGATATTACAGTGTAAAATAGATTGTTGGGGAAGGTTAAAGTGTATAGTGAAACTTTTTCTTAATTTTGAATGGTGTATGGAAGGATAGAACCCCTTTCAGGTTTTTATTGCTCTCTATTTTTTCTGGTGATTATTGTCATCAAAAATGATTGATTTACATTTAACAGTTTAAGGCTTTCTTGCCGAGAAAACCGTTTGTGTGTATGAGGCTTTCAGGTTTATCATCAGGAAATCTGGGCAGAATCTCGACGAGAAAAATGGATAACCTGCGCTGTTTTTTCTTGTCGAGATTCTTGTCGGCCTGTTTCTGGACGAGAAACCCGAGAGTGTGTTTACTTACCTGTCACCGTGGAAACCTGTGCATGCTTGAAATTACTTTGACGCATGCGTGGTAGCTTCCACGGCATAGGTAGGGTGAAGCAAGATGGTGGCAACGGCATTGAATGTTGTCTTTCAAGAGAACTGCGGTTCTTTTGAAAAGGTCAGTGTGTACACTCAGGCGGCAAGAGATTCTTGCCAAGAATCTCGTGGGGAAAAACAAAGTTTTGTGTGTACGAGGCCTAATGCCGCGTACACACGGTCATTTTTTTGCGATTAAAAAAATGTTGTTTTTTTAAAACGTCATTTAAATTGATCGTGTGTGGGCAAAACTTTGTTTTTTGTCTTCAAAAAAACGACCAAAAAAAAATTCCAACATGCTTGAATTTTTTGTGTCGTTTTTCAAAACGTTGTTTTTTGTTTCACAAAAAGTCACCGTGTGTAGCAAAAACGTTGTTTAAAACGACGTTTTTCAACCCGCGCATGCCCAGAAGCTAGTTATGAAGCGAGCTTCAATGGAAAAGAGTGGTGAACGTAACCTCGCTTCTTGTGAAAAAAACGATGGTGTGTATGCAAAATTGTCTTTGAAAAGTGACGTTTCAAAAACGTCGTTTTTAACTTCACAGAAAACGTCGTTTTTTTTCCTCACAAAAAATGATCGTGTGTACGCAGCATTAGAGTTGTGGAGACCTGTTCTGTTGACCTGTTCTGTTGACAACTGTTCTGTTGACCTGTTCTGTTGACAACTGTCTAAGAAAGCACTTGGCCTCACTTTGTAAAGAACTGCATGTGAACTGCTGACTATCCCTCTTCCAGACTTATGCCCTGTACACACAATCATAATTTCCCATGGGATAAAATCCGATGGAATATTCCGTCGGAATTCCATTCAAGCTGTCTTGCATACACACTGTCAGACCAACTTCCGACCGTCTAAAACGCGGTGACGTAAAACACTACGATGAGCCGAGAAAAATTAAGTTCAATGCTTCCGAGCATGAGTCGACTTGATTCTGAGCATGCGTGTTTTTTTCTCCGTTGGAGTTCCACACAAACGATCAGAATTTCCTAATTCATCCGAAAAAAATAAAACATGTTCTATTTCTAAACTCTGATGGAAAAAAGTCAGATGGGGCCCACACACGGTCAGAATATCCGATGAAAAAAGGAGACTGATATGAGGATAGTTACAAGCACTTACACTAGTTGCATGCTTTTTTGTAATAAATATCCATTTGCATTAGTTTTTGTGTGTATGTGTTAAATCTGCCTTGCTGTTATTCAGATTCTAAGTATATAACTATATATTTCTTTCTAAAACATGCTTAATATATGTAACTTACCTAGAACAGAATATGGAATATCTGACTTCTCTCCTGCCACAAGTATGCTTCCATCCGACTGTAGTCTAATATTTGCCTTTTGTGGAATATGCACATCTACGGAATCAATACAAACTGCTTCCGGATCCTACAACAGAAGAACAAAACATTATTAATATGAAATTATTTTCACCTGAGTTATACAAAATGTGATTTAACCACTTTCCGACTGCCCTATAGCAGATATACTGCTATAGGGTGGCCATTGTGTGCAGGATCATTATATATATATATATATATATATATATATATATATATATATACGTGATCCTGTACTTTCGGGTAAAGGATACACATGCACACCGCTGGCAGCTAGCTCCTGCTGTGATTATACACAGCGGGAGCCGAGCTGAAGGTACCATGGACTTGATGTCTGCTGGCACCCACCGCTCATTTGCTACAGATGAAACAAGACAGGTTGCCTTTTTGCCAGTAGGGAAGTCATGGAACCTGTGTTCCTGCAAATCAGGGACAAGGATCCATGTCTTCCCCTAATAACAGCATCTCCCACACTACAAAAACACAGGCTAGGTACATACTTAACTCTTGGGTCCATCCCTGATGTTAACCCCTTCCCAACCAGATTCATTAGTACAGTGACAGTGCATATTTTTAGCACTGATTGCTGTATTAGTGTCACTGGTTCCCAAAAAAGCGCCAAAAGTGTCAGTTTGTGCCTGATTTGTCCTGTGCAATATCATAGTCCCACTTTAAGTTGCTGATCGCTGCCATTACTAGAAAACAAATCCATCACTATATCCCATAGTTTGTAGATGCTATAACTTTTACGCAAATCAATCAATATACACTTTTTTCTATTTATTTACCAAAAATATCTAGCAGAGTACATATTGGCCTAAATTGATGAAGACATTTAAAAAAAAAAAAAAAGTCTTGGATATGATTTATTGCAGAAAGTAAAAAATTGTGTTTTGTTTTCAAAATTGTCATCCTTTTTTTGTTTATAGCGCAAAAATTTTTTAACGCAGAGGTGGTCAAATACCACCAAAAGAAAGCTTTATTTGTGAGGGGAAAAAAAAACATAAATTGTATTTGAGTACATTGTCACATGACCGCACAATTGTTAGTTAAAATAATGCAGTGCTGTATCGCAAAAAAGGCCTAGTCATGAAGGGGGCAAATATTCCGGAGCCAAAGTGGTTAAGCTGCTAGTATGGTCACTTACCTTCACATCAGAGCATGGCTTATTGTTCAGATTGATAGTGAAGTCTTTTGTTTTGACCAAAACATAGCTGCAGGTTCCAGGAGTCTCATATAATGTGCCATCAAATGTGCGAATCATCTGGTATGCAGTCACAGAACAGACACCTGAAAAACAGGAGGCCCAGAACATTATAGCCATTACATTATTTAAAGAGGAACTACAGGCAATTTTTATTTTTTTTTACATTTGTGTCCCATGGCCAAAACAGGAAATCAAATTAAGGGAATCCCTTTAAACTCACCAGAACTAGTGTCCTATTGGAAGATTGTCCATCCATTACCATTCTGGGGACAACCCAAAATTTGAATTATCTTTTACTTAAATAGGACAAATAGAAAGTGCAAATCTCCCTAACAGGGGCCAAGGGAGTAATGAAAATGGGTGTTCTAAACCATCTTCACTCTATCCAAAACTTAAAAAAAGTTTTGCTGTTAGTTATACTTGTAGCGCCCATGTACTTTCAAGTACGGGTGCTAGTAAATTTAAGGGGGATGATCAGAGTGTAAGTGACTCTCATCTCAATTCTGATTAAGGTAAGGATCTCTGTTTCAGCTTGGCTGTACTGTGGGCTCATCCTGCTGTGCCTGGGGTGTTGTTCCACCCCAGGGCAACAGGTGGCAGCAGTGGAAGCTGAGGTTTGGGTGTTCTCTCCTAGCAACCAGGAGGCTTGGGCCTCGCTGGGCATGCTGGGAGAGGGTACTTATGAGGCAGACGCCATTTTAGGGGGTCTTTGTCTTCCTGACGTGTGGCACCCAACTTTAGGGTGACCACATTACCGCGCCCGAGCGTTATGGCCTACCAGGCCGGGGCGTGGGTGCTACGCAGAGTTCCTGGTTCCTGGGCCGTTCGGGCCTGGGGCATCCAAACAGGATGGGGGCTCAGTGACCGACTGAGTTCCCACATTGAGGATCCCAAGCGAGTTTAGTTGTTCGGTGGGGAGTCCAGTTGAGGGGCGCCATTGAGAGGCTGGCGGCCAAACAGTATTGAGTTGAACTATTGGGGATCAAGGCACTGGACACTGAGGGATTGATTCCTCTCTCAGTCGGTACCGTGGCGACATTAAAGGAAGATTCAGGCAAACCCTTCACTCGGGAAAAGTTCCTCCATTTCTAAACTCAGAGAAGGCCTGTGGCAGAGACAATCTTCTCAAGTTCCGAGCGGTACTCTGGCTGCCAGGTCGGTGAGAGAGACCTCTCCAGGTACGCTATACCCACTCAGACTGGAGTGGTGAAAGAAAACTAATTGTTGACAGAGACAGGACTGTTTCCATATCCAAGGCCTAAATCTGCTGTTCTCCTTCCAACCTTTGTCTATACTTCACATCACCTGTTAACTGTTTTTACCCGGCTGGGTAATAAAGAGCACATATACAGAGACTTCCTATTTGCGGACATTCCTTTACTGCTACTACATTCATCGTTCACCCTAGACACTTCACCGGAGCCATGAGATAACATGCCATCCCATCATTTCTCAGCAGCTCCTGCGGGGGTAGTGCTACATACTTAATACATTTACAGCATGTTACTTGCCGTGCATTCTTTAATTAATTAAATACAAATCGGACGAAAATGCATTCTAACAAAAACAAATGCACATGTCTAGCCCACAGTAATGCAGTAAAACAATAGTACCAGATACTATAAACATATAATTTCTACCCAAACTATACTGGTACTAATCACTCTCATTTAAAATACATATACCATGAAAATGTATATGCTCTATGAATACACCTCTAGAGTATTGTGAACACTAGCAGAAAGAGATAAGTAGATCGATAAATCAGCCAAACAATCTTCGATGAAAATGTCAAGTAACAAGGACATCATAAAAGCTGGCCAAAAATTGGCATTGACAAGTACGCTTTGGTCTTTTCATGTTTGGTGGAAAAAAATGAAAATTTGCTGAAAATGAAAAATGAAAATACAGCACATAGGATATTACCTGGACAACTCATATTTTTCACACAGGTCAGGGCTCCATCGTTGCAAATACTAAAACACAAAAGACAGTCATAAATGTTGGGAGGTATCCTTAACGTGGTTTTCAGTAACAAAATATATTTAGCTGACATTTTCACTAAAAACGTTCATTATGTTGATTTTCACGTTTCCTACTTCGCACATTGTGGTATGAAGTGCACAGGGTAAATTCAAAGGCTTGTGCTTGAACTATGCTTCAGATACATTAGACTTCCCCTGTTAGTGACCAAACAAGTCTCACCCAGTGGCTTCCCCCGATTCCTGTGGTACCAGTGTCATATGCAGCTTTATGTGTAAATGTAGTAGCTTGGACATATGATATAAACTAGGACTGTAGTCCACTAGCAGGTATCATTTGGGCTCTTTCACACATGTGGAGATCGGATGAAATACAGACATACATGTATCCCTATGGGCTTGCGGATGTCAGAGGATGAACATCTGCTGACACCCGAACTCATCTGTCTCCGCTATGCTCTGTTTCTGCAGACGGAAGAAAATCTTATTTTTCCATCCGTCTGCAGATCGGATGAACATGGACAGAGGGTCCGTGTTCATCCGATCCCCCCAAACAGTAGAGGAGAGCGACGATCTGACAGGGCGGTCCCTGCACATGATTGGTGCGTTAGCAGCCCATCACCAGGCCCAAACTTTGCTACATGGTAAACATTTTGGGGTTATGGAAATGCAAAGTTCAGAATGTTGGCCTTTACCAGGGGACTTCAGTTTAGCTTTGAGATGGTGGGTTGAAAATGTGGAATAGATCTCCTCAATGTCTAAATCTGGACAGCTCACCAGACTGTTTAAAACAAGGTCCGGGTGCATTTCTAAATGAACACAATCTAACTGGATATTAGCATTTATAGATTATAACATCAGAGATTGTTGGTTCAGGGAATATCTGATTGCCTTCTAGAGAATCAGGAAGGGATTTCTTTTTCACTCTCTACAAAGTACATTGGACCATGCTTTATGAGGGGTTTTGCATTCCTCTGGGTCAACTGTGGGTACATGGTTCTGTATATGGAGGTTTTCTGTTAATTTATTATTATTATTTTTTTTCTTTTGATTGAATTAAATATACTTGTGTTTTTTTTTAACCTGACAAAATATGTTACTATATTTTTAATGTCTATACTAAGGGGCACATTTATAAAATATTGTGACAGTCACCAAACATTCAGAGCATGTTAAACAATCATTGTCTTTTAATGCATCTGCACCAGGAAGATTCACCTGCAGTAAATTATTGGTGACTATCACATTCACCCCTTTAAAATATACCATTGTTGCTGGCCATTCGTTTAGGTTTAGATCTGCTAGGAGGTGTCTGCTGGCATACATGAAGTGCTTTACCATCACAAAATTACAAGCCACCTCTTCTAGCCAATCAACAAAGAAATGTGTAAAAATTGTTTGTCCTACCATGTGACACAATCAAGTTCCACAGTTTGTCCATCAGCCACAATATCTTTGTTAAAGGTACAAGACTCTCCTGAATGCTTTGGTGGTGCTGTAAAATAAGGATAAAATATGATCACAAATGTTCCGTGAGCTGTATATCTGAAAATTATTTCAGAAGTTCCCTGAGATCTCAAACCTTTTTCCAAGGGTAAATCAAAAGTAAAAAGATTGAGAAATTCTGCACTATACACTATATTGTACATTGCAGACTCGTTCACTAAGTATAATATATTGTACATTGCAGACTCGTTCACTAAGTATACTATATTGTACATTGCAGACTCGTTCACTAAGTATACTATGTTGTACATTGCAGACTCCTTCACTAGGTATACTATATTGTACATTAAACACTCCTGCACTATATATACTATATTTTACATTCGACTCCTGCACTATATACACTATATTTTAAATTACTGGTACATACTCCTGAGCTATAGATGCTATAGTGTACATTACAAATTCCTGTGCTATAAACACTATATTCTACTTAACACTTAATCAAAGTGCTGGTAGTTATCCAGCCCCTGACTATTCTAATGAAGTTCTTCTGTAAGGTTGGTTCAGATGAAGTGTTATCTCTCTGTCTATTTCCTGTGTACACAAAATCATATGTAATAGCAGTGTTTTATTTTTTACAAATGTATTGTGTTGAAGTACCGGTATATTCCCTTCCAACGCAATTTGGTCACACCAACCATTCTCTGCAGCGCACTGCGTGCACCACATTACCACACTACTTTCATTTCCCAAAGGAACAATAGGTCCTTTACAATTCTAGCAACACCCCTGGTGCAGTGAAAACCATGCCCACTCTTCATCACTGTGCACTAAGCACACCACATTCTTTTATTTTTAAACAAGCAATGGGGTGCAGCTTATAATTTTGCACACAAGTCCACTGATTTCACAAAATGCCCCTGGACCAACCATTAAATGTTATACGTTATATGAGAAATAACATTTGCTATTAAAAAAATTTAAATCATTTTTTTAATTATATTTGCTTTTATTAAAACCCCAAAAGCAAAGTCCCTTTTACCTGGTGAGGTAGCAGGTGCTGGTACTATAAGCTCTGTTGGTTTCACTGGTACTACAGGTTCTGTGGGTTTCACTGGTTCCTCAGGGACTACAGGCTCAGGCAGCACAGACTCTGTGGGTTTCACTGGTTCCTCAGGTATCACAACAAGCTTTGTAGGTTTCACTGGTTCCTCGGGTACAACAGGCTCAGGTAGCACAGGCTCTGTGGGTTTCACTGGTTCCTCAGGTATCACAAGCTCTGTGGGTTTTACTGGTTCTTCAGGCACTACAGGCTCAGGTAGCACAGACTCTGTAGGTTTCACTGGTTCCTCAGGTACTACAGGCTCAGGTAGCACAGACTCTGTGGGTTTCACTGGTTCCTCAGGTACCACAGGCTCAGGTAGCACAGGCTCTATGGGTTTCACTGGTTCCTCAGGTACCACAGGCTCAGGTAGAACAGGCTCTATGGGTTTCACTGGTTCCTCAGGTACTACAGGCTCAGGTAGCACAGGCTCTGTGGGTTTCACTGGTTCTTCAGGTACTACAGGCTCAGGTAGCACAGGCTCTATGGGTTTCACTGGTTCCTCAGGTACTACAGGCTCAGGTAGCACAGGCTCTATGGGTTTCACTGGTTCTTCAGGTACTACAGGCTCGGGTAGCACAGGCTCTGTGGGTTTCACTGGTTCTTCAGGTACTACAGGCTCAGGTAGCACAGGCTCTGTGGGTTTCACTGGTTCTTCAGGTACTACAGGCTCAGGTAGCACAGGCTCTATGGGTTTCACTGGTTCCTCGGGTACTACAGGCTCAGGTAGCACAGGCTCTATGGGTTTCACTGGTTCTTCAGGTACTACAGGCTCAGGTAGCACAGGATCTGTGGGTTTCACTGGTTCCTCAGGTACTACAGGCTCAGGTAGCACAGGCTCTATGGGTTTCACTGGTTCTTCAGGTACTACAGGCTCGGGTAGCACAGGATCTGTGGGTTTCACTGGTTCCTCAGGTACTACAGGCTCAGGTAGCACAGGCTCTATGGGTTTCACTGGTTCCTCAGGTACCGCAGGCTCAGGTAGAACAGGCTCTATGGGTTTCACTGGTTCCTCAGGTACTACAGGCTCAGGTAGCACAGGCTCTATGGGTTTCACTGGTTCTTCAGGTACTACAGGCTCGGGTAGCACAGGATCTGTGGGTTTCACTGGTTCCTCAGGTACTACAGGCTCAGGTAGCACAGGCTCTATGGGTTTCACTGGTTCCTCAGGTACCACAGGCTCAGGTAGCACAGGCTCTGTGGGTTTCACTGGTTCCTCAGGTACCACAGGCTCAGGGAGCAAAGGCTCTGTGGGTATTGCTGGTTCCTCAGGTACCACAGGCTCAGGTACTGCAGGCTCTATGGGTTTCTTGGCTGTTAAATGTAACACAACTAATATTAAGTATTGCAATTTATTATCAAAGTATACACTTATGCTTTCATTTTGTGAATAATGTTACCTCATTAGATCTAAAGTAGTGTCAGTTTAAAACATTAGTAGAGTGCTGAGTCTCATTACCACAATAACATTGCAGTTTTATCGACAAACCCACCTCTTACCCACAAGGATCTACTTTAAAATAGACATATTTAGCGAATGTATAACAATGAAATGAAATTAATCAAAAATGGCCCTTACTGAATGAGTAAGAAGCACAATAGCACCTTCTTAAAATTGAAGGTATCATAAAAAGTCCCAAAATGTATGGTTTATCCTTCAATTTAGGATAGGAGTGGAAAACAAAATAATTCTTTCATACCCATGGGCCAATAGTTTATCCAGTGCTTTTAGCTTATTTATAGCAAAACTACAGCCTAACAATGTAGAGCCATTCATTTCAAACTGCATAGATATGGTTTAAACTTGTTGGTCATCAACAGTGTAGTGTGTGAAAACAATAGCTTATTTTTGGAATTTTTGATGGAAGTGAGACATGCAGATACTACTGTATCAGTTTTAATTTACCTATATTGTGCTACAGCTTCGTTTTTAAATCTTTGTTTAAACTGGCCACCCAGTTGGGCATAGCTATAGCCTTCTCCTCAGTGTAGTTTAGAAATTGTACTCTGCGGTGTGCATCCATGTGATGCAACGGGGCACACAATCTGAACTGTGTACATGCGCCGATTAGGAGTAATAACTATAGAAGTACAGCATGCATGTGCAAGGTTCTAAAGCACAGGCACTGGAGTACATTCAAGTGAGTGCTGAGCTGTTTCTTGTCTGATCCTGATCAAGCCAACCTATGAGGTGGGATTTTTACATATGAGTAGGGGGGGGGGTTGGAGTAGCAGATTGGTTCATAAAAAAAATACACTTAAGCCCTGTACACATGATCGGATATCTGATGGAATCTAATCCGATGGATTTTTTTGTCGGATATCCGATGAAGCTGACTTTCATCAGTCTTGCCTACACACCATTAGTCAAAAATCAGACCGTGCCAAAACGCAGTGACGTAAAACACTACACCGAGCCGAAAAAAATAAGGTTCAATGCTTCCGAGCATGCGTCGACTTGATTCTGAGCATGCATAGTTTTTTATCCAATGGAGTTCCACACTGACGATCGGATTTTTCTATCAGGATTTTTATCCATAGGAAAATTGTAAAACATTTTCTATTTTTTACCCAGATGGAAAAAAGACTGATGGGGCCCACACACGATCGGTTTGTGCAATGAAAAGAGTCCATCGGTCTGTTTTCATCAGACAAACCGGTCTTGTGTACACGGCTTAACACTTTAAGGTTGCCGTTGACCTTTTTCTAGAAGTGCCTGGTAACTGGCTATGATACAAATTTAATACTTATTCTAGATCAGAGTGTAAGGAAATATAAAGTCATTAGATTACAATGAAAGACTGTGTAACTAGCATATTGATAAGGCTAGATCATCCGTGAAAGCTCCCATTTAAATCATACCACAGGTTATCTTTAAAGAAACATTAAACAAGGAGCTGCAAGAGGGTGCAGGTAGGGTGAGCATATGGTGTTTGGGGATACCCTGTGCGAAGATACTGTCACCTTGCCTTGCATGGGAAAGTGGACAGTGTCTCTGTAATCCTCCTTACTGATTACATGTATGTAACCTGTGTAAGGTAATGTAGAAATATATGCAAATGCCATATTTTTATGATCTGATTTGATCTATGGTTTAAAGATATAAAATACTTAGCTATATTGGAACTTTATATGTCTGCTTATTTATATATACTTACTCTCTACTTCTTCTGTACCCTTTGAGTTATCTTCATATAGTATGTGAGCAGTTTGAGGTATAATTATCGGCTCTATTGTGATTTCTGGGCTATAAGTTGGAACAGTGCCACTGTCCAAGTCTATGTCTTCAAGGGAGGACTTTCCAATGTCTTCTTTTAAATATAAATAACAATTGATTAAACTGTGCAACCTCAGTCTTATGTTAGTCAAGAGTTACACTAGTTGCAATATTTTAATAGGGCTGGCATGTATAAAATGCATATGTATTATATTATGGTAAAGTGTGCAGTATTAGTTCACTGGACTCTTCTAAGCTATCCAACAGTACAGATCAATGGTCAGTGTTTTAGTATTGGGGATTACATGGTCTACATTTGAAAGGTAATGAAAATTGTAACTATTGGTTGAATGAAATATAACTGAAGGTAAAACTTTTTTTTTTCCATATTTAAGCAGGGAGGGATTAGAACACAAGCCGGGTATTTATTTATGTCCATGCCCCCATTATAGAGATGCACCTTTTCTATTCTTCCTGGTGATTCTTTCTATTGATCCTGGGATACAGATGTAAAACAAAATTCCTGACAGGAGTTATAACCCTGCCTTTTTATTTCCAACATGAAAAAAAAAGGTTTTACCTTCAGGTCTACTTCAAGGATTTTTTTGATTTTTTTAGAGAAGGATAAATCTTGGTCAGAAATTAACTTACCTTTTTTCCCTGAAGAGTCATGTCTTCCCTTGTGTTTTCCTTCATGCTTCCCATTATCCTCATGGCTATCACTGCCATTTTCTATTCGGATTATATAAAATAGTAACAAGAGATTAAATATATAATATAGACACACGAGATTAAGTTAACTAAAGTTCAACACTAGCCAAACTGGTTTTATCTTAGAATAAAAATAACTTATAGCATCTGTCAACTAATGTCATCATTTGGGAGATTTCTCTTCTTTCTCTCATGTCTATTTATTGGGTGTCAGACAGAACAGGAACTGAAGGGAAATTTCCCAAAAAGGACCCAAGCAGCAATTTAATATTTTTTCATTGCTTTTAGATATGGGAACTCTCAGAACTTCTGTCGGGATTTTATTGTTGTCTGTCTCCCCATTATATCCTCATACCGGGAAATCAGACTGAAAAAAGAGACTAAGATAGAAATTAAAATCTGAGGTTCTAACTTCTCTCTATTGTACAAAAAAAAGCATTTTTATTTCAGTCTTTATTGTTGGCAGAAATTAACACCTATTTCCTTTTGAGTGAAATGTGTGTGTGTGGGGGGTGGGAACAATACAAAATTGACAGAAGTTCCAGGCCTTTCTCAAAATATGAATTTGCCAAAATATCCATTTGCCAAAATAACCAAAACTTAAATGAAATTAATAAAAGTTTGGCTAGAGTAAGCCTTTTAGTTATTTCCTATAGCATCGGTGACAGTCAGTGGAAGAAATTAAAAGCAGCTGGTAATTAGAAATAGGATCACTACTGTTTTTTAAACTTGTATTAGAAAAAATACAGAAACTTTATTATTATCTAAACAGATTATTTATAAATGAATTCACCACATTATTAATTTATAGATGATATTGATAAACATTCATTATAGAAAAAATGGACCCTTCTTTTCTTTTGTATTATCTTCTTCAGATGACCCCTGTTTCTCCTCCCTTTATGCTAATATTGATCTTCCCTTGTTCTTTATCACTACCTTGCCCATTTCTACTTTTACCTCCAGATAGTGGATGACCTTATATATTTAGATAATTTTTTGAAATTACAGTAAAATGATGAAAGTTTCTTCAATGAACCAACACAACTTAAAGGTTCTGTATACACATTGCAAAAATGTAACCCCAAATCTCTGTGCAACCCCCCCCCCCCTTTGACCTTCCTTCTGTAGTGAGAAACAGCTTTAATTATTGTTTGTGACATAATCACCAGGCTTGTAAAATATATGAAGAGGCAGCTGCTAAGAGGTCAGTTTCTGTTTGTGAAGGCATGTCCCTAGAACTACAATCTCCAAGAGCCCTTTCCTCACATAAAGTACACGGGCTGGCTTATTGGAGTCAAGGCAGCAGCATTTTTTTGCTGAGAAAATGTAAGTTTGTATTTGTATATATATATATATATATATATATATATATATATATACACTGTATATACTACTCAGTGTATACATGCACACACACCTGTGTATTTGAGCTTTGGGGTGCATTCTCTAATTCAATAGGCTGTGCACATCTATGGATTTAATACTGATGAACAATGGTGGCTTTCTTAGCTTCTACATAAGAAGGGATTTGATGCTGATGAACAGTAGCAGCTTTCTTAGGTTCTATATACCTTTATCCTCTTCAGATGATTCCTGGCTTCCTCCCTGAATGTTAATGCCCACCTTTCCGTGCTTCTTCTGGCTACCATGTCCAAAACCCAGATTCCATTTTCCTGTACAAAATAATTCAAGTTTAAATAATTTCTTCACCTAACAGTGAATGTTTAAGAAGAAGTTACAGGTTTGCAAACAATAAAATAGCCTGGTACACAAAACAATAGAAGAATATATATTTTTTTTATATAAAATAAACTGGGTCAAAATTAATGACAAAAACATAAATAGTATACTTTAAATATGTAGATACGCAATTTTAGCCAGATCTAGCACTAATATGAATAGAAGTAGGTAATTATGAATAAAAAAAATGGATAATGTTACCAGTTACTGTATCTCTGCAGGCTACAACTATATTTGAATGCACATATGTAAAGGACAGAGCTATCCTTCCTTCCTTTTTTTTTTTTTTTATAATTTCCCCCATAGCCTTGTAGACTTTAAAAATATATTAGACAAAGCTAACAAGCTAACAAGGTCAAAATAAATCACTAAATATTACATTTTACCAACGTGAACATGCAATGCTAGCCAGGTGTACTGTAGCTTTTATATCAAAGAAGGGATTTGATACTGATTAACAGTAGCAGCTTTCTTAGGTTCTATATACCTTTATCCTCTTCAGATGATTCTTGGCTTCCTCCCTGAATGTTAATGCCCACCTTTCCGTGCTTCTTCTGGCTACCATGTCCAAAACCCAGATTCAGTTTTCCTGTACAAAATAATTCAGGTTTAAAGTAAAAACTCTGATTTGTATCTATATTTTTTCACCTTACTGTGAATGTGATTTATTTTAGTAGATGAAGTGACAGGTTAGCAAACAGTAAAATTGTCTGGTACACAAAACAATAGAATGAATCTGACCACGCGATCAATCTCTTTCAACACAACACTAGAACGAGCGTCTACCCGGGACACACAGGATCAGGTTATCCGTTTGTAATAAACTTATGACTGAGTGAACAGACTGTAAAACTCTAAGGCCGCGTACACACGACCAAATAGATGTGTTCAAATCGGTCGGGCCGTTTTGGTTTGATCGCGTGTACACACGATCAAACCAAAATCCCCGCCAGCAGACAGCGTGCCACGTCACCGCACCAGGAAGTAAAACACTTCCGCGCATGCGTCGAAACCATTCGACGCGTGTGCGAGAAGACATGTCTGCTGGTTAGCGTACTAACCAGCAGACATGTCGGCCGGATGGGTTCCCAGCCGACATGCTTTCAAATCTGTCGGCTGGCCAAATCTGTCGGCTCGCTCGTACACACAAACGAATCTGTCTGCTGGGACGGTCTGGCAGACCGTTTCCAGCAGACATATTTGATCGTGTGTACGCGGCCTAAGTGATATTCTGTTGAAATTTTTATCTGAAGTAAGCATTTCTTGTATGCAGGGGTTTTTATATCATTAAAAAGGTTTTACACTATGTTCAACTTTTCCTTTTATGCTTACATGTTCGCACTGCTGCACTCATTCATCCATTGAAACTGAGCCACAACATATCCAGAGAGGGGCTGCCAGTGTTACCCAGAGAGGATTGATCAGGCAATATATCTTTCGGTGTTTGGTAAGTACATTGCCAAGGGGGAGTATATGAGGAGCAGCAGTGACGGAGTTGTTTCATATAATCAGCTGTGAACAGTTTTCGCTTCAGCTGGAGCAGCACATGAATTGATGTGAACTATATTAAGGAGGAAGTGAACTTTCTTTTTTATCTAAGGGGACACAACTAGGGTTGAGCGAACCCGAACTGTAAAGTTCGGTTTCGGTACGGACTTTGTTTGTTTTTTGTACCCAAACCCGAATAATTGGAAAAAGTTTGTGTTCGGGTTTGGAGTTCGGCTATGTTATGGCGCGCTGCACGGCAGCCAATCGCCATTCGTTTTACAACTGTGACTAGAAAGTGATCACAGCCATGCCTACTAATGGCATGGCTGTGATTGGCCAGTGCAGCATGTGACCGGCCTCTATATCAGATAGAGGCACACAGCACAGCTCGTCACTTTGCTTTAGCTAGTGTAGGGAGAGGATGCTGATGATTGAGGGACAGTGTCAGATAGGTGTATGCTGCTTTAGAAATCTTCACCAGCACTGTTTATTTCTGTGAGATCTGCATGTTATAGTTCAGGGAGAGGTTCCAGCTATTTTCTATAGGGACAGCAATATATAGG
This sequence comes from Rana kukunoris, assembly GCA_029574335.1. Taxonomy (NCBI): domain Eukaryota; kingdom Metazoa; phylum Chordata; class Amphibia; order Anura; family Ranidae; genus Rana; species Rana kukunoris. Next base: position 43,145,316 of record CM056058.1, on the reverse strand, counting down.
TGACTCTGCCTATTTCACCAGCACTCCACCTGTTACCTGTGATCTACTGTGTGTGTCCAGTACATAGTTCAGTGAGAGGTTCCAGCTATCTTCTATAGGGACAGCAATATATAGGTGACTCTGCCTATATAATCATGGCAAAATCGTGGGTGCGCGATATACGCTTTCTCGCGCCGAGTTTGAATACTGCGCCGACATATACCAAGCGCAGTACACTCGTGTATAGTCGGGCAGGCTTGGCTCCTCTGGGGCTCACGTCCTGGACGTATAGGACGTGAGCGTGAGAGTAGCCGAGCCTGCCCGACTATATACAAGTGTACTGCGCTCGGTATATGTCGGCGCAGTATTCAAATTCGGCACGGGAAAGCGGGGATCAAGCGGGGAGGACACCGCAGAAGGACGCCGGACCCGACGAAGAGGACACCCGAAGCCACAGACGGACGTGGAACCCGACGAGGCCGCCGATGGACGCCGTGCAAGACACCAAAACTGTAAGTACAAAAATCTTTTTTCCACAGGAATGGGGTCCACTTTAGAGGTGCGCGCTATACGCCGGAGCGCGCAATACCCCGATAAATACGGTACCTTGGAGGGGACTAATCCGGTGTCACTATTTGTGGCTGTCGTTTTGCAGGATATGAGTTCATATAATTGTTTGGAACCACAGATTCCTCTAAGTGCTGTTAATGTTTTGTTTTTAAATTAAGCATATGTTTTTTAATTTTACTTGACCTTCTATAATAGCCGCTATTTCTGCAAGTCTTAAACTAGTGTATACCATCGTGCGCTAGGATCAGAGATTCCTTTGGGAATTGTTTCTGATATTTTGTGAATAGAATGAATCTATTTTGATTCTATTTAAGATAAACTGGGTAAAGATAAATGACCACAACCTAAATAGTACTCTGGAGACATGCACTGCTAGCCAGGTCTAACACTGATATGAATAGAATAAAGAAGGTTTAAATACTGGCAGACAACAATGATTTATACAGTATAAGTTCTAAATACTTTTATCTTCATGTAATGAGATAACATGGTTCTACATGGATGTGTATGTCCACTTTTCCTTTACCCTCATGACTTTTATATACGTGGAATAGGGGCGCTAGAGAACAAAATTAATATTGTGTATAATTATGTGAATAGGTGCGACCTATCTAAATATAGGCATCAATCCCATTACAAACTAATTGATACACCTATTGTGAAATGGGTAATCCAATAACTAAACAAATGTATATTAATTAACAATGTGCAGTGAACCATAAATTGAGCAATAATACGCTGTAAAACATAAGAAGTGCTCCGTGCTCAAACAATCTTCCAAGTGATAAGTTCCACCTTCACCAAAAAGGACACCTCAAGTGGGGATGGATGGCTCCTTACCAGATGATGTTGACCTATTAATTAAAATAAGGTCAATAGAGCTTCCCATGGAGATTCCAATACAAATACAATAGCGTAAAGGAAAGAAAACAGCTCCCATAGTGTAAAACTATTTAATTAAATTAATAGATAAAAATCACAGAGGCGTGCCCAGGTACCGAGGCGGTACCTGGGCACGCATTGACCAACAATATCCGGTTCTCTGGTTTCCTAGCTGTCAGCAGTGAAACGCACGCCGGCATTTCATCTCTCTCCATATTCATACAAGCTCACAGCCTCAGTGCCGGGATACGGGCACTTATCCAAGTAAGAGGCCACTTGGCACTGTGATTTTTATCTATTAATTTAATTAAATAGTTTTACACTATGGGAGCTGTTTTCTTTCCTTTATGATATCCGCAACCATCCGCTATTTGTATTGGAATCTCCATGGGAAGCAGTTGATACCTAAGCTCTATTGACCTTATTTTAATTAATAGGTCAACATCATCTGGTAAGGAGCCATCCATCCCCACTTGAGGTGTCCTTTTTGGTGAAGGTGGAACTTATCACTGGGAAGATTGTTTGAGCACGGAGCACTTCTTATGTTTTACAGTGTATTATTGCTCAATTTATGGTTCACTGCACATTGTTAATTAATATACATTTGTTTAGTTATTGGATTACCCATTTCACAATAGGTGTATCAATTAGTTTGTAATGGGATTGATGCCTATATTTAGATAGGTCGCACCTATTCACATAATTATACACAATATTAATTTTGTTCTCTAGCGCCCCTATTCCACGTATATAAAAGTTATAATTCAGCACTCTGTATTATCTAGGGAGCAGCTTTCAATACTTATTTTATTTTCACCATCCCTCCCCCTAATTGGCGCGAGATTTCCCACACATTATCTTTACCCTCATGACTGCCAAACCCAAGGGCAAAACCACCAACCAGCTTGAAATGATCTATATAAATTAAATATTGCTCGAGTATAAGTTTTAAATACTTTTATCTTCATGTGATGAAGATAACATGATTATACATGGATGTGTATTCCACTTTTCCTTTACCCTCATGACTGCCAAACCCAACGCCAAAACCACAAACCAGCTTGAAATTATCTATATAAATTAAATATTGCTCGAACTGAAATGTCTAATTTCAAAAAGATGTTTTACACAATGCTAGTCAGTTGTACTGCAGCTTTTATATCAAAGAAAGGATTTGATACTGATTAACCGCTTAACGCCCGCTGCACGACTATGTACGTCCACAGAATGGCACGTACAGGCAGATGGGCGTACATGTACATCCCTGCCTTCTAGCGGGTCGGGGGTCCGATCGGGACCCCCTCCGCTGCGTGCGGCTGGCGGCTTACCTGCGGGAGCGATCCGTGCTGAGGGGGCGGCTGCTCGATTTTGTCTGCCCCCTCGTGATCGCTCCCAGCCAATCCAGCAACCCCCTGCCGTGTCACTTCCTCTGCCTGTGTAATGTAAACACTGGCAGAGGAAGTGATGTCAGCTCTCCTCTCGGCGGTATTTTCATTCCGCCGAGAGGAGAGAAGACTCACAGCAAGTTGCACAAACACTACACTGACACCACACACATAGGCACATTTAACCCCTTCCGATCACCCAGCCCCCTGTCACAATGTCACTGATTGCAGTGATCATTTATTTACTTATCACTGCATTTAGTGTCAGTGTGACAGTTAGTGTGACAGGCAGTTAGTGTTAGGTCCAGGGTAGCCCCGTACCCCCCCTAATAAAGTTTTAACCCCTTGATCACCACCCTAGTTAACCCTTTCACCCCCTATTGCCAGCGTCACTAAGCGATCATTTTTCTGATCGCTGTATTAGTGTCGCTGTTGCCGCTAGGTAGCTAATTTTTCTTTTATTGCAATTTTTTTTACTAAAGACATGTGGCTGAATACATTTTGGCCTAAATGTTTGACTAAAATTTAGTTTATTCGATTTTTCTTATAACAAAAATTAAAAAATATTGTTTTTTTTTTTTCAAAAATGTCGCTCTATTCTTGTTTATAGCGCAAAAAATATAAATCGCACAGGCAATTAAATACCATCAAAAGAAAGCTCTATTTGTAGAAAGAAAAGGACGCAAATTTTGTTTGGAAGCCACGTCGCACGACTGCGCAATTGTCTGTTAAAACGATGCAGTGCCGAATTGTAAAAACGCCTCTGGGCATTTAGCAACATATTGGTCCGGGGCTTAAGTGGTTAACAGTAGCAGCTTTCTTAGGTTCTATATACCTTTATTCTCTTCAGATGATTCCTGGCTTCCTCCCTGAATGTTAATGCCCACCTTTCCTTGCTTCTTCTGGCTACCATGTCCAAAACCCAGATTCAATTTTCCTGTACAAAATAATTCAGGGTTAAATAATTTCTTCACCTAACAGTGAATGTTTCAGAAGAAGTTACAGGTTTGCAAACAATAACATAGTCTGGTACACAAAACAGTAGAAGATTTTTTTTTTTTAATATAAAATAAACTGGATCAAAATGAATGACAAAAACATAAATAGTATACTTTAAATATGTAGATACGCAATTCTAGCCAGGTCTAGCACTGATTTAAATAGAAGTAGGTAATTATGAATAAAAAAAATGGATAATGTTACCAAGTTAGGGTCCTTTCACACGGAGCGGACCGTTTTTCGGTCCGCTTCGTGTGCCCGTCAGCTCAGCGGGCGGTCTCCGCTCAGCTGTCGGCGGACGGGGCGGTCCCCGCACACTGTGCAGGGACCGCCCTGTCTCTCCTCCGCTCTCCCCTATGGGGAGTCGGATGGAAACGGACCGTCTGTTCGTTTGCATCCGATCCGTTTGGCCGGACGGAAGAAAAATAGGACATTCTTCCGTCCGCAAAAACGGATGCGGATCTAGCGGACGTTAGCGGATGCATCATCCGCTAACGGATCCGCTCCCATAGGGGCTCATTACAAGTCCGTAAACGGACTTGTAATGAGCGGACCGTTCGTCCGCTAGTGTGAAAGGGCCCTTACTGTATCTCTGAAGGCTACAACTATAGCTGAATGCACATATGTAAAGCACAGCACTATCCTTCCTTTTTTTTTTTTTTATCATTTCCCCCATAGCCTTGTAGACTTTAAAAATATATTAGACAAAGCGAACAAGGTCAAAATAAATGACTAAATATTACATTTTACAAACGTGAACATGCAATGCTAGCCAGGTGTACTGCAGCTTTTATATCAAAGAAGGGATTTGATACTGATTAAGAGTAGCAGCTTTCTTAGGTTCTATATACCTTTATCCTCTTCAGATGATTCCTGGCTTCCTCCCTGAATGTTAATGCCCACCTTTCCGTGCTTCTTCTGGCTACCATGTCCAAAACCCAGATTCAATTTTCCTGTACAAAATAATTCAGGTTTAAAGTAAAAACTCTGATTTGTATCTATATTTTTTTCACCTTACTGTGAATGTGATTTATTTTAGTAGATGAAGTGACAGGTTAGCAAACAGTAAAATTGTCTGGTACACAAAACAATAGAATGAATCTGACCCCGCGATCAATCTCTTTCAACACAACACTAGAACGAGCGTCTACCCGGGACACACAGGATCAGGTTATCCGTTTGTAATAAACTTATGACTGAGTGAACAGACTGCAAAACTCTAAGTGATATGCTGTTGAATTTTTATCTGAAGTAAGCATTTCTTGTATGCAGGGGTTTTTATATAATTAAAAAGGTTTTACACTATGTGCAACTCTTCCTTGTATGCTTACATGTTCGCACTGCCGCACTCATTCATCCATTGAAACTGAGCCACAACATATCCAGAAAGGGACTGCCAGAGTAACCCAGAGAGGATTGATCAGGCAATATATCTTTCGGTGTTTGGTAAGTACATTACCAAGGGGGAGTATATGAGGAGCAGCAGTGACAGAGTAGTTTCATCAGCTGTGAACAGATTCGGCTTCAGATGGAGCACCGCATGAATTGATGTGAACTATATTAAGGAGGAAGTGAACTTTCTTTTTTATCTAAGGGGACACAACAGTTTCCGCATTAGCCCCAATTGAAGTTGTGGTGCTTGGTTTTGTCATTTTACCTCTATGAATTACCTTGGAGGGGACTAATCAGGTGTCACTATTTGTGGCTGTCGTTTTGCAGGATATGAGTTCATATAATTTTTTGGAACCACAGATTCCTCTAAGCGCTGCTAATGTTTTGTTTTTAAATGAAGCATATGTTTTTTAATTTTACTTGACCTTCTATAATAGCTGCTATTTCTGCAAGTCTAAAACTAGTGTATACTATTGTGCGCTAGGATCAGAGATTCCCTTGGGATTTTTTCTGATATTTTGTGAATAGAATGAATCTATTTTGATTCTATATAAGATAAACTGGGTAATGGTAAATGACCACAACCTAAATAGTACTCTGTAGACATGCAGTGCTAGTCAGGTCTAACACTGATATGAATAGAATAAAGAAGGTTTAATTACTGGCAGACAACAATGATTTATACAGTATAAGTTCTAAATACTTTAATCTTCATGTAATGAAGATAACATGATTCTACCCTAAAAGTGTATGTCCACTTTTCCTTTACCCTCATGACTGCCAAACCCAAGGCCAAAACCACCAACTAGCTTGAAATTATCTATATAAATTAAATATTGCTTGAGTATAAGTTCTAAATATTTTAATCTTCATGTGATGAAGATAACATGATTCTACCTGGATGTGTATGTCCACTTTTCCTTTACCCTTATGACTGCCAAACCCAAGGCCAAAACCACCAACCAGCTTGAAATTATCTATATAAATTAAATATTGCTCAAACTGAAATGTCTAATTTCAAAAAGATGTTTTACACAATGCTAGCCAGTTGTACTGCAGCTTTTATATCAAATAAGGAATTTGATACTGATTAACAGTAGCAGCTTTCTTAGGTTCTATATACCTTTATCCTCTTCAGATGATTCCTGGCTTCCTCCCTGAATGTTAATGCCCACCTTTCCTTGCTTCTTCTGGCTACCATGTCCAAAACCGAGATTCAATTTTCCTGTACAAAATAATTCAGGTTTAAAGTAAAAACTCTGTATCTATATATTTTTTCACCTTACTGTGAATGTGATTTATTTTAGTAGATGAAGTAACAGGTTAGGAAACAGTAAAATTGTCTGGTACACAAAACAAAAGAATGAATCTGACCACGCGATCAATCTCTTTCAACACAACACTAGAACGAGCGTCTACCCGAGACTCACATGATCAGGTTATCAGTTTGTAATAAACTTATGACTGAGTGAACAGACTGCAAAACTCTAAGTGATATGCTGTTGAAATTCTTTCTGAAGTAAGCATTTCTTGTATGCAGGGGTATTTATATAATTAAAAAGGTTTTACACTATGTGCAACTCTTCCTTGTATGCTTACATGTTCGCACTGCCGCACTCATTCATCCATTGAAAGAATTTGATACTGATTAAAAGAAGGGATTTGATACTGATTAACAGTAGCAGCTTTCTTAGGTTCTATATACCTTTATCCTCTTCAGATGATTCCTGGCTTCCTCCCTGAATGTTAATGCCCACCTTTCCTTGATTCTTCTGGTTACCATGTCCAAAACCCAGATTCTTGTATTTTCCTGTACAAAATAATTCAGGTTTAAATAATTTCTTCACCTAACAGTGAATGTTTCAGAAGAAGTTATAGGTTTGCAAACAATAAGATAGTCTGGTACACAAAACAATAGAAGATTTTTTTTTTAAATATAAAATAAACTGGGTCAAAATAAATGACCAAAACATAAATAGTACTGATATGAATATAGGTAGGTAATTTTGAATAAAAAAAATGGATAATGTTACCAGTTACTGTATCTCTGCAGGCTACAACTATAGCTGAATGCACACGCAATTTCCCTCATAGCCTTGTAGACTTTAAAAATATATTAGACAAAGCTAACAAGCTAACAAGGTCAAAATAAATGACTAAATATTACATTTTACAGTTCAGTTGAGAGCTAACATAAGCACACTATAATTGTAACAGTTATCTTTTAGGCATGCCTTGAATGGAACTGTTTTAGAAAACCAGGTAATTCAAAGGGTTTAGTTCTGCTTTAAATCTGTGCATTAATAATACATGTATTCAACTGAGATGTCTGGATTATTGGGGCCAGCAGCTGTTCCAGTCCATATAAACTCCACTGTCTCTTTGGTTTGTGACTGAAAATCTGAGATTGATGTGCCACACCACAATCTGATTGTCCAGATATAACTTTATTCTAGGGTGAGATAAAAGCCAATGTGTTTCTGGGGTCAGGGAATAGAAGGAACAGGGGACTAGCCTTAACCAGCAGCTGACAGACTCAGCTCTCCAACAATCTGTACTGAGTATAGTTCTCAATACATTTCAGTTAAAGCCCTGATGCAGAGGGTATTGCCTGGCAATTGAAACACATCTGATTTGCATTACCATAGCAAAACAGTGTGAACCTACCCTTAGTGTATGTGATTTATGGAACTAGACAAAGTTATACATCAGCAAATAATAAAATGGTATGTTATAGAAGACTGGACTAACATGGTCCAGCAGTTATGAAAAAAACCCTGGGACAGGATTTCAAGGCTTATACTGTAGGCATGTAGCTATACAATGACATCCATGTCTAATAAAGGTTATTGAAAGAAAGTTTAAATGTCAAAAATTGTTAGGGAGAAAATCACGCTAAAGCCCCGTACACACGGTCGGACTTTTGCCCAACCAACATCAAAATCCGACACTTTTCGCATTTGTCCGACCGTGTGTACGTTCCATCGGACCAACTTTTTTGGCTTTCATTGGACAAAAAGTTGGGTCTGCGAACGGACCAACTTTCAGGCAACAAAAGTCCGATGGTGCAAAGTCTGATCGTGTGTACAGCAAATTACAAATGCGCATGCTCAGAACCAATGTTAAAATCAACCAACAATAGCAGAAGTTAACCAAAGGTTGGCAGTAAAGAGCAGAAAAGAGCAGAACAACCACGTGATGATGGGAAAGTTTTAGAAAAGTTTGCAGAAAAGTCAGAGCGTGTGTATGCTATGGGTGTGATCGGACAAATCAATTAGGACAAAAATCCAAGGGAAGTTTTGTTGGATGTCCGACCGTGTGTACGGGGCTTAAGAAATAATTTCATGATAAATAGATTACAGAGCCATTTAGCAGTGGATGTGTGTAGATTATTTTGAAAAATAAGAATATTGTTTAGTATCACTTTAAGCCTTTATTCCTATCCAATCCTCCCTAATAAAAAAAATTAAGAATAGGAATATTGTTTAGTGTCGCTTTGTTTTCAACTAATGTCCCTTGATTAGATTACAAAAGCTCCCTTTAATTCCTTAATCTATATAGCAATACCAAACTCTATTTTGCCACACTGCCAAACTGCAAAGCTACTGGCGCATCAGGCCTAAAGGCTGGAAAACAGTTATCACTAACTTCTTTATCTAACTTCTTTATCTTCCTTGGATTATTTCCCAGAAACACCTTAATTTCGTGTTGTCTATTGATTCAGAACTCCTTGTCTCCCCACCTTATTTAAGTTAATTTAAATTAGAAAATCTGACACTACAAGTTAGTAAAAAAATTTTTTTATTAACTTACGCTTACCTCCACCTTTAGCTTCCTCAGTTTTCTCAGAGTTTATCCCAAATCCGCCCTTAATTTCATGGTGTCCTTTGATTTCAAATGTCCTTGTCTCCCCACCATTATCGAAGTTTATTTTCCCATTTTTACCAAATAAACCCCCTAACTGCAGATTGGCATCACCTAATTGGAATTTGCCACTTTTCAGGTCAGTTCGATCTGTGTTAAAAAATTAACAAATCATTTTATTGTTTTCAACCAGTGTCCCTTGCAAAGATTACAAATGCTCTAATTTTGCTTTAACTTCACCTTTTAATTCCTTAATCTATAGCAATGCCAAACTCTCTTTTGCCACATCAATAAACAAAAAGCCCCACAAGGTTTAGGTTTGTATCGCCAAAATGTAACAAGTTATCAACTTTCCCAATAACCATACATTTAAAGTAATTATATTTCACCAGCATTTTTGGATATTTATATTTGACACTGCCGCGTGCACACTGGACTTTTTTGGACATTTTTACAGCTGCTGTTTTTGGCTTCAGACGTTTTTTACTACAGTCAAAAAACTCTCCAGCATGTTATCCTATGTGTCCATGCACACATAGGCTGTTATCAACTGTTTTTGGCTGTAGAAAAAAAACTAGTGGGAGTTTTTCAGCTGTAAAAACGCTCTAACGCCAAAAAACACCTGAAAACTTTGAAAACGCAGATAAAGGCTCAAAAAATGTGGATCGCCAGCGTTATGTTTTTAAAACCATTGAAAAAAACACAACAAAAAACGATTAAAAATGTTAATGCTAAAAAACGCTATTGCAAAAACTTTGAAAAACTCACTGCAAAGCTACTGGCGCATCAGGCCTAAAGGCTGGAAAACAGTTATCACTAACTTCTTTATCTTCCTTGGATTATTTCCCAGAAACACCTTAATTTCACGTTGTCTATTGATTCAGAACTCCTTGTCTCCCCACCTTATTTAAGTTATTTTAAATTAGATTATCTGACACTAAAACTTAGTAAAAAACATTTTTTATTAACTTACGCTTACCTCCACCTTTAGCTTCCTCAGTTTCCTCAGAATTTTCCCCAAATCTTCCCTTCATTTCATGTTGTCCTTTGATTTCAAATGTCCTTGTCTCCCCACCATTATCAAAGTTTATTTTCCCATTTTTACCAAATAAACCCCCTAAATGCAGATTGGCATCACCTAATTGGAATTTGCCACTTTTCATGTCAGTTCGATCTGTGTTAAAAAATTAACAAATCATTTCATTGTTTTCAACCAGTGTCCCTTGCAAAGATTACAAATGCTCTAATTTTACTTTAACTTCACCTAATTTGTACATAATCTATAGCAATAAAAAGACCTCACTACCTTATTTTCTTATTTTTAAATTAGCAATGGAAATATTACATATTAATAGAGGAGATATCTGGGGTCCAATAGACCCTAGCTATCTCCAAAAAGAGGACCTGTCACAGATGTTATTCATCCCTTGTGATAGCAATAAAGTTGATAAAAGATAAATAAAGGCATAATGTAGAATAAATAAATGAATACAATTTAAAATAAATACAATTAAATACAATTTAAAGCGCCCTGTTTACATGCAAATGCAAATTTGCACGAAGGTTTCTCATGCAAACCATGATCACACCCCACACATGAGGTATCACCTCAAACTTCAGAGGTGCAAGTACAATAATAGTAGCACAAGACCTCCTCTGTAACTCTAAACTGATAACCTGTAAAGGCTTTTAAAGTGTTGTCTACTGTATGAAAATGTGTAGGTACTGTAGTATGGTACCATTCCAAAGATGTACACAATTTTGAAGTGTGTCAGGGATCTATTTACTTGGCGTAGCATCATCTTTTAGATTTCACCAAACAATTGGATATTGTATTGTGTTTTTGTACATTCAATTAAAAAAACTGTGCATTTGAAAAACCACTGCGCTAATATTGTGTGACATAAAAACATGCAAAACCCACCACTTTTGTCTTGGGTATCTGCTTAAAAAAAGCTTAAAATGTTTGGGGGTTCTAAAAAGTTTTTTTTAAAGCAAAAAAGTTATATTTTTACAAGTAGGTGAGGAATGTCAGAATTGGCCCTGACTGGAACTGGTTAATGGCCAAATGTATTTCACATGGCATGCAATTAAATAATGAAAGGTTAAAACCCCTCTTTGGATTTTAGTGCCTTAAAGGATGCCATTAGAGAGATTTTCCTTTGCTTTCTGTCCACAATCTGACAGTGGTTCAAGCCTTCACCTACTATGAAGAATAAGTTTTTAGTTCAGTCTGCATTGTTGTATTGTAGGAAAGAAAGTGAGGGAAATTCTCTCTAATGGAGTCTCAGATTGCAGTTGAAGCTTTGGGCTGCATTACAGTGTGAATGTGACTCACAAACTATCATTTTCTGTGTGTCCTTGTGGTGACAGGCATTCACAATGCAGAAAAACACCTGTCACCACACTGTGTGTGAATTTTATATTGTGTTTCACACTCAGATAACCAAGCAAATTCAATAGCTTTTCATTGCCATCACCCAGCTTTATTTTGATGCCTTTCAAATCAGTTGGTTATGTTTTAAGACAGAATATTATTATAGAGGCTGGGTTCTCACTGCAGCACGCTTCGGCTTATATCAAGAGTCTGGTGCGTCCCCATTTACCATTTCAGGTCTGATTTCAGCCCAAATTTAGGGCTGAATTCAGACCTGAAGCATACCAAAAGATGCACAGGACACCTGAGCATAGAGAGCCAGTCACAATCTCATGTTATGCAAATTGGATGCGGAAAACCTGCATCCAAGTCGCAACAGTCTGAACCCAGCTTTAAAGAGAAACTCTATTTTTGTTGAGAAAAAAAAACATGTCGCTATGGGTAATTAGTGTATGTACATAGATCACCTGGAGGGGAATGTTTTTGAAAGTGATGAAACCACTCCCATTAGACTAACTATGCACATGAGAAACACACAGGGATTTCTTCAGAATATCAAAATATTCAAAAGGTAGGAATCTGCAACAAAGTTTGTCAAAATCCTTGTAATGTTAGGCGGCGTACACACGATCGGATATATCCGATGAAAACGGTCCGCGGACCATTTCCATCGGATATGTCCGATCGGGAGTTTGATCCGATGGCGTGTACACACCATCGGATCAAATTCCCCGCCGCCGGAAGGCGCGGTGACGTGGCGGTGACGCGGCGGTGACGTTGACGTCGCCGCGTCACCGCAACGTCACCGCACCAGGAAGTAAAACACTTCCGCGCTTGCGCCGAATCCATTCGGCAGCGGCGCGGCGGCGGTGGGGGCCGACATGTCTGCTGGTAAGTGTACTAACCAGCAGACATGTCGGGCGGACAGATCCCCACCGGATAGATTTCAAAGCATGCTTTGAAATCTGTCGGGTGGAGAAATCTGTCCGCTAGCCCATACACACGAGCGGAGATGTCTGCTGAAACGGTCCATCGGACCGTTTTCAGCGGACATATCCCCTCGTGTGTACGCGGCCTTACAAGGATTTTGACAAACTTTGTTGCAGATTCCTTCCCTTTGTTAATTTTAAGAAATCCCTGTGTGTTTGTCTGTGCCCATGGCACAGTGAGTCTAATGGGAAAGGTTTCATAATTATAAACTAGTTAGTTCTAATGAGGAAAATCCCTTTAGATGCGATTTCCTATTGGGAAAATCGAAATCACTGACCATGGTATACAGATCAGCCAAAAAAGTATATAGTGGTAATACTTTAATGTAAAAAGAAGATTTATAAGCTGTGGGTACTGTGGGGGGTAGGGGGGCAGGTGAACTATTTTCATATTACTGGTTTTAGCAACGCTGCTTAGGGCTTGTTCACACTATCAGTTTTCATTCAGGTTTTTCTCTTCAGGTTTACCAAAACCATCTAATATGAGGTCTAACCTCAAGAGTCTCAATTTGTATGCAATCAGGCAGGCCCTTGCACTACATGGTTTTGGTAAACCTGAAGAGAAAAACCTGAAGGAAAACTGATAGTGTGAACAAGCACTTATTAGGGCAATGTAAATTAGAAAGCAAATCCTCCAAAGCGATAGTGGCATCACCAAGTTGGGCTTTGTCAACACTCCAATCATATGACATGATAAAACCACTTCAGGTAATCCAAGCAAAGCTCATTTTATGACCAGGTCACTTCATATTCTGATCATTAAGAATATGGTAATGTATGGTATTTATTCCCAATTTAAATTATTTCTTAAAGTATTTTTTTTTTAATTACTGAAATTAGATTTTTCTCCTTAGATTTTTTTTTTACATTTTCCTCCTTCTACAGTAAATGTTTTCAGTTTTTCTGTTTTACCATTAAGCTGACCAAGCAAATCACCTAATCCAAATGATTTTCCAAATCCTCCCTTAATTTCATGTTGTCCTTACTGTCTCCCCACCTTTACCAAACTCCATCTTGCTATTTTGTTGACCAAAAAGCCCCGCTAGGTTTAGGTTGACATTCTCCATTAGTATGTAAAAAGGTGTGAAACATTAAATTGGGATTATTTTAATGTTTTTCAACCTACAATGCATGCGCTTTGAGATTGAGTTCACAATATGTGCACCATTTCAGGTCTGAATTAGGTCCAAATTTCTGACTGCATTTAGACCTGAAACTGAGCCAAAGGTACACAGGACCCTTCTGTTGTAAAATTGTTAATTGACCAAAAAAGCTCCCACTTGGTTCAGGTTGGCATTCTCCATAAGTATGTAAAACAATTTGAAGCATTGGGTTGGTTGAATTGTATGTTTTTCATCCTGCTTTTCAATTATTCCCATACAATATGTATAGCATATAATGGGGTTGATTTACTAAAACTGGAGGGTGCAACATGTGGTGCAACACAGCATAGAAACCAATCAGCTTCCAGGTTTGTTGTGAAAGCTTAAAGTGGTTGAAAACCCTTTAAAACCACTTTTGAATACAGGTAAGCCTAAAATAAGGCTTACCTGTAGCTACCATGGATATCTCCTAAACCTGCACTGTTTAGGAGATATCCCCTGTATCAGCACATGCACACTGAAGCAATGGTCAATCCGTTCCATTGCTTCAGCTAGTATGCCATAACCGCTGGCTCCGGCGCTGTAATTGGCCAGAGCCCACGATACATGGAAGTAGCTCCTGGAGCGATGTCGCTGGCCGGAGCGATGTATAAGAACCGCAGCGGTAAGGTAAGTATTTCATAATGAGCTGGGGGGGGTTTACAACCATTTTAATTGTACAAGCTGTAGTTAGAAGCTCATAGGCTACCATGCACAGCTGCATCAGATTGCACTCTCCAGTTTTAGTAAATCAACCTTAAATTTCCATAGTGCATATACACTTACTTATGTTCCACCACCTTATTTAAGTTAAGTTACTTTATATTAGAAGAACTAACACCAAGATTTTGTAAAACATGTATTAACTTACACTTTTCTCCTTCCTTATCTTCCTCAGGTGATTTTCCAAATCCTCCCTTAAATTCATGTTGTCCTTTGATTTCAAATGTCCTTGACTCCCCACCATTACCAAAGTTTATTTTACCCTTTTGATTACCAAATAAACCTCCCAAATGTAGGTTGGTATCACCTAGTTGTGATTTGCCACTTTTCAAGCCAATTTGATCTGTGTTAGGAAATTAACAAATTAATCAATTGTTTATAGTCATTGCCCTTTGGTAAAAGTACTGTACTGGTGTGACTGTATAGCAGCAGTTCTCAAAATGGTAGAGGTATGTTAACCACTTGAACTCTGGAAGGTTTTACCTCCTTCATGACCAGGGCATTTTTTGCTATTAAGCACTGCGCTGAACAGTATTGCATGACCAGCCAATTGCGCGGTCATGCAATACTGTACGCAAATAATTTTTTTCACACAAATAGAGCTCTATTTTGGTAGTAAATGATGCTATATAGGTGAAATTCTTTTTGTAAAACATACCAATAAAATGTTATTTCATCTAATATTTAGGCCAAAATGTTGTCTTAGGCCGCGCACACACGAGGAGACATGTCCGCTGAAACTGGTCTGCAGACCAGTTTCCACGGACATGTCCGATCGTGTGTACGGCCTAGTGGACAGGTTTCCAGCGGACAAAAGTTTCTAAGCATGCTTAGAAACTTGTCCGCTGGAAACCTGTACGCCTAACCAGCGGACCGAAATCCCGCGCATGCGTCGAATTGATTTGATGCATGCGTGGAAGCATTGTACTTCCTGGTTAGAGCACGTCGGTGACTACTACGTGACCACGTTCTCTGTCCGCGGGGATTTTGGTCTGATGGTGTGTACACACATCAGACCAAAACATCCCAGGAGACATGTCCGATGAAAACGGTCCGTCGGACCTGTCTCATCAGACATGTCTCCTCGTGTGTACGCGGCCTTAGATGTCTGAGGTAAAAAAAAAATTCCCAATAAGTGTATATTATTGGTTTGTGTGAAAGTTATAGTGTCTACAAACTATGGTATACATGCTATATATATATATATATATATATATATATATATATATATATATATATATATATATATATATTGTATATTTGAAAATTGATTGATGTACTGACTGCCTTTGTTAAGGCTCTAAAATGCTAGGACTGCACAAATCCCCCCCCCCCCGAATAACCCCTTTTTAGAAAGTAACAGTCTGAGGCATTTAGTAAGAGGCATGATGAGATATTTGAAGTTGCGATTTTTTTGTCACTTTTTTTTGAAAATTAAGAAAAAACATTTTTTCATACTTTCTTTTCTTTAACATACTGTCACCATTGCAGTACAGCATCATCGTGTGACTGATATGGTGGTGATGAATCATTATGATGTATTGCCGTTTTGCCTCCTGATATTGGGTTCTTTAAGTCTAAATTCTAACACACGGACTATATGAACGTTTATGCTATTCCACCATTAGGATACAAGTCATTCATGTACTCTTTTTTCTTTTGAAGTTTCATTCCTAGGAGAGCCTCTACATGTTACTTTATGCCTAGGTTATAGCATTGGCTTTAACACAGCAAATTACTGCTCAGCAGTCCTCTATCAAAATTTTTTTTTATCCTTTTGTTTTGATGAGCGCGGCTTTGCCATTTTGTATTACTTTGTGTCTTCACACGATTGCCGCAGCTTTTTAGTTTGTATATTTTAATTTAATTTATTTCTGGTTTAGCGCAGTTTTCTGTTTTTCTTGTGATCAGGGTCACTGACTTGTGACAGAATATTAAAAAAAAATAAAAAAAAATGAACTTTTATTTTTACTATTTTATTTTTTACATACTTTATTCAGAGTAGTACAGTGTCATCATAGTGACACTGTTCTACTCTGGGGGTGGTGATCAGTAATATATGTTTTTTCACGTTGTTTGCTGTTACAA
Source organism: Rana kukunoris (assembly GCA_029574335.1). NCBI lineage: Eukaryota > Metazoa > Chordata > Amphibia > Anura > Ranidae > Rana > Rana kukunoris. The sequence goes on along the minus strand of CM056058.1, from coordinate 43,128,926 downwards.
TAAAGATCATTATAACAGCAAATTTTCAACTGTCATGAATGGGTTAATCATTCATGACAGCTTTACTCACTAGTGATCTGTGATTGGCTAAAGCTTAATAGATGGTACAGGATGCTGTTATTTGCCCAGATCCCGTGTGATAGCTGTTGGCCAATCACAGCATTGGAAACAGAGCTGTTGTAAATTAATTCATACATGTAAATGATTGTGCCTGCATGTGCGGCCCACTTCAGTATATATACTGTGGTGGGGTCAGCATGTGGTTAATGGCTGAATGTCTTTTACACAATATGCAATTGATTTTTATGTCCCATGATCTTTTAGCCCACCATGTCAAAGAAAAAAGGAAAGGTTATAGAAATTTCCCCCTGCTTTCTGTCTAGAAATCCCACCAGACAGGAAGGAGAGATATGCAATTAGAAAACTGACAGGGGTTCCAACCTTCCTCACTCTACTAACAATATGTTTTTAGTTCTGTCTGTAAGTGACCAGGTCATTAAATATGATGTATTCTGGCTGCCCATTTAATTCATCATGTATTCACCCCATTTCCCAGTTTAAATTCTTACTTAACAAAGCTTTTAAATTGCTAAAATTAGAAATATCTAACACTTACATGTTCCTCCTTTTACATTAAATGTTTTTCCAAATCCACCTTTACTTTCAGTTTCATTGAGCTGCAATAACTTTGTCAAATCATCAGTACTTATTTCTGTTTTCCCATTTAGATGACCAAGCAAATCTCCCAGTGTTATATTAACATCACCCAACTGTATGTAATCACCTTTTAAATCTATATGATCTGTTTTAGGGAAGAACACAAATATTTATGCAATATCAAACATTATACTTTGCACAAATAAAAAAAAAGAGATCCAAGGTACTGACTTTCCCCCTCTCCTAAGATTGCTCCATACAAAGTTTCTATCAGAGACAAAGGGGTTGATTTACTGAAGAAAACAAGTAATAAAAATACCAATATTTGTTAGGAACCCTAAATTAATTGTATAAAATATTGAATTTTCTCTCACTTCCTGTTTAGGCTATGGGACAGGAAGTGAAGGAAAGCCTACTCAATGGGACACAGGTATCAAAAAAAAAAACCTGACAGTAATAATAACCCTCTACCCTTTTTTTACTCTATCAAAAAGGAAAAAAAAGTTGTGTCTTTTGTTCTACTTTAGGTCAATATAGAATATTGCACATTGATATTTTGTATTTTTTCTATGTAGTCAACATATGAGGCTATTAACTCCTTTCCGTGTTTGTTTTTCTCTCTCTATGCTATCTATCTCTCATACACATGTTAGAGATCCAAGGTACTGACTTTCCCCCTCTCCTAAGATTGCTCTATACAAAGTTTCTATCAGAGACAAAGGGGTTGATTTACTGAAGGGAAACAGGCTGTTAATTTTCACTTTGTAATATAATTTCCTTTTAACTTGGTGAATGGAGTAAAGATTCACATTGCAAAGAATACCCTATCTTGTGCAAGGAATAAAAACTGTATTTTTTCTTGCATATCATTTGATGATGGAAGTCAGCACATTGTCACCTCGTTATGGGAAACTTTCCCTGCAAAGTAAAAATTATATTGCAAAGTAAACAGCATTTGTTGAAGTAACCCCAATGTCCCTCAAAGGAAACTATTTCTGCTGTAACCTATCCTTTAGACAACCTATAATGTCTTGAGAATCCAATTTCATGGGTACAACCTTTTGTAAAACGAATATTGTTTTACATATATACTAATATAGAGAAATAAAACTTTAAACAGTTTAAAAACATGGAAACATGACATAAAACTGACTCAAATGTATTTTAGTGTCCCTTTAACCTACAATTTTCCCAAAAATGTACTTTCTGTATTTGTTGTTATTGCTGTTGGATGTAATTCAAGGATCACCTTCTATTTATTTATCTGCTCTAACTTATATATATAGTTTTTGAACCATTATTACATGATCCTTTTTGCCTACTCACACAACAAGCACATATGTTGGCATATTCCTGCTGTATTTTGTCGTCTTTCCAATCAACATGATCTGTGTACAAACTTATTAACCATTAAGAAGTAAAAAGTTAGATTTACTTACTTACCTTTCCCATGTCCTCCACATAGGCATGATATCAACATCTTTCTCAGAGGATTTCTGGGGAATTACTGCAGTGACTCACAAGTAGACACTCCAGTCCAAAACTGGAGTGCCATCTAAAGAGATTTCAGCTGCTCTATAGTCCTCAGAATCCAGCCAGGAGGCATGAGACTTCATCTTTGCCGGGGGTAAGGTCAGTAGGAATCAATTTGTTTTTTCTTTACAGGTACATTTTGGCTCTAGTATCTGCTAGTTATTTATGAAGAGGGATATGGCCCAGACTGTATTTTACTGCAAGGTCCATTTTAGGACCCATTAAGGACATGTCCACCTTTTCCTACTTCCATCCATAAGGCCTCGTACACACGACCGTTTTCCTCTGCAAAAATGCTCTGCCAGCATTTTTCTTGATGGATTTGCCGATTTTTCGGGTCGTGTGTATGAGGCCTAAGAAGGAAAAATCCCCCATTTCCCAACCTTCACTAATAAGATCTGATGGAAAAAAGTCCCATCTTTTCAGCCTCTACCCATAAGAGGGAAAAGACCCCCTCTTTTCAAACTCCATGCTTAAGAGAGAAAAGTCACTCTCTTTCAAATATCCACCCATAACAAAATAAAGCTCTTTCATTTCAACATTATAAAAACAAAATTTTCTACTTTCAGAATTGATTACAATGATTTATAGTGAACATAATAAAACGCTTGTTTTAGTTAAATTACAAGAAATTATATTATAAATTATTATAATACAACCCTAACCAGCTATAATTACAGATTTTTGATGTTTAGAAGTTAACTTGAAATGTTACAAAATTTACATTTTTTACCTTCCTTATCTTCATTAGAGGTTAGTCCAAGACCACCCTTTATTTTTAAATGTCTTTGTCAATTCACCGCTACTTAATTTTTCGTGTTTTGCCAATCCCCAAGCTTTACATTGGCATCACCCAGTTGTATTTTGCTGCCTTTTGAATCAATTAGTTGTGTCTTAGGATGGACAATTATAATTTAAACAAAACTGCAGCAAAGTACCTATTATTAGAAAGAAAAAAGCCCAACACCATCCAAAGTGCCACACACTGTATGTTAATGATCATAGGGTGAGCTTCCATTATACAGAACTTACGTTTGCTTTCATCATTCTTTTCTGCAGATGATTTCCCAATTCCACCCTTAAATTCATGACTTCCAGTGATTTTAAAAGTCTTTGTTTCCCCACTGTTTTTGATCTCCATTTTCCCACTTTGACCAAACAGACCCCCTAAATGTACATTGGCATTATTCACTTGTATTTTGCCACTATTGAAATCAATGTGATCTGTATAAGAAAAGAACAGATAACTCCAGAAAACCGAAATAATACTGATTTGCAAAACAGAAAAAAAAGGTTAAGTTGTTCTATAAGATGTTAGCTTTTTATTTGCCACACTAACATTCCACCTTGACCTGAAAACAGTAATTCATTTAGAACATGCATTTTCCATTCTCCTTTTCGTCCTCAGCTATTTCCTCCTTAATTTCATGTTTTCTATTAATTGGCCTTACAGTTGATTTACTAAAAGCAAACAGACTTTTCAAGGGGAGTTGCACTTCCCAAGAGAATTTTCCCCAGAGCTTAGTGAATAGGGTGAAATTTCTCTTTGCAACGACTGTACACATGGAGTTTATACCACAATAAAAAAGCACCACATTCTGCTTTAATTGGTGATTGCTAATATTTTAAATGAAAACAGTTTCCATGCAAAATGGAAGGTCCTTTTTAGTCTGCCCCTTACCGCCTAAAGAAAATAAGCAGAAAAAAAGAAAACAATAAAAATAAAAATGTCAGAAAAAAAGATTTTAACCACTTAAGGACCGCCTCCTGCACATATACGTCAGCAGAATGGCACGGCTGGGCACATGCACGTACAGGTACGTGCTGTGCTAGTACCCAGCCGTGGGTCAGGGTGCGCTCCCATGACCCGGTCTCAAGCTCCAGGACCGGGACCGTGGGACTCACGGACCCGATTGCCGCTGGAGTGCTGTGAGCGGTCCCCAGAGCTGAAGAATGGGGAGAGTCATGTGTAAACACGGCTTACCCATGCCTCACTGTGGCGGCAGCATCGATCGTGTCATCCCTCTTATAGGGGGACACAATCGATGACATCACACCTACAGCCACACCCCCTACAGTTGTAAACACACTTCAGGTCACACATATCCCCATCAGCGCCCCCTGTGGTTAACTCCCAAACTGCAACTGTCATTTCCACAGTAAACAAAAATGTGTCAAAATTGTCCGAAGTGTCCGCCATAATTTCGCAGTCATGAAAAAAATCGCTGATCACTGCCATTAGTAGTAAAAAAATTTTTTTTATAAAAATGCAATAAAACTATCCCCTATTTTGTAAACGCTATAAATTTTGCGCAAAGCAACCAATAAACGCTTATTGCGATTTTTTTTTACCAAACATAGGTAGATAAATACGTATCGGCCTAAACTGAGGAATTTTTTTTTTTATATATATATATATATATTTTTGGAGGATATTTATTATAGCAAAAAGTAAAAAATATTGAATTTTTTTCAAAATTGTTGCTCTATTTTTGTTTGTAGCGCAAAAAATAAAAACTGCAGAGGTGATCAAATACCACCAAACGAAAGCTCTTTTTGTGGGGAAAAAAGGACACCAATTTTGTTTGGAAGGCACGTTGCACGACCGCACAATTGTCAGTTAAAGCGACGCAGTGCCGAATCGCAAAAAGGGGCAAGGTCCTTTAGCTGCATTTTGGTCCGGGTCTTAAGTGGTTAAATACCCCCCTTTACCCTAAATTTATATACTTGCAGGAGGTGTGAGTGATGTCACTGTGCCCCACTGCTGGTATGTGAGATAGCTGGGTCCAGGAGTGCCCAAGAAGTAGTAGTGAAGTGCAGTGACATTATCCACGTCTCACAGAAGCATAAAAATCTAAAATTGAGGTTTTATTTCATGCTGTCCTTAGACATCAAAACTCCCTGTCTCCTCACCATTACCAAACTGTACCTTGGCATTTAATTGACCAAAAAAGCTCCCACTTGGTTCAGATTGGCATTCTCCATTAGTAGGGAAAACAATTTGAAACATTAAGTTGGTTTAATTTCATGTTTTCCATCTTGCTTTTCAACTATTCCCATACAATGTGTATAGCATGCAATGGGGATGATTTACTAAAACTGGAGAGCGCAAAATCTGGCACAACTCTGCATAGAAACCAATCCGCTTCCAGTTTTTTTGTGAAAGCTTAATTGAACAAGCTATAGTTAGCAGCTCATGGGCTACTATACACAGCTGCATCAGATTTTGCACTATCCAGTTTAGTAAATCAACCCCAATTTCTATAGTGCATATTCACTTACTTATGTTATACCACCTTATTTAAGTTACTTTATATTAGAAGCACTAAAACTAAGATTTTCTAAAAAGATTTTATTAACTTACGCTTTTCTCCTTCCTTCTCTTCCTCAGATGATTTTCCAAGTCCTCCCTTAAATTCATGTTGTCCTTTGATTTCAAATGTCCTTGTCTCCCCACTATTACCAAAGTTTATTTTCCCATTTTGATTACCAGATAAACCTCCTAACTGTAGATTGGTATCACCTAGTTGTGATTTGCCACTTTTCAGGCCAATTTGATCTGTGTTAGGAAATTAGGAAGTTAACAAATGAATCAATTGTTTACCGTCGATGCCCTTTGCCTTACCTTGTGATTGATCTATAATCTATATCAATAAAAACATCCCACTACCTTATTTTTTAGCTTTAGACCCCTTTCACACTGAGATGCTTTGCAGGCGCTATAACGCTAAAAATAGAGCCTGCAAAGCACCCTAAAAGAGCTTTCTCCAATGTGAAAGCCCCGAGGGCTGCTAGCACCATCTTTGGAGCAGTGAAGGAGTGAATGGGCACCGCGGCTATACCGCCGGCAAAGCGCTGCTGCAGCAGCGCTTTGCGGGTGGTTTTAACCCTTTTTCGGCTGCTAGTGGGGGTTAAAAGTGCCCTGCTGGCGACCGAATACCCCCGCAAATATGACGGTAAAGCGCTGCTAAAAAAACTGCGCTTTACCGCCGACGCCTCAGAGTGAAAGGGGCCTTAGCAATGTAAATATTACATATAAACATAAAATAGCTACAATTTATGTTTTCCGTCTTACTTTTTTCATATAATTTCACAAACACTAAATCAGTGTCCCTTTTTTCCCCAAGATTTCAACTACTCTTTATCTTCACAATTGCCAAACTTTATTTTCCTAGTCTGATGTCTAATCAAATCATCCCCATCTGAAATGTGACTCCATACAATCATATTTTGACACCTTTGAGCTTCATGTGATCTCTTAAACTGACTAGCCATATCAGGCCACCAAGTCAGAGAAACCTATTGTGTGACTGTATAACAGCAGTTCCCAAAATGGTAGAGGTCTGTTAATAGCCCAATGTTTTTTACATGGTATGCAATTGTTTTTTTTTGTACTATGATCTTTTAGTCCACTATATCAAATAAATAAGGAAGGGTTTGAAACCCCTATTTGGGGTTTTCTTTTTTCCAGGATGCTGTTATAGAGATTTCCTCTTGCTTTATGTCTAGAAATTCTACCAGACAGGAAGTAAGGCAATGCAAGGAATCCAACCTTTCCCACTTTACTAACAACAATATGTTTTAGTACTGTCTGCATTGCTGTAAGTGACCAGGTGACTAGATATGATGTATTATGGCTGCTCATGTAATCCAGCGTGTAAAAGGGTGGCACCTATTCCCAATTTAAATTGTTACTTAACTTAGATTTTTAATTGCTGAAGTTAGAAAAACTACTTACATTTTCCTCCTTGTACATTAAATGTTTTTCCCAATCCACCTTTAATTTCAGTTTCATTGAGCTGAAATAACTTTGTCAATTCATCAGTACTTATTTCTTTTTTCCCATTTAGAAGACCAAGTAAATCTCCCAGTGCTATATTGACATCACCCAACTGTGTATCACCTTTCAAATCTATATGTTCTGTTTTAAGGAAGAACACAAGCATTTATGTAATATTACACATGATACTTAGCACAAACTAAAAAAATAATCCCTACAACTAAGTAATAAAAACACCAATATTTGTTAGGAACCCTAATCCAAAATAGTCTGTGTTGACAACTTGGGCTTTTTGTGTCAATAGAGTGTCAATGGTGAATATAGATAATTGGGTCTAAGTTCCCCGGACCAAAGAACCCAAAGCGAGCGAGGGGCCAGTAGGACTATTACGGTACTGATAGGAAAAATTACAATATCAAATTACAAAAATTATTAAAAGGTAAAGTATATTAATTACAAAACAATAAAATGACACATAATTAAAACAGTAGTAACCGAGCACAACACCATAAGAAGATCCCTAAAAGGGATGATACAGTGGGTTGGAGGTCGCAGAAACTCGACTAGTTTTGTGGCATAGCCACTTCATCAGGAGCATATCTAAAAAAGCCCACCGAGCTAAGCACGGCAAGGCTGGCTGGGCGCAGGTCCCATGTGGTGGCCATGGGAGGGCATGTGTATATATGAGAACTGGGGTCCTGGATAAAGGAACCCGGCTGAAAACTGTGTAGAAACATATATATGCGTGACAGGTTATGTGGTTGATTAGGAGGGGGATCGATAGTGGTCCCAGAGGAGCGTCAGGGTACTGGCGCTGAACAGTGTCGCTGGAAGCTGGATAAAGCAGCAGCGGTTCCCGAATCCAGCAAGGGTAGAACTGGGAGCCAAGAGGTGCTGGGATGTCCTCCACCCGGCGTGACCAACGATCGAGGGTGGGGACCGTGGTGCAAAAACGCCGGGTCAAGCCAGAAGGCATGACGTCAGCGCGGGTATGCGCGAGCGTCAGGCTCCAACGTCCTCAACGGTTGAGGACTAGTCGAGTTTCTGCGACCTCCAACCCACTGTATCATCCCTTTTAGGGATCTTCTTATGGTGTTGTGCTCGGTTACTACTGTTTTAATTATGTGTCATTTTATTGTTTTGTAATTAATATACTTTACCTTTTAATAATTTTTGTAATTTGATATTGTAATTTTTCCTATCAGTACCGTAATAGTCCTACTGGCCCCTCGCTCGCTTTGGGTTCTTTGGTCCGGGGAACTTAGACCCAATTATCTATATTCAGATTTTCAGGATGATGGTACCTTATATCCCAATGTTTATGCATTCTATCCCAGAGGCTCCAATAATCAGAGTGTCAATGGTATCAGTCTGATATCAGTTCACAATTCTTTCTGTGATGTCTGAGAATTCATTGACAGGTGCATTTGACCTGCAGTTGAGTTCCTCCAAACAGGAATTTGAGCTGCTTCAATTGATTTTGCGTTCCCATACACGTGTTTATGGCGGTGCAAAATCTGTCTTACTCAAACTAATGCCAGTTGACACAGGTCCTAAAAATGTTGACATTCAACATGTGCCATATTTATTATCTTCCATGTACTCTAATTTTAGTTGTTTTAAGAAAATAAGTTATAAATGTGTTTACATCTATTATGCATTGAAGGGACATAGGTGGCAAAAAATCTACCACTAGAAAGGGAAATTCACTCCTGTAGGAGTTACCATGGAAATAAAGGTGTCTCCACTAAAGCTTTATCACCAATCCTTTCTTCCACAACAACCACATTTTTCAAAATCCAATTGTCACAGTAACAGAATGTGAGGTGAAATATTCTAAACAGGGGATCAGACAGCAAAACAAATGTTACAAGGTGTTAACCTTTTCTTATGCTATCCAAAAAACGTAACATTTTTTTTTTTTTTAAGCTGAAATATACAGATACATGTTATAGATTCAAGGAAGTGTCCCCCTCACACACATACACACACTCCTAGATGGCTCCATACCAAGTTCCTATCAGACACAAAGGGGTTAATTTAATGAATCCAAACAGTCTGTTCATTTTCCAAGGCAATTTTCACTTTGTAACATAATTTTTCTAGCACAGTGGATGGGGTAAAAATTGACATTGCATAAAAAATCCAATTATTTGCAAGGGAAAAAAATCTTTATTTTTGCTTGCACATCATTTCATCATTTGATAATGGAAGTCAGCAAAGCTTCACCTTAATCACTTGCAAATTTAAAATTCCATTGCAAAGTAAACAGCCTTCGATAAATTAACCCCAAAGAGCTTCAAAGCAAACAGCTTCTGTTGTAACCTGTCCTTTAGAAAATCTTTAATGTATTGAGAATCCATTTCCATGGGTACAAAGGGTTTTGCATATATAGTAATAAACAGAAAAAAAAAGTTTTAAAACATGAAAAAAAAAGGAAATAAAACTGACTCAAATGCATTTATTGTCCCTTTATAAGAGAAGTATGGGATTTTTTTTATCCCATATTCATATATACCTAGGTGGATGCTGTCCCCCACCACCTCTTCACTGAGAACCGAGCCACTGAACACCACCGATGGCTGGGTTCTCTCACCTCCCCGAGCGGAGAGCTGCTGCCTGTCAGTCAGCAGCTCCCCTGCGCTGCTCCTCCATGCTCATTGTGGCGCTGAGCTGTGGAGGGGTGGGGATCCGCCGTATCGGCCTCTCAGCAGTTCGCCTATCAGTCCAGGCACCTGGCGGATCAAGACTTCCGAAGTTGTAATGATGCGGTGCCTGGACTGATCCTGGTGACTTCAGCAGAGAGTGGTCTGAAGTACGCTCTCTGCTGAAAACGGGTCACAGGAGTGCAAAACGAATTGCACTCCTGTGACCCATAGGAGAAGCCCAGCCGAAGGAGCCAAGGTTGGATTTCTCCTTTATGTTACAATTTTTATTTAAATTTATATATATATATATATATATATATATATATATATATATATATATCATTTTTTTTCGGACCACTATAAAATTATCTTTTTTGCCTACTTACACAACAAATAAATCCTCCAAATATCTACTGAAATATCCCTGCTGTAATTTGCCATTCCAGTCAATTTGATCTGTGTACAAAGTTATTAACCATTAAAAAGTAAAAAGTGCGATTATTATTACTTATCTTTAGCCATGTCTTTTACATCACTGGGCATGATATCAAGATCTTTCTGGGAAGATTCCTGGGGTATGACTGCAGTGACCCACAAGTAGTCACTCCAGTACAAAAGTGAGAGTGCCTTCTCATGTGATTTCAACTGCTCTGTATTCCCCAGGATCCAGCCAGGAAGCGTGTGACATCACTTTTGCCTAGGAGCCACAAGAATTAGACAGGGGTAAGGAAAGTAGGAATCATACTTTTTTCTTTGCAGGTGCAATTTAGGGGATTTACTAAAACTGGAGAGTGCAAAATCTGGTGTAGCTTTGCATAGAAACCAATAGCTCAATGGAAAAAGACTAAATTTGAAGCCGATTGGCTACCATGCACAGCTGTACTAGATTTTGCATGCTCCAGTGTTTATAAACCAGCCCTCTTCTCTTCCATTCATTTCCAGTCTCTGTTTTCCCATTTTGCATAGTTACTTTGTTACATAGTTTGTAAAATTAAATAAAGACACAAATCTATTTATTTCATTATGTCACTACCATTTTTTGCATTATGTCACTACCATTTTCAAAATCCCTTTTTAGTGTTCGCTAAGAAACACATCTGAAAGCTTTTTGAATTTGCTTTTTAAACAACCCTCCTAGTTGTAAGTTGGCATTTTTTATAACGGATATTTATGATACATTATGAATCTTATATTATGCATGTACAATCTCAAGTTTTTAATTTTTTTTTTTATGCAATCTATGGTTATTTATGCATCAATTCATGCCATATCTATTGCACTGTAGATCAATTCCCCCGTTTAACAAACTTCTGGCAATAGACGGCTATTCGAGGTTTGCTGTGGACGGTCTATAGTGTACTGTATGTAGACGCCCCTGATGCTTTGTCACTCGCACGGACTGCGGGTCTGATACCTATCCTGTGCACAGCAGTATGGTGGGAGCAGTGACTGGAGTAGTGGCGTTGTACACTACAGACGGCGGCACTTCCGCCCTGAGTTGCCGATGTTTGAGCGAATCACGGCCAGGGACGAGAAGTGACGCGAATGACGCGCACCCATTGAGGGCGGTTTGTATCCTAATTAATTCCGGGGGGTGCACTGAACAAATCACGCTCTCAGAAGAAGTCCTAAACGACGAAACGTCAGAGCGTGGTTGTTCAGCACCAAACCCGGAAGTGACGTTTGCGCTCCACATGGAGGAACCAGGAAACTGCAGGAAACATTCCTAAGCGGTCCTTAGGTATCCAGTGAGAGTACATACACACACTGATTTGATTATTAGTATTTTGCCTGAAACTTATTTACTATGGTACGCATGCATTTGTAAGGGGGATCTATTTTGGAATATTAAAAGTTATCAAACGATATTGCTATATGTAGATATTTTTTCTTTCCCTACACACTTGCAAATTTTTATCCAATATACCTGGAGAGTGATAAGCCCGAGACGGTGACTAAAGGAGATGGATTGATATGCTGTCTGACCATTACCATCTGGTGAGTGTTTCCCCAAAGGGGACTTTCACCCCCCCCCCCACGCGGTGAACACTGTTGGTGATTGGAGCACATTTTTCAAGCATTCCCGGACGGTCAACTTATTGTGATTTTAACAAACTTAAGGTTTGCAGTGCTGCTGCAGGACTGAGATTGGACTACACACTAGTCTGTGATTTTTTTCTGCTCTTAATAATTATTTACTTTAGCAGCTGCTTTATATATATGGTATTATTATTTATCAGAAGCATCTGTACATCAAATTTTTATGTCATCATCCTAAGCGCAGAGCTGTACTATAATAGAGGGCCACATAGTAGTACTATGTATTGATACATTGTAAGTTGGCATTGCCCAGACTTATTTTGCCACTTTTCAAATCTATTTGATTATCTACAAAGAAAACGTTATTCAAAATGCCCAATAAATGTACATTTGCAAAACTACAAACAGTGATTTGTTACTTTGCGTCAGAGACACTGGTTAGCTAACAGCTAGACCTTCAAGTGAAACCTGCCTACCAGTACCATTTCACCGCCTTCAAGGTTAATTTGGGAAGCTGAAGCAGAAATTATTGTGACTGACATTATTGTAATCATTATTCTGTACTTACAATAACCCTAACCCAGGGTTAGAGGTTAACAAGAAAATGATATACTGTAAATTAAGAAGTATTAGTATTTAGAATATATGGTTCCAAATTTGGGAACTCACATTTTCTATCTTCTTCGTTCTCTTTAGATGATTTCTCAGATCCTCCCTTAATTTCATGTGTTCCTTTGATTTCCAATGACTGTAGTTTCCCACTATTGCCAAGCTCTATATTTCCCCTTTGTTGACCCAACAGCCCCCCTGTCTGTAAGTTGGCTCCACCCAACTGTATGTTTCCACCTTTCAAGCTAAAGAGTTCTGATTTTATAAAAAAATACGATTTTAACTTATATTAAGCACAAAATCACCTTGCTTTTTATTCCATGAATATTATATTACAAAAGGATCTTTTATGAAACTAACAGTTTACTTATACTACAGTATATCCCATCACCATTTATGTCCATTGTCATGCATTGACATTACAGACTGATTTCCTTCTACCTTCAAAGTATAGTATCTCAAAGTCACCTTGAATCTCTAGGTTTCTGGTCTCTCAGACCTAAAGAATCTAAATAACTAAAGCTTAATTAAGGCAGCCCATAGATGATTTGAACCTCTTGCCTTCCTCCAACCGTGGAAGGAAAAAAAATGCTCAATTCCTCCATCAACACAGTCAGTGTCGATAAGGAAATGTCTCTTGCAGAGCTATTGTGTTCTGCTGGTGGGGTAGAACACAATAGTGGCTATGACCGCTGGCAGTTATCACACGTAAAAAATACAGGTTGGTAGTACCCAAATCACTCTTCCCTGCTGAACCAGGTGAATTTCGATCCATTTATGTCTGGCTTTAGTTTTTGTTTTAAAAAGTCAGTTCCTTACAGAATTTATCAGTGCAAACTAAAATTTACATACAGTAAAGTAACGTTTTGGATAAGGTAAAAATGGAGCGCTAGTTAGGCAACTAGTGAGGTAATAATTAAAAGGTTTAGAACAGTCCAAGGTATCTCTCAAGGAGCAAAAGTCCATATACTACTGAAGCCAGACCTGTAAAGGATTCTGGCCAGTGTGAGTGTCGGCAGAGAGCTGTATAGAGGAAAAGACGACTCTGTATGCAAGTGAAAGAGGGAGCCACTCTGAGCTTAATTGAACAAGCTGTAGTTAGAAGCTGATAGGCTACCATGCACAGCTGCACCAGATTTCCCACTCTCCAGTTCTAGTAAGTTAAACCCCAATTTCTATAGTGAACATACACTTACTTTTGTTCCACCACCTTATTTAAGTTACTCTATATTAGAAAAACTAACACTAAGATTTTGTAAAAAAATATTTTATTAACTTACTCGTTTTTCCTTCCTTCTCTTCCTCAGATGATATTCCAAGTCCTCCCTTAAATTCATGTTGTCCTTTGATTTCAAATGTCCTTGTCTCCCCACCATTACCAAAGTTTATTTTCCCATTTTGATTACTAGAGAAACCTCCTAACTGTAGGTTGGTATCACCTAGTTGTGATTTGCCACTTTTCAGGTCAATTTGATCTGTGTTAGGAAATTAACAAATTAATCAATTGTTTAACGTCAATGCCCTTTTTTAGCCTTACCTTGCAACTGATATATAATCTATATCAATAAAAACAACCCACTACCCTATTTTTTAGCTTTAGCAATATAAATAGTACATATTAACATAAAATGGCTACAACTTATGTTTTCCATCTTACTTTGTTTCATATAATTTCACAAATCCAGTCCCTTGTGTTCCCTATGATTTCAGATACTCTTGTATCTTCACAATTGCCAAACTCTATTTTCCTAGTCTGATGTCTAATCAAATCACCCTCATCTGAAATGTGACTTCACAGACTCATCTTTTGTCACTCTTGAGCATTATATGATCTTTTAAATTGACTAGCCATATCAGGCCACCAGCAGTTCCCAAAATAGTAGAGGTCTGTTAATAGCCAAATGTATTTTACATGGTATGCAATTGGATTTAAGTACTATGATCTTTTAGTTCACAATGTCAAATAAATAAGGAAGGGTTCAAAACCCCTTTTTTCTAGGATTCTAGGATTATTACTTAGCTTAGCTTTTTAATCGCTGAAATTAGAAATACTACTTACATTTTCCTCCGTCTACATTAAATGTTTTTCCCAATCCACCTTTAATTTCAGTTTCATTAAGCTGAAATAGCTTTGTTAAATCATCAGTACTTATTTCTGTTTTCCCATTTAGATGACCAAGCAAATCTCCCAGTGTTATTTTGACATCACCCAACTGTGTATCACCTTTCAAATCTATATGATCTGTTTTAAGGAAGAACACAAGTATTTATGCAATATCACACATGATACTTAGCACAAATTAAAATAAGAATCCCTACAACTAAGTAATAATAACACCAATAATTGTTTGGAACCCTAAACCAAAACAGTCTGTGTTGACAATCGTTGGGCTTTTGTGTCAATGATATCAGTCTGATATCAGTTTGAAATGGTTCTGAGATCACTGAGAATTCATTGACAGGTACATTTGACCTGCAGTTGAGTTCCTTCAAACCGGCATTTGACCTGCTTCAAGCAATTTTGCCTTCCCATACACTTGTATATGGCGATGCAAAACCTGTCGAATGCAAACTAATGCCAGTTGAAAATGTTGAATAAACTACACATAACAGTGATAACTAACATTTGACACCTTTCTTAAATTTCATGTACTCTGATTTTAGTTGTTTTAAGAAAATATGTTATAAATGTGTTTACATCTATTATGCATTGTAAACTACCAAATAGTATATTATTTCCACCATTAAAAGTCAAATACTTTCTATGCTGGCCACTAACCCAAAATGTAACTAAAGTAAAGCTTGTTTTTTAGTTTTTGTTAGAATGGAAAAGGATTAGAATCCCTGTCAGTATCTATTCCTGTTTGTGTCCCTATTAGTGAGATTCATGCTATTTGCTATGTTTACCATTATTATCAAAAGTAAAAGAGCTCACATTTAGAGTTGCCTCAGAACAGTAATAGAGGGAAAATCTTCCAAAAGGGACACTAATTCTAGTAACCCTGGTGATCACCAAGGTTTCCCTCAATGTAGAGGCATGTCCTGTCACTTATACCACGTACACACGATCGGTTCATCCGATGGAAACAGATCGATGGATTTTTTCATCAGTTATCCGTTGAAGCTGACTTTCATCAGTCCTTGCCTACACACCATCAGTTGAAAATCCGATCGTGTCCAAGGCAGTGATGTAAAACACTACGATGTGCTGAGAAAAATGAAGTCCAATGCTTCTGAGCATGAGTCGACTTGATTCTGAGCACGCGTGGTTTTTGACCGATGGATTTCCCCACAGATGATCTTTTTTTCTATCGGTTTTTTAAACATCAGAGAATTTTAAAACAGGTTCTATTTTTTTTCACCGATGGGAAAAAAAACGATGGGGCCCACACATGATCGGTTCGTCCAACGATGGGGCCCACACATGATCGGTTCGTCCAATAAAAATGGTCCATCGATCGTTTGTACAGGGCATTACTGTTTAGGCTATTGGACAGGAAATTAATGTATATCTCCCTAATGGGACATAGGTGGCAAAAAACAACAAGACGTGAGAGGAAATCTACCACTAGAAAAGGGAAATTCACTCCTGCAGGAGTTACCATGGAAAAAAGTTATTACCAAACCTTGTTTCCACAACAACCCACATTTTTCAAAATCCAATTGTCACAGGAACAGAAAGTGAGGTAAAACATTCTGAACAGGGGCACAGACAGCAAAACAAATGTTACAGGGGTGTTAACCTTTTCCTATGCTATCCAAAAAAAAATCATTTTTTTGCTTGCACATAATTTCATTGTTTGGTGAGGGAAGCCAGCATAGCTTCACTCATCTGTATTTTGTCATCATTCCAGTCAATTTGATCTGTGTGCAAAGTTATTAACTTTTAAAAAGTAAAACGTTAGATTATTATTACTTATCTTTAGCCATGTCTTTCACATCACTGGGCATTATATCAAGATCTTTCTGGGAAGATTCCTGGGGTATGACTTACAAGTAGACACTCCAGTCCAAAACATGGGTTCCAAAAAGAGGACGTTCCTCTTTTTCGAATTTATAAACCAGGACAGGAACGCTAACCTGCACACGCCCCGGAGTTGGGCTTTTAAAATGTCATTCTGTGAGGATCCCATGATGGAGGATGAGCGGTGCCCAGTCTCACATGACCTATTGATTGGATAATTACATCTATCATATCTTTGGAGTTTGTGATTTTGATGGCTTTAATACGTGCCCATTACAAGCTGTGCTCTAATCAAGTCTATTTACCATCAGTGTTTGGAGAAGTGATGCAGTGATGATTATATGCCTATTTATCATCACGTTCTGGTAAGTAGACCCACACTGAAGCTAGTGAAGGATCCTTTCATATCTATCTCTCCTTGGAAAGAAAGATTGGTTATTTGAAAAAAGCGCTGCTTTTTGGACTT
This sequence comes from Rana kukunoris, assembly GCA_029574335.1. Lineage (NCBI taxonomy): Eukaryota > Metazoa > Chordata > Amphibia > Anura > Ranidae > Rana > Rana kukunoris. The sequence goes on along the minus strand of CM056058.1, from coordinate 43,112,229 downwards.
TTATTTATTATTGTTTGACAATCAACAAACTGTGCTGGCTGCTTATGTAGATGTCATTTTATCATAGCTAGCGCAGATGGCCACCCCTTTTTTTTTTATTCAAAAATTAAACATAGACACAAATCTATTTATTTCAAGTGTGCGTGTGTGTCACTACCATTTTCAAAATCCCTTTACATCATGTTCGCTAAGAAACACATCTAAAAGCTTTTTGAATCTGCTTTTTAAACAACCATCCCAGTTGTAAGTTGGCACTGCCCAGTCTTATTTTGCCCCCTTTCAAATCCATTTGATTATTTACAAAAAAAAAAAGTTATTCAAAATGCCTAATAAAGGTACATTTGAAAACTACAGACAATAATTTGTTACTTTGCGTTATAGACACTGGTTAGCTAACAGCTAGACCTTCAAGCGAAACCTACCTACCATCCCACCACCTTCAAGGTTAATTTGGGAAGCTGAAGCAGAAATAATTGTGACTGACATTATGGTAATAATTATTCTGTACTTACAATAACCCTAAGCCAGGAGGTTAACAAAAAAATATATAGAAAAAAATCCCAACTCCCTTCTAATATACTGTAAATTAAGAAAGTATTAGTACTTAAAATATATGGTTCCAAAATTGGGAACTCACGTTTTCCATCTTCTTTGTTCTCTTGAGATGATTTCTCAGATTCTCCCTTAATTTCATGTTTTCCTTTGAATTCCAATGTCTGTATTTTCCCACTATTGCCAAGCTCTATATTTCCCTTTTGTTGACCCAACAGCCCCCCTGTCTGTAAGTTGGCTCCACCCAACTGTATGTTTCCACCTTTCAAGCCAAAGAGATCTGATTTAAAAAATAAAATATTTGAACTTATATTACGCACAAAATTATCTTGCTTTTTATTCCATGATTATTCATTTACAAAAGGATCTTTTATGAAAGTAACAGTTTACTTATACTATATCCCATCACCATTCATGTCCATTGTTATGCATTGGTATTACAGACTGATGCACAAACATCTGATTTCCTTCTACCTTCAATGTATAGTATCTCAAAGTCACCTTGAATCTCTAGGTTTCTGCTTTCTCAGACCTAAACAACCTAAATAACTTAAGCTTAAAAGAAACATTTGTTTTGCTAATCATACTTACCTAGGTGGATGCAGCATCAGACCGATGCTGTAGCTGTCCCCCGGCATCTATGAGAACCGAGCCACGAACACCACCGATGGCTCGGTTCTCACTCCTCCCCAGTTAGCGGATCCAGACTTGACTCATGGCAGTGATATCAGAAGAGAGTGGAATTCAGACTGCTCTCTGCTTAAAATAGGTCACAGGAATGCAAAACTAATTGCACTCCTGTGACCATTAGGAGGAGCCCAGCCCAAAAAGCTCAGGCTGGAATTCTCCTTTATTTTAGGCAGCCCATAAATGATTTGATCTTCTTTCTAATTGCTAAATTCCTCCAGTCAGTGTTGATAAGGGAATGTCTCTTGCAGAGCTATTGTATTCTGCTGGTGGGGTAGAACACAATAGTGGCTATGAACGCTGGCAGTAATCACACGTAAAAAAATACAGGCTGGTTGTACCCAAGTTGATGTTCCCTACTGAACCATCTGAATTTTGATCCATTTATGGCTGGCTTGTTGGGGCATGGCCACACAGTTAGCATCTGAACCGACGTGAGACGTCAAGACGTGTGGCGCACTAAGCTGAACTAGGAACCAGGAAAGAGATCTTCGAGACAGATTGATTGCAGTGCGTTGGTGTGGTGAGAATACCCCTAGCTGATCGTAGGTCCGCCGCGACCATCATTACACCAGTTGAGGATATTGAGGAAGCTTTGTTTGCTGTGATTCACTGCTTATTTTAAAAGTTTTTTTTGTGAGGGAAATTTTTGAAGATTTGTGGGTGGTGTTTTATTAAAACTGACCATTCGGTATTACACTATTGTGCACATCCTCTTTCTTTTTTACAGTTTATGTAGAGCAATTTGGATTACACTGTTTGGAACCGGAATTCCTGTTTAACCTATTTGTGAGGTCCTGTTTTATGCCTTTTTGCCAAAACATGTGTGTGTTAGGCATATCGTTCTGGTGAGTGGTCAATTTGATGGGTGAAGGATTTACTGAACACTTCTGGTGTGTTGGAAGACTCTGAAGATTGAAAGATCATTTATCACCTATGAACTTTTGTTTATCACTTATAACACATTTTTTTCACGGGTTCTATATTTATTAATATATATATATATATATATATATATATATATATATATATATATATATATATATATATATATATATATATATATATATTCCTTATAGCATTCACATTAACTAACAATTTTTAAAGCTATTTTGAACACAATAGTTATATACATTTTTGTAGTTATTTATTTATTTATTTATTTTATGTGTGTATTTTTGAGAGAATTATACACACACTTCACTTAAGCGCTGCTTAATATTTTTGACACTGGATTGGGTTTAGTAGTCATATTTATTTCAAATTGGCTTTAGCATTTGTTTTAAAAGGTCAGTTCCTTACAGAATTCATTAGTGCAAATATCTCCCACATCGCAATTGTGTTCTGCTGGTGGGGGGCGCAGGGAGCCATCCCATATGGCAGAACACAATGTTTACTGCTAGAGGCCGCCGGCAGTAATCACATGTAGAAATTATAGTCGATCTTCTCTGCTAAACCGGACAAATTTTGGTTCATGTATGGCCGGCTTTAGTCAGTTCCTTACAGAATTCATTAGTGCAAACTAAAATTTACATACATTAAAGTAATGTTTTGGATAAGGTAAAAATGGAGCGCTGGGTAGGCAACTAGTGAGGTAAAAATTAAAAGAGTTCCAACAGTCCAAGGTATCACTCGTGGAGCAAAAGTCCTAATACTACTGAAGCGAGACCTGTAAAGGATTCTGGCCAGGGTCAGTGTCGGCAGGCATCTGTATAGAGTAAAAGACAACTTTGTATGCAAATGAGAGAGGGAGAGAGAGTGAGCCACTCTGAGAGTAGTACTTAGGTTAAAATCATAAAATCATCAAGTTTAATGAATTACATCCAACTCACATCTGAGTAGAAGTATACATGCATGTGTGTTGTAATCAATCCAAAGGATTCCCTTCCGTTCAGCTGAGAAGGAGTGATCATCAGTCCTGGCCGCTCCAGTGGTCTCTAAGGCTGGATGTGACCAGCACAACAAGCACATCAGGCATAATGGACAGGGGGAGTGGAAGAGCTCACATTCTGAGCATGCATGCTCCTTCATCATTCATGATGAAGGAGCATGCATGTTCCAAACACGATCTCTACCATGCCCCTGTCCATCACGGCTGATGTGCTTGTTGTGCTGGTAACATCAATCCTTGGAGAAACAAAGACCACCGAAGTGGCTGTGACTGTAGATCACCCCTGCCCAACTGAACTGATGGGAATTCTTTGTATTGATTACAACTCACGCCTGTATACTTCCACTCAAATGTGAGTTAAATGTTATTAATTAAACTTGATGATTTTAACCTAAATACTACACTCAGAGTGGTGCCACTTTCTCTCCATCTCTAAAGTAAAGTTTTCCCTACTTTTAGACAGTTGCCATGGTGCACTGATATTCGGTGTCCAAAACAGATATACACCAAACAGACCTAACATTAAAATCACTATCAGGTAAAGTAAATACTATAGATTATCTCATTAGAACAGCATCTAAAAGTCAGTGGGGTACATAAATTCATCATCAAGTAAGCATGTTGTCCATGAAGTTGATGCTGAAAGCAGAAAAAATTGGGCATTGCAATTTGTTGTGTATGGGGCTGCAGATCAGTCAGGATGTCCATGCTGACCTGTGTCCACAGCTAAAGGTGCTTACAATGGGCTTGTGAGCATCAGAAGTGGACCACAGAGCAATGGAAGAAGGTCGCCTGGTCTCATGAATCACATTTTATTTTACATCATCTGGATGGCCAGATGCATGTTCATCACTTACCTGGGAAAAAAATGGCACCAGGTTGGAATATGGGAAAAAGGCAAGCCAGCAGAGGCAGTGAAATGTTTTGAGCAATCTTCTGCTGGGAAACCTGGGTCCTTTTATTCATGTGAATGTTACTTTAACATGCACTACCTACCTAAACACTATTGCTGACCAAATATAACCCTACATGGACATAGTATTCCCTGATGGCAGTGGTGTTTTTCAGGTCATCATAACGTTATGACTGATTGGTTAAAATCTTTGGTTTAAAAACCTTTAAACTTTAAAACAAAATTGGACAAAAATCATTATAATTCATCTATAGGACAAAAATGAATGATTAAAACCTAAATTATTGTATATCCAAGTTAAGGTGGTCTCCCATCCAAGTAATGACCAGGCCCGACCCTGCTAAGCCTCCAAAAGTAGACAAGTGCAATACTTAGGCAGCTAGCATGTAAGGAAGTACACAAACCCCAAAATAAAATGTGAAAACAAAAGTGCAGCACCTAGGTGACCAAGAATGAATATAATAATCAAAAACCAAAGTGTTAATAATATATGGTACTTATGAAAATAACCAGCAAAAATGTGGGATTTATATCACCACACTCCAAACCTCCACCCTTGCACATTCACCAGTTATTAAGCTACATCAGCATGGCAGCAGACAGCACTTTTAGCACAGACAGGAGCCCCCCCTCCTCCCCCTTTCCCCCCCTCATTCTTGTCAGTTTCTTCCCCTTTGTTGTATTTTCGTTAATTGTCTTACTGTCCCCCTCTTCTCTCCCTGTTCTTTTTTCTCCTTTCTCTGTGTCCTTATTCATCCTTATCCTTCTTCTGGTCCCCCCTTACTTTCCATTCCTTCACATCCTCCTTTCCCCTGGTGTCCCTCAACCATTCATACATGAGTGAATTCAAATTGTCTTTTGTTGTGAATACTTTTATCCAACCAGAGCTTATGTCAGCTTCCCCTTCGTGAGCCACTGTGTGTGTGTGTGTGGGGGGGGGGGGGGGGTTGTGATCGTCAGTGGTTCAGCCTAGGCTTCCTGCCGCCTTAGGTGAGTATGGTTTGGCCTTCAAGATAGCGCCTCGTTTACTGTTCTTTTTTAATGTCTTTTTTACAATTGTTTAAAATTATGCTTGTCTCTCTACAAATTATGCATCTCTCTATAGATCCTCCTGAAGAAGCGGTATAATACCGCAAAACCGGTCGAGGTCGCAGATCGGCTCCACGCTCCAGACCCAGACGGTTTTGTTTATACAAATACCTGATATTGTGTCCGAATTGTGGGGCCTGTCCCATTGTTTTTATATTTGTATTGTTTTATATGTAATAAATACTTTTTTACCGTATACATGCCTTCTCATTAGTGCCTTGAAAATCCCAATCAATCAATTTTTGACCCATGTTTTTTAGACTCATAGTGTCAAGCACCCTGTGTCTTTAATCATTTGGTCTCCCCTTTCTCAACTATCCCGAGATGCTGGTACATTTTAACCATTTTTCCATTAAAGTTTAACTGAGGCTATACTCTCCTATTTTTACTCTTGAGAGCTGCCTTAAAAGGAGATGCTTTGCCTGGATGAAATTTCAGTTGGGAAAATCACATTAACAAAATTATCCAGCACCCCCACCCAAGCTGACCTTTCTCTACTCAACTAAAGTAAGGCATTTTTATTTCTTCTTGTTATTATTATTATTACACAGGAATTATATAGCACCACCAGTTTCCACAGTGCTTTGAAAATTTAGGGCAGACAGTACAGTTACAATACAATTCAATAGAAAATGTATCAGAAAGTGCAAGGGTTCTAGTCTTAATTTTCCCGACTTCATCCAAAACTTTCAATAATAACGATTCAAATAAGATAAAAAATAAAATAAAAAGAGCTATAGCTTACCTTTGTTGTCTTGTCCCCCATTCACAGCTTCGCCTACTTGGACACCGATGACTGTTTTAATACATAAATACAGTTAACAGAAAAATATAAACTTGCATAATAATATCAACCAATGTGAAGCACTGGTGAAGTGTTTAGGTATTTCTGCTTGTTTATAGTTTAGAAAACACACATATAGATCAAAGTTTGTATTCTGCATGAATTGGAAACATCTCATCTGCAGTTTGGCGTAACTAGATAAAAAAAAAAGAAGTATGGCCAAAGCTTTTTTGGCCATACATCTCCTATGGATCACAGGCGTGTGGTTTGTTTGTAGTTTGACGCTCCCATCTCCTCCACAGCCCGGCACTCAAGTGTGCACTGGAAGGGTAGAACAGAAAGACACTGACTGACTCAAGACCGCTCACTGTATACCGAGAACTGAGAGCTCAGTTCTTGGCATTAGAGGTGGCAGGGGACAGGTACAGCATCAGACCGACTGTTTGTTTTTTTACATTCACATAGTTCTCTTTTAACAGGTTGACCACACTGTAAAACACAACGATGTGGTGAAAAAACGAAGTTGAATGATTCCAAGCATGCGTCGACTTGATTATGAGCATGCGTGGATTTTTAACCGATGCTCATGCGTACTAACGATCGGTTTGGACCTATCGGTTAGCCATCCATCAGTTCAATTTTAAAGCAAGCCCTCTGTTTTTGGACCAAAGAATAACGGACCGATGGGGCCTACACACGATCGGTTTGGACCGATGAAAACGAACTTCAGTCCATTTTCATCGGTTTGAACCGATCGTGTGTACGCGGCTTAACATGTTTTCTTTGGAAAAACAAGTTTAAGTTAAATGAATTATAGCTGACTGTTGTATGCATTCCTGGTGTTAAATTGTTTGTTACAAACTTGTAATTGCCACTATTGCTGGACCCGCTTGACCTGTCACAAGGAGTGGAAAAATAATTAAAGTGCTAGTGACAGACTGCATTATACTATATTTACAGCATGTCATTTTTATCTTGCTGTTGACATTTATAATGTAACTGTGGGTTGCATTATAAAAATACAGTTACTATCATTTTTTTTAAATGTTTGACAAGACAGCATGGTGTGCACACTGATATCAATAATGGTGACTGTAAAGAAAAACCAAACATTTTGACTAGAAATTCACTTAAACAAAAAAAAAAAATGTTGCAAGTAAGATGATTTAAAATAGCTCCTACTTACCTTTGTTTTCTTGTCTTCCATTCAAAGCTGCACCGCTGTTGATGCCACCTAATAGGCCTATTTTAATAAATAAATACAGTTAATAGAAAGATCGAAACTTGCACAATAATATCAAAAAACGTAAAGCACTAATGAGGTGTTAAGATATTCCTGCCGAGACACTTGTGAATATCGCTGGACAGAGATGGAGCTCAAGTAAGTATTAGGCCTCCGATGGACCGTTTCAGCAGACATCTCCGCTCGTGTGTATGGGCTAGCGGACAGATTTCTCCACCCGACAGATTTCAAAGCATGCTTTGAAATCCATCCGGTGGAATCTGTCCGCCCGACATGTCTGCTGGTTAGTACACTTACCAGCAGACATGTCGTCCCCCACCGCCGCCGCGCCGCCGCCGAATGGATTCGGCGCATGCGCGGAAGTGTTTTACTTCCTGGTGCGGTGACGTGGTGGTGACGCGGCGGCGTCAACGTCACCGCCGCGTCACCGCGCCGTCCGGCGGCGGGGAATTTGATCCGATAGTGTATACACGCCATCGGATCAAACTCCCGATCGGACATATCCGATGGAAATGGTCCGCGGACCGTTTTCATCGGATATGTCCGATCGTGTGTATGGGGCCTTAGAGGGACTGAGAGGGGCTGCTGCACAAATAAGGCTTTTTATCTTAATGCATAGAATGCATTAAAATAGAAAACTTTCTCACTTTACAACCTCCCTTACAACTAACTTTACAACCCTTTTAAAAACCCTAAATAAAGTTACAATCATGTGACATCCATGGAGGAAATCCATTATTGTGTTATTAACCACCAGCATAATGTCCCACAGCAAAAATTCTGTACGTGTTCTGGCATTCACAGGTAGGGGGCACACACATGAGCACTCCCTGCCCCATCTGTCCCAGGATTTGATATCGCACAAGTTGGTCAGCAGGTCCCATCCAATGAATTATAGCTGCGACCTGCTGATTGACCTAGAGATTAGCATTTACAAACAACACAGAGCTCTGTACATGAAGAAGTGATGTGGCCGTTTTTTTCTCCCTGCAGTGTAGGGAGAAAAAAAACAACCACATTGATTAGTAAAATCAGCACAAATTACACACATAACATATTGTTAGGCACACTCATTGATTGCTCCTAGACGTTAACGTTTTTTTTTTTTACCAAAGACATGTAGCTAAAAACATTTTGGCCTAAACTTATGAAGAAATTGTATTTTTTTTTTTGGATATGTTTTATAACAGAAAGTAAAAAATATTGCTGTTTAAAAAAAAAAGTATTTTTTTTTTCATTTATATAATAATAATAATAAAAAAAAAAAAAAACAGTGGTGGTCAAATACCACCAAAACAAACCTCTATTTGTGTGCAAATAAATTATATACATTTTCTTTGTGTACAGCATTGCATGACTGTGCAAATAGCAGTTAAAGTAGAGCAGTACTAAATAACAAAAAATGGCCGGGTCATGAAGGGGGTAAAACCTCCTGGGGCCCAAGTGGTTAAATATAGCAGCTGAGGGTGTGTTAAAATTCTGGTGATGGGCTTTCAGGTGGCTGTAAAGCCACACAATCACTTCCACAGCCTGCTAATAGTACTGTCCTCCCAATGACTGCCCTGCCATGCATCCCAGGCTCCGCTGTGCCACCTGTGGACTGGCATGGTGGGTGTTGGTGGTGGAACAGGGGTGGGGGAGTTAATGAACATCTGTCGAAGTCCTATGATGAAACGCGTCAGGGCGTGGCTTGTACGACGCTTAGGAAGTGACGTTTGCGCGTCACCAAGAGTCACATCCTGAACCAGGAAACGCTAGCGTCCAGCTATCGCACCCGGTCTACGCGGCTCTCCTCGGTGGAGACGGTGACTATAAGCGCTTTATATGTTTATTTATGTACGTGCAATAGATGAAGGGATTGTTACCTGTGGGGTTTCGTATTTCATTCAATAAACAGAATTACGCTATATGCAATTTTTTGTGTTTTGTCTGATGTGGAGACTCCTAGCAGATGGTCTGATTCCTTTATTGTGACAAGTGTATCAGCTTTTGGGAATTCATTATTTATGAGCCATACTGAAATACCACTATTGGCGCTGTTTGTGCTTTGCTCACTTGGACATTATTGTTCAGAAGATTGTTTTATCACTTTTTTTATATCTGTTCACTGATTACATGTAATAGGTCACTTATGGCTTGGTCTGTTACATTCCCCCAGTTGCTGTGGCCTGAAAAGAAGGTAATGGAGCAAAATCTGTGTTCCTTTAGCTTCATTGTAAATGAGAGGAGACATCGGGTCTAACAGACCCCTGCTGTTTTAAATAAAGAGAACCTGTCATTGTAGTATGCTATTGGCTCCTATGGAAGAGCAAAGTGTTGAGTGTAAAAAAAATGAAAAAATAATAAATTGTAAAAGTAAAAGTCCCCTGCTTCCAGGTATTCACACATAAGAACATAAATGCATGTAGCGAGCTGCATGTAGCATGTTAGAGCCTATGGCTTCCATAAGGTGCTTAAAAAAACCCACTGTAATTTAGGAGCCTGGTAGACTGAAAGGGGCCAAACGTATGAATAGTTGGTGGCCATGGCGGCCATCAATAGATTCATGTTATGCATGAATCTATCTATTATAAATATAGGGGGTGGCATGGATAGAAAGGGTGATGCGCCGATGCCCCTAATGGATGGCCTGCCACTGATCAGTGCCTATCAATGCTGCTCAGTGCTCCTTATCAGTGCCTTCTCATCAGTGTAGCCTATCAGTGCCCATTAGTGCCGCCTCATCAGTGGCACCTATCAGTGCCCATCACTGCAGCCTATCAGTGCCCATAAGTGCAGACTATCAGTGCCCATCAGTACAGCCTAATCAGTGCACATTAATGAAGGAGAAAAATTATGCAACATTTTATAACATAAACTAAAAATTATTTTATGTTTTTCAAAATTATCCATATTTTTTCATTTATTTAGCAAAAAAAAAACAGTGGTGAGTAAATACCACCACAAAAAAAGCTCTATCTGTCTCCAAAAAATAATACAAATTTATACAGTTTATACAGTTTTGTATGACTACTAATTGTCATTCAGAGTGAAACTGCACTGAAAGCTGAAAATTGGCCTGGTCAGGAAGGGGGTATAAGTGCCCAGTGATTAAAAAAACAAATAGTCTAACCCTCTTATTGTTAGACTCGGCTATTTCTTCTACTTACTTTTTCCACTTCCAAAAATGGAACTCAGATCAGCGCCTCCTCCAATCCCAAAGCTCTTTCCATCAGCCCCTCCAACCTTTACCTCAGCATTGGCACCTTTGTTGTTACCTGTAAATTGTATAAATATATCATTCTTTAGAAACATCAGTTATTTGTTGTGTATTGGTGTGTTGGAAAGGTTGCAATTGTTATTCAAAGTGCGACCACACTGAAAGCTGAAAATTATAGTTTCGGGAGTATAAATGCCTAGTAAGAAAGTGGCTAAAGAACTAAATACCGTAGTATAACTTACTTAATTCAAGACTCCGATCATATGCTTGGCATAAACTTTTTTTTGTGGTAGAGATTTCTTCATCCGCATCGCTCCATATATATGGAGGAAATTATTTTATTTTTTATTTTTATTCAGCCTATAGGCTGAAAAAAAAAAAAAAAAACATTATGTGTATGGCCAATATTAGAAGTGAATAGATGTGGGTAGATGTGTGGCAGAAGCTTTTAATGTTGGGCATACACTTTTTCTGGTAGAAATTTATTTTTCCACATCAATTGATATGAATGAAGCAATCTGTTAGGATCTTTTTTTCATACAGCCCTGCTGTAGCAAACTGGATCATGCTCTGCTGGGGTTTTTTTTTGCCTTCCTCTGTATCAACTGTAGGTATAGAATTGGGTATATGGGATTGTATGATATTTTTTATTTTTATTTTTTTTATGGTTGAAATGGATGGTCTTTTTTCAACCTGACTAACTATGTAACTATGTAACTGTGTATGCCCAACTTAGGGCGTGTGGCAAAAGCTCTTAATGCTGGCTATGCACATAAAGGGCCAGATTCAGAAAGAATTAGATTCCCGCAGAGTATCAGAGATACTCTACGCCGCCGTACTTTACCTGGCTCTAGGAGGAATTCAGAGAGATTTTGGCCCGTAAGGTACGGCGGCGTAGTGTATTTCTCCCGGCGGAATCAAACTACGCGATTAGGGGGCGTGAGGCATTTAAATTAAGCGCGTCCCCACGGCGATCGAACTGCGCATTCTGTGTTCAGAAATTTCCCGCCGTGCATTCCGCGAAATCACGTCGTTACGTCATTTTTTTTTAAGTAGCGTCGTTTACGGTCATTGCTATTCCCGGACGACTTACGCAAAAAAAAAAAAAGTTGAAAGTCGACGCGGGAACGACGGCCATACTTAACATGGGCCACGTAACGTTAGACCAGCTAATAGCTGGTTTAATTTTACGTAGCGAAAAAATGACGTACGCGATTGCGAACGACGCTTGTAGCTTCGTGAATCGCCGGAAAAAGCTCATTTGCATACCCCGACGCTGAAAACGACGCGAACTTCACCCAGCGGCCGCAAAAAGATCGCAGCGTAGATCCAAAGGCGTACGAAGACGTAAGCCTGTCAGATCGAAGCCCAACGCCGCCGTATCATGGTTTGAGGATTCAAACTAGTGATACGGCGCGCATAATTTGAAAGTACTCCTGTCTAACACCAGTTAGACAGGCGTAATGGCTCTCTGAATCTGGCCCAAAGTTTTTAGAGGCATTAAAATGCCAGGGCAGTTCAAACACTCCTTTTGGGAAAGTAGACACCCCCAGGGTATTTACTGAGAGTCATGTTGAGTCCATGGATTTTTGTTTGCCATAAGTTTTTACCATATGCCACAAAAACGATTTATTTTTTACACAAAGTTTCTACTTTAGTTCAATATTTCAGCCCAAATACATTCTGCTACTTCTGAAGAAAGAAAACTAAAATGTATTTATTTATTTATTTTCATTTTTCAAAAGCTTGTAACAAATATTTTGATCTGCAAAATACTTACCATGCCACTTATCAAATACCTTGGAGTGTCTACTTTCCAAAACAGGTCATTGAGGAGTGTTTATACTGTCCTGGCATTTTAGGACCTCTGAAAATGTGATAGGTAGTCAGGAAATCCAATGTGTAATAAACGCCCCTCAAAAGCCTGCAGGTTCTCATTGGATTTTGGGCCCCAGTATGTGGCTAGACTCTCACATATGTTATCCCCAACCCCATTTTTTTTTTACCAAAGACATGTAGCTAAAAACATTTTGGCCTAAACTAATGAAAAATTGTATTTTTTTGGGATATTTTTTTATAACAGGAAGTAAAAAATATTGCTGTTAAAAAAAAAAAAGTGTTTTTTCATTTATATACTAATTAAAAAAAACAGTGGTGGTCAAATACCACCAAAAAAAAACTCTATTTGTGTGAAAATAAATTATGTCAATTTTCTATGTGTACATTATTGCATGACTGTGCAAATAGCAGTTAAAGTAGAGCAGTACTAAATAACAAAAAAATGGCCTGGTCATGAAGGGGTAAAATCTTCTGGGGCCCAAGTTGATAAATATAGCAGCTGAGGGTGTGTTAAAATTTGTTTATCTGGTGATGGGCTTTCAGGTGGCTGTAAAGCCACACAATCACTTCCACAGCCTGCTAATAGTACTGTCCTCCCAATGACTGCCCTGCCATGTATCCTAGGCTCCGCTCTTTCCCCTGTGGTCTGGCATGGTGGGTGTTGGTGGTGGAACAGGGGTGGGGGAGTTAATGAACATCTGTTCACTGATTACATGTAATAGGTCACTTATGGCTTGGTCTGTTACATTTCCTGGTTGCTGTGGCCTGAAAAGAAGGTAATGGAGCATAATCTGTGCTCCTTTAGCTTCATTGTAAATGAGAGGAGAAATCAGGTCAAACAGATCCCTGCTGTTTTTAAATAAAGAGAACCTGTCATTGTAGTATGCTATTGGCTCCCTATGGCATAGCAAAGTGTTGAGTGTAAAAAAAAATAAAAAATAAAAAAAAAATTGTAAAAGAAAAAGTCCCCTGCTTCCAGGTATTCACACATAAGAACATAAATGCATGTAGCGAGCTGCATGTAGCATGTTAGAGCTATGCATGAATCTATCTATTATACATATAGGGGGTGGCGTGGATAGAAAAGGTGGTGCCCGGGCGCCCCTAATGAATGGCCTGCCACTGATTACTGCCCATCAATGCTGCCCATCAGTGGCCCTCAGTGCTCCTTATCAGTGCCTCCTCATCAGTGCAGCCTGTAAGTGCCCATTAGTGCCGCCTATCAGTGCCCATTAGTGCCGCCTCATCAGTGCCACCTATCAGTGCCCATCACTGCAGCCTATCACTGCCCATAAGTGCAGACTATCAGTGCCCTTCAGTACAGCCTAATCAGTGCACATCAATGAAGTAGAAAAATATGCAAAATGTTATAACAGAAACTGAAAAAAAAAAATTTCAAAATTATCCATCTTTTTTCATATATTTAGCAAAAAAAACCTAGTGGTAAGTAAATACGACCACAAGAAAGCTTTATCTGTCGCAAAAAAAATATACAAATTTATACAGTTTACACAGTTTTGTATGACTACTAATTGTCATTCAGAGTGAAACTGCACTGAAAGCTGAAAATTGGCCTGGTCAGGAAGGGGGTATAAGTGACCAGTGAGCAAGTGGTTAAAAAACTAAATAGTCTAACCCTCTTATTGTTAGACTCGGCTATTTCTTCTACTTACTTTTTCCACTTCCAAAAATGGAACTCAGATCAGCGCCTCCTCCAATCCCAAAGCTCTTTCCATCAGCCCCTCCAACCTTTACCTCAGCATTGGCACCTTTGTTGTTACCTGTAAATTGTAAAAATATATCATTCTTTAGGAACATTAGTTATTTGTTGTGTATTGGTGTGTTGGAAAGGTTGCAATTGTTATTCAAAGTGCGACCACACTGAAAGCTGAAAATTATAGTTTCGGGAGTATAAATGCCTAGTAAGCAAGTGGCTAAAGAACTAAATACCAGGGGCGGACTGACCATTGAGTCACTCGGGCACTGCCCAAGGGCCCCATGTCACTAGGGGGCCCCATCAGGCTTGCCAGGCTCAGTAAAACCAGGGACAGTATGTAAAAATCTGTGTTTTTTTTACATCTGTCCCGGGTATGTCTGAAACCAACATGCTTCTGATGTGAAAATCCTGAGATTTTAGCTGCCCCGCCTCTGCACTGCCCCCTGGCGTGGTAACCATCTGTAAACCCAGGGGCCCCATAAGTCTTCTTTTGCCCGGGGGCCCCATGAGTTGTCAGTCCGCCCCTGCTAAATACCGTAGTTTAACTTACTTAATTCTAGACTCAGATCCTATGCTTGGCATAAACTTTTTTCACTTTTTTTGTGGCAGAGATTTCTTCATCCGCATCGAACCATATGAATGGAGGAAATTATTTTATTTCTTATTTTTTTTCAGCCTATAGGCTGAAAAAAAAAAACATTATGTGTATGGCCAACATTAGAAGTGGATAGATGTGGGTAGTTGTGTGGCGGAAGCTTTTAGGCCTCGTACACACGAGGCAATAGATTTGTTCAAAACGGTCTGTCCGACCGATTTGAACAAATCTGTCTGCTGTCATTTGACGCGCTGACGTGTCGGTGAAGTGGCGGTGACGTTGACGCCGCCACGTCACCGCACCAGGAAGTAAAACACTTCCGCGCATTGTGCCGAAAACATTCGGCAACGGTGCGAGACGACATGTCTGCTGGTAAGTGTACTAACCAGCAGACATGTCGGGCGGACGGGTTCCCACCCGATAGATTTCAAAGCATGCTTTGAAATCTGTCGGGTGGCCAAATCCCTCGGCTCGCCCGTACACACGATCGAATCTGTCTGCTGAAACGGTCTAGCAGACCGTTTCCAGCAGACAGATTTGATCGTGTGTACGAGGCCTTAATGTTGGGCATACACTTTTTCTGGTATAAATTTATTTTTCCACATCGATTGATATGAATGAAGCAATCTGTTAGGATCTTTTTTTTGACGGAGCGATCCCCGCTGAGCAGAGCGGAGCCCCTACACGGAAAGCCCCATGTGAAAGGGCCCTTACTGATATGACAGGGATTCTCTAACTGGTCTCATGGTTTAGCTGCTAAAGTGAAATGTTTTTTTTACATCTTTGGAAATTTAAACTATTTGATTTTTATTTCTGTCTAAGTTGGAGAGTTTTCCACACTTCCTGTCTCCTCTTTAATGAAGCCCTGAAACATGGTAAAAACCTGATAGAGGTTCTTACCCTTCTTCATGGGAAAGTAGACGGTAAGAACAATAAACCTCTTATAACTACTAAGTATAAAAAAAGGGACAGCAGACAACTTTTATTTGGATAATAATGGACGCGGATGTTTATTATTGGTTTAAATCATTAAATAAATATCATAAATAAATAAATAAATGACTAGTGGGTAAACATCAATATTTAAGAAAAAATTAAATATAAATAAACTTTAGCAAACCTAACCACTACGGTCCAGGCTGCAAATGACAAATTACCCCACCTAGTCTATAATACTCAACGATGAATATGAGCAACAAAAAACTTGTCCCCCTTTGTATAATGACAAAGGTGACCCTACCACATAATTACATCCGTGACAAAATAGATAGGGAAGGGAGGGTGGGCGAGAACACCACAGCTTCTTGAGTCCTCTGAGGCGGGTGAGCCTTTGAGCCACGGGGACCTACTTTTATACCCCATTTAGGCAGGCTTTTCAAGCTGCCAGGCAGGGAACACCTGTTGGAACTGGTTTTGACCAGTTCCCCAGAGCGGGCTTTTCCCAGGTTACCCAGAGGTCACCTAGTCAAGCTCCCCTCAGGCCAGCTAGCCCGCCAAAATTACCCGACAGCCACAGGGCACCAAGAGGGCCCTGAAGCTGCCTCCCGCCACTTTTCCCATGATGAAAAGGGGGGGGCAGAGGCTGCCATTCCCCTTTTCCTTTCATTCCTTCCAAAATTAAGATTTTATTCAGTATAAGGAATAAACAGCACACTGTATGTATTCATATGATTTTTATTATTAAAAATCTGTAGATTTGATTTTTTTGGTGTAGGTTTATGACAGTATTTAAATAGTTTTTTATTTACAGTAACCATGCTCCTGTGACTTTAAGGGACTAGGGTGGAAGTTAACCCCATTGTAATTAAAACCATTGTTATACTTCAAACATAAGATACATTTGGGTAAAATACTAAACAAATGGAACAATTTACTAAACAGACAATAGTTACATAAATTACATTTAACATAATAAAATTATAAATTACAGTTACGTATTTGGTTTTCAAAAGGAAGGCATGCATGCTATATACTTTATGTAGACTTATAAGACATATACCTATTTTACTAAGACAGCTCACAACCAGAGAAATTAAATAATAATAAATAAATAGTAATTAAAACATACCTGATTTTCCTCCAAGAGATATATTTAGATTTCCATGCATATTAGATCGTTTTTTGCGTTTTAACTGTTTTCCCACACTGCTTTCAATGACATTGGGGTCATCTTCAAAATTAGTGCTAGCACTATCATGGGTTTCGAGATTCTTGGCTGATATAAAAACAAAAATGAATGTCAAATGAAAACAACATAGGTGATGTATGAAATGTAACTAGGTTGATAATGCATTATTATATTATTATATACTAAGGAAAAAATTACAGAACATTGAACTAATGCACTTCCACAACTGTAATGTATATTTCACCATGTGAACAAATAATAACCTCCTTACTCTTCCCAGGCATCTCTGTAGAAAAATGGATACATTATCAGACTGTGGTACAAATGTGCCACACATAGGCGTGCGCACAGGGTGTGCCAGATGTGTCTGGGCACACCCTAATTACCCTGTGTAGTGCATATTTCCCCTGTTTAGCCACCTGATACTTCACTAAATAAAAATGTAATTTCAAAAATTCTCCTTTTTTCTGATAAAAAAAATTGTAATAAAAAAATAATACAAAAAATAAAAACTACTGACACCATCCACTGCTCTACTGACATCACTCTCTGCGCTTATGACACTATCCACTGCTCTACTGACACTGTCAGTATATACTGTATACACCTGTACACACACACACATACAGTATATGTTTGCGCTTTGGGGTGCACACTCTAATGCAATAGGCTGTGCACACCTATGGTGCCACAGTAGTAGTAGGGATTGAAATCGAGCAACTGTGCTCAATGCTGTAAGGGTGGGTATGGGGTTTTTGGTCATTTGCATGCTCACTTTTACTCAGTTTCATTAGAAAGGTCATCAGTGAGCATTTTTAGTAACCCCACTCATAATTGTGTATCCCTCACTGTAGCCTAGGTCTCCATAACATTGAACTGACACTTCTTCTCTGACAGGGAAATAATTCATCTAAATAACATTGCATACACCACTCTCTGAAAGGAAAGAATGCATTCTTTTCATCACCTTGGGGGTTATTTACGAAAGGCAAATCCACTTTGCACTACAAGTGCAAAGTTCACTTGAAATTGCACCAAAAGTGCACTTGGAAGTGCAGTCGCTGTAAATCTGAGGGGTAGATCTGAAATGAGGGGAAGCTCTGCTGATTTTATCATCCAATCATGTGCAAGCTAAAATGCTGTTTTTTTATTTTCCTTGCATGCCCCCCTCGGATCTGCAGTGGCTGCACTTCCACTTTGCATTTGTAGTTTGCACTTGTAGTGCAAAGTGGATTTTAGTAAATGACCCCCTTTATGTTGATACCAATGCCCACTTTACTTTGAAGTAGCCTTTCCTTTTTCACACCCCTAAACATCTCAGCTCTTTCAAAAGCAACTTACAAATGCATCCAGCCTTGAAAACGCAGTCTTTAATTTCACCATTGTCACATTCACTGAAAGTGGAAAACAAAAATGTTAAATAATGAAATGCAGTTAAAAAACAGAGGGAATTTTATATTGAGCTGTCATCCACTGGAGCTGTCAGTTGAGGACAAGGAGTCATTGGGTGGAGGATTGTATTGAAGGTAGGGTGGTTTCTTTCTTTCTTTTGAAGTGTTAGGGGATGTCAGGTATCGTTTCTGGCATTAATTTTTGTCACTGGATGACGTTATTGATGATGTGCATTGTGGGACATGGTATGAATTATGGTGAACCCCATACTTTGTTTACAAAGCAGGGGATTTCAGGCCAGTAAATGAAAAAGGAGTAGCCAATTGTTTGGGTTCAAACAACCATTACTTCCTTAACAGACATTGTCAGTAAAAGAAGGTAGCTGTGATATACTACATAGTAACTGGAGAAAAACCCAATACAATATATAAGGTTCGGCTCCTGCCAAATAGGCTAAAAGTCCAGGGTTCTGATGAACGCCTGCACAATCAATCGAAAAGTCATATCTACTCCTCCAATATTTTATCAATTAAATGCATCAGAAACCACTTGGTTTCCCACCTAATAGTATAATTTACACTTATGATGGCTAATAAGCTAGAAACAGCTGAACGCAGTTTAAACTAAGCGGCTCTAAAATATTAAGCTGTATCTATGTTATGAAACAGCAGTTCTGGATTCACAAATGGTTCATAGGAATAAAGGAATGATTTTCATGGTTATGCTTATTGTCCTAAATGAGGAATAAATCATTTTGCATTTTTGATGAACAGTGCAGATACATTCTGTTTAAAGAAGACTCTGCTGTGCTTCACACTGGTTTAGTGGAGGATTTTTGTTTCCTTTTAGCCCACTTTACAATAACTTGTCTGGTTATAATTAAGAATGTATGGCTTGTCTAGAGAACTACAACAAGCTAAATGAAAACTACTTGAAGCCAGATATACTATATTGTCAAAAATATTGGGACACCTGCCTTTACACACACATGAACTATAATGGCATCCCAGTCTTAGTCTATAGGGTTCAATATTGAGTTGGCCCAAGCTTTTCAACTCTTCTAGGAAGGCTGTCCACAAGGTTTAGGAGTGCATCTATGGGAATGTTTTACCAATCTTCCACAAGTGCATTTGTGAGGGCTCGCAGTCTCCACTCCAAAGGTGTTCTATCAGGTTGAGGTGCAGGCCAGTCAAGTTCCTCCACCCCAAACTCGCTAATCCATGTATCTATGGACCTTGCAATAGTGCGTAGTCATGTTGGAACAGGAAGGGCCCATGCCCAAACTGTATTCACAATGTTGGGAGCATGAAATGTCTTAGTATGCTGATGCCTTAAGAGTTCCTTTCACTGGAACTAGACCAACCCCTGAAAAACAACCCCACACCATAATCCCCCATCCACAAAATGATTTGGACCAGTGCAGAAAACAAGGTCCATAAAGACATGGATGAGTGTGTTTGAGTTGGAGGAACTTGCACAGAGTCCTAACCTCAACCCAATAGAACACATTTGTGATGAATATAGAGCGGAGACTGTGAGCCAGGCCTTCCTGTCCAAAATCAGTGCCTGACCTCACAAATGCGCTTCTGAAAGAATGGTCAAACATTCCCATAAGCACACTCCTAAACCTTGTGGACAACCTTCCCAGAAGAGTTGAAACTGTTATAGCTGCACAGGGTGGGCCAACTCAATATTGAATCGTAAAGACTAATACTGGGATGTCATTAAAGTTTATGCGCGTGAAAAGGCAGATGTACCAATACTTTTGGCAATATAGTGTATCTTACAGAACATAATTCAAGTTCAAAATATATCACAATTCTTATGTAGGATGCACACATCTCATATACTGCAGTTATGATTTCCCTTTCATTTAAAATTACCCATTTTCAGATCCACCTGGGATCTTGGTGAATAAAAATGTATTTAAGGGAAGATAGAAATGTTCCTCACTTCTTTTTTTTTTTTTTTGCAGCTATCCTGATTCTGACTTCACTACCTCACTGTCCCAGAACAAATGTAAATGTTACACAAGACAGTAAAAACAGCTGTATGAGCTCTTTGGCATGTCTGGGTGGGCTGACCCCATTAACAGCATTTCAAAGTTGTTTGCATCAATGCTTGTATCATTAATCTCTTTCATAAACAGCCTGTCTATAAGAAAAATCTAGAGTGAATGTAAACCCAATTCATGAAATTTGAGCTAGGCACATATATCTGCAGTATTTTGTTCTCTCTTAAAAAAAGCTAAGTCCTGTAGCTTTCTCCTGACCCGTTCCTCTGTTATCATCCTGATAACTCCTGACAAATTCTCTGACACATCAGATAAAAGCAGGCTGACATTTCTGTCAGGGGAGGTTGCTAAAATAGATTAGCAGGGAACTGGCCCTGTTACAAAACGCCTCTGAGAGTCTCCGACTATGAGGAGAGGTGGTGTGTGCCTTTCCTTCAATCAGCAATTTTAGCGACCTTGGCTGTATGCCCAGACATCACACTCTGTGTTAAACAGGAAGAGAAATTTTCCTAACACGATCTGAACTTTCTAAATAATATATGAATGTGAAGACAGCAGATATACATGTAAAACCTATGTAGGGAGATTTGTTTCATTGCTGTGTATCATCCAAGGCTGTTCACTTCACTTGGTGTATGGCGGGTTTACATCCACTTTAAGGTTAAAATATCCTTCTTATAAAGCCAGCTTTCCTTTTCAGAACAGTATTATCAGATCTAGATACTTACCAGATCTTGCAGCCATCAGTCACAGTTTCTCCATGGCTGATCACATTCCCATTGTAAAGACAGTTTGCTGTTACAAATAAAAATGAAATTTATTAATGTTTATGTATATTTAAGCTGATTATCAGGAACATACTCTCAGTGATATAATGATATAAATCATTTCAGCTACCATTAAGCTCTATTTAAATAATATGGGAAAACATAAGAAACTATAGCTGGCGTCCCTATAAAAAGGTTAAAGGGAAAAAGACAAACAATGATTATATTTATATAGCATTTCATAAAAGGGTATTTTTTTTATAAACAGGATTGGAAAAAATATGACATGATAAAAGATGACATGTCAAAGGGATCAGCAAAACCAGAGAAAGAAGTAGCTTAGCATATACAAATCTTTACTCTTTACTCTGAATGTACTCAGTTAAAGTCAAGCTTAATGAGTAAACTCCACTTTTATTGAGAAAAAATATTCTCCTCTGAGTGATCTGTGCTGCATTGCAGGGATTTTAACAAACTTTGTTGCAGATTCCTACCTTTGTTATTCTGAAGAAATAGCGGTTTGTTTGTCTAAATCTGTATGGGAGTTGTTTTGTAATTATTAATCAGCTGCTGCTCCTGCAGGGCTCTAATGGGGAAAATGTCAGGGTCTGCGTCCCTTTAGATGTGATTTCCTTTGGGAATAACTCACCAAAAATTATATTTTATATTTATTTATTATTTGTTGCAGGGGATGCTCAAAATCGATTTTTGCAGACTTCTGGGAAAATTAGTAAGCCAGTCACCCGAGCAGTAAATGACATACCTGGGGGGAAGGGCATTCTGTACACCATGTGTGTACAGAATGTCCCCAGGTAGCCATATTACATTGCATTTTACAGAGAATTACATTGCTGCAGTTTGAAAGGGAAGGGTCATTCTTATTTGTTCATGTTTTCCCCATAAAACTGGAGTTACCTTTTAACCTGCTCTCTAGCCCCCTCAAAATCTTTGTTATATGTCAGTAGGGCCACATATCAAATTAAAGGGACAGAAAAAAGTGCAAATCCCTAGACACCTACACATATACTGTACATGCAGCAGCATGCCTTTACCAATCACTATTGTAATTGGAAAATCTGATAGGGGCCTGTAATCTATTCCTGACAACACCTTTTTTAAGTGACATAATCCCTTTAAGAGGCAAGGAATGGGATAAAGCTGATCTTTACAGAAATGGTCAATAGTTGCATGTATTTCTTTAGCTGCATATAGCCCTTGGTTTACAGATCATTTGATGTGATTTTGAATGAATGTACCGTCTATGCGTATGCATGTTTTCATCCATCTATCTTAAACTTAAAGACAAAGTCCCACATCTCATTTTTCACTTTATACAGCTGAACTGCTGCATGTTATAATTTGCAATTTCTTTTTGCTTGTAAATGCCTGAAAAAAATCCTTCTGCTCCCAGTAAAAAAATTGGTTTCTACTCTCCCATTCCAATGCCTAATGCTTGTGAATGAGTAACAACCCATATCTGGTGCCTACTACACTGCGTCATTTGTATATACACTGTGCAAAGGGAATGTTTCTTTTCTATTTTAAACAGTTTTTTTTTAAATCAGGAAACAGAATTTAAGAATAGAGGATGGAAATACTGCAATACTACATATCAATATTTAGTATTTATCACTTGCAGGAAGGGCATTCCAGACAACTCTTTGATTGTTCATTTATCTTACTACTACACTTTGAGCTACCTGTAAAAGCTACAGTGTCCATTTTTTTTTTTTTTTTCATTAAATATCCCCAAATACTCTGCAATCAAAAAGTCCATGATTCATCATATATTAAACATTTTTAAAAATGTGTTTTAATTGAATTGAATTTTGTTTAATTGTATTGTTAAATTGTATACAATATTAAGCACGTGATATAAAAGATACATTTATAAATATGTAAACGTTAAAATAAACTTATAACATAATTAAAAGCCATTGGAGTTTGCCTTTAAGCGTACAATTTTATAATATGTCTGTGGTTTTGTCTTTGTACTTGTCAGAAATAAATTTAGTTCCACCCTTTACATATTTTCTGAATTACTTTTAGTGTAAGTAATTTATTGAACAACGTCAAAAGTGTTCTAAGCTTTTCAGAGAGTTGGAAATGCAATGACAATAAAATAAATTGATATAGGTCCCTCACCTAAAAAAAGAAAAGGGTACAATAAATAGTGCTATTTACCTAAGACTCAAACCTGACAGGACTACCCCACCCTCTACCTAGTTCTTTAAAGCAGGAAATCCCTGTTGTTTTTATGTGAAATGCTTTTCTATATACATGTTTCTTGTTCATAGCAACATGGCAAACACTTGAGGTTGTTTTGTTAAGAAAGCAGAGTTACTTATTAACCTGCAAAAGGTGACATCAAAACACTCAAACTAAGAAAATGTGGGAATAAATTCAAAATATGTTATTGAAAAGCTCCTCCTGAAAAGGTTCTTCATTTTTTTTTTAATCTTAATCATAAATAATATTTGGGGGTCTCTCAGAGATAAATTAATGATTACTTCTGACTGATAATATTTTTACTTAAGAAAGGTCTAGAAATGGTAAAAGAGCACCACTGTGTCTAAAGGGAAAGTATAGTATATTTTCAGTTAAAAGCTAAGTTCACCTTTTCCAGAAAATAGGCTATGCAATCAAATGCACCAATAGGTATTAAAATCAGTACAGCTTTATAAAATGTTCAGTAACTTCCTGTCCTAGCAACACAGCAGGATGTAGGGATTGCCAACTTGGAGTTTTTTCATCCGAGCTTCTGGGGAGACCCAAACAGGTATGGCAATAAAATAAAGCTGCACCTTAACCTATTTATTTAGGCTCTTTAACTGCGTAGGCTATTTTTTGGAAAAGGAGAACATAGAATATTAGGTCCAAACACAAGAGCTACATTATTTTATTTTATCTTTAGCATCCATTTGGACTCCTGCTTACCCTTAAAACAAATAAATTAATAAGGCCCGTTTCACACAATCGGACCGCTCAGGTCCGCCTGTCAGTTTTGACGGCAGACCTGAACGGCCGCTCCATACAGTCCTATGGAGCGTCGGATGTCGGATGTCAGCGCGATTCGCCAAATTCAGACGTATGGTGATATGGATATGGATATGAACATGTGGTCCGTTTTATTCAGATCGCTCCATAGGAGACAGCAGTGCTGCACAAGCCCCTCCCCGCTCAGTGAGCAAAGAGGGGCTTGTCATCCGCCGGTTAGAGAATATAAATCACACTCATACTAACACATAGGTTGAACTAGGTTGAAATATTTTAGTTGGAGTGCCACCACACTTTAAGCCGTCCATAGGTGGATCGAAATTCAGCTGGTTCTGCAGGGACCAGGTGAATTTTCATCCATCCATTGACAGGCTGGATGTACAGAAGCCGGTCTCTCAATGATCTTCTGAACAACCAGCCTGTTGGAAAATATTTGCTCGATCTGTGCTGCCAGCTTTAGCATGCATGCATGCATTCTAATGTCAGGAAAGCCTCCCCACTGTCAAAATATAATATCTTCACAGGAGGGATTCCTCCATCCACCTCAAATGTGTGGATTGGGCAATTAATTAATTTTCTTTTGTTCAGATTGTCTGGCTAAGGAATTGAGTTTCCCAATAGCTATTGTAGCGCCCATGTACTTCCAAGTACGGGTGCTTATAAATTTAAGGGAATGAACAGAGTGTAAGTGACTCTGATCTTGATTCTGATTGTTGTAGGAGTCTCTGTTTCAGCTTGGCTGTGCTGTAGGCTCATTCTGTCGTACCTGGGGTGTAGTTCCACCCCGGGTCGACAGGTAGCAGCAGGGAAAGCTTAGGTTTGGGTGCTCTCTTCAAGGGACCTCGCTGGGCATGCTGGGAGAGGGTACTCATGAGGCAGACGCCATTTTAGGTGGTTCTTCTTCCCGGAGTGTGGCACCCACCTTTAGGGTGACCACATCACCGCGCCCCTAGCGTTATGGCCTACCTGGCCGGGGGCATGGGTGCTATGCAGAGTTCCTGGTTCCGGAGCCAAGCTGGTCCGGAACAATTCAAGCAGGATGGGGACCCAGTGACTGACTGGGTTGCCACCGTTGAAGATCCCAAGTGAGTTTGGCTGTTCGGTGGGGAGTCAAGTTGAGGAGCGCCAATGAGAGGCTGGTGGTCCAACAGCACTGGAACGAACCATCAGGAATCGAGGTACTGGACACTGAGGGATTGATTCCTCTCTCAGTCAGTGCCTAGCAACATTAAAGGAAAGGTTCAGGCACAACTTTACTCAGGAGGAGTTCCTCCGTATCTATACTCAGGGAAGGCCTGTGGCAGAGGCGCTTTTCTGATGGTCATTTAGAAGAGTCTGTGGCAGAGACATCCTTCTCAAGTTCCGAGTGATACTCTGGCTGCCAGGTCGGTGAGAGAGCCCTGTCCAGGTACGCTATACCCACTCAGACTGGAGTGGCAAAAGAAAACTAATTGTTGTCGGAGACAGGATTGTTTCCATATCCAAAGCCTGAATCTGCTGTTCTCCTTCCATCCTTTGTCTATCCTTCCCATCACCCGTTAACTGTTTTTACCCGGCTGGGTAATAAAGAGCACATATAAAGAGACTTCCTATTTGCGGACATTCCTTTACTGCTATTGCATTCATTCACCGGAGCCATGAGGTAACATGCCATCCCATCATATCTCAGCAGCTCCTTTGGAAGTACCGCTACACTATGCTATGCTTGAACTGCTCTGTTCTCAGAAAACAAGGGAGCAGCACAAATCCTGGTGAAGGAATTTAAGGCTATTGTTACCTGTATGGCAAAGAACCAGTCTATAACTGTACAAGATATTGTTATCTGCAAGCACCTGTTACTGCTCTTCAACCTGGGAGCCCTTTTCTAGATTAAGGGTGTGAAGAGAGCTTTCATGTTTATACCTTTGAATCAGATAAAGGTTGATATGGTTTGAGCAATAAAAACTTACTTAGGAAATTTTATGAAGGAAACTTGTCTGATAATCTTTAACAGATAAAGCACTATATTTTACAGAAGTATTTAGTTAAAAGCTGTTTTAACAACTATGGCAAATCCCAGTAGTGCACTATTGTAGACAACATTAAAGGCTCTGAGCAGGAAGTGAAGTTTAAATCACACATAGAAAATGCAGAGAAAATCATTTGACTGCTAGTTTTCTTGTTGTTATGCCATTATGCTGTTACTGCAAATTAGGAAATTCAGAGAAAGGATCTGTAGCAGCGTGCCCAATTACTCACCATGCTCAGCACCAGGCCATCTGAGACAATGGTGATGGGGGTGGTGCAACAATGATGACTGGATGCACTACTCCAAATGGAAGTAGACAACCTGCCTCCCCTGCAATAATGTACCACTTGTTCTTGTCAGGATTCCTGCCGCAACAAGTACCCAAGTACTCAGGGCCAGGTAAAGTCTTTCGTGAAGTTGGGTGGTCTGATCTGATAAAATTGTATATTGCCCACTCTGCAGGCAAAATTATTGAGTAAGGCCGCGTACACACGACCGTTTTCCTCGACAGAATCCATCAAGAAACTTGGTGGGAGAGCTTTTTTGCAGAGGAAAACGATTGTGTGTATGCAGGGTAATCTTAATAGCATCATGGGCCCCTGGGCAAAGTAATGCTATGGGGCCCCTACAAGGTTGCCCCAATCTACACACCTACTCTCAAGAATGGAAGTACAATATTTCTACTTTACAGTGTGTCATTTTCCACTATCCCTTGTCACCAGATTCAGCGTGTTACATGCCACAAAATTCAGTGTGTCACTTGCCACCATCACCTGTCAACAAATCCAGCGTGTCAATTGCCACCCATCCCCTACCACCAGATTCAGCGTTTCACTTGCCACCAAATTTAGCGTGTCACTTGCCACCAAATTCAGCGTGTCACTTGCCACCAAATTCAGCGTGTCACTTGCCACTGTCACCTGTCACCAGATTCAGCATGTCAATTGCCACCCATCCCCTGCCACCAAATTCAGTGTGTCACTTGCCACCGTCACCTCTCACCAGATTCAGCATGCCAATTGCCACCCATCCCCTGCCACCAAATTCAACGTGTCACTTGCCACCGTCACCTGTCACCAGATTCAGCATGTCAATTGCCACCCATCCCCTGCCACCAGATTAAGCGTGTCACTTGCCACCAGATTCAGCATGTCACTTGCCACCAAATTCAGTGTTATTTGCCACCAGATTCAGTGTGTCACTTGCCACCAGATTTAGCGCTTCACTTGCCACCAAATTCAGCGTGTCACTTGCCACCATCACCTGCCAGCAGATTCAGCGTGTTACTTGCCACTGTCACCAGATTCAGCGTGTCTGGAAGGGGGGGGTGAAGGAAGAAGGGAGAGAAGGCAGGGGAGGAGGGGGAGAGAAGGAAGAGGGGGAGAGAAGAAAGGGGGAGAAGGAGGGGGGAGAAGGATAGGGAGGAAAAAGGATGGGGGGAGGAATGGGGGAGAGAAGGAGGGGGAGGGGGAGAAAGGGAAAGAGGGAAAAATAAGAAGAGAGAGGAGGAGGGAGGTGAGAGGAGAGGGGAGGAGGGGGAGAAGAAAGGGGGAGAGAAGGTAGGGGGATAAATGGAAGGGGAGAAGGAATGGGGGAGGAAAGGGGGGAGAGGTGGGAGAGAGAAGGAAGGGGAGGGGGAGAAGGAAGGGGGGAGAGAAAGGGGGAGGTGGGGGAGAGAAAGAAGAGGGGAGAAGGAAGGGGGAGGGGGAGAAGCAAGGGGGAGAAGGAAGGGGGGAGAGAAAGGGGGGAGGTGGGTGAGAGAAGGAAGAGGGGAGAAGGAAGGGGAGGGGGAGAAGGAATGGGGAGAAGGAAGGGGGAGAGAGAAAGGGGGAGGTGGAATGGGAGGGGAGAAGTAAGGGGGAGAGAAAGGGGGAGGTGGGGGAGAGAAGGAAGCGGGGAGAAGGAAGGGGAGGGGAGAATGAATGGGGGAGAAGGAGGGGGGGAGGAAGGGGGGAGAGAAAGGGGGGAGGTGGGGGTGAGAAGGAAGAAGGGAGAAGGAAGGGGGAGAAGGAAGGGGGAGAAGGAAGGGGGAGAAGGAGGGGGGAGAAGGAAGGGGAGAGAAGGAAGGGGAGAGAAGGAAGGGGAGAGAAGGAAGAGGGAAAAGGAAGAGGGAAGAAGGGGGTCTGGTCACAGTGCTCACTTACTTGAATGGTCCCCGGGAGTCTCAGTCAGCGTGTCACTCACTGAACATTGAGCAGTGAGGATGGAGCGGGCGGCTCAGCAGCCATGAAAGGAGGGGGAGGAGAGGAGAAGCTACAGGTTTCCCGGGTGTGCTACGGATGTTCCGCGAGTGACTGAACTGTCTGGCGCTGTGGAGAGCCTTAGTTAGCTGGTGATGTGGAGCTGTACACTGCCAAAGATACCAGTTAACTTAGGCTCTCCAGAGCACCAGAAACACCTTCCTCCGCTTGCAGAACATCCGCAGGACACACAGGAACCCTCCCATAGAGAGGCCAACTACTCTCATTCAGCGCACCTCGAGCGCATCAACTGACACTTCCCCCCGGCTAGTTGTATTTGTCCATCTCTGATGGGGCCCCAGGCGAGCGTGGGGCCCCCGGGTGGTGACCAGGGGTGCCCGCTCAGTAAGACGACCCTGTGTGTATGCTTTTCATCGAGTAAACTGTCGAGGAACTCGACAAGGAAAAAAGAGACCAAGTTCTGTTTTTCCTCGACGGGGGTCATCGTGTTCTTCGCCGGACTGGTTTTCCACGAGAAACACATTGGTGTGTATGCTTAGAAACCTGTTTTTTCTAACTTCTAACCTGTTTAGCATGTTGTTATAGAGTCTTCAAAAGACTGTGCTAATCAGGCATGTTATCCTGATTAAGCCACAGAGACATTTCTGTGAAGAGTCCATGTCTGTGCTGCTTTGTATTATTCTGTGGTGTATGCATGTTTTTCCATCTTAAACTTTTATTTTTTTGCTTCTATTATTGCAACTGTTTAGTAAATGACAAGTTACAGTTACTCCTTGTCTCATTATTTGGCCAACTACATATGCTTCTAAAATACTAATTTACACACTTGCTTGAGTTCAGAGGATCAAATCAAAGCCATGGGGTCAACATATCAATGAAGGAGCTAGCATTTTTAAAGGCAGAGGTCAGAAATTGTAAATTTCATACTTCTCTTATCAAAATAAGAAAGGGCTGCACCTCACGTGGGCTCCAAGTACAGATTGTTGGAAAATTAAAAATATCCAAAATGACACCAGAGGACACCAACAGTGGTAAAAGTACCTTGACCGCTACTGGGGTCCTCTGGTGTCATTTTGGATATTTTCATATTCCAATAAACTTTACTTGGAGCCCACATGAGGTACAGCCGTTTCTTATTTTGACAATTTACCACAGAGGTGAAAGTCGGGGCTAGCACTCAGGTGTGTGTTCCAATGGGCGTATCAGTTACACCTGGAGCGGTGAATTCTTTTCATTCATACTTCTCTTAGATTAGATTCACACCTCTGTGATCGAAATTTGATACAATTTTCATTTTGATTATGTAGTACAGCTTGGATGCAACTTGGATGTGATTTGCATATTCTATGGGGTCAAAATCATGCTGGAAAAGCACCAAAGTAATACAGGAATCTTTTCCAAAATCACACCATACAGAGCACTATCATACGATTCTGTGCAACTCAATTCGCATTTGAAATTGCACTATTGTGAACGCAGCCTAAGAATTTATTAATTTACCCATTTTGGGCAAACAAGAGGTTCCTGATATATTGTATTTATTGGCGTATAATACTCTATGTTTTTTGGCTAAACTACAAAAGTAAAAACAGAAATGAATTTAATATTATGCTTATTATGTCTAAAATACACACAATGAGAAACTGGCAGGAAGAAATATTTTACCTTTCTTTATATGGAATCTCTATACAGGCTTGGCGACTTAACTGCATGAAACCATAAACTGACATTCTAAGAATGAGTGACAATGTGAGACAAAACAAGACGCTTAGTGATGCCTGTATGCCTGGTTTCTCTGCAGTGTATTGTTTGTAGAACAGGTCAACACACTTACAAAACACAGTTCTTTTTAGAGAATGCATTTTTTTTTATGGTGAGCCATATAACTATAATAACACACTATATCAAGTTTAGTCTTCTCATATTCTGCACCAGAAAGTTCTCACAAAGTTGTAGATCTGATCACCCTAACCATATTGGTTGTTTCATCCTCTATCACCAAACTAAACAGATTAGTTGTTAAGATCAAATCCTTTGTTTAATTCCATGGCTAGAGGGGAAACCAGTTTCGTAAGTACCTTAGTGCTTTTATATTACTAACTAACTAAGTAACATATATTTTATCAATTGTTTTTAGTAGAAATAGGATCAAATGCATTTTTGCTTCATGTAATTTATAAACTTAGGATAAGCCTAAGCTGTTTAGAAGTTTGATTTGTTCATTTGTATCATTATCTGTCAATTAAATGTAAATATTCCCTATGTTATTAAAGTTTTTTGTTTTAAAAAAATCCCAAGAAATGATTTTATACCATTTTTTTTTTTTTGTTTATTTTTTGCTTGGGAGAAAATAACTATGCTAAGTTAAACGGAATATATGTATTTGTGTAGTCTCTATGTGTTGCCCACAATAACCACTCAGCCGTTAATAATTACAAGAGAATCCGGCAGGCTGGTTGTACCCAAGTTGAATGATTAATCAACTTGGTACATTTAGCGTGCCCATTAATGGTTCGAATCTCGAACGAATTCTGCTGAACTGGCTCAGGTTTGAATCATGTATGGCCGGCCTGACACCTGTATCAGATTGATGTTAGTGGACAAAAAAAACAGCTCTTTAAACTTTTCAGAATGAGAATCATTTTGATTAATTTAAGCAATCACCATCGAACTTCAGCTGGGTACTACACACACAATGAGAAAATCGGAATAAAAATGCCTTACGAGACTCGATTGTTCAATATGCATATAGGGCCAGATTCAGGAACACTTGCGCTGGAGTATTTCGATATGCGCCGCGTAACTGTGATGATGCGCCGTAGTTTCTATGTGCCCGTACCCACCAAACTAGATGCGCCCAATAACGGGTCATTTGCGACCGGCGGAACGTTCCGACGCCAGAGTATCGTCAGCGCTTAATTTCGCTGGGCGCATCAGTCGCGCCTATTGATTTCCCCTGCAAATATGCAAATTAGGGATTTTTCACAATTCACGAACGGATTAGCACCATACGCTGGCTACATGCGCCGCGCGTATCTCGTCCGTCCGGCGCAAAGTTATTTCTACAAAAGGCTGCTTTATCTTTACTCCAGACGGTCACAGGTCAGCAGGAGAGCAGCTACAGCAGCGTTACCGACGATAGGAGCTAGCTGAGCACCCCCACTTGCAGGACAACACCTCTGTCCATGCTTGTCTGTCAAATTTTACAGCCATGGAGGAAGACATCATAGGTCTCCATAGCCGAGATGACGGCTGACAGCTCCTGGCCATTAAAGTTCAGCTTTCTCCTGTGTGTTTGCGGGGAACGGGAGCAGCCATCTCAGAACAAAAGTAACATCACTACGGGGAGGGGGAGCAGGATATACTTTAGTGCCGGAATGGCGCTTCTACGGGCGCATTTAAACGCCCAACAGAAGGCATTGCGCTGACGTTTCCCGTGAAGTGGTGCCGACGGAAGTTGTGAGCATGCGCACAAAGGGGGCGAGTGGAGCCTCACTCACTGCGCATGCTCCGTGGTTGATGCGCTGAACGTAAGCCTCTGCGCTGGGCTCCGCCCATCATTTACATATGATCACACCCACTTCCCCTTGCGTCGGGTTACGCCAGCGCATTATCGTTACTCTGGCGCAAGTTTACGCGCAACTGCTATGTGAATAACAGTACTTGCGCCGAAAGGGTCTTCAGAGTAACGTAAATGAGAAGCGTTACTCCAGAGGAAAGATACTCCCATCTACCTGAATCTGGCCCATAGTGTGTACACGACTTTCAAAATCTGATTCAGACATTCCAAATTAAAATTTCCGAAGGGACAAACTCTTTTTTTGATTTTAGTTTAATGTGTACTGTTTTCATACGGTTCCGATTTGCTATGAAACATCGAGGAAAACCAGACGATCATTCGCCCAATTTTCTTATAGTGTATACCCAGCTTTAGAACATTAAAGAGATACTATGTTCTAGTTAAACACATAGCCCCAGTTCATGCCGGTGCGATTTGCATGGCTGATTTCATTGCAGCTTGCGACTTTATTTCACAGTAGCCAATCAATCAAATTAGTGCAGGAACTCTTTTCGCTGTGACATGAGTCACAGAGATATACATGGTTCCATTGCCGGCAAGGGGGTGCGACTTGCCATGCAATTTGGAAATGTCAAATCGCATTACAAGTCGCACCAGTGTGAACAGTGGCTTAGAGTCTATTCACATTTGTGCAATTTGTCATGCGAATATGGATATTAAATTTGCATTACAAATCACACACCATTCTTGTCAATGGCGCCCATTCAAATCACTGTGACTTAAAGGTGCCTGATGTGACTTTGATCCACAGAATGTAAAGTCAAATCAAAATCGCACCAAAAGTCACGCTCCAAAGTCACACCGAAAAGAGCCTTACATCAGTAAATTCCTCTTACATTTTACTTACATTTACTTTTTACTTTTAACATCTAAAATGAGAATAGGTTATACATTTTAGAAATGTTAAGTACTACCAAAAACTATTACGGAACCTTAAGACCCTTTCACACTGGGGCTGGGGCTGCGTTAGCGCTAAAGCGCAGCTCGTTTTTAGCAATGATTTAGCTCTGTTTAAGCAGCATTTTAGCGCTGTTTAAGCGGCACTTTTCAGCCACTAGCAGGGCGCTTTTAACCCCAACGAAGGGGTTAAAAACGCCTGTGTTGCAGCGCTTCTGAAGCACTTGTCAGGCGCTGACCATTCATTTCAATAGGTAGGGCATTTTAGGAGAGATGTGTACAGAGCTCCCAGACTGTCCCAAAGATGCTGTTTACAGGGCTTTTCCTAGCATCCCGCAAGTGCACCACCCCAGTGTAAAAAGACACACTGAAATGAATGGGAGATGATTTTAAGGTGCTATTTAGAGGCTATTTCTAGTGCTAAAATGCCTGAAAACCGCCTTCTTTTCATTTGTATTCTCCATGGAAGACAAAGAATGTTATTAAATCAGATAATAGTTATTTGCAGGCTCTTTGGTCAAACAACATACCCATATAGAGCACAAATGGGATCTTGGGTATCTAATGCATAAAAAAAAAACATTTAACAAAGCTTGGTTAAGAATCAGACTAATTATAAAAAAAATGGATATATATTTACCTTTATCTTCTGTAGATGCGGCATTGAGTAGACAGAGAGCTGAGAGAACCAGAATAGGGAGGACACCCATGGTGTCAGCTCCTGGGTTACCTTCAAGACCAGGCAGTAACCACTACTTTTGCTGCTTCCACTGTAGGCTATTATGACTGAGCTGTCATCACTGTCACAAAACCAGAACTGTCCAGTGTCCAGGCTGTGAAACCTGGAGGAATGTAGGGCTGGAATACTGTCACTTCTTTTTATAGGGTGGACTACTGGAATGGGGGAGGAGGAATTTGACAGGTAAGACAGGTTCCTCCACCACAATGACAGCTCTCAGCATTACAGAATAAAACTCCACTTGCTCATATAAATGTCTCACTCTTTACAAACATTTCATATGATTTCTGGCAATTGTGTTTAGAACCGTATTTCCAGTTTGAAATGGTTAGTGCAAACTGTTGTCAAAATGTACTAAATTTACTAAAATAATCCCCTTTAAATAACACTCGTCATACACTCTATCCAAATTACAGCTTGGAGAAGTTGTACTATGGAGAAATTATTAATATGTAAAAAGATTGTTGAGTTAACAGGAAATTCTCTAGAAATTAATATCTTCAAAGATTAGCTGCAAGCTCCATACTGCACATATTGTTTAGTATTTTCGGACAAAGCTTGTCTGCATTGCACTGGTGTACTCAAACCAGTCCAATTATAGATTTGTTTTAACTGTAAAGTAGACACCATTGCAACAATAAGCCTAGATGGGGTCTCTACTAATGGGCTATTTATTTCATGTTGGTGCTGTCGGGCACAGTGTGTTACCTGTCCTGTGCAGTACTGCAGGACAGGTAAGTGATGGATTTTTTTTTCCCAGAGTGCCCCACTAGACCACCGGGGAATATAAGGGAAACCTTCCAGCCAGTTACTGACTACCAAAGCTGGTATAGGGGGTTATTATTTCAGCCAACATATAAAAATATTGTTTTTTGTACACATGCCTATGGGGATGTGATTATTGCTAACAGCTGGTCTTTGAATACCTTTTACACACATACACTGTGTTTCTATTACATATATAATTAATGTTGTTTTTCGGTTAGCTCGCAAAATTCAGCCAGCCACTGACTTCCAATACTGGGGGGATAATTGTTCCAGCCAGCTACTGACCACCAAATGTTTAAGGGAGTTTATTAAAAAAAAGTCAGCCACTGACCACAATTGCTGGGGGGAGTGGGCACTTTTTACAAAAGTGGCTGCTCTAAGCAGTCACCAACTACTTTATGAAAATTTTCTTTAAGATAAGTCTAAAAAAAATAGGTAATGTTATGCCGCGTTCCAACGAATTCCATCGGAAAAATATAGAACATGTTCTATATCTAAAATCCGATGGAATTCATCGGAATTTCGGATGAAAAAACTCAGATGAAAAATCGGTCAATCAGACTTTTTCCATCCGAAATTCTGATCGTGTTGTATGGGGCATAAGAGTTTAGTGTTTAAATGCTTGTGCTGAGTGTGCCAGTCTGTTGTTTAGGCTCAAACTATGTTTTAATATGTCCTATTAAAGTCCTTCCACTGTTAGCGGAATCTGGCCTGCGACTAGTATTTGGCACAGCATACTGCATGTGCTACTTTATTTTTATGAGTAATTTTTTTAAACAATGTACATGTATAGGTGAATGGAATGTGGCACATCTCTCCCTTGTTGCGAACTTATGGGGGGACCAGTTTGTGATCTTGCACACAGGTCCACTGCATTCAGAAAAATCTCTGGTTCAAGAGCCGAATAGTCAACAAGGAACAACTGAAAAGTTGAACTAGCCCAAATCATATCTTTTGCTGAGCCTCTGCTGGCAAGTGCCACTCTTTTAACACCCATGGGTATAATTTATTTGAAACTCCAGTGTTTAGCATCACACAGTCAGCAACGTTTTACCTGGCTTAAGTAAAGTAAAGATGAATATCTGCTTGGTATGGTACATTAAAATATCTGTCTTTCCTCTACTTAAAGCGGAGTTCCACCCAAAATTGGAACTTCCTCTCAACCCACTCCCCTCCCCCTTACATGCCACATTTGGCATGTAATTTTTTTTGGGGGGGAGTGGGGGCTTCAGGAGGAGTGGGACTTCCTGTCCCACTTCCTGCTTCCGCCGAGGGGCAGGTTAGGCGATTAAGCTAAATCGCCTACAGCAGCCCCTCCCTGTAGGCGATCGCATGGGACACATGACAGGTCCCATGCGATCGCCTGTCCAATCAGCTGCGGGCCACGCCGCTCGCGCATGCGCATTTCCGCTCGCGCATGCGCAGTGGGTGCCCGGCCGTGAAGCCGAAGGCTGTCACGGCCGGGTGCCCACAGTTGCAATTAGGACGCCGGCCGGGGAGGGGGGGAGAGGAGCGGAGCCTCGGTCGGCGCGTCGCTGGAACGCTGGATCAGGTAAGTGATTGTTTATTAAAAGCCAGCAGCTACACTTTTTGTAGCTGCTGACTATTAATAAACAAAAATATTGGCTGGAACACCCCTTTAAGTTACAAACATAAACAAACAAAGATTTGTGGGGTCCCCTGCCAGTGCTGTTCGCTCATCTTTTTCTTTGAGTGCCCCCGTAGTAAGCTGCTTTCTATGGGGGCACTCATGCAGGTCTCCTCCCAAGCCAGGCTATGTGTTTAAATACAAAAAATGGGACCCACCTCCACTGGTTGTGGACAAAGTGCTGCTAGCCCAATAACATATATGGAAAGGACAAAATACTCCCAGGAGCCTATGAGCAGCTTATAAGTAAAAGAATACTTGTTTTAAATTGATAAAAATAATCATCATCGAATAAAGGGCAATATCAAATTACAAAAGCAGGAGAAGGGAAGATACATAAACAAAAAAGGACAACAACAAGAGCTCTGGTGTAGATAATTCTTTCATAATGGATGTCAATATGAGTTGATTGCCGTTAGAGATAATTCCAACGCCTTTTAATCTTAATGTTATATTTGATCTTCTTCAGGGGTTTGTGAACATCTTTGGTGGAAACAGAATGTTTATGGCCAGAGCAGAAACACAAGAAACATCATACCAGGGTGTTTTCACAGAGGTCAGTCATCCAAGGGGTGGGCAGGGAGTCCAGTTCTGTCTGATTTTATATGTGGGTCTCAGATATAATATATCGATCTGTCCAACAGGTCAAAGCAGTGGTCAGGTTGTATATTCATCACAAGATTGATTGTATTCACCATTCGTCACCGTTATATTATCCACATATGGGTGCTTCTTTACCATGATTCTATCCTTGTCCGATTGGGAAACCAATTCATATTGACATCCATTATGAAAAAATATATGTACACCACAGCACTTGTTGTTGTCATTTTTGTTTATGTATCTTTCCTTCTCCCACTTTTCTTATTTCATATTGCCTTTTATTCGACGATTAATTTTTTAATCAATGTAAAATTAAATATATGTTTTTTAAAAAACAAGTTTTTCTTTACTTGCAAGCTGCGCATATATGTGTGTAAATACAGTTTTATAAAGACTCCAATCACACACCTTCCTGGAAACAAGGCTTTCTGGAAACACCTTCCTGAAAACAAGGCTTTCTGGAAACGCACCTTCCTAGAAACAAAGAAATGGGTGCTGCAGCAATTACCAGCTGGATACCAGATGCAAAGATAATGTACATATTTGCAAGAACACCAGGAATCTATCCAAAGGTTTTTATTGCAGATAGATCACATCACAAAGACAAGTGCAACGTTTTGTAAATAAATGCATAAATATACACACAATGCAACTTCCTGATTAAGGAAAGGTTTTTTACCTTATTGCAGAGAATAATTAAAGTAAAAAATAAAAAAATAAAAATCGTATTTCTTTAGAACCACTAAAAAGGCTATGTTCGCCTTTATGGAAAAAAATAACATGGGTACATATTTTTTCAGAAAAAAAAATATCCACTTGTTATTTTTTCACGAAAGCCTGCAGATTATTGCACCCTCGGGTGTTATATGGCTGTAACATGTAAAAAAAATTCTGCCCTAAGTGTAAAGGATTCGGGCTAACACATATAGAGACTGCTGCACCAAAATCACAATCCAGATACAAGATGTGTAAAATAATGTGTAGTCAATAAATCAGTGCACTATCCATGAAAAATAAATAATGATGAAAGGTGCAATCAATTCATGAATAAATAAATAAAAGTGTATCAGATAAATATGTGATTTATTTTTTCACTTTATTTTGAAACAAATAAATATTTATTTATTTGTGAATTGATTCCACCTTTCATCATTTTATATTTATGTTGACTTGCTGATTAATTGTTGGTTTTCATTATTTATACACATTTATTTATGCATGTTTAATCCAAAAGGATAGCAGACCGATTTTACTGTAAATGTAAATTGTTCCTAAAGGTGAACCTATCCTTTAACTCTAAGGTATGTAGGTCAAAGCTGAAATGTTTTGATTTTTCTCCACTATAGAGATAAGCCTACATTAATTCACTAAATACAGGACAGATACCCTGGCTACTATATGTGAACGCTGGCTAAAAAAATATCCGATGGTAAGATTGTGCACAAAAAAAATATAAAAAAATTGTGTGATTGTGAAATAGGTATTTGAGATAAAAGGGTGTGACACAAAGACATTTTTTTTTACCTGGGGGGAATTTTTGAAAGATAGATGAAACATCGCATGTATGCTTAGCTCAATATGATCCAAAAGAAGACCTGCACACCAATGATGTCTTCACAGGCAAAACTTTTATCAGCCGACAAGCTTCAGCTTAATCAAAGGGGTCACGTATGCTAATAATGCTATTCTTAAACAGATTAAAGGCAGAAAACTGTGAACACAAATGTGCAACATCATACAAGCCTTAGAAGTTATCACTGGTATCAAAGCATGCCTACAAACATGCAGCTTGACACGTACATGCTGTATCATTTATCTCTGTTTTTATCAAATTCATCAAAGGTAGGGCAGCCACCTTTTTCCCTTTGCTAATGTAAATAATTGAGGTTCTGGCCTTGCCTGATTATCCCCAATTGTCTTCTACAGTCAAAATAAAGCATCCATGATCTTAATCAAAACTGTTTTCATTCTAGTAAAATTAACTATCATCATTGTTGGGTGACAGCAGGCTGGGGCTCAATGGTGGCATAGAAGTAAACACTGTACATAGGTACAGATTAAAAATATTTTTACAGTGTGAGGGAAAATAAAGCAGCAACACTTACTATACCAGAGGTTCTTAAGCAGCTCAGGTCTGACCCCAGCTTAAAACAAACCCACAGGTTTTGAGCTTGTGTCAATGGCATCAGTTTGACATCAATTTGAGAGGCTGCTAAGATCATTCAGAATTTATTGACAGGTACATTTGACCTTTAGTTGACCTACTTCTGGACTTTAGTTTACTGCTAGGTATGAGCCGAACACCCCCGGCTCAGTTCGCACCAGAACAAACGAACAGGCAAAAGAGCTGTGCGAACATGCAAACACTGTTAAAGTCTATGCTACACGAACATGAACAGTGCTAATTTTAAAGGCTTATATGCAAGTTATTGCCATAAAAAGTGTATGGGGTCCCAGGTACTGCCCCAGGGGACATGTATCAACACAAAATGTATTGCTGAGTCCCAGCAATATAGATAAGATTTAAGGAAAAAAACGGCGTGGGTTCTCCCACCCCAGCCCATACCGGGCCAGGTCTCCATACCAATTTTTTTTTTTTAAAAACAGCATGGGGTCCCCCCTAAAATCCAGGCCCTTTGGGTCTGGTATGGATTTTAAAGAGAACTCCATGCCAAAATGTAAAAAAAATTGGCGTGGGGTCCCCCACAAAATACATACCAGACCCTTATCTGAGCATGCAGCCTGGAGAATAGGGGGTGAGCAAGCACCCACCCCTCCTGAACCATACCAGGCCACATGCATGCAACATGGGGAGGGTGCTTTGGGGTCCTGAGAGTGCTGAGGGTGCAGTGGCCTCATCCCCACAACCCTTGCACAGTGGTTGTGGGGGTCTGTGGGTGGGGGGCTTATCGGATTCTGGAAGCCCCCTTTAACAAGGGGGACCCTAGATGCCACCCCCCATATGAAACGGTATCAGGTACATTTTACTCCTACCCATTCACCAAAAAAAGTGTTGAAAAGTAAAAAACACAAAAGAGTTTTTGAGAATTCCTTTATTAAAAAAAAGTGTCCCATTATGACCATTCTTCTTCAATCGTGGCGCCGATGGACCCAAAAAATATGACCCCGACCCCCTCTGACGGCACATGATGTCAGAAGGTTTAGGGTCACTCGATTACATCATCAGGTGACCCCGCCCTTCCTTATATAACAGCTGTCACCACGAAAAAAGACAGCATTTGGTGGGATGCCTCCCATCGAGGTGGTGCTTTTTTTTCTATTTCTCTGGTCCGTCGGTGCTGTGATTTTTTCATTTTTAATAAAGGAATTGTCAAAAACAGTTTTTTGTGGTTTTTACTTTTTGACACTTTTTAAAAAAAAAATTGTAGGGGTACAATGTATCTGTGGATCTGGGGGGCCCCTTTAAAGGCCTGCATATCCACCGGGCAAGGGTTGAGGGGATGAGGCCCTTGTCCTCAACAACATAGAGACAATTGTGCTTTGGGGGACCTTTAAGGGCAAGCGGCCTGGTATGGTTCAGGAGGGGGGTGTTAGCTTGTTCCCCCCTATCCTGACCTGCCACGTTGCATGCACAGATAAGGGTCTGGTATCGTTTTTGGGGGGACCCCCACACCATTTTTTTACATTTTGTCACAGGTTTCCCCTTAAAATCCCTACCAGATCCGGAGGGCCTGTTATGGATTTTGGGTGGACCCCCATGTCATTTTTTTTTAATTTTGGGGTGGGGTTCCCCTTAACCACTTCAATGTACTGTGTCATATACAGTATACTACACTGACTGCACTGACTGAATATATATATATATATATATATATATATATATATATTAAATACACTGCCTGCACACCACTAACTAACCTGCCTTCCTAATCTAGCTCAATCTATCTCTGTCCACACACTATACACAGCTGCTATGTAAACAGCCTTATATAGTTTGGGATGAGAACTTATAGGGGGCTGTGATTGGCCAAAGCATGCAGGTCAGGTGCATGCTTTGGCCAACCTCAGACTTCAATGCACTGCAATCTCGCAAAAAAAGTCAGGGGGGCAGGGCCGAGCCCCACTGTCTCTGTCAATGGACGCAGCAGCAAGGCTCAGAAGCGAACGCGCACAAGTGCTCCCATGGGAACCAGCTGGGGGACCTGAGAAGAGGAGGTTTGAGTCCGCTGTTTGCAATTCAAATGCACAGAACAGGTAAGCATAGAGATTGTTATTTAAAAACAATGTTCCTTTACAATTGCTTTAAGTAGGTTTTGCACTCCCAAAGATTTGTTCTAGGGTC
Organism: Rana kukunoris; assembly: GCA_029574335.1. Classification (NCBI taxonomy): domain Eukaryota; kingdom Metazoa; phylum Chordata; class Amphibia; order Anura; family Ranidae; genus Rana; species Rana kukunoris. The sequence goes on along the minus strand of CM056058.1, from coordinate 43,071,675 downwards.
AATCAGTACAAAATATCACAACAGAGAGCCTCAGTTGCATACATTAAAATATATATATGTGGGACCTGTGTCAAGATTCTGCAGTATCGTACATTTCTACTGTAGATCACCAAAATTGGGACATGAAGTGTGGTATCCACATATTTTATATCAGGTTTTCTTTGGTGACAGGCATAGCTGAGAGCTGAGAATTTTTTTTATGGCCAGCCTTATGACTATTTGTTGCAGTAATATGTGGTAAAATTTGCATTTAAATGTGCATCATTGCAATGAACAGCAACACACAGTTGACAGTGGAATACATTGCAGTGCCATTTCTTTTGGACGCACATTAACACTTCTTGCAAGGCCTACCAAACACATTTGCTTAGCAGCATACCAAAATGTTATAGTTATAGTTATCCTTGCTGGGTTTTATGGGCAACGCAGTGTGCTGGCAGCCCATTAAAAATTAATTGGATTTCTTAAAGTGATATTAAACCTTCAGCTGTTGTAATCACTAAGTGTAAAGCTTCTTTATCTTTTTAATCCTTGACTATGATCCAGTTTAAGATGGTGTCATGACAACTGCTCCCGGTTTCTTGGTTTCTTTAGCAGCATTCTGGGTCCTGGGTACCGAAGACGACTGTCAAGGGATATAGACTGAAGACAGCAGACCGCAAAGAGATCTGGACCTGTGTACCAGCAGGGGTGAACTTGATCTATTCCTTACGGAATCCTGTGTACCAGCAGGGGTGAATTTGACCTATCCCTTACGGAATCTACCAAAAAACTTTACGCAAACCCAGGCATAAGTTCTACACAAAGGCTTACAAGCCAGACACGTTCTTAGCCCTCGCCCTTCATAAGATCGACCATACATCTAAGTCTGTATGGCTAAAACTCTCACTTGATACTTATTCAAACAACTTTTTTAAAGTATTGCATGAATTAAACACAGACTACCTGACCTATACTCTGCTTCAGACACATTCGACCAGGCAAGAGCCGAGAATCTTTTTTCTCAATTAAAATTCCCCAAATTTCAACCTCTTGTACTGAGAACCTCGACAAGCCCATCACATTCTCAAAAGTCATCACAGTGATCAAACTCTCAAACCTCACAAACGTCCAGGGCCAGGACCTTCTACAAAAAAATTGAAGATCTCCTCACTCCTTGCTAGGGTCCGAAACTTTGACGGCAATTATCTCTATGATCCCCAAACTCCACTCTGGCGACACTTTGTGGTCTAATTATTGAACCTTTTCTGTCATAAATCTAGATATTAAAATCCTAGCAATTCTCTTGTGCTGCCTGAACTTAATCATTGGTTCCCTAACCCACAGGGACCAGGTTGGCTTTTTTCCCATCCCACCAAGCTGGCAACAACATCAATAATGCTATACTCCTGGCTCATATAGTTTGCAGTCGTTGAATCCCATCATGCTTCCTTTCCCCTCGACATACATAAGGCCTTTGATACAATCTCTTGGATTCATCTCCAGTTTGTCCTATTTCAAGCTATTAATTACGGCAAAATTGAAAGTCGTACTGTTGGATAAAGTGTCTCACTATGAGAAGGTTTTGAGCACTTGGGTTGAGAACTATTTACCCTCCAACTTTGATAGAACTATATTACTATCATAAGTACTCACATGCATTAACATGTTATTTTTATTAGAAAAAAGTTAATTTGTTTGTAAAAAATATTAAAATATGAACTCTGGTTTTAGTTGCCTAACTCACAGTTAGGCAACTAAAATAGATGGTAACAATATACAACATGGAATAATATCTACAGCTTGTATTTGCAGCATAAGATGTATAAGACCACCCCCAATGCACTTCGACCCCTAAAGTTGCAGTCTTCTTCAAGGGTTTTTTATTTTTTCAAAAAAATACACCAAAAATACATTTTTAACATATGTTTACATTGTAAAATATTATTTTGTATGTATGTATGTATTAAATTCCTTAAGGGGAAGTAGGGCTTATGCCTTACTTCCCCTTAAAAATTCAATACATACATACAAAATAATATTTATTCTACGGTAAATATAATATAGAACTATTTTGATACTCATTATACTTAGTGGGTTCTTTCACTAAAAGTCTTTACAATTATCCTTACAAAAATTATCTCCACACATCCATTCTGATTGCTTAAATTATAAATTGCAGGTGTTCCCACTCTCACTCACCCCCACCCAGAGGCCCACAATATGTGACCACTTGCAAGTCCTGTGAACCAGGGTCTCACCCTGGCTGGTTATGGAGGTGACACATGGAGGTCCTGGATCATTTGAATGCATTTGTTTTTTAAGTCTCTGGTTATGCAAGGTTTTCTACCTGAAGGGTAAATATACTAATTCAAATACTGAGCCATGTTAAAACTTTCAAATGACAACATAATATGAAGTAGCTTTTTTACTATTATAGGAAATTATGCAATGTAAAATTATGTAAAAAAAAACTTTTTGATGTATTTTTTAAAATAAAAAACTCCCTGACAAGACCGCAAATCTAGAGGTCGAAATGCATTGAGGTATTCTTATGCATCTTATGGTGTAAATACAACCTGTAGATATTATTCCATGTTGTATATTGTTACAATCTGTTTTAGTTGCCTCACTGTGTATGTAATAACCAGAGCTCAAACAAATTAACTGTTTTCTAATAAAAAGAACCAGTTTCTTTATAAATAAATATTTATTACATTTTTTTTGCTGCTAAAAAACCCAGTGGGGAATTCTTCCATTTTTAACTACTATTACTAGGGTGCGCAGCCTCTTTCTGACTCTCACATATGTGTTTTTCTATGATAGGGGTTACTACGGTATTCCTTTTTCCACCTCACTCCCAGACTTTGGTATTATATGGTTCTAATGTATCATGTTTTTGTTTTTATTAATTTTTGTAACGTGCCACTGGTTTAACGAACACTGACGACACTGTTGTTGTTATGATCACTACATTACAATGCATTATTGTTGTTATGTTTGTACCAATCCTCATTTCAATTTCAGTTTATTGTAATAATCACCTCATAACACTCTGTTTGTAAGTGACACATTTACTGTATTTATCCTTCCTTCACCAAAAAAACATTTGAACACGTAAAAGATGTGTGCTTGCCTGTCACTTTACATAAAAGGATGCCATTGTAGGCAGTTGATTAAGTGGGCCATGTCTGTAAATAAATGCAAATGGAACAGTTTATCTGTTCCTATTGCAATCCTTATTATTTTTAATGTAATCGATGGGGGGGGGGGGGCAAAGCTGCTACCTTACCTCAGGCCCCATTCTGTTTTAATTCATCTTTGTATCACCCAGGAAATGTAACAAGGTCAGTGTATGCATTTAAAGAGAGGACTAAGAACTGTTGGCTTTAGGGTCAACTACCCAACATATCCTATAATCATTGACTCAAGGGGCAATTTCCCCACTACCCTATGGCTCAGATAACTGTATCTATTTGTGTCCCACTACTTTGTTACTAGATTACATCTGCTTTGTTTGGTCCCCAGATTTTCTGCATGGCTATAAGATTTCACAAGTGACCATTGTTTTATTAGTTTTGCATATCTTGTTTTGTGTATTTGTTCCACTGTAAATATAAACCATCATGGAAAATGCATAGAACACTTCCCTGTATACTGTATTCTGCAGGGGGGCTAAATCCGTATGGCTCTCAGGTTTCATTCTTCATCCCTGAAGCATTAGTCATGCTCACCTTTGAAAGAAAAACAGTAAAACAGTAAGAACAGCCTCAACCAGAAAAGTAAAGGCTGCTAAAGAATGTTAACTAAGTATACATGGTTATGCTGAATTTTCAGTAATCCAAGCAACTGTAAAATCCCTGTGATTTTTTTTGTGCTGTACTTATGCATAATTAAGTTCCTTTTCTCATACTTGTAGGATTATTTTATTGCAGATTTTTATGTTTTTTTTTTTTATTTACATCAGGCACTGCAGGGCAGCAAACATGTTACATAGTTACATAGTTATCAGGTTGAAAAAAGACACAAGTCCATCCAGTTCAACCACAAAAAAAATCAACAAACAAAATAAAAAAAACGTAGTACAATGTACAAGCCACCCTGGCTTTGGCCAATTATGGCTCTCCTTTTTTTGCGTGCTGTGATTGGCCAAGCATGCAGGGTCATAGTGCATGTTTGGCAAATTATCAGGGCGCAATGCCGCAGTGAATTATGGGCCATTTCGTTTCACTCGAATTTGCCGCGAACGATCGTATTTGTTTGAAATTCGATGAGCGGACGAACGGACGATGTTCGAGTCGAACATACGTTCGTTTCGAATGCAAAGCTCATCCCTACTCTCCATTAATGTCTGACCCCTAACTGACCTGTGTGCCCAATGTAATTCTATTTCACCCTCCCCCTCAAGTCTAGTTTAAATACTCCTCCAGCATTCCCATAAACCTCTCCCCAGCACAGCAGACCCCCTTCCATTCAAGTGCAAACCGTCTTAAGCATATAGGTTGCACCCCAATGAAAAGTCAGCCCAGTGCTCTAGAAACCCACATCCCTCCTTCCTACACCAGGTCTTTAGCCATGCATTCAGCTCTCTAATCTCCCCCTGCCTTTCTTGTGTTGCGCATGACACAGGCAATATTTTAGAGAATATCACCTTGGAGGTCCTTCCCTTCATCATGCAGCCTAGTTCTTTAAATTGATTCTTAATACTTACATTGGTTCCAACGTGGACCAAGACAGCTGGGTCATGCCCAGCCCCTCCCAGTAATTTATCCACCCAGTCCACCACATGCCGAACCCTGGCACCAGGGAGACAGCAATCCATTTGGTTGAGGCGATCCTGGCAACAAATTATTCTATCAGTCCTTCTGATTATAGAATCCCCTATTACCACCAACTGTCTAGGCCTACCTGCACTCCACTCACCACCTCTACTAGATGGGTTGCTCTCCCAGCTGTTAGGGGTAGCAGCATACCTCCCAACCGCCCCGGATTTCGAGGGAATGTCCCGTGATTCGCTGTAAATCCCGCGGTCCCGTGATCACGGCAAAAGTCCTGCGATTCCGCGACCCCCCCTACGCGTTTACCGCGATTCGCATTAAATCCCACGGTCCTGCGATTCGCAGTAAACCCCCCCGCTCAACAAATCCAATCTGCTGCGGACCAACCCCGCTCAAGAACTTTGATCAGCGGAACTCCCCCGCTCAACAACTCAGAGCCGTGGAACCCCCCGCTCAAGAACTTTGATCAGCGGAACCCCCCGCTCAACAACTGTTGAAAAGTTGGGAGGTATGTAGCAGTAACATCTAGGGCTGCCACCTCTGTGTTTGCCACCTCCACATCTTCAACCAACTTGGCAAATTTGTTTTGATGCACAAATACAGGATTGGCCTTCCTTTTCTGCAAGCCCCTTCCACTCCCTCTAACTACATTAACCCATCTTCCTATTTGATAATCCTGACTTGCCCCTCCACCCTCCACATCAACCTTACTGACCACCTGCTCAGCGAGCAGAGGACCCCTTTCAAGGTTCAAGGTCTGATACCTCCTGTTCAATAGACTTCCAAATTTGTGTACTTTGTTCACCAATAATAGTTCACCCAATTGCTTAAACAAAGCAGTTCAATGAGTTGTTACAATATTAGCACAATTGTTCTTTTTCATTTATCTTTGCAATTTATTATATATCTATATCGGTTCCTCCTGCCTGTACCAGATCTTTGTACTCATTACTGTACTCCGTTGGGGGGAAATGGACTCCGCCGGCCCGGCACAGCTAGATCCCGTGAGGGGTGCTGGGTTTGGCGGGCTCCCTCCTCCCTCTGGAGTTTGGAACTTCTGCATCAACTTGCTGAGATACATTTGCTCCTTCTTATCTTCAACATGTAGTGTGTCTTTTGATTTATTGCTATGTCTGACGTTCACTTTGTCAATATATATTTTTTTTCTGTTTATAAATAAAAACTATTGAAAGTAAAAAAAAAAAAATGCACTTATTTCTGCACTTCTGTGACTCAGATTCAGCTGTTAGCAGGCTAAAGTCTGCTGTAGCTGGTTCCTGGCTATTAAGGGATCCTGACAATAATGCTGGCATCCACCCAGGTGCCTAACCGGCAGCTAGTTCTGTATCTCAACACCCTGCTGCATTGACCGGTGCTTCAGCGAGAGCTGGAAGGGAAGAGCAGAGAGAGGTGACTAATATACCAATTGAGGGCTTCCCCCTTATTAATTTTGTTACCCTTTATCCAACACTTTGTAATGCAGCAAAAACTTTCCTGAGGATTAGTGGCCAAAACTTAAAGTGGTATTAAACCCAAAAAATATTTAAGCAAATGTGGTGTCTGCATTTGTTCCCCTCAGTTTTCACCTGGTGATCTGGCCAGTAACACACTGTATTAGAGTGTCTACACTAGAAAACTTAAGCCAAACTCTAGTTCACACTCTTTAAACAGATAAAGCTATTTATTTCTGGAACTGGTAATCTGTAATATAATTAATATTTGCTTTTTTGGTTTAATACTTCTTTAACTGCATATTCAATATGAGGCCAACATTTTGTAAAGGGGTAGAATTATTGATTATCTCTTAAATGTATGCATAACAGTATTTTGTGAGCTGAGGTGGCGTACACACGACCGAGGTTCTCGCTGGAAACCAGCGAGAACCTCGCTGGAAGCTGCATTCCAGCGAGGACCTCGGTCGTGTGTACGCTCTCGGCGAGCTTCCCGTCGGGAAGCCCGTCGAGCAGAAATAGAGAGCACAACGGGCGGGTCGCCGATTTCGACGGCCGGCAGAGAACCTCGACGGGCGGAACGATGTGTTTTGCCCGTCGAGGTTCTCTGCCGTGTGTACGCGGCCTGAGTCTGTGATTTAAAAGCACCCCCAGATCTTTTTCAATCACTGTTTTTCCCAGGGAAGTAACTCCTAACGTGTGTTTTGCATGTTTATCTTTGGCACCCAAGTGTGTAAGTTTGCATTTCTCAATATTGAACCTCAGTAACTATAGACCTATTAGTTTAACTTCTATAGCTGGGAAGATACTGTAAAGATTAATAAAAGATCACATAGACGAGTTCTTGCTGGAAAAAACTATTTAAGCAACAGACAGCATGGATTCATGAAAGATAGAAGTTGTCAGACAAACCTGATTTATTTTTATGAAGAGGTAAGTATAACCTTGGAAAGAGGCGTGGGATTTGGTATACCTGGATTTTGCAAAAGCGTTCGATACAGTTCCCCACACACGGCTCATGTGTAAGGTAAGGTCTACAGCAGCCGTCACTAAATGGCGGCTCGCGGTCCAAGTCCGGCCCGAGTGGCGCTTCTGCCCGGACCGCCAAGCCGCCAGTATAATTTTAAATGCCAGCGTTGTGACGCTGCAAGTGCATCGCAGGTCTCCGTGTAGACCAGCTTGCACTCACGAGCCGCGAGTAGGGACGTGACGTCATGTGCCCCGCCCCCTGCTGCTCGCGGGTCCACTCCTGGCTCTCCTTGTGAGAGTGGGGCGTGATGTCAAGTGCCCCCCCTGCTACTCGCGGTCCTGGGCTCTCCATACCTCGCAGCTTCCGCCCATCTTGCTGGTAGGTGACATGTGTGTACTAGTCATTAATGGGCATATTTATTGTGTACACTGCTGGGTATTTTTTTTTTATTAAACGGTCACGCTGATGGACACCTTTTTTTTATGTTATGGGGCACTCTGATGGACGAATTTTATTTTAAGGGGCATGCTGATGGGCACATTTTATATTAAGGGGCACGCTGATGGGTATATTTTTAATGTGCACACTGATGAGCATTTTTTTGTTAAGGGGCACACTGAGGGACGAATTTTATTGTGCCCATCAGAGTGCCCCTTAACATAAAATATGCCCATCAGCGTACACATTAAAAATATACCCATCAGCGTGCCCCTTAATATAAAATTTGCCCATCAGCGTGACCCTTATTTTATGTTAAGGGGCATGCTGATGGGGACATTTTGTATTAAGGAGCACTCTGATGGGCAAGTTTTATGTTAGGGGGCACTCTGATGGGCAAGTTTTATGTTAAGGGGCTCTGATGGGGACATCTAATGTAAGGAGGCACATTTTATGTTAAGAGGTGCTGTGATGGGGACACCTGATGTAAAGGAGCGATGTGATGGGGACACCTGATGTAAAGGGTCGCTGTAATGGGGACACCTGATGTAAAGGGGCGCTGTCATGGGGACACCTGATGTAAAGGGGTGCTGTGATGGGGACACCTGATGTAAAGGGGCGCTGTGATGGGGACACCTGATGTAAAGGGGCGCGGTGATGGGGACACCTGATGTAAAGGAGCGCTGTGAGAGGGAACACCTGATGTAAAGGGGTGCTGTGATGGGGACACCTGATGTAAAGGGGCGCTGTGATGGGGACACCTAATGTAAAGGGGCGTTGTGATGGGGACACCTGATGTAAAGGAGTTCTGTGATGGGGAAAGTGGTGCTGTGATGGGGACACCTGATGTTAAGGGGTGCTGTGATGGGGACACCTGATGTAAAGGGGCGCTGTGATGGGGACACCTGATGTAAAGGGGCGCTGTGATGGGGACACCTGATGTAAAGGGGCGCTGTGATGGGGACACCTGATGTAAAGGGGCGCTGTGATTGGGGACACCAGATTGAAAGGGGCGCTGTGATTGGGACACCTGATGTAAAGGGGCGCTGTGATGGGGACACCTGATGTAAAGTGGCGCTGTGATGGGGACACCTGATGTAAAGTGGCGCTGTGATGGGGACACCTGATGTAAAGGGGTGCTGTGAGGGGGACAAATGGGGACTTGAGATTTGGACCTCGGCCCAAAGAAAATTTTAGTGACCCGACCTCATTGAATTTTAATTCAAGACCCCTGGTCTACAGGATTGAAAATATCAGTTTGTAAATGGATATAAAACTGGCTAAAAGACAGAATTCAGAGAGTAGTGGTTAATGATTCATACTCTGAATGGTCGAAGGTTATCAGCGGTGTACCCCAAGGTTCAGTGTTGGGACCCTTACTTTTTAATATCTTTATAAATGATATTGGGTCTGAAATCAAAAGTAACATTTCTGTCTTTGCAGATGACACCAAGCTATGCAGTGGAATAACCTCTTTACAGGATGTCGCCAATTTACAAGCCGACCTCAATGCTCTGTCTAATTGAATATATGGAAAGTGATACGGCGCTCAAGAAAAATACATCAACCATAAAAACACTAATATCCAAACATGATTGTGTTGTCAAAAAAAAGAGTAACCAGTGAAGGTGGATGACAAAGTAGGTAATCACTTAAAGGTGAAACAGTGCCTGCAAAACGCTCACTTAAAAAACAGTGGCAATAAATAAATAAATAATAAAAAATAATACAAGCACTAAACAGTAGTGATATTATATAAAGAGAGAGAGTCCACATATGTTAAATAGGTGTCTATCTTCAAATGGCCAGTAATATAGTGGTACTGGTATGAGGGATAGTTCATGAAGGATGATACATAATGGTGAGTGATCTGGAACAGTGAAAAACTCTCCCACCTGTCTCCCAGAACTCTCACCTCAATAAAATGGTAATAGGCTTGTAAGGATCTCTAATATGTCAACCTCCAGCTTCCATTCTCTCCTCCTCCTTTTCCAACTCTATATATCATATGATCTTCAGTTGGTACAGCTCTCCTGGTTTATGGTGGTTAATGCCTCTCCATATAGGGCAATATAGCCTCAGAACAAGCCACAATGATGAAGGGGGGGAGAAAGAGAAAAGAGGCTCGCTTATCACTTCAGCAGGCTTCCTCCACAGCTCCTCTCTAATAATCTGACACTGAATCTGGTTGCTCTCCAGCTTTCTCAGCATCTGTCTAATTGGGCGACTAAGTGGCAGATGAGGTTTAATGTTGATAATGTTGATAAATGTAAAGTTATGCACTTGGGGGCTAAGAATATGCATGCATCATACATACTAGGGGGAGTACAACTGGGGGGATCCGTAGTGGAGAAGGATCTGGGGGTTTTGGTAGATCATAAGCTCAATAATGGCATGCAATGCCAAGCTGCGGTTTCCAAAGCCAGCAAAGTCCTTTCTTGTATTAAGAGAGGTATGGACTCCAGAGATAGAGATATAATTTTGCCCCTGTACAAATCATTAGTAAGACCTCATCTGCAATATGCAGTTCAGTTTTGGGCCCCAGTTCTCAAAAAGGATATCGGGGAAGTGGAGAAAGTGCAGAGAAGGGCAACCAAACTGATAAGAGGCATGGAGGAGCTCAGCTATGAGGAAAGAGTAGAGGAACTGAATTTATTCACTCTTGAGAAGAGGAGATTAAGGGGGGATATGATCAACATGTACAAATATATAAGCAGTCCATATAGTGAACTTGGTTTGAGTTATTTACTTTACGTTTAACACTGAAGACAAGGGGGCACTCTTTACGTCTAGAGGAAAAGAGATTTCACCTCCAAATATGGAAAGGTTTCTTCACAGTAAGAGCTGTGAAAGTGTGGAATAGACTGAAGAGGTGGTACTGGCCAGCTCAGTAAAGTGCTTTAATAAAGGCCTGGGTACTTTCCTAAATGTACATAATATAACTGGGTACTGACATCTATAGGTAAAGTTGATCCGGGGAATATCCAATTGCCTCATGGGGGAATCAGAAATAATTTTTTTCCCCTGTTGTAGCAAATTGGATCATGCTTTGCTGTTGTTTTTTTTTTTTGCCTTCCTCTGGATCAACTGTGTATATCATTGGGTATATGTGATTGTTCGATAATATTATTATTTTATTTCTTATGGTTGAACTTGATGGACTTGTGTCTTTTTTCAACCTGACTAACTATGTAACTATGTAACTATCTACCATGTAGCTGGCCATCCCCCCCATTTTGTAAAGGTCCTCCTGTAATGTTGCTATATCCTGTGCCAGAGTTATTGCCCTGTATAATTTGGTATCATAAACAAACACTGAAAATTGTGCTCTTAATTCCAACCACTATATCATTAAAAAAAAATTAAACAGCATTGGCCTTATGACAGAGCCCTGGGGCACATCACTCTGAGACCTAACAGACCTATGTTTTTAGAGTAATCTTTTATGAGGTGCTGTATCAAATGCCTTAGAATGAGTCATTTATCACTACTCTATGGACCTATTCATATAAGCAGTTTCCCATCAATATACATACAATTTCATCAACTCAAACAGATCTAATTATTTAAGTAGTAATCTTTGAGTAATTGAGTAATCTTTGAGTAATCTTTTATGAGATACTGTTTCATATGACTTAGAAAAAATCTGATAAACTACATCCACTGGACTTCCACCATCTAGTTTTTTCCTCATAGAATGATAACAGGTTGGTCTGATAAGAAAGGTCTTTCATAAATGCATACTGGTTGTCACTTAGGATAACTTTATCATAGACAAATTTCTGTATAGAGTCCTTGTATACAATTTCCTTAAATTACATACTATTGATGTTAGGCTGACGTGTCTATCCTTTCCTGGTATACACCTTGATTTTTTTCTGTAAATTGGTACCACATTTGCACTATGCCATTCAGTTGGTGCCATTCTAGTCAGTAGGGTGTATTTAAAAATGAATAGCGGCTTGGCTTGTTAACTACTATTTTCTCCCTGTGAAAGCAGAAACATCAAGCTGAGTATCATACTGTAAGCCCACTCTATCTTCTCTGACTTTATAACACACCCTTAAAAAAGTCCTGTTAAAATGGTATTGTTGAAATTAAATGAGACAATAGAAAGGCGAACATTTATCAAGCAAATAAGCTACACCATTAGCCACAAATGATAATACAGTCACATTGCTTAGTAAAATCAGCACACATTATGCACATTACACAATGTTAGGCACACAGTTAACCCTTTGATTTCCCCTAGAATTTAACCCCTTCCCAGCCAGTGTCATTAGTGCAATGACAGGGTATATTATTATCGCTGATCACTGTATTAGCGTCACTGGTGATGTCCGTGCCAATTAGCCAGCTCCCACCCAGCATCAGTAATGCTGGGTTCACACCAGTCAGGTGCGAATTCCAGCTCTGTTTTTCCTGAAAAGGTCAAAATCAGTTGTTCAGCGTTTCATATCAGTTTTTGATCAGGTTTAGTTTAGGATTGCATCAGTTTCAGGTCAGGTTTACATCAGTATTTTATCCTGTTCACAACAGAACACATTTGCGAATCAGATGCATGTCCATAGACGATAATGGGCCTGAATTTGCAGCTGAGCTGGACCGCACTGCCTAGAAAACGCACATGTTTTTTGTGCAATGCGGAGTGCGAATGCACCGCAGATATGTGATCCAGCCTAATTAAAATGTATGTATTTTGAAATGTCCTGCGAATTGGATGCGGTGTAAGCCGCAATTATTCGCATAGGTGTGAACCCAGCCTTAATGTCAGATTGCCCGCCACACTATCACAGTCCCACCTTTCTATCCTTTCCATTTATATGAAAGTTTGGATCCTTACGGTCTTAATAAAAGGACCCTAAGAAGAAATTATATTTACACTCAACATTTACTAACCCCCCCCACCCTACACACATCCTTAGATATTTCCAGCTGAGTTAGACAAAAGCGACACAGTCTACATTATGAAGTCTTGCCATTTATTTTCTGCATTCAGCTGTTCTGTTTGCTAGTGCTTGTGTAAATATGGTCATCTTACGATTGATTCTAAACCTGAATTAAAAAAAACATGCAGTGTTTTTTTACAAGTGATAGCATTACTTTTTTCCTGAGCCAACTACAGCCTCAGCCAAGGTGTACTGTACTGGAGCATTGGAAGAAAATGACACATGAAATAATGCGGCTGAACCCACAAATAGTGGGTCGCTGTAAATCTGAAGAAAAAAAAAACATTAACAGTAAGAAACATCCAAGTAAAAAAAAAAGGAAATTAAGCCTAATGTGGCATAAAGGAAGCTTCAACTACATTCTTTGTACTTTAGCTTTTCATCCAGTAATTTCTGTATTACAGAAGGCCACCCTAATCCCTTGTATCAGTAATATGGGGATCTATGAACCCCTGTTGATATATGAGCTCCATTCCCAAACACACCCACTGAAGGCATCCTGTTGGTTCCCACATACAGAAAGCCTGCTGTAAAGACACACAAAAAATGTCAGCGCCAAATAAAGAAGATTTACTAAAACTGGAGCACTCAGAATCTAGTGTAGCTGTGCATGGTAGCCAATCAGCTTCTAACTTTAGCTTGTTCAATTAAACTTTGACTATAAGCCTAGGTTCACACTGCTTCGGTATAGAAATCATGCGAGTTCAGCTGAACTTGCATGATTTCAAACCGACAATGCAGTCCGACTATGGAACGATTTGACAGACATCTGTGTGAGTTCATGCACAGATTTCTATACAAATCACCCTCGAAGTCACCAAAAGTAGTACAGGAACTACTTTTGGAAATCGGTACAGCGGCGCACCGATTCGGACAGTGTCGTTACTAGCAATAGCCATGATTTGGCATGCTATTTGACATGTCAAAACGCATGTCAAATCGGCCCAATGTGAATGTGGGCTGAAACCTGGAAGCTGATTTTGCACTCTCCAGTTTTATTGAATCACCCCCCCCCCCCCCCCCACACACACACACACACTGTGTCTCTCTGAAGAATCTTGGATGTTTTTGGGAGAATCTCAAATTTTCTGGAAGATTTTGGTAAAAAGAAAAAGTGAATTTACACTCTGAATTCTGGCTTTAATGGATTGTAAAGAACCCAAATTAAGCTACAATTTGTTTGACATTGTTCAGTTGGAAATCTCTTTCTTGTACAGCTACTGTACATTTTAATTAGTTTAAAATACAAATGCAGCAGGTAGTATATGTGTTTTGTTAGTCACTGCTAAAGATTGTCCTCTGGGCTATAAATGTGGCATTACCTGTCTTTAGTTAGCCATTGGCATAGTCATCATACAAGTAGCTATACAAGTTTTCCCAGTTCACACAGAAAGGAATCCCAATTGTGGATAGGGGTCAGCAATTTCTCATGTATTTCTCTGACCCACAAGGCATTAAAATACCCTGTGCAATGGTCATCAAAAATAGAATAAACGTTTGGAGGCACGTATGGCATAAATATTTAAAGAAAAGCTTGCTGACAATGATAAAATAGTACAGTCACTCAAACTGAACTCATATTATATACCTTATGAGGATGTGAAAAATAAAAATCAATAAACGTACAGCTGCCATCTAATTGATATAAAATCACTGTGATATGTAAATGTGCTAAATAACAGCATGAGTGCCAATTAATAAGTGCAATTTATTCAAAACACAAAGGACCAGATTCTCAGAAGAGATATGACGGCGTATCTCCAGATACGCCGTCGTATCTCTGTTTCTGAGGCGGTGTATCTATGCGACTGATTCTTAGAATCAGTTACGCATTGATTTGGCGTAGATCCGACTGGCGTAAGTCACTTACACCATCTTATCTAAGTTGCAATTTTACTCTGGCAGCTAGGTGGCGTTTCCGTCGATTTCTGCCTTGAATATGCAAATGAGCTAGATACGTGTATTCCCGAACGTATTTGTGCCCCGTTGTCGTAGTTTACATCGTTTGCGCAAAGTTACCCCTGCTATATGAGGGGTAACATTGCGTAGGTTCGGCGTACGCCATGTTAAGTATGGACGTCGGGACAGCGTTGTGTTTTTCCATCGTTTACGTCGTTTGCGTAACTCGTTCTCGAATAGGGTTTTTTGTAAGTCACGTTCACGTCGGAACCAATGTATTTGCGGCGTAATTTGGAGCATGCGTAGTGGAATACGTCCACAGACGGCGCATGTGCAGTTTGTTCGGCACGGGGCGCGCTTAATTTAAATACAAGACGCCCACCTCCTTCCAACTTTGAATTACGCGGCCTTATGCCTGCCCTTTTACGCTACGCCGCCACAAGTTACGAAGCAAGTGCTTTGAGAATACAGCAGGAGTAATACTCTGCAGTATTTGTAGTTATCACCTTCCCATACTCATAAAGCCATCAGTCTATCCATCCATGTGTTGGGGGAGAAGAGAGAAACATTTCCATAGCTACCGCCCCTGGTGGATGTCAGATGACGAAACACATAGGGTAGGGCTTTGGATGTGACATCACCACGAACAATGGTTAGCAGCTCACGGCCAGAGAGTGAAACCAAAGCTAACTCCATTTTAAGAGACCATGCAATTGTCAGTGTGTCAGTGGAGACACACCACAATGTGGGTGAGTATATTACATTTATAAACATGTTTTAAAAATTTTTTACGCTATGGGTACTCTTCTCTCTTCTCCCCCAACATGTGGATAGATGTACTGACAGCTTTATGAGTAAGGGAAGGAGATAATTATAGATACTTTATGTTATTACTGCCAGAGGGGAATGCTTTACTGGTTGTTTCATAACATACATATGTTATACAGTACCTTTGGTGAATTCATTTATTTCAGCTGGTGGTGGATTCAGGTGATGTGGTGGATGACAGAAGACACTCAAGATATTGGAACAACTTTCAACACATATTTGGACAATTTAATTTATGCAGTCTTCCATGTGCTCATATGTAGTGATGGACGAACATCTGACGTGACGGTTCGCGAACGCTAACCGCGAACATTCGCAAATGTTCACGAACCACAAGTTCGCGGCAGGCGAACATTAAAAACCTGCAGGTAATGTTTGCAGCCACAAAATACTTACTAGCTGTGCACAAATAGTCCCATAACATGGACACTGACCTACCAGAAGTATTAAGCGAAAAACCGAATACAGAAGTAAGTGTCGGCCATTACAGGCCCCAAAAATTAGCCAACAGGCGTTCACCTGACAGCAAACAACTTTGTATTCTGTGGCTGGAGGTACATTGAGCTATTCACTGGATACAGAAGTAAGTGTCGGCCATTACAGGCCCCAAAAATTAGCTGACAGGCATTCACCTGACAGCAAACAACTTTTTATTCTGTAGCTGGAGGTACATTAAGCTATTCATTGGATACAGAAGTAAGTGCCGGCCAGTACAGGCCCCAAAAATTAGCCCACGACCACAGGCGTTCACCTGACAGCAAACAACTTTGTATTCTGTGCCTGGTGGTACATTAGGCATTCACCGGATGCAGAAGTAAGTGCCGCCCATTACAGGCCCCAAAAATGAGCCCACATGCGTTCACCTGACAGCAAACAACTTTGTATTCTGTGGCTGGTGGTACAATAGGCATTCACCGGATACAGAAGTAGGCGTCGGTCATTACAGGCCCAAAAATTAGCCCACGGTCACAGGCATTCACCTGACAGCAAACAACTTTGTATTCTGTGGCTGGAGGTACATTAAGCTATTCACCGGATACAGAACTACGTGCCACTCATTACAGGCCACAAAAATTAGCCCACAGGCATTCACCTGACAGCAAACAACTTTGTATTCTGTGGCTGGTGGTACATTAGGCATTAACCGGATACAGAAGTAAGTGTCGGCCATTGCATTGCACGATGGTCACTTTCACGCTCCCTCATCTTCCTTCTCCCTGCTGCTCTCTTTTTATTTACCCCTGTGTTGTAACTTTTATGTATTTTTTTGTTTGGTGTAGCATGTTTGTCACAGTGTGATTAGTAGGGTGTAGGTCCTCGGGCCTGCCCTGAACATCTTGGGAGTGGGTGGACATGGCCTTCTGGCTCAGTTTGCATGCTCTCATGGGGTCTTCCTTCAGGGGAGCCCCACCTAGTACTTGGGTTGGTCTGTTTTGGCCACCCATTTTGGACCCAAAAATTAGCCCACAGGTTTTCTCCTGACAGCAAACAACTTTGTATTCTGTGACTGAAGATATATTAAGCTATACACTGGATACAGAAGTAAGTGTCGGCCAGTACAGGCCCCAAAAATTAGCCCACAATTTGAATCAAACATGGTCTACTGGTCACATGTGTTGAATTCCTCCGAGATCCATGCCTCATTCATTTTTAGAAATGTGAGGTAGTCAACACTGTTGTGAGCTAGGCAAGTGCGCTTATCGGTCACGACGCCCCTGCTGAGATAAACGTCCTTTCGGACAGGACACTGGACGAGGGGCAAGCTAACAGTTCCATTGCAAATTGTGCAAGCTCTGGCCAGAGGTCAAGCCTGCCCACCCAGTAGTCCAAGGGTTCATCACTTCTCAGTGCGTCCACATCAGCCGTTAAACCCGATGTAGTCGGACACCTTTCGGTCTAGGTGATCCCTGATGCTGGATCCGGAGGACAGCTGTCGATGGGTCAGCTGAAAGAATGATCTTTTATCATTAGTGCCCAACACATCTTCAAACTGCTCTCTTCTTGCAGGCGCTGTTGAATTGTTACCCTCAACTGTTTCTCTGTGAGTGAAAATTCCTCTGCCAGCGATTGCAAAAGCAGAATGCAGCATTTCTCAAAGCAAGGCCTGGAAGTGCTGCATTCTGATAGCCCTCTGTGATGGTGGCAACATTTCCGCCATGTTTTGTTTGTACCGAGGGTCTAAGTACGTTGTCACCCAGTACTGGTCCTTGCCCTTTATGCTTTTTATACAAGGGTCACTCTTAAAACACTGGAGCATGAAGGCCCCCATTTTCACTAAACTGGAAGTGGTGTAGTGGCCTGGCTCCTGCTCATCATCCAGAATAATGTTGTCCTCGTTCTCCTCCCCCCATCCACAGACAACACCAGGGATCCCAGAAAGGTTTAAAGCATGCTCTTTTTGCTCCTCCTCATCTGCCCCGGCAACAATCCTCCTCTGACTCCTCTTCAGACTCCTGTTGTTGACTTGTCTCAGGTGGAGTAGCTCCCCCTGGGAATTCATCCAGCCTTGCGACTTCCTTATCTTCTTGCTCCTCGAAGGCTTGATCAATGACGCAATGCACGCTCCAGAAAGAAGGCGTAAGGCACAATGTCACTGATGGGGCCCTGGCTGCGACTGACCAGTTTGGTGATCTCAACAAATGGCGGCAGAAGTCTGCATGAGTCGCGCATGAGAAGCCACTGGCGCGGTGAAAGAAAAAAACAAGCTCCCCAAAACCTGTCCTGCCGCAGAGTTCGTACAGGTAGTCGTTAACTGCACTTTTCTGCTGGAGCAGCCTATCAAGCATATACAAGGTTGAGTTCCATTGCGTCGGGGAGTCACAAATAAGATGTCTCACGGGCAGGTTGTGTCGACGCTGAATGTCAGCAAGGCGAGCCATGGCCGTGTAATATCTTCTGAAATGAGCCGAGATTTTCCTGACCTGTCGAAAGACGTCCTGGAGCCCAGGGTATTTGGCAATGAATCGCTGTATGACCAAGTTGAGGACGTGTGCCATGCATGGCACATGTGCAATTTTGCCCTGTTTCAGCGCACTCATCAGATTGGCACTGTTGTCGCACACCACTGTACCAACTGTCAAATTGAGCGGTGTTAGCCACTGATCTGCCTGTGAACGCAAAGCTGAAAGGAGTGCAGGACCAGTGTGGATCTTGTCATCTAGGCACAACAGACGCAGCACAGCATGGTAACGTCTCACCTGGCATGTCGAATAGGTTCTGGGGATCTTGGGCGGTGCAGCGGAAGAGACGGTAGCATCGGAAAAGGAGGAGTTAGCCAAGGAGGAGAGGGAGGATGGAGTAGGAGGAGAAGAAGAGGCAGGCCTGCATGCAATCCGTGGCGGCACCAGGCGATGACGTCATTGTGCGGTCGCCGTATTAGCGAACCACAATAAAAAAACTTTATATCACCTTTTAGAGAAATGTCAAAGACAAGGAAAGGTATAGTAGTCTGTTCAAAGTCACAATTTCTGAGGCTTGGCGTAGAGGGAATGAGCTCTGAGTCTTGCAAGCAGCCATCTGACATGTTTCCGATGTTGCAATAGCTCATCTGAGCAAATAGGTATGTCATCTAGACACACCACTACGCACAAGTCCAGAAGGTCTCTTATAACATCATTCAGAAGGCTTTGAAAGGTTGTTGGAGCTTTGCACGGTCCCAATGTCAATTTTTTCATCAAAAGGGGACAGACTAAAATTTTGAGGTGTAAGGATAGGTGCTGTGGAACTTGATGGACATTCAGCTTGTCTCTCTCTTAACCTACAATCTATAGTGATAGAACGTTGTATCATATCGTTAAGAGATTGGGTGAGATCTGCTCTAGCAGGCTCATGCTTGAGTGGTTCGGAAAGGCCGAGACGAAAATGGTTACGGAGGGTAACATCGTTCCACTCAGTCTCAAGAGCCCACCCCTGAAATTCCGCTATGGAGTCCTCAACTGGTCCTGTACCTTGTTTGAGATTCCTAATAGCATTTTCAGCAGTAAGTTGCTTATTGAAGTCATCATAGAGCAAAGACATAGTTGCCAAAAGTTGTGCACAAGAATTAAGGATTGGATCCTCTTTTTCTAGATAGGTATTTGCCCAAGCATGTGGTTCTCCATGTAAAAAGGATATGAGGGTAAGCATCTTAATCCTGTCATTGGGGAAGGTGCGAGGGCGCAATTCAAACATTAATTTGCATGCATTAATGAATTCTCTTCAGGCCTTTCGATCACCAGTAAAGGGTATAGGTGGATTGACCTTAGGTTCAGGGGGAAAACGAAGCACACTTGGATTTTACGCAACTAAATCTTGCAGTGTTTGGTTCTCCAACTGCAGGGTATGTACAGTTTGAACAAGTGCGTCTACCTTTTGAGTAAGGGCGACCACATGGTTGGCAAGTTCCGCTGGGTTCATTTTAAGGTTCTATTATTCTGTCACAAACTACACTGAACGGGAGTGAACCACAACTGCGGCTAGGGAAAGAATTCTCTTTCAATCATGTAACAAAATGAACCCCGACAACCAGAGACTTTGGAAGGATGAGAGATACTCCTGTGCCAGTGGCACTAATAACTCCTGGGTCTAAGTCCATCCTGTGCCCTTTAGGGCGTAGGGTGGCTAATAAAATCATAATTCATGTATTAGATGAGAGAAAAAGTTAACCGCTCAGAGGTCCCAAGGAGCTAAAGCTGAAAGGTAGGATCCAACAACTGGGTGCAGGCACTGCAATAGTATGCAAAATTGTATGGAGGAAAACCAGGACGGCCGCACTCCAAAAAATGTTCCTTTATAATAAAACAGATCACAACATCAACATGTCACAGCAAAAAACAGAAAAGAGCTGACGCGTTTCACACCAAAATACAGTGCTTATTCATAGCTATGAATCTGGGTCTAAGTCCACCCTGTGCCCTTTAGGGCGTAGGGTGGCTAATAAAATCATAATTCATGTATTACATGAGATGGGACATTAATAATAATTCATGTTTGCAGGATGTCTTGAGATATCACAAGTTGTTGGCTCTTCAATGTGTGGACACATTCTTTTGAAAGGTGTTAATTGCATTGGCTCCTGCCAGACCTTTTCATTGTGTGATAACACTGTGTGATAGCCTATTGATGCCCAGGTGTTAAGACCCTTCTGCCAGAGACAGTACGTCTGTCTCTAGATGTGGATTGAAGGGAAATTCATTGTGTGATTGTATTTGTTTGAATTCTATTGATAAAGTAATGTGATAGACCTCGTCAGTATCGGTGCCGAAATGTCTGCTAGAGAATTAGCCCCAGTGTATGATTAGGGGGGTGGAGATTGCACTGTCCTTTGATTAACTGTAAAATGCTGTACTGGGTATATAAGCAAGCTAAGAAACCAATAAAGTGTTCATTGATTTTGAAACAAGTACAGAGCTGTCAGTCTCGTCTTGATTCTGGGGAATGGATCGTGTATGCAAGATTGTCAGAGTGTGTCGGATAAGCTGTCGTGGGTGGATGGAAGGTCATAAATGGTGGTGACCGTTACAAATCAGTTTTATTAAGGTTTTGCAAATACAAAGTACAATTCAAACATTGTACGTCGGCATGAACATATGTAATAAGGAACAAGTTAGCAACTAACAAACTGATGGTAATCCTTGCAGCTTGGCCAAACCAAGTGCCATGGTCTCCTCTCCCTCCCAGTCACCCCCAATGGGTTCTACTAGGGTAAGAATTCAATGCACCTCTCTATGTTATGTAAGAATTCAGTATTGGACCCCAGGCGTCACTCCAATTGGAACATAGGAGTTTTGGGGTTCTCAACATCATCTCATTCTCACATAAAGGAATGTATTAGACTACTAAGGGAGCAGGTATGAGATACATTCTAGCCTTAGCACGAAAATGTTAGATGAACATGTTCAGCATTTTAGGGACAAAGTACATATACATTTAAAAACGTATGTCAGGCAGGTAGCGATTAAGAATACTGTATGCAATTACATAGTGTCTTGGGTTGGACGGAATCCCCAACCCTGTGTCCTGGTTTTGTGGAGGAAAAGCAGGGTGTGTGCTCAGGTGTACACAGCCCTTATAATGGAGGTATAGGTATACCTCAGGGCTCCCAGTTGGAGACTGCTCCACCCAGTAGACAGGAGGTCTGTGCATGGAAGTCAGTAGGCAATCCTCTCCAGGAGTCAGAGAGGCTGCAGGGGACAGTCAGAGCATGTGTGTTTCTGCAAGAGACAGGTAATGGCCTGAGGTGTACTAGGGTAAAGAGTAGGGATGAGCTTTGTGTTCGACTCGAACGTATGTTTGACTCGGACATTGTATGTTAGACCGTTCATCGAAATACGAACAAAACGGGTCGTTCGCGCCAAATTCGAGTGACACGCCACGGCCCATAATTCACTGCGGTATTGCGCGCTGATAATTGGCCAAGCATGCACTATGACACGCATGCTTGGCCAATCACAGCGCGCAAAAAACGGAGAGACATAATTGGCTCAGGGCTTTAGCACACGCCCCACACTATAAAAGACCGCCTGCTGGGCGGCCTTGTGTAGTGTGTTCCAGCGCTGGTTACAGATCAGACAGAGAAAGAGAGAGATTGTATTTTTTTCTAGCTAGAAAGAGCAGGCAGGCTAGTCAGTTAAATTTACAGTGTGTAGAGGATATATATACATCCCAGGAGTTGTACATATATTTATACACTGTATAGTTTAGTTAGATTACTTCGTCCTAATCTGTCAGGCAGTTGATTGTGCTAGCTGCAGTGTTCTCACGTGTTGTATTGCCCGTGTGCTCAGTGCACTTAAACCAACTTGCTGTATACTGCAAGTTTGCGCATTACCTTGCAACTGAACCCACTTGGTGGTGCATAGTGCAAGTATGCTCATTACTTTGCAACTAAACCCACTTGGTGGTGCATAGTGCAAGTGTGCTCATTACTTTGCAACTGAACCCACTTGGTGGTGCATAGTGCAAGTGTGCTCATTACTTTGCAATTGAACCCACTTGGTGGTGCATAGTGCAAGTGTGCTCATTACTTTGCAACTGAACCCACTTGGTGGTGCATAGTGCAAGTGTGCTCATTACTTTGCAACTAAACCCACTTGGTGGTGCATAGTGCAAGTGTGCTCATTATTTTGCAACTGAACCCACTTGGTGGTGCATAGTGCAAGTGTGCTCATTACTTTGCAACTGAACCCACTTGGTGGTGCATAGTGCAAGTGTGCTTATTACTTTGAAACTGAACCCACTTGGCGGTGCATAGTGCAAGTGTGCTCATTACTTTGCAACTAAACCCACTTGGTGGTGCATAGTGCAAGTGTGCTCATTTCTTTGCAACTGAACCCACTTGGTGGTGCATAGTGCAAGTGTGCTCATTACTTTGCAACTGAACCTACTTGGTGGTGCATAGTGCAAGTGTGCTCATTAATTTGCAACTGAACCCACTTGGTGGTGCATAGTGCAAGTGTGGTCATTACTTTGCAACTAAACTCACTTGGTGATGCATAGTGAAAGTAAGCTCATTACTTTGCAACTGAACCCACTTGGTGGTGCATAGTGCAAGTGTGCTCATTACTTTGCAACTGAACCCACTTGGTGGTGCATAGTGCAAGTGTGCTCATTGTTTGAAACTAAACCCACTTGGTGGTGCATAGTGCAAGTGTGCTCATTACTTTGCAACTAAACCCACTTGGTGGTGCATAGTGCAAGTGTGCTCATTACTTTGCAACTAAACCCACTTGATGCATAGTGCAATTGTGCTAATTACTGTGCAACTAAGCCTACTTGGTTTATAGTGCAAGTGTGCTAATTACTTTCCACCTAAACCCACTTGGTTTATAGTGGCTGGGATGAGGTGGCTGCGGATCCTGTCATCCTCAGTGAACCAGAGGACTGTGCTCCGAATGCCTCAGCAAACCTACACTGCATGGCCTCCCTGATCCTGCAAAGCCTGCGCAAGGATCCTCATGTTCATGGTATCAAGGAGAGGGATCATTACTGGCTGGCAACTCTCCTCGATCCACGTTACAAGAGTAAGGTTGCGGACCTTATTTTGCCGTCGCAGAGGGAGCAGAAGATGAAACATCTTCGGGAGGCCTTGCAGAAAGGTCTGTGCAACGCGTTCCCAGAACCTGGGGGATTACAAAATCCTGGTCCTGGACAACGTGTTTCTGAGGCTTCGGTGAGTCACAGAAGGAGTGGTGGAGAAGGTGGCCGTCTGACCAATGCGTTCAGACAATTTTTTATTCCGCATCCCCAAGGTATGATTGGTTCTAGCAACCATCGCCAGCGTCTGGTTTACATGGTGCGGGAATACCTAGGGGCAAGATCAGCTTTGGACACCTTCCACACCAAAAATCCTCTGGCTTACTCGGTCTTGAAGATGGATCACTGGCCAGAGCTTGCACAGTACGCAATTGAGCTACTGGCTTGTCCTGCATCCAGCGTTCTTTCGGAACGCACAATCAGTGCTGCTGGAGGCTTTGTGACCGATCACAGGGTGCGCCTCTTTACCAACTCCATCGATCGACTGACCTTTATAAAAATGAATCAGACTTGGATCACCAACAGCTACCAAGCACCTGATGCTGATTTAACTGAATAATTTTTTTGAAATGTCAGATCCCTTTGAGACTGCCTATGCTGATGCTGAGTGACTGTGCTGTTATGCTGCTGACTGAATATTGTTTTCCTCCTCAATGAACTTGCTGATAGCTAGTAAGAACATTGTTGGTTCTGGCCACCAGTGCCTAAGGCCCAATTTTTCTGCCCCTGTTTAACAGGGGCGTATAATAACAATTTTTTATGCAATACTTTGCATGTGGCTCTTTGCTGCCCTCCAATTACATTATCTGTGAAGGGTTGCAGTGCTGTGCCTAAGGCCCAATTTTTCTGCCCCTGTTTAACAGGGGCATGTAAAAAACAATTTTTGATGCAATACTTTGCAGCAGGGCATATTAATGCGCTCCAACTAGAGTATCTGTAAGGGGTTGCAGTGTTGTCTAAGGCCTAAGGCCCAATTTTTCTTCCCATGTTCTAGTATTTTTCTTTGTTTCATTCTTTTCTAATTTGTGTTTTTATTGTAGCTTTCTCCTAGATTACCATAGTGTCATGTTTATTTTCCTGTACTAAATACTCATCATTGTCATGTAAACACCACAAATCTAGATTTGTTCTTTTAGGCAGCGTTGATATAATAATAAGCCACACATTGTTGAGTATCCAAAAATGTTTATTGTTTTACATTTAAAATGTGTCATTTTTTATTAATCCAAAAATATAAAAAAATATATTTTTATTTTATTTATCAAGAAATATATTTTTGGCAAGAAATATTTGTCAACATCAATTTTATTTTGTTTTTTAGAATTTTTGTTGGTATTTTTTTCTTAGATATCTTTTTTTTTCTTAGATATCTTTTTTTTTTCTTAGATATCTTTTTTTTTTTTTGTGTATGTATTTTCTTTGAGAATGACACATTTAAAAAATATCTGGTTAAAACGCATGAACAATGACCAACTTTTTAGCATTGGTTATTGTTCATGTGTTTTAGCCAGAAAACTAGAGATTCCACTTTAAAAAATAAATAAAACAAAACATAAATAGAAAAAGAAGAAAAACTTACAATTTTTTTTTAATTTAAACCCTCCCCAGAACATTCATTAAATCTTTTAATTTTCGCTCCACAGTTTTTTTTTTTCTCATCTGCCCCAAACAGATGTGGATGTCTTCAATTTGACACCTGCAGGACAACACCTATCACCTGGGCGCTGTATGTGTCCAATCCAATCCACCACTAACATCACGAATACCTCCTGGAAACAAACCATGTATTACAATTATGCAGGCCTACATCTATTACCTGATGCTGTGCTGTATGACACTGACCTGATGTGGTGGCAGTTTCCACTTCCTGCACATCCTGCGGGGGTGTGGCTTGGGGCTGTGTGGGGTTTGTCTGCTCCAGTCTTGCAGCCTCATTGCGCCCTATGAGATTGTAAAAAAGGGAAACATGAATCAAAAAGATTAGAGGCCTGAAAGAGGAATATGAATCATTATTTTTATAAAGTGTGGTACAATTGTCTGTTTTTACAATCCTTCTAAGCTTAACACAGGATTGTATCCATTACTAAAGCTGCTATATTTCTCTATCTTTGGCCAAGTTTCCTACATGGAAAAACACCAAGGGCCAGATTCAGGTAGATGGGCGAATCTTTAATTTGGAGTAACGTTTCTCATTTACGTTACTCCGCCGAAACTTTAGGAGCAAGTACTGTTATTCACAAAGCACTTGCTCCTAAAGTTGCGGCGGCGTAGTGAAAATGAGCCGGCGGGAATTCAAATTGGGCGGGTAGGGGGCGTGTATTATTATAACTAGGCGCGATCCCGCGGCGAACGTACTGCGCATTCGTCGACTGTCAGTGCGCATGCTCCAAATTCTGTCAGTGAACGTCAATGACGTCAATCCCCATTCACGGACGTTTTACGCAAACGACTCAATTTTTTTTTTCGACGCGATGACGACGGCCATACTTAACATAGGATACTCCACCTAGGGGGCATGTTTTTCTTTACGCCGCGTATCGCTTACGGAAACGTCGGAAAGTCACTGCGTCCGGCCCGAATACGATCGTGAATTGCCGATTCTCGCTGATTAACATATTCTCGGCGTTAATCAGCGGGAACACCCCCGGCGCCATTTTTAAAATTGCAGTTCCGATACGACGGCGAAATACAATTACGCCACTCGTATAGGAACTCCAACTCGGCGTTTCTTGTTTTCTGCTTACTGAAAACAGAAACGCCGGCTCAAAGTGAGAGTTAGGCTGGAGTATCACTGATACTCCAGAGTAACTCTACCTGAATCTGGCCCCAAGTATCCACTGGATCACCTCTGTGTGACACCCTAACTAGGTTGTCCTTGTGGCCAACACTCAGTGCCGATCCTGACCTCCCTGGGGCCCTAAGCAAAATGACATGGCACATTAAAAATGAAAAGCGGGGGGCGCTGACGACAGTGACATGTCACATTAAAGAAAGTTGAGAAGTGGGGGGAGGGGGTGCTCTGCTGTCGGAAATTACATCTTACATTAAATTGAGAAGCAGGGGGTGCTGACTTCTTACCTCTTCTCCCATGCAGCCAGCGAGTTGAGAAGCGGGGTGAGGGGGCTAAAATTACTTCTCAGCAGATGGGGCCTCTAGTAATTTGAGGGGCCCTTCGCAGCTTTGCAGGGCCATAAGCAGCTTTCATAGTGAGCCTATAGGGCGGTTCGGCCCTGCCAACACTTGTGCTACTGAGTCCATATGTGTAACCAACTGCTGAGCATACTCTCCTTTTACTGTATATTGACTTAAGTTGTATTATTTAAATCTGCTTAAGAACACATCTACATTAAATAAAAAAATTGGTCTCACTTAAATCGATCATACAGTCCCTGTCAAAAGTCTTGTCGCTTGTGTACAAATTGACCTGAAGTCCCACTAAAATATATTTCTAATGAAGATTTTGTAACAAGAAATGGGTCATTTTAATCCCAACAGCTTTTGTTATAATGTTTCAGTGCAAAACTAAACTGACAAAAAGTATTCTAATAGTCACAGCTTGGTAAAGCCCATTGAGTCTATTTTTGTCATATGAGCTTCACCTGTGACTAATAATGGATCAATTAGGTCTCAGGTGTGTATAAAAAGAACTCCAGTACACTAGACCTTCTCAACTGCAACTAGACCTCTGCAAACATGCCTAAGATTTACCTGGAGACTAAAGTGTTGATTATCAAGAGGCTGATGACCAGATCCACTGCTGATGTGGCAGACACCTCCAATTTGTCTCAGCATCAAGTTCAAAGGATAAAAAAAAGATTTGAAGAAACTGGAGATGTTTTCGACAAGGCCAGGTCAGGCCAACCCCGCAAGACAACTGCTCGAGAGGACCGTTTGTTGGCTCAAAAATCCAAGGCCACCCCATTTTCCACTGCAGCAGAGCTCCACGAGACCTGGTCACCTGAAGTCCCTGTGTCAACCAGAACAGTTTGTCGAATTATGTCTCAAAATGGCCTCCATGGTCGAATCAGTACCCATAAGCCAGCACTAAACAAAAGACAATTGAAAAACTGTGTGGCATTTGCCAAGGACCACAGCCTGCTAAAAGGATGGACTCTGGAAAAGTGTCAGAAGGTGGATTTTTCAGATGAATCTTCTGTTGAATTACACCACAGTCACCACAAATATTGCAGGGAGACCTACTGGAACCTGCATGGAGCCGAGATTTACCCAGAAAACAGGGAAGTTTGGTGGAGGCAAAATCATGGTCTGGGGTTACATGCAGTATGGGGTTGTGCGAGGGATCTGCAGGGTGGAAGGCAACATCTATAGTCTAAAATACCAAGAAATCCTAGCTACCTCTTATATTCCAAACCATAAAAAAGGCCAAATTTTGCAGCAGGATGGTGCTCCATCGCATACTTCCATCTCCACATCAAAGTTCCTTAAGGCGAAGAAGATCAAGATGCTCCAGTATTGGCCAGCCCAGTCACCAGACATGAACATCATTGAGCATATGTGGTGTAGGATGAACGAGGAAGCATGGAAGACAAAACCAAAGAATATTGATGAACTCTGGGAGGCATGCAAGACTGTTTTCTTTGTTATTCCTGATGACTTCATCAATAAATTGTACGAATCCTTGCCAAACCGCATGGATGCTGTCCTTCAAGCTCATGGAAGTCATACAAGAAAATAAATTTGGATCTCACAGCACCACTACTTAATTTGCTGACATATTTTTGGATTTTCAGTAAAGTTGTTCAATTTCTGTATAGGCGACAAAACTTTTGTTTTGCCAAAATTTGACCTGTCTTGATTAAATGATAAATCTTTTTTCAGTGAAACTAATTTATTTCAGTGCATTAAACATCATTTGGGAGGGTTTTAGCTTTTCATATGAGCTATTTCTAACACCAATTGATTAATTAAAAGTCAGGTTAATTGTCAGGGACTGTAAATAGAATGAACGACGATATATATAGAACCAATTATTATGCCCACTAACATGAACCTTGACATCTATTCTTAACCTGTATATATACAACCTTAAAGAAAAAGCACATGCCGCACAATAATAAAAACAAATAATCAGAGTACACATGAAAATTACTTACTTCTTCTAATGACTTTTTTAATCCTCTCCATCTGCTCCGGCTCTCTTATTTTAAGGTCAGACCACCTTTTCCGCAGCTGTTCCCTTGACCTGCGCACCCCGAATTTCTGATGGAGAGTCCTCTGCACATTCTCCATGATCTGGGCCTTCACCTTGTTTGGGTTCTTGTAAGGGCCATGTTTGCAATCATAGTCCTCCCTCCTTAGGATTGCCACCATTTCCACCATCTCCTCAAAGGACATATTGGTGGCTTTGTACCTCCTGCTCCTGGTTTTTGCTACCGCCTGGCCTTGCTCCTGGTTTGAGCTTCCAGCTTGCTGTGTGTCCTCCATGGTGTCTTCACTGTCTTGTATTGACCGACTGAAAAGGGTCGTGGAAAGTACAAGAACGATCGTCAGGGCGGGGAAACGTGCGGAGATTCTCGCATGCACAGTGTATAAAAGGATATCGCGTGAGTGAAAACGTTGTTCACAGTCTGTAGAAAAAGGCGGAAGAAACGATCGTGTAGTACGACGGTACGTAACTTGATTTTGGACTTTATGATCAGTGTAGGAGTTTGTGGGTTAGATATGGGGAGAAAGCTCAGTAAGTAGCAGAGGCTTGACTGACATTAGCTTTTTTTGCTTAATTTTGACTAGCAGAAATAATGGAGGCCTTCAGGGAACAGGAGTTATTCACAGAATTTGTTCAAAGGGGGCCCGGGTGGCAACCCCTCTTTTTCTAGAATTTTTCTTTCCAAAAAAATAATTTATTCACCCAAGATCTGGCATTGGAATGCCCCCCCCCCCCCACACCAATATTGTTGCCGCACAGCACGTGCGCTTTAGGGGCCAAGCTTGTATGGCCAGGCTCACGGGCCGCCACTGGAACATCAATGGTCTCATCAGGCACAAGTGTCATGTAGTTTGTTGAGGGTCTCTTTAGGAAATTGTGCAATATGCAGCAGCAAAGTATGACATGGTTCAGATTCTACTTAACAAATCTACAGTCCTTGTCTTGTTCGCACCACCTGTATATTGCTGTATACTGCTATTCAAAGTATATAGGGCCAAAGGGTCTTGTAATGACCTGGGGGAGTGGTGGCGGGGAAACCCATGCTATTTTTTTCAGTGATTTTCATCCATATAGCAGGGACCAAGCATTACATTAAAGCCGCAAGCAGTATTTAATTACTTTTTTCTTATAGTAATCTCATTTTGTGCAGGGACAGTTCTAAACACGTGCCACCTCACAGGCATACTATAGACACCCAGCAGGTACAATATTTAGGGAATTTTTCATTATTTTTTTTTTCATTTTAAGCATCATTAAAATCGCTGTTCCTGAAGAAACTACAGTTTTTAAAACTTTTTTTCCCATTGATACATGTTCCCTGGGGCAAGGCCTGGGTTCTCAAAGACGTTTTCCAACAATAACTTGAATATAGGGCTTTAAAATTAACACTTTTGAATTAGAAAGTTCCAGTCCCATAGACGTCAATGGGGTTCTAAATGTTCGCGAACGTTTGGTCGGTTCGAAGCTTCTGGTGTGAACCGAACGTGGGGGTGTTCGGCTCATCCCTAGTAAAGAGCAGAGGTACTGCAACTAATGCTGAGTAAGAGTTTAAGATCCAGATGGGCTAGCATTTTCTGTTTATTTGTATTTACTGGAGAAGAACTCCTGCATGGGAAACCCTATATTTTATTGACTTTTCCATTTGCCATGCCTTGAAACTGAAGTGCTTACTGAAGTGAATCACTTGAAAACACATCTATCACTAGAGCTAATAATCCCCCATATTACAGGTGGTTGCTGGATGCTGGCACAAGACGGAATCCCGGGCCTTGCTTCACTGTGAATTCATGTCAGGAAGTGCGGCCAGGCAATAAGCATCGCATGCAGGTGGTGTACCTGTAAAAGGAGAGTCAACATTTTTTCTGCTGTGAACTTACAAGTTCCTGTGTGCCTGACTGCCAAAGCAGAAAAAAGGAGACAATTCTTGCTGAGGTAAGGGAAAAAGGTAAGGGAAAAACTACTATGGCTGGAGGGTCTTTCATCACATGCTCCAGCCAAGCCAGAAGATTAATCAATGTATAAATCAGCTGTGGACTCTTGTGGTTAAACTGGAAATGTAGGACTTCTGTATATGTTTCTGGCAGCCTGAACCCAAAGATGCCACAGCATGGGGCAAGGAAGCCTCTGTGCTGCATGTGTTGTAGCGAATGGTGAAATGCTGTTCCCCGGTGCCCCCTGTCCCAGAAAGATTTGTGGAGTAACCAAGCTAGACGGGAGGTAAACTCCCCTGCTAAAGAATGTTACCAGTGGCATCCCAGAGAGAAGGTTCAAATAATCCAGAGTAGCCAGCAAAAAGCATGTGACTGAGAGCTGTATCTCATCGTAATGGAGAAAAGCAGTGGAACATGTTTTAGAGCTGCAGGCTAATATGCAAGTTATTGTCCTAAAAAGTGTTTGGAAATCTGGCCCAGGGGACATGTATCAATGCAAAAAAAAGTTTTAAAAACAGACGTTTTTTCGGGAGCAGTGATTTTAATAATGCTTAAAGTGAAACAATAAAATAAATATTCCTTTAAATTTCGTACCAAGGGGAGTGTATAGTATGCCTGTGAAGTAGCACTTGTTTCCTGTGCTTAGAACTGTCCCTGCACAAAGTGTCATTTCTGAAGGATAAAAAGTCATCTAAAATCACTCGCGCCTATAATAAATTGTCGGCTCCTGGCAATACAGAGAAAAGTCATTCATAAAAAATAAAAAAAATGCGTGGGGGTCCCCCCAAATTCAATTACCAGGCCTTTCAGGTCTAGTATGGATATTAACCACTTGACCACTAGGCACTTAAACCCCCTTAATAACCAGACCAATTTTTAGCTTTCGGTGCTCTCACATTTTGAATGACAATTACTCAGTCATACAACACTTTAACCAAATGAAATTTTTGTCCTTTTTTCCCCACAAATAGAGCTTTCTTTTGGTGGTATTTGATCACCTCTGTGGTTTTTATTTTTTTCGCTATAAATGAAAAATAAAAAAATGCATTTTTCTTCATTTCTATTATAAAATTTTGCAAAAAAGTTATTTTTCTTCATACATTTGGCCTAAAATGTATACTGCTACATATCTTTGGTAAAAAAAAAAAATTGGATATTATTTAGTCTGGGTGAAAGTTATAGGGTCTACAAGCTATAGTACCAATTACTGAAAATTGATCAATTTGATCATATATGTACTGACAGCCTCTCTCATTTCTTGAGACACTAACATGCCAGAAAAGTACAAATACCCCCCAAATGACCCCTTTTTGGAAAGAAGAAATTCCAAGGTATTTAGAGAGAGGCATTGTGAGTTTTTTGAAGTTGTAATTTTTTCCCACAATTCTTTGCAAAATCAAGATTTATTTTATTTTTATTTATTTTTCACAAAATTTTCATATTAGCAGGTTATTTCTCACACACAGCATATGCATACCACAAATTACACCCCAAAACACATTCCTCCCGAGTATGACGATACCACATGTGTGAGACTTTCACACAGCGTGGCCACATACAGAGGCCCAACATGCAGGGAGCACCATCAGGCGT
Organism: Rana kukunoris; assembly: GCA_029574335.1. NCBI lineage: Eukaryota > Metazoa > Chordata > Amphibia > Anura > Ranidae > Rana > Rana kukunoris. Next base: position 43,039,679 of record CM056058.1, on the reverse strand, counting down.
TCTGGAACACCCAGACCAATTCTGACATTCCTCTTCTACATGTAAAAATCATCATTTATTTGCTAGAAAATTACATAGAACCCCAAAACATTATACATGCTTTTTTAGCAAAGACCCTAGAGAATACAATGGCGGTTGTTGCAACTTTTTATCGCGCATGATATTTGCACAGCAATTTTTCGAACGCTTTTTTTTTTAGGAAATAAAACAAATTTGTGCTTTAAAAAAAAAAACATTAACGTTAGCCCAATGTTTTTGCATAATATGAAAGATGAAGTTACGCCGAGTAAATAGATACCCAACATGTCACCCTTTAAAATTATACACGCTTGTGGAATAGCGCCAAACTTAGCTACTTAAAAATACCCATAGGTGACGCTTTAAATGTTTTTACTGGTTACATCTTTTTAGTTGGAGAAGAGGTCTAGGGCCAAAATGATTGCTCTCGCTCTAACGTTTGCAGTGATACCTCACATGTGTGGTTTGAACATCGGTTTCATATGTGGGCGGGACTTACGTGTGCGGTCCCTTCTGTATACGAGCACACGGGAACAGGAGCGCTTTAAAAAAAATATGTATTGTTCATTTAACTTTATTTATTTTAGTTTGACATGTTTTGCCCTAAAAATAAATGTTTTGATCACTTTTATTCCTATGTAAACATCCCTTGTAATAGGAATATAGCATGACAGGTCCTCTTTACAGTGAGATGTAGGGTCAATAAGACCCCACATCTCACCTCTAGGCTGGGAAGCCTGAAAAAAATAAAAAAATAAAAAAACGATCCTGGCTTCGATCGTAGTGGTGAGTCGGAAGAAGCACCGGAGGGCGAAGGGAGGGGGGACGTCCCTTTTCGCCTCCCGTAGGAACGATCAAGAGGCGGAACTGCCGCCATGATCATTCTTATGGTGTAGGGAATCGCCGGATGAAAAAAATTATATCTGAATGATGCCTGTAGCTGCAGGCATCATTCAGATATCCCTGCACAAAGTCAAGGACGTCATATGACGTGGGCGGGAAGTGGTATATTGGAGTATTGTGCGGGGGTATTGCAGAGTATTGTGCGGAGGTATTACCTCACATGTGGGGTTTGAACACCGGTTTCATATGTGGGCGGGACTTACGTGTGCGGTCGCTTCTGTATACGAGCACACGGGAACAGGGGCGCTTAAAAAAAATATATATTGTTCATTTAACTTTATTTATTTTAGTTTGACACGTTTTGCCCTAAAAATAAATGTTTTGATCACTTTTATTCCTATTACAAGGAATGTAAACATCCCTTGTAATAGGAATATAGCATTACAGGTCTTCTTTACAGTGAGATGTGGGGTCAATAAGATTCATCAAATGACGCCGGTTTGTTTACATGTGATTGCTCCGTCATTGGACAGAGCGATCACGTGGTAAACGGCCGCTATTACCGCGATCCGTGATCTGCCGGGTCTGGGTCCGCCGTGTGCGCTCCCCAGTGGGCGCGCGGGAACACGACTCTGGGAGGACGTCAATAGACGTCCTCCCAGAGTTAAGGAACCGCCTTGTAGCCGTAATTCGGCTATAGGGCGGTGAGTAACTGGTTAAGAGGAACCCTGTGTCAAATAAAAAAAATTACGTGGGGTTCCCCCCAAATATCCATTCCAGACCCTTCAGGTCTGGTATGGATTTTAAGGGGAACTCCACCCCAAATAAAAACATGATGTGAAGTTCTCCCAAAAATCCACACCAGACCCTTTATCCAAGCACACAAACTGGCAGGCCGTAGCAAAAGAGGGGGGGGCGAGAGAGCGCCCCCCCTCCTGAACCATACCAGGCCACATGCCCTCAACATTGGGAAGATGATTTGGGGGTCTTTGACCCCTCAAAACACCATGTCCCCATGTTGATGGGGACAAGGGCCTCATCCCCACAACCCTTGCCTGGTGGTTGCGGGGGTCTGCGGGTGGGGGGCTTATCGGAATCTGGAAGACTCCTTTAATAAAGGGGACCTCCATATCCCGGCCCCCCTATGTGAATTGGAATGGGGTACATTGTTCCTCTACCATTTCACAAAAAAAAGTGTAACAATTGTAAAAAAAAAAAACACAGACACAAAAATTCCAGCAGTGGTAATGCACTCTTGGTCTCTACTCCAACGCTGTCGGTATCCTGCGATGAGATGATCTCCTCTTCATCCAGGTCCAGGATCCAGCGATGAGATGTCCATGCAGCGCACGCTTCACCTGTCTCCACCGAAGTCAACCCGGGAATGACACGGCTTCAGCAGTGACAGCTCTTATGTAGGTGAGGGCGGGGCCGCCTGTCACGTGACCCCGTCCCCCTCTGATACCAGGCTTTCCTAGTGACATGATGGGTGACACTGCCCCCCTCTGATGTAACAGCAAACCTGCAGGTATTTTTAATAAAGGACTTTCCCAACATTGTCTGTGTTTTTTTTTTACAATTGTTACACTTTCTTTGTGAAATGGTAGAGGTAAAATGAAAGCTTTTGAGGGGGCGAGCAGGAGTGTCAGGTAGCCCACTTACACACAGCTTCTTTCTCTATCTGCAAAGTAGAGTGTCCTGACTTGCCTGCTCGCCCCCTCCCCTCTCAAGAGGCTTTCCCCACACCAGGGAGAACGCCTCACATTACGGTGTTGAGTTACAGACAGAAGAACAGGAAGTGAGCATTTCTCAGAAGAAATAAGGACATTTAAAAGCAAAATCAAAGGATGAGGTAAGTGAAGGAGGGCTGCACTAAGGTAAAGGAAGCTATTTAGGGAATAGGGAATACAACCCCTTTAACTTAAGAGAGTAGATTTTTCATTGATGAGGGCTGTTCTCCAGGATTTAGACAGGGAAGTAATATTGGTGTCAAAGGACACAAAACAGAGATGGGAATTCTTCAAAAAGACTGTGTGCAAACTCACTGAAAAGTATATTGGGTGAAGCTCACGGCCAAAGTTAAAATGGTATAAAAAATTCAAAAGGAATGACAGATTGCAAACAACAGTAGCACAAACTCCAAAAATTCTTCAAATATATTAAAAAGGTCAGGTCTGAGCGTGTAGGCTCTTTACAAAATAATCTAGAGTGGGTGACTGGGGACAAAGAGAAGGCAAATGTATTAAATATTTTCTTCAGCTCCGTGTATACAAAGGAGCATAGGGGAGCTCATGCCCACAATTGGGTTGGTAGCGACAAGCCCCAAATTATCCACAATGGTTTAAATGTGAAATGGTCCAGAAATATTTAAGGTCTAAGGTTATCAGTGGTGTACCCCAAGGTTCAGTGCTGGGACCCTTACTTTTTATTAGCTTTATAAATGATATTGGGTCTGGGATCAAAATTAAAATTTCTGTCTTTGCAGATGACACCAAGCTATGCAGTGGAATAACGTGCTTACAGGAAGTCGCCAATTTACAAGCCAACCTCAATGCTCTGTCTAATTGGGCGACTATGTGGCAGATGAGATTTAATGTTGATAAATGTAAAGTTATGCACTTGGGGGCTAAGAATATACATGCATCATACATACTAGGGGGAGTACAACTGGGGGGATACGTAGTGGAAAAGGATCTGGGGGTTTTGGTAGATCATAAGCTCAATAATGGCATGCAATGTCAAGCTGCGGTTTCCAAAGAGAGCAAAGTCCTTTCTTGTATTAAGAGGGGTATGGACTTCAGAGAGAGAGATATAATTTTGCCCCTGTACAAATCATTAGTAAGACCTCATCTGCAATATGCAGTTCAGTTTTGGGCCCCAGTTCTCAAAAAGGATATCGGGGAACTGGAGAAAGTGCAGAGAAGGGCAACCAAACTGATAAGAGGAATGGAAGAGCTCAGCTATGAGGAAAGATTAGAGGAACTGAATTCATTCACTCTTGAGAAGAGGAGATTAAGGGGGTATGATCAACATGTACAAATATATAAGGGGTCCATATAGGGAACTTGGTGTTGAGTTATTCACTTTGCTGTCAACACAAAAGACAAGGAGGCACTCTTTACGTCTAGAGGAAAAAAGATTTCCTCTCCAAATACGGAAAGGTTTCTTCACAGTAAGAGCTGTGCAAATGTGGAACAGACTCCTTCCAGAGGTGGTTCTGGCTAGCTCAGTAGATTGCTTTAAGAAAGGCCTGGATACTTTCCTAAATGTACATAATATAACTGGGTAATAACATTTATGGGTAAAGTTGATCCGGGGAAAATCCTCTCGGGGGATCAGGAAGGAATTTTTTCCCCTGCTGTAGCAAATTGGATCATGCTCTGCTGTTTTTTTTTTGCTTTCCTCTGGATCAACTGTGGGTATAGAATTGGGTATAAATGGGATTGTACGATATTTTGTATTTTATTTATTTATGGTTGAACAGGATGGACTAACTATGTAACTATGTATTTACACAGAATAAAGGTGGATAAAGCACTGGATCAGTTACATCCACCCACAAATCCTAAAAGAATTGAGCTCTGTAATTTCAAGACCATTGTTTCTAATATTTAGTTACAAGTTAATGACGGGAATAGTACCATTGGATTGGCGCAGGGCCAATGTGGTGCCCATATTAAAAAAAGGATCAAAGTCTTTGCCAAATAACTATAGACCTGTTAGTTTAATTTCTAAAGTCGGGAAGATACTGGAGACTTTAATAAAAGACCACATAGATGAGTTCTTACTGGGAAAAAATGTAAGCAACAGACAGCATGGATTCATGTAGACAGAAGTTGTCAAGAAAACCTGATTAGTTTTTATGAGGAGGTAAGTAAAACCTTGGACTGCGTTTGATACAGTTTCCCACACACGGCTCATGTGTAAGGTAAAGTCTACAGGCTTGAAAAGATCGATTTGTAAATGGATAGAAAACTGGCTAAGGCTAGGTTTCCACTATCATGACCCCAAAGTCGCGCGATTTACAGTGCGACTTTGCAATGCAATTTTTTTGTTGCTATTTGACGCGACATTACAAAACGACTGTGCAACTTTGATGTTATGAGATTTAGCCATAGTGATGTAATTCCTTATCCTGCTCAGACATTTACCCTTCCTATTTCGTTGTCAAAAGTTTTGTATAGTGCTTAGAAAACATGTTGGCTATGCAATATTTGGGGTCAGCAGTCATAATGGCTGCTGTAGCAGCAATAATAGAGGAACAAGAAGAGGAGAAGGCATAGGTTTTGGATCCATCCTGTCATCGCCCAAAGGGAAGAGAGAGGCCAGTTTTGGATCCTTTATAACAATCTCCGTGCTCATGAAGACAAATCCTTCAACTACACACAATGTCAATTAGAAGGTGAAAACATTTGTTTATGTCAACTTGCAAGTGCTCCAAGATATATTTTGGAAAATGTGTATATGCATGTTCACCATGACTCTTTTTCTAGTGTTAACTTCGAATAGCTAGAAGTGTTCCAAAAAATCTGAGCAAATGATAGAAACAATGGAAATAGAGTAAAAATGTGTCAATTTTTACATGGTCAATGTAGCTAATAGCCATATATTTTCTCTTTACAGTTTTGATGAATTATTGGCTTTGCTCTCTAGCCATCTAGAGCCACAATTCACTAGTATCTGAAAGAGTATTCCGGCTGTTAAAAGACTCATTAAATCATTGAGGTAATTTTTCATACCTTTTCTTCTTCTTACCTCATATGTGGAGATCCACATCATTCTTGGATCCTTTTTGCATGAATTGAAATAATAAATACTAGCATGTAATTGTGGGTGTGATTGTGTTTACCATATTAATTGTCCCTGTGTCTTTCTCCTGCTTCACTTCTTCCTTCACTTCACTAGCTTATTGTTGAAATGCATCATTCTAATAAATTGTATTTACCCTGCCACTTTAGGTACGTGGCAACTGGACATTCCTTTTGAGATATTGGTTGGCAAAACTACTGCCAGCAATATTGTACATGATACCTATAATGTATAATGTTTATGGAATGTTTTAGGTATTTGGTCCTGAAGAAGCCCACTCCCGAAGATGCAAGATAGTGGAAGTTTTCTGGGACTGATGCAATTTTCTGAATTGTGTTAGGGCAATTGACAGCAAACATATGAGAGTAATGATGTTCATTGGCAGCGGAACCAAATTCTTCAACTATAAAAAATATTTTTAATTTGTCTTACTAGCAGTGGCTGATGCCTAGAATTGTTTTAGATATATAGACATAGGATCGTACAGCAGCATCTCAGACTCCAGTATTTTTGCACGATCATCTTTTGGAAGAATGTTAAGGGAAATGGCCTGGACCTGCCACTGGACAAAAGGGCCACTGCCATTTGTCTATGTTGGGGATGAGGCCTTTGTTCTCAATGACCATCTACTAAGGCCTTATTCCAATTGGTCTCTGAGTGAAGAGAAGAGAATCTTCAACTACCGCTTAACGAGTTGTTGAATGTGCTTTTGGCATTTTATCTAATAAGTGGCGGTTCCTACACAATTTGTGATGGGTACCTTTTTGAAGATTCCCTCTTGCATGATATGGAGGGTGCACAATGGAGTGCCAGTAGGGGCACCAGCAATGGGTTTCACTTTGTTTTCCATGTCTGCTGATGGTTGTGTCCCCTGGCAGCAGGATGCTATTGCATAATGTATGTCACAAATTTTATTTTTGATTATTTATAAGTCTGTTATGTGTAATTGCATTCAAATGCTGAATAACAGGCCTTTAACCCAAAAAAAGGGATAAATAAAAAACACATAATGCAAACAGAAAAAAAAATATTTGCAAAATGTTTGTGCAAGAATGCACCAAAAATAAAGTTTGTTTTCGCTGAACTACACAAAGAAAAATAACATATACAGTACAGACCAAAAGTTTGGACACACTTTCTCATTCCAAGAGTTTTCTTTATTTTCATGACTATGAAAATTGTAGAGTCACACTGAATGCATCAAAACTATGAATTAACACATGTGGAATTATATACATAACCAAAAAGTGTAAAACAACTGAAAATATATGTAATATTTTAGGTTCTTCAAAGTAGCCACCTTTTGCAGCAGACACATCTCTAGAACAACTGTTAAGAGGAGACTCTTAAGACTCAGGCCTTCATGATAGAATATCTGCTAGGAAACCACTGCTAAAGAAAGGCAACCAGCAGAAGAGACTTGTTTGGGCTAAAAAACACAAGGAATGGACATTAGACCAGTGGAAATCTGTGCTTTGGTCTGATGAGTCCAAATTTGAGTTCTTTGGTTCCAAACACTGTGTCTTTGTGCGACGCAGAAAAGGTGAACAGATGGACTCTACATGCCTGGTTCCCACCGTGAAGCATGAAGGAGGAGGTGTGATGGTGTGGGGGTGCTTTGCTGGGGACACTGTTGGGGATTTATTCAAAATTGAAGGCATACTGAACCAGCATGGCTACCACAGCATCTTGCAGCAGCATGCTATTCCATCCTTTTTGCGTTTAGTTGGACCATCATTTATTTTTCAACAGGACAATGACCCCAAACACACCTCCAGGCTGTGTAAGGGCTATTTGACCAAGAAGAAGAGTGATGGGGTGCTGCGGCAGATGACCTGGCCTCCACAGTCACCGGACCTGAACCCAATCGAGATGGTTTGGGGTGATCTGGACCGCAGAGTGAAGGCAAAAGGGCCAACAAGTGCTAAGCATCTCTGGGAACTCCTTCAAGACTGTTGGAAGACCATTTCAGGTGACTACCTCTTGAAGCTCATCAAGAGAATGCCAAGAGTGTGCAAAGCAGTAATCAAAGCAAAAGGTGGCTACTTTGAAGAACCTAGAATATGACATATTTTCAGTTGTTTCACACTTTTTTGTTATGTATATAATTCCACATGTGTTAATTCATAGTTTTGATGCCTTCAATGTGAATCTACAATTTTCATAGTCATGAAAATAAAAAAAACTCTTGGAATGAGAAGGTGTGTCCAAACTTTTGGTCTGTACTGTGTATTAACATATATTAACACATATATATATATATATATATTAACATATATCAATTTGAACACCAATAAAAAAGGCATACAAAAAATAACACTATAGAATCAGAATATTTTTTAGCAGCAAAATCTATTTGCAAGAATGCAACAAAAATGTCTATGAACTACACATTTTTGGGTTGTTGTTTTGGCAACCACAACAAAGAAACATAAATGAACAAGTATCAAAACAACACCAAAAATAACAAAACCTTACAATTGCTGTTATGTTTTTGTTTCAGTGGTCCCTGAAACCTGAACTAGTGGTTGGTCCAGGGTAATTCACTGATTTTCCTGGGTAGTAGTTCCTTTCCAGAAAAGGCGGAACCTGACTGGGTTTAGGCAGTCTAAGTTGGTGAGTGGTCGGGGGGCCAAGGGTGGAGGTAGTGGAGACAGGAATTGGATGTAACATATGTGGCCTTGAGGGATTTAGCATATTACCATACCCACTTTACAGTATGGGTGGTTTATTGGTGGGGCATACCGTGTACTTGGAAAGTGAGTGTACTGGTGATAAGGGAGATATGGGGGTTGCATATATGCTGAGGATGTTGTTGGCTCCTCACCCACAAAGGATAGAGCAGTTGACATTAAAGCCATCCTGAGTGCATATTTTTTCTCTTGGGGGACCTGTTTACATAGGCCTTAAATTACAGTGAGAAATGCTGTGTCTTCTGTTTTCAGCCATTTTAGTGGATATCTCACTAACCACATGTAAGATTTTATTCATGGGTTTGCCAACCCTGTCAATTCCACTTGTAGATCTTCACAAAGGCCTAGAGACTTTGCTAGGCCCTGGTTCAGCCTCCTCCACATTCATGGAGTTTGTTGATGACCTTCTTTCATCTATGAACAGTTCCTTGTCAGCAGTGTCTTGGAATTGTCCTACCTCCTCTGCAGCAGCAGCCTCCTCTGACTCATCTTCTGGTGGCAAACCCTGTGTGCTGTCTTCCCAGCTTGCTTGGGTTCTGAAATACGAATAACACATTTTTAAAGGAAGCATTACAATTTTATATGTCAAATTCTGCAAATATGCCTGCTGATAACTTACTCTCGTATTTCCAACACTGGTTTTAAAAATTTGAGATCCCTGTCATGGGCATATGGGGATAAAAGTCCTGCTCCTGAAAAAACGATAGTTTTTTCTACTTTTTTCCATTGATACATGTTCCCTGGGGCAAGACCCGGGTTCTCAAAGACTTTTTCCTACAATAACTTAAATATTGGTCTTTAAAATGATCGTTTTTGAATTTGAACGTTCGAGTCCCATAGACTTCAATGGGGTTCTAAATGTTTGCGCGAACGGTCGGTCTGTTCGACGGTTCTGGTGCGAACCGAACGTGGGGGTTTTCGGCTCATCCCTACTTATTATTATATTTGGTGATGAACATGGGACCTTTGTGAGTAGGAGATGGGTTTACTTTGTGACTTTTCGCGATCATGTTATCCTCAGAGTGAGATTTAATTGAATATTTTTGGAGATATTTTTGAAAGGCTGAATTGATGTCTTCTTCTTGATGGCCTTTCTCCAGGAACTTTTTGCAAAGGACTTGACTCTGAGCTTTGTAGTCTTCAATAGAGCTGCAGTTGCATTTTTAAATGGCAAAACTGACTATATGGTATGTTGTTAATACATTATATGTGGTGGCAACTTTTCTTGTGTAGATAGGAACTCCCAGCGGTGGGTTTAAAGTGAGTCCTTGAATGTATTTTACAATCTGTCATGAAAAAATTCAAGTTCTAGGAAGAAAAGCTCATTAGGGTCGGTCACAGATGTGAATTGTATACCAAAGGGATTGTTACTGCAATATAGGAGACATTTTTGAATGAGGTCTATGTCTCCTTGCCAGATGATGATGACGTCATTAATGAATCTTCAATATTAGACCACGTGACATGAAAAGGGATTCTCAGCCTAGATGTTGAGATCTTCCCAGTATGTCATGAAAAGGTTGGCATAGCTTGTGGCAAAGCTAGCCTCCATAGATGTCCCTCTGATCTGCAAATAGTATTCCTGTTCAAACTCAAAATAATTGTGATGAAGAATGAACTTCATGGCTTGGAGAATAAACATTGCTTGTGTGGGATGTAGGGTTTCTTCTTTGCCTAGGAAGTAACTGACCGCCTCTAATCCAATATCATGTGGAATGGATATGTAGAGCGAGGTGACGTTTAATGAGACCCAAAGGTAGCTGGTGTCCCAAGTATATTGATCCAAGGTGTCAAGAAGGTGGCTCAAATCCCGTATATAAGCGGGAAGTCGTTGAACAATATGTTGGAGGAAAAAATCTACTTAGTCAGATAGGTGGCTGGTGAGGCTGTCTATAGCTGTTATGATGGTTCTCCTAGGGGGATGGAGTGAGTCCTTATGGACTTTAGGTATGTAGTAGAAATTTGGGGTGGCAGCGAAGTTGGGACATAGAAGTGATCTTTCACTGGAATTCAGAACCCCATAATCACGGACTATGTCTACTATGAGTTGAAGTTCTCTTCTGAAAGCTTGGATGGGGTTTTGGATTGTAATTTCTGGAGTGCTTGCTGTTCCTGTTTTGTCAAGATGTTATGTTTATTCTTTTGAGCACAATTAATTTTTAGTTTATTGTAAACCAAGGAGTAGAAGGTTTTCACATATGGTCCTTTATCCTGATAAGAATAGAAATTGAAAACAGGTCTGAAATCTGTCTCAATCATTTTCCTGAGGTCCTCTAGGTCTGGTTATTCCACATTTGATAGAACTCCTTGACCCTGTTCTGTCCATTGCTCTTGTAGGATGTCCAGAGCAATGACATCTTGTGATTCCAAGGGCTCCATGAGTTCTGGAGTATCTCTTTCTTCTTTAGGGATAAGAATGGATTTTCGTTAGTTGTTGCTCCCCTAATTGTAGTAGAACCTGATGATGGAGAGTGAGCATACGATCCTGTTCAGGTCCTTAAATAAGTTGAATAAGTTGGGGGGACTGATGGAGCAAAATTGAGTCCCTTGTTTATTAAGGAGCGTTCAGATTCTTATAAAGAACTCAAACACAGTTTGAAGATTTTCACAGTTGATCAGGGGGAGGGTGTTGTGTCTGATTCTTTTTTATTGCCTCCTTTGCAACCTCGTCTGTTTTTTCTAGCCATCTCTTTATTGCTAGTGAGAAGGGGGTGCTCCCTAAAAAACCTTTCGTAGATGTTTGGTCTCTTGGTTGGCCTCCTTTCATGATGTAGTTGTTCATTCCATCTGATCCTTTGGGAGAGGTCCTTAGTGGATTCATGATGAGCCTTCTGTTGATCTTGTTGGGATGAGTGGGTTTTCGATCATCTTGGGGTATGTTGCTGTGGTTGGTAGTCGATCGTCTTGATTGTTGGGGAGCAACCTTTTCTCCCCATTGACCTCTAGATGTTCTGGAGTTGGCATGGGTGTGATCAGAATGGGGGTGATCTGATCTGTTGTTAGTTTTCGACTTCTTGGGATGATAATTTTTGGGGGGTGAGTGATCATCCTTTATGTTCATGCGTCTAGTTCAAGGATGATCATCCAATAGGATAACAGGGTCTTCCTCTATGTTTTCTTCTGTATGTGAGCGTGTTGATTGGGGGTGATTGGGTTTCAGACTAGGCCATTGTAAGATGTTCCCAGTTTGGATGTCAAGGATATCTCTTTCAAACTTCAATATTTTTTACTGTATTATGTTCTCTTCGTTATCTTGAACATGTTTATGCATTTTGTTTTCCAGTTTATTATATCTTTTCATGATATTTTAGTTTAAGTACGGTAGTTGTTGTAACAAAACGTCCCATACTCTGCTTGAGTGCTTTCATCATATACCGCTTCCTTCCAGTCTGAATATAGATATCAGATATTTCAACCACTGAGAACCATATACAAGACAATACTTGTTTGGTTGCTCACTATGAAATCCTTTTTTTGAGATGACACACAAATATACAGCAGGCTGACAATACAAACTGTAACCAGAAACATGAGCTAGTTATCTAATCATTTACCCAGACTAGGTGTCTCAGAGATATGACCTTTAAGGGTAGAGTAGAGTTGAGCGGACACCTGGATGTTCGGGTTTGACGCCTTCGGCCGAACTACGGAAAATGTCTCTAAAAAAGGGAAAGGGCTAGAGGGCTGCAAATGGCAGCAAAATGTTGGTAAGTGCATGGCAAGTATTCTGCAATCAAATGTGGATAGGGAAATAACTTAAAATAACATAAAATACATAAAAATAAAACAAAAATAATCTTGACAAGCCGGAACCTTCCCCAATGATGGGACACTATTCCTCCCACTGACACAAATGATGCAGCACTATTCCTGCCAATGATACCAATGATGGGGCACTATTTAATACACTGACACAAATGATGGGGCACTATTCCTCCCAATGATACCAATGATAGGGCACTATTTCTCCCACTGACACAAATGATGGGGCACTATTCCTCCCACTGACACAAATGATGGGACACTATTCCTTCCTTCCAATGATACCAATGATGGGGCACTATTTCTCCCACTGACACAAATGATGGGGCACTACTCCTCCCAATGATACCAATGATAGGGCACTATTTCTCCCACTGACACAAATGATGGGTCACTATTCATCCCAATGATACCAATGATGGGGCACTATTTCTCCCAATGATACCAATGATGGAGCACTAGTGGGGTGTCAATTTGCGCATTATATTTGGTGAGAGTTGCTATGTGTGCCGCCCTGTAATAGTATGCAAAATTAGGACATCCAAGACCTCCATTTCATTTAGGGAGATATAGAGTATGTAACTTTATTCTCGGTTTAGAAGTGCCCCAGATAAATGACGATACTTTTTTTTGTAATATTCTTAAATAATATGCTGGAATTGGCATAGGTAATACTCTGAATAAATATAGTAGCTTAGGTAGTATCGTCATTTTGACTGCATTGATTCTTCCAAACCATGATAGTGGGAGTTGAGACCCTGAATTAATTCGATTCGATACTTGTTTTAGAATTGGAGGATAGTTGTATGAGAATAGTTCTGACCATGATGCTGTTGGATGTATCCCTATGTAAAGGATAGAGCTATCAGTCCATGTAAAGGGTAAACCTATTTTAGCAGAACTCAGTTCCATACTAGTAAGAGATATATTTAACGCTATGCATTTTTTAGGATTAATGTATAGTCCAGAAATTTTCGCAAAGTTATTGAGGATTGGAATGAGATTAGGAACTGATACTTAAAGGAAATTAAAGAAATAGGAGGATATCATCTGCAAATAGACATATCTTGTGCTGGTGTCCTCCTATTTCAATTCCAGTAATTTTGGGGTCAGATCTAATTGTTTGCGCAATCGATTCAATTAGGAGGGCAAATAATAATGGAGAGAGTGGGCATCCTTGCCTAGTACCTCTCCCAATATTAAATGGGTCACACTTATATCCTGCATATTTTACATATGCTTTTGGTTTATTGTATAAAGCCATTATCCAATTTGTGAAGTTGGGGCCAAAACCCAATTTTTGTAAGGTGTATGTCAAATAAGGCCAAGAAATAGTATCAAAGCAATATGCGTTAAAAGGACCGCTCTACGTACATTGTCCCCTGCCTGACGAGAGGGCATGAAGCCAACTTGGTCCCAGTGAACGAGAGCTCCAATGATTTTATTGAGTCGGCTTGCTAAAAATCGTACTAATAGTTTGATATCCATGTTTAACATGGAAATAGGGCGGTAATTTGTAGTAAGGGTATCATCTTAAGAATTTCCGGTGCCATGCCTATTGTTAAGAAAATGTGATTGATACGACTCGATGATTGGTGTGGATTTGAATAATAGGTGTAATTTCTCTTTGTAAGATTAGATTCTCTCCAAGAATTAACCAATGTATACTTAGATAAAAGATTAGAGAGAGTTCTTTTATTTTGATATCTTGATGGGGTATACAGGGTTTTGTCCAGAAATGGGAGGAGGACCTGATTGGAATCACCACAGACAATCAGAGCTGCCATCTTGTGGGTATCTATGGTTTGAAAAAGATGTGACAAAAAAGGGACAGGGTTGTGATTAGGAGCATAATAAGAGACCACAGTCACAGCCGTGTCCATAACATAACCTGTTAATATTAGGTATCTGCCCTATGGGTCTTTTATTTCAGAATGTAATGAGAATGGTATTGCACAATGAAATGCTATTAGAGTGCCCCTCTTTTAGTAGAAGCCGAAGCTGTGTATACCTGTAGATAGGAGACATTGAAAAATGTAGGAGTTGAATTTGGGGTAAAATGCGCCTCTTGTAAACATACAATATGTGCCTTCTTGGCCTGAAATGATCTGAAGGCTTTTGTACGTTTCTGGGGCACATTAGGACCTTGCACATTTAAGGATAAAAATTCTAGATACTGTCTCTAGAATACTAGCTTTTAGGAAATACTATTGCCATGTATGGGACCATATCTCAAGTGGAATCTAGTCCATGGTGCCTAAGATATCACAATATTGTGCATAAAAATACTGTAAATCACAATATTTAAATAATGGTAGAACCGTTCACAAACCTATTGACAAACTAATAATTTCATGTGGGTGTACCTAAAGTAGGTATCCTCAGTAACTAAAGGGATTCTAGAGGGGGAAATGATAAAGTTTAAACAGTATTCTTAACTATAACATAAACTTGCTGCGGTACTGTCCATAACATTTTGGGGGAAAATTTAACATGTTACATTGTTAAATTATTAAATTGTTCCTTCAAGACCAAATATAACCATGAAGTAGTAATAATTTAAGATGAAAAATCTAAAAAAAAAGATCTAATGAAAAGAGAAAAAAAATCTACTGAATTCCATGTTTGGATCAGTCATCAGGAAGCCCAAAAAAAGTTAGGCTTTTTAGTAAGAAAAAAAAGCAGTATTTCAACTGCGGCACTTATTTCCCAGAGGGTGCTGCCTAAGCAGAAATTATGGGGTGAGTGTTTTAAGAGTGGTTAGTCAGTCCATAGTATCTTCTTGGCCTTGGGGTGAAGATGCAAATCGACCTCTTTTGTGGGAATGAGAATTGCCATTTCTGTGCTCAGATTGAGAAGAGTTTCTGAGGGAGGAAGCTGAGGCTGTTGTTCTGCGTGAGGTAATGTTTGCAGGGGTCTCTTTAGTCAGCTTGAGGTCTAGAAGTGCTTGCTGAAGTTCTTCAGGTGTTCTGCATGAGAATCTGGTTCTTCGATGTGTGAATCGCAGGGAGAATGGGAATCCCCATTGGTATTTAATGTTGTTGCGTTGAAGCTCCATTATTTAGGGTTTCATTGCCATTCTTTTAGTTATTGTCAATTGGGAGAGGTCTGCAAAAAGCTGGAAGTTGTGGTCTTGGAATATTAAATTGTTCTTTTCTCTTGCTGCATCTCAGGCCTCGTACACACGAGGGGATATGTCCGCTGAAAACGGTCCGATGGACCGTTTCAGCAGACATCTCCGATCGTGTGTATGGGCTAGCGGACAGATTTGTCCACCCGACAGATTTCAAAGCATGCTTTGAAATCTATCCGGTGGGAATCTGTCCGCCCGACATGTCTGCTGGTTAGTACACTTACCAGCAGACATGTCGTCCCGCACCGCCTTCCTGGTGCGGTGACGTGGCGGTGACGTGGCGGCGTCAACGTCACCGCCGCGTCACCGACACGTCACCGCGCCGTCCGCCGGCGGGGAATTTGATCCGATGGTGTGTACACGCCATCGGATCAAACTCCAGATCGGACATATCCGATGGAAATGGTCCGCGGACCGTTTTCATCGGATATGTCCGATCGTGTGTACGAGGCCTAAGAGTTGCTCTTTAGTTTTGTAGAAATGGAATTTACAGTAGCTATGATGTCTCTTGGTGGTCCATCTGTTTTTTTGGACATGAGAGCCCTATGAACTCTGTCCATCTCCAGCCTTTCTATTGGTATTCCTGGTTTTAATTCCTGACATAAAGCCATAATTGTTGCTTGTAGATCTATGACTGACCCAGGGATTCCTCTGAATCGCAGGTTAGAACTTCTGGCGCGATTCTCAAAATCCTCTAGTCTGTTTTGAAGTGTGACATTTTCTTCCTTTAGGGAATCTATTTCAGTCAGGTATTCTTGGGTATAATTCTCAATTTCCTCCACTTTCAGTTCTAATGCCTCAGTGCGGTGTCCCAACTCTCTTATTTCCTTTGTGAGGTTGCTTGTAATCTCCTCTGAGGTTTGTTTTAGTGCTTTGTGAAGCATTTTCTCAAATTGTTTCAAAATGCTTGAGGGGACTAAAGGTTCCTGTGTAGAAGTTTGAGACATGGTTAACTCAGTATCAGAGTCAGTATCCTTTGGAGAGATAAGCGGTTGTGACAGCTTAGCCCTATTCTTCTTCTTCTCTGAGGAGAATGTTACTGAGGAGACTGCTTTTTTTGTGGTACCTCTTGCCTGCTGACTGCTGCTGCTAGGATTCTGTTTTTGCTAATTGCGGGCACCTCCAAACACCATTTTGCTTTTAAAATGCCCCCCTCACCTCTCAGGCTTGTGGTATAATGAATTGTGACTTTTTGGTTCCGACGGGCTGTCTCTATATCGTGGTTATCTCTCCTCACAGAGCAGAGCTCTAGTCTGACATGTCTGCCACTCTAGCCTACGCGTATGCACCTCCATGGATTCGTAATTCAATAGGTCTTGTAGAATAATGTAGTATGTCGTTTGTAAAATAATTTTCTCATGATTCTGAGATTTTCCTTAGAAGGATCAGAATCTTCATTGTTGGAAGCAGGGTGGGAGAAGGGAGCTGGGGAGGGGTCACGGGGGATGTTTGTGCTAAAGATTTGGTGAGTTGGGCTTTGATATTAGCCACTGTGACACTGTGACACTGTACACAGAAGCTCCCACCCATTCTAGCGTTCTGCAAGTGCCCCAACATTTTCACGTAAGTTTTTAGTGTTTCTTACTTAATATACCAATAAAGAATTGGAAAATGTGGAATAGAATTCCTCCAGAGGTGCTTCTGGCAAGCTTAGTAGATTGGCCTAAATGTACATAATATAACTGGGTAGTGACATTTATAGGTAAAGTTGATCCAGGGAAAATCTGATTGTCTCTCGGGGGATCAGAAAGGCTTTTTTTCCTCTGCTATAGCAAATTGGATCATACTTTGCTGGGGTTTTTCGCCTTCCTTCTTGATCAACTGTGGGTATAAGATGGTGTATATGGGATTGCATTTTTAATTTTTTTGGTTGAACTAGATGGAATTGTGTCTTTTTTCAACCTGACTATGTAACTATATTCCCTAGCGACAGTAAAAGGTGTTGCAGAGTTGCCCAGGAATACCTCCCAGGAGCCCACAGCATTAGAGAGGAGGGTTTCCCAGGTCCACAATGCCGGAGCTGCTCAATTGGGTAAGAGACAACCCACACATGCTAGTTACGACTATGCATCATGATGACCAGTGGCGGCTGGTGCTCAAATTTTTTTGGGGGGGGCGCAAACGAAAAAAAACAAAAAAACAATTGCAGCCTCACTGAGCCTATCAATTATCACCACTGTGCCATCAAACGCAGCCACTGTGCCATCAAACGCAGCCACTGTGCCATGCCATCAAATGCAGCCACTGTGCCATGCCATCAAAACGCAACCACTGTGCCATGCCATCAAAACGCAACCACTGTGCCATCAAAACACAATCACGGTGCCATCAAATGCAGTCACTGTGCCATGCCATCAAACACAGCCACTATGCCATCAATTGTCACCACTGTGCCATGCCATCAATTGTCACCACTGTGCCATGCCATCAATTGTCACCACTGTGCCATCAATTGTCACCACTGTGCCCATTAATTGTTACCACTGTTACCATCAATTGTTACCACTGTGCCCATTAATTTGTACCACTGTGCCCATTAATTGTCACCACTGTGCCACCAATTGTCACCACTGTGCCCATCAATTGTCACTGTCCAGACATCCATCCACCTCGAAGCTTTAAATTATAACCTGCTGGGACTTGTAGTTCTCCATTATCTCCTGGGGCTCAGGTGCATGCAATGCACCATCTTTGTTCAGTTTTTCTCACTGCTGGGACTTGTAGTCCCATAGATGGTGGATTGCATGCACCTGAGCACCAGGAGATGATGGAGAACTACAAGTCCCAGCAGGTTATACATACAATAAGGCTCTGAGTTGAATGGGTGTGGATTGCATGCACCTGAGCCCCAGGAGACGATGGAGAACTACAAGTCCCAGCAGGTTATAATATAAGGCTCCGAGGTGGATGGGTGTCTGGACATCCATCCACCTCGGAGCCTTTTATTATAACCTGCTGGGACTTGTAGTTCTCCATCTTCAAATGGGCTCACAGTGCAAGCAATCCACACCCATCCACCTCAGAGCCTTATTGTATGTATAACCTGCTGGGACTTGTAGTTCTCCAATCTCCATCTTCTCCATGAGCCCCAGGAGAAGATGGAGAACTACAAGTCCCAGCAGTCTTACTAAAATTACAGGCTCTAAGGTGGAGGGGTGGATAAGTGGGGATCAGGCAGTGCACCGCTGATTTCAGTAAAAAAAAAACAGGCAATGGGATTGAGGCAATGCCGCAATAGCATGGCTTACCTTTGCAGCTCCGCTCGGGCAGTGTAAACGACGGGGCTTTCACGCGTGACGTCACTTCCAGTTTCCGACTGTAAGACGAATCCTGGAAGTAAACAGTCAGCAATAGTAATGCTCCCAGCACCCATAGAGAGGCACGGGAAGCATATCAGCGCTTTTCAATGCCTTCATAGGAAAGCTAAAAGCCCGCAAATGAAGCGCCTGTCTAGATTGCAGTGACACGGCGCTTCATAGGGCAATGGTGGCTGGCGCTCAATCAGACAGAATGCATTAAAGATTTTTTTTTTGTTAAGTGTATTTCTTAAAGGGACCAAAAAAAATATATATATGTATTTTTTTTCTACAGGAGGGGGGGGGGGGCAGCGCCCGGGCACCCCTATGGGAGGGCTGCCACTGATGATGACCCTGTTGATGTTTAAAAAAGTACTTCTGGAAATACGTTTGAGAGGGATATCAGTAATGTGCTCACTAGCCATGAGGAAGGGGGATATCTTTTTTGGCAACCAAAGGCAGACCCACAGGGTTGTCCATGGATGTCTCCAGGGGTCTCTCCATGTGTTGGAGCCAGAGATTGTCCAGCACAGCACTGATACTGCTTGGTTGGTACAGAGGGGACTGCACCATAGGATGAGTGGACTGATCCCACAGACACACACAGAGTATATGTAACCCAGTTGTTAAGGGGTTAAGTCAGCCTGTCAACGCTGAAATTACACAGCTGAGTGTGGTAGCACCACCAGGGCAAGCCAAAATTATGTATTGCAACTTGCATTTGTGGATGATTCATTTTCTCAGTGTGATATGGGTAAAAGCATGTTGTCACAATGTAATGATAAATGCACTGTGTTTGCTGTTAAGTAGGGATGTGCTCCGCATTCAATTCAAACGTATATTCGACTCGAACATCGTCTGTTCGACCGTTCGTCTAAATTCAAATCTTATGGGCCGTTCGCACTAAATTCGAGTGCCGCGTCACGGCCCATAATTCACTGCGGCATTGCGCGCTGATGATTGGCCAAGCATGCACTATGACCTGCATGCTTGGCCAATCACAGTGCGCAAAAAACGGAGAGCCATAATTGGCCAAAGCCAGGGTGGCTTTGGCCAATTATGGCTCAGGGGGTTTAGTACACGCCCCACACTATACAAGGCCGTCTGCAGGGCGGCCTTGTGTAGTGTTTTGCGGCAGAGAACAGAGAGAGACAGAGAGAGTGTCATTTTTAGCAGGTAGATAGAGCAGGCAGGCAGGCTAGTCGGTTAATGTTACAATGTGTAGAGGATATATATACATCCCAGGTGTTGTACATAAACAGTATTTATACACTGTATAGCTTAGCTAGATCAGTTCTTCCTAATTTACTGTCAGGCAGGTGATTGTGCTATTTAAAGACGTTATCACAGGCATAGACACCCAGCAGGTACAATATTTAAAGGAATTTTTCATTTATTTTTTATTTTTTTATTATTTAAGCATCATTAAAAAAAAAATTAAAAATTCCTTTAAATATTGTACCTGCTGGGTGTCTATAGTTTGCCTGTGAAAACGTCTTTGAGAACCCGGGTCTTGCCCGAGGGAACATGTATCAATGGAAAAAAAGTTTTAAAAACGGTCGTTTTTTCAGGAGTCCTGCTCCTGAAAAAACAACCGTTTTTTTTACTTTTTTCAATTGATACATGTTCCCTGGAGCAAGACCCAGGTTCTCAAAGATGTTTTACGACAATAATTTGCATATTAGGCTTTAAAATGGGCACTTTTGAATTTGAACGTTCGAGTCCCATAGACGTCAATGGGGTTCTAAATGTTTGCGCGAACGTTCGGTCCGTTAGAAGGTTCTGGTGCGAACCGAACGGGGGGGGCTCATCCCTACTGTTGAGTTCCTGGATCAGGTGATGTGACCCTGCAGAGCACCATGGTGGAATGCACAATTGATTGGGACAGTTGGGCCAAACAATTGCTAGCCATGCTAGAACAGTCTATGTTGTGAAAGAAGGGGTGTGGACACAATTGCTATGCCAGGAGGAATCGCAGAACGGTGGTTGGTGCCTGCGAAGGTTGTTTCCTTTCAGTCAGAAGAACTGGTTAAGGGCTCATGCATGGCAGATATGGTATCCACAGCCCTACAGCTGAATAATGTCAATGGTCAAGGTGACTATGTATTTATTGTTGATTTGCAGAGGCTTATTGTTGAGTTAGAGGGGATGAGTAATAGATATGCGTCTGACAGCACTCAGGGGGAGCACTGGTGATGATTGGTACCTCCAGTGAAGTGGAGGCCCCTTTAAATGTCTCAGCCTCTCAAGCTGCAGTGAATGAGCCTCTCCATGTTTCTGAAAAGGGAAACATCTCTAAAAAGGTCTTGCATATTGATGTGGAGTGCATTGAAATGACAGGAATGCTATTGAAGCTCCTGGAACTGGTAAAAGTGCATTCGCTGTACACTTTGTTGTCACCACCACAGTCAGACAAATACTCAGTGGTGGCCTGTCCATAGGGGGCGCCCGGGCGCCGCCCCCCTTCCCCAGTCAGTAATTATTATTTTTTTAAAGCGAAAAAAAAAATATATTTTTTATTTAAACATGGCCCTTTAAGAAAAAAGGTCCTTATGTGAACTGTGTCAAAAGTGCCTTTGTGGCACGGTCCATCACGCCACAGCTTCTGGCGCGATGGACTGTTTTATTATGGCCAGGCGGGTGCACGATATCGAGTTTGTTTCACCGCCCCACTGGGAGGTGCTTTCTGAGCTAGTTCCGATGTCAGTACAGGAAGTGACGTCGGCACAGCTCAGTGGAACGCAGCGCCTGTGCGGATGTGAAACAGATAAGCTACCTGTGCATCCCCGCTGTTCATCAGCATCTACTGTTAGGCTTGATGAAATTAGCGGCCGACACAACCCCCCTGCTGATTGGTCTATTCGCTGCATGTATGGCCAGCTCTGTCCCTTCTATACATCCCATAATAGACACAGAACATGTGACTGTCTTATATTTTGTCTCTACAAGTTGGACATGGAATGTCATGTGTGTGGATGGGGATAGGGAGAGTGAGGGGAGGGGGGGTCCCTCTCTGGATGTCTAGACTGCTGGTCGGGTTATTGCAGGTTGGGGAAGGTGAGAGCTGAGACTTGTCTTCCTGTAAAGAAGAATTGTAATATTTAATTGTCAGATAATTGTTAGGGGGGGGGGGGCTGGAATGCTGATAGTTCCAGGTAGACACATAGCAGTAATAATTTAACCTCATTTCCCCATATGTCACCTCAGCAATAATATGCCCCCCACATGTCAGACACATCTCAGTGATACTGTGTCCCCCTACCCACTATATGTCATCTCAATTATATGTGTCCCCCATAAGTGTCATCTCAGTAATAATATGTCCCCCCTGACATCAGTGATGCCCCGCCAAGTGTCATTAGTAATGCCCCCCTCCCCCCACATCATCCCAGTGTCCCCCCTTATGTCATCTCAGTATTAATGTCCCCCCCATGTGTTATCTAACTATTAATGTGTTCCCTCCATGTGTCCCCTCGGTAACAGTTTGCCCCCATGTGTCATCTAAGTATTAATGTACTGCCCCCCCATGTGTCATTGCGGTAATAATAATAATATGTCCCTTCCATGTGTCCCTCCAATTTGTGCCCCCCCCGGTATCATGTCAGTAAAGATGCCTCCCATGTGTCATTTTAGTAATAATGCTCCTTGTGTGTCATAGCAATAATTATGTGTCCTAAAAGTAAAAGTACCATACCAGTAATATTGCCCCCCCATGTGTTTTTAATATCAGTACTATTGCCCCTAATGTATCATATCAATAATAACGTGCCCTCTATGTGTCAAATCAGTAATTCCCTTGCCATACTAGTAATATTGCCCCCCCCCCCCCCCCCATATGTCATATCAGTAATAATGTGCCCTTCATATGCCATATCAATATTAATGCCCCAATTATGCTATATCAATACAAATGTGCTCTCTATGCCTCATATCAGTAATGCCCCCCCCCCCACATGTGTCATATCAGTAATGCCCCCTCCTTATGTGTCATATCAGTAACTAGCTGAATACCCGGCGTTGCCCGGTCTTCCTATCTTAACCTTTTGGGGAGGAAAATCATAGTTATATAAATATAAATAAATAAATAAGAAATAACACAATATTTAATTTTAGAAATTTGACAGATAAAAATATGAATATTTACTATTTGATTAAAGAGTATTGTATTTCATAACTTTTATAACATTTTCCTTTTCAGTTTGTGAATGTTGAAACAGAGCAAAATATGGTACAATGAAGCAGATTAGTACCAACTCACAGACCTTTAAAAAGTGCGGTTAACTCAACTGACATATTATTGCAATACTTGTTTGTATACTACTGTATATTCTTAGTTTCTCCCACATTTGCTAAAATGAACAAATTATTTGGGGAACCCACCCTGGAGCACGCTACATAAAGTTGCCCATGTGAAAAACATGGTGATCTTAAATCAACTGCGCAGTACCAAATAAAATAATCCACAAACAAAAATGTTAATAAACTTGGAAGTCACAATTGAAATGTACTGTATCACATTTTCAACATAAAATTGAAAAAGTTACTGAGGTAGCCCTCATAAAAAAGGGCAGAAATTAGAAGGGGTGTGGCTTGTGGGAGGGGTGTGGAGAGGGCATGGTTAGTGGCATGAGCATGGTTTGCAAGCCAGCCCACATGCTGACCTGAAGATGCAGTGCAGAGCTTGTGGAGTAAGGTGTAGCTGAGCTGTGATAAAAAAAAACTGTGGTTAAAGGACCTATGATGACATTAGTAGGTGTGGCTAAGCTGTGATGAAGAGATAGGTGTGGCTAAGCTGTGATGAAGAGATTGTGGTAAAAAGACCTGTGATGACATCAGTAGGTGTGGCTAAACTGTGATGAAGAGATTGTGGTAAAAGGACCTGTGATGAAAACGGTAGGTGTGTCTGAGCTGTGATGAAGAGATTGTGGTTGAAGGACCTGTGATGACATCAGTAGCTGTGGCTGAGCTGTGATGAAGAGACCACAGTCCCATATACTTGCATGGGACTTGAAACAAAAACCGCCGTTTGGAAGTTATGAAGTAACATGTATTTCCCATAGAGTTGAATGGGACTTTAAAGAAAAACCCTTTCCCATAAAGTTGAATGGGACTTTAAAGAAAAACCCCGACCATGGCAAATGGGGGTGGGTAAGGGTTAAACCACCTATCCTATGTTTGTTGCTGACATATAAGTAACATGTGTGCCAAGTTTCATGTTAATATCTTTAGCCGTTTGGACGTGATGCTGGAACATACATACATACACACACACACGTTGAGTTTTATATATATAGATAATGCCCCCCATCATATTAAAAAACATTTTTTTTACATTTAATGTTTGCCCGTCATCCATCTAACCAAGAAACACAGTGCACATGACAAGTCGTACCCAATGATTTCCAATGAGAACCGTTCCTATCTGTGCAACATCAAGTCACAGCGACTTCAAAGTAGTCCCTGCACTACTTTTGTCCCACTTTGATGTGACTTGAGGTCCATAGACCTCCATAATACATAGGCATTGCTTCAAGTCGCTTCAAAATCGCAGCAAAAAATTGTGGCAGAATCTTCAGGCTTTTCAGGCTAACGCAGCCTGAAAGTTGCACAATTCTGCTGCAATGTTGATGCGACTTAAAGCAATGCCTGTGTATTCTGGAGGTCTATGGACCTCAAGTTGCATCAAAGTGGGACCAAAGTAGTGCAGGGACTACTTTGAAGTTGCAGTGGCTTGAAGTCGCACAGATATGAACGGTTCTTATTGGAAATCATGCAACGTGGCAAAAAATTGTGGCAGAATCTTGTGACTTTCAGGCTTTTCAGGCTAACGCAGCCTGAAAGTTGCACAATTCTGCCGCAATTTTGATGCGACTTAAAGCAATGCCTGTGTATTCTGGAGGTCTATGGACCTCAATTTGCATCAAAGTGGGACCAAAGTAGTGCAGGGACTACTCTAAAGTGGAAGTAAACCCACCTATCATTTTCAGTCAAGGAAGCTGCCATCTTGGCTTATGTTTAATCTTCAATTGCCATGATGCTGCACATGTGATCAGTTATGACACCAGCCATTGGATGGTTTGACAGTTTGGTTAAGAGCACAACCAATGTGACAGTTAGCAATCCCGGCATGCTGGAAATGTAACTGCTTTTTGAAACTGTAAGATCGATGGGTTTACTTCCGCTTTAAAGTCGCTGTGACTTGAAGTCGCACAGATATGAATGGTTCTCATTGGAAATCATGCGGTACGACTTGTCATGCAACGTTAAAGTCCCAAGTCGCAGGACAAGTAACGCAGTATGTCCGCAGTATCTGGTAATCTAATGCAGTATGTCTGCAGTATCTGGAAATCTTGTGCAGTATGACTGCAGTCTCTGGTAATCTTGTGCAGTATGTCTGCAGTCTCTGGTAATCTTGTGCAGTATGTCTGCAGTCTCTGGTAATCTAATGCAGTATGTCCGCAGTATCTGGTAATCTAATGCAGTATGTCCGCAATATCTGGTAATCTTGTGCAGTTAGTCCGCAGTATCTTGTAATTGAATGCAGTATGTCCACAGTCTCTGGTAATCTAATGCAGTATGTCCACAGTATCTGGTAATCTAGTGCAGTATGTCTGCAGTATCTGGTAATCTCCTGCAGTATGTCTGCAGTCTCTGGTAATATTGTGCAGTATGTCCGCAGTCTCTGGTAATCTTGGGCAGTATGTCCGCAGTATCTGGTAATCTAATGCAGTATGTCCGCAGTCTCTGGTAATCTCATGCAGTATGTCCGCAGTCTCTGGTAATCTTGTGCAGTACCATGATTTGTGATGCTGGGGCTATATACTCTGTCCTGTGATGCTGAGCTGTATATTCCTGACACTATGAGTGGAAGTAAGTGGAATACAGGGGACGGAGTGGGTGGATTATATAAGGGGTGTGGCTTATGAGAAGTGGGAGGGACCAAACATGGAGGGGCGGGGTCTTGCACCCCCATCCTAAAACTTCACCAGCCGCCACTGCAAATACTAATTGGGTGGAAGACACCTGCTTTAGTGATCTGTCATGCCTAATATTTTACTATCATAGAGTATCTCTATATATTTATACACTTTAGTACCTTGCCTTAGTCTCCCTCTTTTGCCCATTAGCTTGGTTATTCCGCACGCAGATTTGATCCGCTTCCTCGTCTCCCTTGTGCTGCATTGGCTTGTTCAGCATGATGTTGGCAGGATCCTGCCCCAGACTGGGGGGTATATGTCAGCCTGGGCTGGCCAGTGGTTCACTTTGCATTTTTCTATCACTTGGAAGGGTACTTAGACACAAGCTTATCCATACACTATATATCACAGGTAATTAATGGGGTTAATTTACCACTTTTTTCACATTTATTTGGGGAGGGTTGCACCATTTGTGTGATAGTATCCTATTTGTTAGTGTGCACAGTCACACCTACTACCACCCCATATCTAGTCCCTTTGAGGGAACACTTAGATTGACCCTTTACATTTACCTACTACTATTCATTCATTTGTTTTTTTCTTAAATCTCTATAAACCATACAGGTAGACTGCAATCCTGAAAGATGATGTCCACAAAATCAGACATAGGGTTACCAATGCCGAACAGTGTATTGGTGCTGTGGAGGACGATCTTAATCCATTGATGATACATGTGAGAGATGTAGCAGCGGACCTCAAGTCCCAGGAGGCCAAACTCAGTGACATTGAGGACCGGCTCCGGAGGAATAACCTCTGTTTCCTGGGATTCCCAGAAGGATCAGAGGACAAGCTCCCTGGGGGCCCCCAAGCACCCTTGAGGGCCCCCTAGCTGAGCAGATACTGCAGGCTTATGCTCACCCGCTTCCTATACATTAGGGATAAGGAAACTATCCTATGAAAGGCCCGCAACATGCCTAACCTGATGTATAACAACAACCGCATTACCATGTTTCCACAGAAGCAACGTGTGGCCTTCGAAAGTGTGAAGCAGCGCCTGAGAGAGTGCAGTCTGCCATACAGCCATACAATGTTTTTTAGCATCTAGAAAAAACGTTGTTTTTTCCAACTTCATCATTAAAACGACGTTGCCCACACACAATCGTTTTTAAAAAATGCTCTAGCAAAGCGCGGTACAACACATATGACGGCACTATAAAGGGGAAGTTCCATGTGGATGACGCTACCCTTGGAGTTGCTTTAGCTGATTCTGTGTAAAAGATGATTCGCGCTTTTCTGTCTGTTACAGCGTGATGAATGTGCTTACTCCATTACGAACGGTAGTTTTACCAGAACGAGTGCTCCTTCTCATAACTTTCTTCTGAGCATGCCCAGGTTTTTAACATCATTTTAGCCCACACACAATCATTTTTTACAACCCGAAAAATGACATTGTTTAAAACGTCGTTAAAAAATGCAGCATGTTCGAAAGGGCGTCATCTGAAGACGTGAGACAATCACGAAACGCGTCAAGGCAGGGCTACACGACTGTTCTCTTGCACTGAAGCTTGCATCTACCTGGGTCTCACGAAGCAGTGAATTTGGAAGTTAGAAGCCTTTCTCTAAGTGAGCAGATGCAGTACTTTAAGTGACAAGCTTCTTTTTATCGTTAATCGTGTAAGCATATGTGGATAGCAGGGGTATTATTGTTATAATAAAGGGTTTTACACCATATGCAGTCTCCTTTTGCTTCCCTGCATGTTCGCTGTGCTGCAAGCATAATCCAAGGAATATCTCTTACACACACCAAGAGGAGAACAGCAGAGGCTTGGTATACCATTAGGATCTTCCTAACGCTGGCAATCATCCACTATCTGGAGAAATACAGCTGAGGCTGAGTATACTCAACGCTGGCAAACATCCATTATCTGGTGAGTACAACATCTTAAGGGGAGCACAGCAGTGTGAAGTTTACATGTCCCAGCAGTTTTTGGAATATGCAAGTAATAAATCTCATCTGAGACGAGTAGTATGTGAACGGATATTTTGATCCATACGGATTTACATTGGATTGAGCTGTATGCTCTGAGAGACTGATATTTCTGGCAAAAGATTACTTATTGAGATTTTCAGTTATCAGCATTTTATTTCACAGGTTATGAGCTAATTAGCTCATGAGTCAGCTCAAGTGACCTCAGCGCTATTAATGTTTTATTGATAATTTTTAATATTACATATGTGTTTTCAGTATTTTACTCTTATATAATAGCTGCTATTTACCTTTTAAAAAATTCTACATTTACCTTTGATATTTCTTTTTAGTTACTAATTGATAGCTGAAGTGGATCACTCCAAGCTTATTTCTAGATACTACTTCATCCTGTTGACATCCTCTTCCAATAGAATGGAAAGGGTGGCTGCACAATGGAAAGCTGATATCCCATCCATCAAGGATGAATCCTGGTCTGAGGCCCTGGACTCCATACTGCCTTTGATGATCTCAGCAAGGGACAAATTAATACAGTTCAACTACTTGCACAGGGTATATTATACACTGCAAAGGTTGCATAAAATGGGAAGGCAGGACTCACCAGAATGCTATAGATGTAGGAGTGCAATAAGAGACTTCTTTCATATGGTCTGGCAATTTCCCCTGGTAATGAGATTCTGGAAAGTGATCCTCCAATGCCTAAAAGATGCCCTAGCCCTTCCAAATATCTATTCTCCAGCCAGATGCCTGTTGGGTGACCTGGAGGATAAAGAATATGTAAATCGCAAAAAACACTTCTGAGAATACTCTTTTGTTACGTTAAAAAAGCACTGGCTCCCAGATGGAAGGACCCGATCCCTCGATCTTTACAAAGCTGGATGGACCTTGTTAACTTAGGTTTCCCTAAGAAGTTTAACGTATAACATGAAGCTGATCACTTTGTAATAGATTTATTTATTGGCAGGACGCTACAAAAGTAAGATGTGACACACATAACATAAGTATATGATTGAGTTTGTTTGCTGTTGAATTTAAATCATTTATGTACAATGATTGAGAAATGTAATGTACATTATTATTATTTTTGAAAACCTAATACAATGAACCCTTAAAAAAAAAAAAACCTCATAGATAAGAAGAGCCTAATATGGAAAAAGCAGAGATTATGTCTGTCACCTGCAAAAAGGTACACGTGGAGGTACCCGGAGACACTGACATTGTAATTTTCGATCCTCTCCAACTCATTTCATTCCCTCCTTGACTCCTTAGAGCAATTAACAGTTGAAACAAGTGTTACCACATCTTATTCAACTCTGAGCCCTCCGTCTAAATAAGATGTCAAGCATTATGTTCTGCATTGTTCTTGGTCGAAAAGCAGACTTGGGCATGAAGCAGAAAGAAGGATTAAGATCCAAAACCTCATAGGGCATAATTGCAATCAATCATTTAAGCTATCAGGTAAGATTGTAGATTGTCTCTAGACCTAGCAGATGTGTGTATACTGTATACACACTTCGGTACACCCATGATTCTGCACATATCTTCGCTTGGCCATTCAAGAGTTTCACTTCGAGTTCATCTGACAGCCTTTGACCTTTCCACATTTCCAGGACATTACGTCCGGTAGTGACCATCTTTCATGAGCAAGGGCTGCAGGTGTTCCTTGTTTGAGCAACAGCCTGCTAGCTCCATGTCTTCCAGGTCCTGGAAAAAAATTCTAGTTCAGAACTCTGATCAAATTGGGATGAGTCATCATCGGGAGAAGACCAACTAATCTCATTACAGTAATGACATTCCTGGAAGCAGACTTGAACACTCAGAAGATTATGGTAGCATTCAATGGTGTCACTAGGGTTGGTGTCACTTGGTGCGGTAAAACTTGGTGTCACCCCCCACACTAGCCTGCCACAGTGTTCTTTCCTGCTCAGTGGTGGCTGGTGCTCAAAATTTTGGTGGTGCGCAAAGAAAAAAAACATCAATTGCAGCCTCACTGTACCCATCAAACGCAGCCACTGCGCCCATCAAACGCAGCCACTGAGCTCATCAAACACAGCCACTGTGCCATCAAACACAGCCACTGTTCCCATTAAAGGCGGCCACTGTGCCATCAAATGCAGCCACTGTACCATCAAACACAGCTACTGTGCCATCAAACGCAGCGACTGTGCCCATCAAGTGCAGCCAATGTGCTATCAAACACAGCCACTATGCCATCAAACACAGCCACTGTGCCCATCAAATGTAGCCACTGTTTCCATCAAACACAGCCACTGTGCCCATCAAATGCAGTCACTGAGCCCATCAAATGCAGCCACTGTGCCCATCAAACGCAGCCTCTGTGCCCATCAAACGCAGCCTCTGTGCCCATCAAACGCAGCCAATGTGCCCATTAAAGGCAGCCACTGTGCCATCAAACGCAGCCACTGTGCCCATCAAACGCAGCCACTATGCCATCAAACACAGCCACTGTGCCCATCAAATGTAGACACTCTGCCTATCAAAGGCCATGGTATTCTTAAGTACAGTCTCTGATCCAGGAACCTCCTATTCTCTTTCCTGAGATATCATACTGTACACAGTGTAGCCAAGTGTATCATCCAAATTCAGCCTAGCTGCTGGGAGACCAAGAGGTGAAGGTTCATCTGGAGGTCTCACCTTTAGTGTTTGAAACCCTGTTGAAGCCAGGGCACCTACTACAGACTTTATGTGTACTAGATAATAGAAAATCTTGCAAAATCTTAGGATTGAATCCTCTGTTCCCTGTTGTAAGGATTGAAGCATATACAAGTTAGCCTAGATATGAGATTAAATGGTAGAGGATGCTCAGTCGTATCCTCACTCTCTGAGATCCAGTAACTGGTGCATATCTTGGAAAATCAATTCCGAATAGCCTGTGCAGATTGTTTTTTCCCCTTGGGATTCCAAATAGTGTCGGACATGTTCTCTATTATTCTGGATAAGACTTGTTCAATATGGTCAGTAACACTGAAGCGGTATTTTGTACAGCTATTATGTCTAGAAGAAGAATCACAGATATCGAAGCATCAAGTTGCGAACCATCTTGTTGCTACCATTCTCAGGCAGAATAGCTCTAGTCTCTTCTTCAACACTATACAAAGGTCCGCATCTTTACATTTGGTTTAGGACATCATCCTTCCAGCATGTGTAAACTAAAATATCTAAATTACCACAAGCATTGGAAATGGACTCGATGTTGAAGTACATGGAAGTGGCCCTCTTCAAATGTCAAACAATGGGCTCTTCAGGCCTAGCAGAAACAGAAAAAGACACTCACTGTCCAATAACATTGTTGCTGGTCAAGGTAATTTAAGATTCTGAGATGGCTATGACAAATCAATTATTTGAGTGCAGAGACCGTTTTACCAGACAGATTGTACATCCATGGACAGAACTCAAGTAAGTATCTCCAGAATCAATATGTAAATCTGAAACCTGGTCTGCATTTAACACTTTTGGGTCAATTTTAAAGTGGAGGCCTTAGCAGTGTCGATCCTGACCTCCCTGGGGCCCTAAGCAAAATGACATGTCACATTAAAGTTGAGAAGCGGGGGGAGGGGATGTTCTTCTGTCGAAGTTGAGAAGCGGGGTGAGGGGACGAAAATTAATTCTCACCGGGCAAGGTCTCTAGTAATTTTGGGGGCCCTCCGCAGCTTTGCAGGGCCCTAAGTGGCTTGCATAGTAAACCTATAGGGCAGATTGGCCCTGGGCCTTAGCTACAATACATTTTAGTCTTTCAGCGCTGGATAGATCTAATCCTTGATTAAACACTTTAGCATTACTCACTCTTGTTTCTTTTTAGGTGCTTGCCACATCCCATGTGTATATGCTGTCATGCTTGTGTCAGGAAAATGGAAAATTGAATACTTGCCTGACGGTAATTTTCCTTTACTGATGCTAAAGCATGAGAGCATATAGGTCCTTTGCTAAGGCTGGATTTGCACTACTGAACGTGTTTCATAGGAAACCATGTTAAATGGACTGTAGTGCAAATCTGCAAAATGCAAAAAGTACTAAAACTGCATAGGTGTGAATCCAGCCTCATGCCGCGTACACACGGTCGTTTTTTGTGATGAAATAAAACGACGTTTTAAAAAACGTCATTTAAAATGATTATGTGTGGGCAAAACATTGTTTTATGTCTTCTGAAAAACGACAAAAAAAAAAATTCGAACATGCTTCGTTTTTCAGAATGTCGTGTCATAAAAAATGATCGTGTGTGCACTAAAACAATGTTTAAAACAACGTTTTTAAACCTGCGCTTGCTCAAAATCAAGTTATGACACAAGCTTTAATGGAACAGAGTGCCGTTGTACGTGTTGTACGTAACCGCTCTTTGCAAGAGCATTTTCAGAAAACGATGGTGTGTAGGCAACGTCGTTTTTTAAAATGTAGTTTGAAAAACTTTGTTTTTTTCATGAGAAAAAACAATGTTTTTTTACAAGACAAAATAGACCGAGTGTATGCGGCATAAGAGCTTTGCATTGATGATAAGTGACAAGAATGCTGCCTGGTGGTAGAGGACTCATTTATATAGTATAACCGGTCCTGGAATTGGGTGGGGGGGATGGAGCCCACCCATGCGTATATGCTTTAATGCTTTAGCAACAGGAAAAAAAATTACCATCAGGTAAGTATACAATTTTCCATATTTTTTTTTTTTTACCCTTTGTGTCTTGGGGATTTGTCCTCACTTCCTGTCCTGTTGACCACATAAGAAAAAAAGGCAAATCTCCTCAACTGGGACACTGCAATAAAACTGGGCAGAGGTCATACTTCTTCCTCTACATAAAATGTACTGCTGTCTGATTTCCAATTTCAAATATTATCTTTTATTTTTTGCCACAGTTGGGAAGCAGAAAGCAATAAAAAAATACAAAAAATAAAGTTTCAAAACTAAAATAAATGTTGAAAATGAAACCTTCTTACGCATGTTTTGTTCTAATGCACTTTAGCACATAGAATTGACACATTAATGCTTTCTTAGTGACATTTATCCTGTTAACAGATATAATCTAAAAGAAACAATATGAACAGGAAATGTCATATGACCTGGCATTTTAATCCACTTCATTGCACTTATTATTTTAGTCTAAATATGACTGGTGGGAGGTAGGCCACAAATCATATGTTACAGAAAAAAGATACACCGTATAATGTAACAGTCTAAAGCATAATAAAAATAACATACTGCGTAACACAAACCCCCTGCCAAATCATTGTTATCCTTTATGCACGGTGACATATTACTAAGAACTTCATAGGGAGGGCATAACGGTTAAATCTGACCATTTATTTGTGGTGTTTATACTTGAATATCTCTATTGAATGCACATAGGCAAGCAAATCTGATGCTAGTTAACTTACAACATATTTAGTGACACTACAGTACTGCTTGGAAACTAGGACTGCACACACTTTCTATGTAGCAACTCCCCAGGGGTTTCCCAGTTAGAGACAAATTAGACATTTTCAAAAGCTAAAACAGTTATAAAAACAGCTTAACCACTTATGCTGCTAAATGCCCAGAGGTGTTTTTACAATTTGGCACTGCGCTGCTTTAACTGGTAATTGCACGGTCATGCAATGTTGTACCGAAACAAAATTTGTGTCCTTTTCTTCCCACAAATAGAGCTTTCTTTTGATGGTATTTGATTGCCTCTGTGATTTTTATTTTTTGTGATAAAAACTGAAAAAATACCATAAATCTTGAAAAAAAAATGATTTTTCTTATAACAAAAAGTAAAAAATATTGAATAAAACTAAATAAACTAAATGTTAGTAAAACATTTAGGCCAAGATGTATTCAGCCACATGCCTTTAGTAAAAAAAAAAACACAATAAACGTATATTTATTGGTTTTCGCAAAAGTAATGGTCTACAAACTAGGTTACTGTGAAGAAAATAGACTTTATTCTGGATTTTCTCAGACTCTGTTTGTCTTTTAAGAACCCCTGGACCGATCTGGGTGAAATTTGGATATGTTGGTCCCCCAGATCGGGGCTATCAGGAGATATGTAATGGCAGGTATACCTTCTGTGGAAGAGGGGTGTTCTAACGTTGGGAAAATTAGGGTGCTCTCTACCTGGAGATAATTGGTTTATTCCTTAAACTGCTCTCAATATCTCAATGTGTCATGTAAATGATCTTTCGTCTGTCTTTCAAGAAGTGTTCATTGTGTGAAGTTCTATTGTTTAGCAGGTGAGAAGTTCTAAAACACCTTGTCTGGGCAAAGGACCAGTAATTAACTCATGTGGATTCTACCGGAGACAGCCGTCTGTGTCCTACAATAGGTCTCTTGAAAGGGGTCTCGTTAGTAACACCATTGTATGATGATGTGGGAGGAGGATGTAATTGTATATCTGATTACATCAAGTATTTCTTTTGCTGTATATAAGTAACCTGTCTCTCAATAAAGTCATTCTATATCTGGACACCCTTCATGAAGTCTTTGCTCATGCTTGGGGATGGGGAACACTCTAACCATTCGGAAGAATCATCTTGGGAGACGGAAAGAAGGCCGCAGTACCCTAACCACTGCAGGTCTTAACAGTTACATTTTCTGGAATTTACACAGCTTTTATTTTATGACTGCCTATCTCATTTCTTGAGGTGCTAAAATGGCAGGGCAGTACACTCCCCCCCCCAAATGACCCCATTTTGGAAAGTAGACCCCCCAAGGAAACTGCTGAGAGGCATGTTGAGTACATTGAATTTTTTTTTTTTGGTCCCAAGAGATTGAATAATGACAAAAAAAAATTACAAAAAGTTGTCACTAAATCATATATTGCTCACACATGCCATAGTTATATGTGGAATTGCACCCCAAAATACATTCTGCTGCTCCTCCTGAGTACGGGGATACCACATGTTTGGGACTTTTTGGGAGCCTAGCCGCGTACGGGACCCCGAAAACTAAGCACCGCCTTCAGCATTTCTAAGGGCACAAATTTTTGATTTCACTCCTCACTACCTATTACAGTTTCGAAGGCCATAAAATGCCAAAATAGCACAACCCCCCCCCCCCCAAATGACCCCATTTTGGAAAGTAGACACCCCAAACTATTTGCTAGGAGGCATTTCGAGTCCATGGAATATTTTATATTTTGACACAAGTTGCGGGAATATGACAAACTGATTTTTTTTTTGCACAAAGTTGTCACTAAATTATATATTTCTCACACATGCCATTGTTATATGTGGAATTGCACCCCAAAATACATTCTGCTGCTTCTCCTGAGTACGGGGATACCACATGTGTGGGACTTTTTGGGAGTCAAGCCGCGTACGGGACCCCGAAAACCAAGCACCGCCTTCAAGATTTCTAAGGGCATACATTTTTTATTTCACTGCTCACTACCTATCACAGTTTTGAAGGCCTTAAAATGCCAAGATGGCACACAACCCCCCCAAATGACCCCATTTTGGAAAAAAGACACCCCAAGCTATTTGTTGAGAGGCATGTTGAGTCCATGGAATATTAATTTATTTTTGCCCCAAGTGATCGGGACCCCCGCAGTGGAGGGGGGTCCCGATCGGACCCCCGACCTGCAGAAAGGCAGGGACGTACATGTACGCCCATCTGCCTGTACGTGCCATGTTGTGTAAGTGGTTAAAGGACAGGTGTCAAACACAAGGCCTGTGGGCCGAATCCGCCCCTCCAGGCCATTTCATGTGGCCCTCGCACCTTTCCTGCAGCTGCAGGAGAACCCCAGCCCTCCTCTGGTCCTCCTTCAGACCCTTACTTTCAAGCAATGCATCCAGCTTCTTTCCAGTAGCAGCGTAAGGAAAGGGGGTGCACTGTGATGTAAGGGAGAGTAAGGCAATCAACTTCTGATGATGGGGTGGCTCTTGAAATCCAATGTAAGGGGAGGGGATGCGCTGGACATCTAATCTTACAGATAAAATCGGCCCTTTTGAGGACAATAATAATGCTAATGCGACCTGCAATGAAATTGAGCTTTAAGCATTCTGATCAAGTAAAAAACTGTAAATGCATTTCTTAAATGTCTTACAAGACAACTTTATGTCCCAATTGGTGGATTCCCCAACTAGAAGCAACCATAAATGATAGCAGCCCCATATTGACCAGTGGTGGGGTAGGTCTTCAGCTACCTACCCTCCAAATGTGGGGTCTCTGAGACCGAGAGCTACAACCCACGAAGTTGGATTTTTTTTTTGTGATTTTTTTATTTTATTTTTTTGGGCTTATCTTGAGGAAGGGGCCTGGAGCTGCAGCTCCAAAAGCCCAGAGCTTTTTTTCTCAGAAAATAGGTGCAGGAACACAACCACGACCCCATTTAGATTTCACAAACAGTGGAAGGGTCTTAAAGGGGCATTAAATACCAGGATTGCATTACATACAGAGTGCAGAGTTTAGGGGGTTACACACAGAGTGCAAAGCTGTCACTTGTAAACACAGAAACCAGACTTCTGTGTTTACAAGTGATTGTGGTGAGCAGGCACCAAAGGCTCTGAGCCAGAGGTGGTGGAACTGAGCTCCCCCAAGTTCCCCCTGAAAAAAAGCCCTGCAAAAGCCCCTATATTAATCCGGCCCTGGAAATGATTGCATACACTTGTCAGATATTGGCCTGGATATCTTCAGTAGTGATTTGCAAATGTGCATTGAACTTGCCACTGTATGGGGGGGGGGGGGGTGATGCCTGTTGAGTGTTCTGATGCACTTGGTTTATTGAGGCAGTTGATTTTTAAAATTCCAATTATTTGTGTAAAAAGCTCAAATTATAATGACTGGGTCTGTTTTATTTTTTGGTTAATTTACTGTGATACTGTATATGGTGGTGATGTGATTTTTAAAGTTTAAAAAAAAAAAAAAGTTACTAATTACTATTTTAAACTCAATTATAAAGGGCACGACCAATGTTATTTCATACTTTGCATTTGGTGTTTTTATTTATCATTTGGCAAAATGAATAGCTGTCAGCAATTGCAGTCTCACAAGTGTAAAGGGACTTTTATAAGAAACTTAAAAAATCATTTATTAATGTTTTTTGGCGAATCAGCCTAGCATGAAAGTCCATAAAAACAGCATATATAAAATATTTAAAGTGGTTCTAAAGGCAGAATTTTTTTTTACTTAATGCATTCTATGTATAGTGCCTGGTTACTTCCAAGTACCGGTGCTTTTTAAATTTAGAGGGGGATCAGAGAGTTAATTGGCTCTGATACAGTTATTCTGTAAAAATGGGTCTCACTGTGGGCTTATTCTGTTGTTCCTGGGGTGCTGTTCCCACCCCAGGACGATGGGTGGCAGCAGTGGAGTCTAGGTTTGGGTGCTTTTCCCCAGCAACCTATCAGGAGGGTTTCTCCTTGCTGTGCATGCTGGGGGAGGGTATTTATGGGACAGACGCCGTTGGTCTGGGTGGTCTTCGAGTGCGAAACCCACCTTTAGGGTAACTGCATCATGACGCCCCGGAGAAATGGCCTTCCAGGCCGGGGTGCATGTGCCACACGGTGTTCCTGGTTCTGGGACCATGTGGGTCTGGAACATTTAAAGCTGTGGCAGGGCCCCTTAATCCTGAGAAGATCCCAAGCGAGTTCCCAGTGAGAGGAAGCAGTTCGGTGGGGAGTCTATCTGAGGAGAGCCAAGAGAGGCTGGCAATCCAATAGGGTCTCGATAATCCTCCGGGGATCAAGGGAACCGATTACTGAAAGGTTAAGGGTTGGCAGGGCCGGACTGGGAATAAAAACCAGCCCTGGAAAAAATGTCATACCAGCCCCATAGCATTATTATACCAGCGTAACAGCATAGCGTCATTATTTTCTTGTTCATGAAAGGGAAAGCCATTTAATGAGTGTATTATATATAGAGAAGACAGATATAAAAGCACATAGGGCTTTATATTTATATAAGCACATTTCTGTTAAAAGTGGTAAAAGTGGTCAATCATTAAAGGGGACCCCAGGAACTCAGAACGTGGGGGGGGGACCATCTTCTGCAGAAAGAATACACTAAGGTAAGGGGGGTGGGTTACTGATATAGGGGGGAAACCTTTATATCAGTACCCCCTTACATTATTGCATATACTTCCCCCTTAGGCCTCATTCACACGGACGGACCGTTCGGGTCCGCCTGACATCCAACCCTAACCGATCCGCTAAAAACAGACGTATGGGGGATACGTCCCCATCCGTTCATGGCGGATCGGGTAAGATCTGATGAAAACAGACATTCTGTCCCTTTTCATCAGATTCAGTGGAGAGGAGGAATTTGGGACTTTAAATAAGGCACATATGTAGTGCACCTCCATCCCTGGTACAAAATGTAAAAAGAGGGAAATTTGGGACTTTGGATGAGGCTGTAGACATGGTGTGGGTTATACAAAAAGGTACATGTTTATTAATCAAACAATTGCATAGCATGTCACAAAAACAGAAAACACATAAAAGAAACAATCATTGCGGGTAAATGTCATTTCATAATGCTAACATACTCATAAAGTTATGTGCATGTGCAAAATAGGCAGGGAGGGTACAACAGTGTGTAGCCTGGTGCCACATGGTGATCTGCAGTGATCGATGAGTACATTCCATGGATTAACATATGTACAGATATTACATTAGCAGCATTAGCGAAGGAGATAAAAATTCGTAGTAGCAGGTAAAACCATCACAGGTAAAGAATAATGTTCATCAATGGGGATACTGCAGTAAAAACGTATATATCCGCATCTCTACTGCCCGACGCGTTTCGGGTCAGTGACACTCATCAGGGGCTGATGCTTGGGATATCTAAAAAATAATAATGAATAATATAAAATATAATTACTAAGTCTGGTTGGTGGTCATAGCAAAAAAATAAAGATGGAACAAAAAGTCCACCAGACTTAGTAATTATATTTTATATTATTCATTATTATTTTTTAGATATCCCAAGCATTAGCCCCTGATGCCATGTGGCACCAGGCACCATGTGGCACCAGGTTACGCACTGTTGTACCCTCCCTGCCTATTTTGCACATGCACATAACTTTATGAGTATGTTAGCATTATGAAATGACATTTACCCGCAATGATTGTTTCTTTTATGTGTTTTCTGTTTTTGTGACATGCTATGCAATTTTTTGATTAATAAACATGTACCTTTTTGTATAACCCACACCATGTCTACAGCCTCATCCAAAGTCCCAAATTTCCCTCTTTTTACGTTTTCATCAGATTGCTCCATAGGAGACAGCGGTACCCGACAAGCCCCTCTCTGCTCAGTGAGCAGAGAGGAGCTTGTCATCCGTCGGCTCAACAGAGATCAGCGGACTGATCTTTTGCTGAGCTGGCGGGAGCAGGCAGACTCCGTAGTGTTGGAGTGCGACGGAGTCCATCTTGTGTGAATGAGGCCTTACATCAGTGACCCCCTCCCTAGCAGTGCTGTCACTGACCTTCTCTCAGGTGCACCGTTCAGGACTCAGTCAGTCGGCTCCAGCTCCTTGGCTCTAGTTTTAATCTATAGTCTCCTCTCCACAGTCCACACACATTTGACTTCTCCCATGACCCCCATCCCAGCAGTCCTCCCACTCTTGACTCCTCTCCAGACTCCCTCAGAGGCTGCAGACATGATACAGGAGATGGTCAGAGGCTGCAGACATGATACAAGAGCTCAATGCAGCCTCATCAGTGCCCATCAAATGCAGCCTCACTAAGCCCACCATTACAGCCTCACTGTGCTCATCAAATGCAGCCTTACTGTGCCCATAAATGCAGCCTCACTGTGCTCATCAAATGCAGCTTTACTGTGCCCACCATTCCAGCCTCGCTGTGCCCACCATTGCAGCATCACTGTGCCCATCAAATGCAGTCTCACTGTGCCCATCAAATGCAGTCTCACTGTGCCCATGAATGTAGCCTCACTGTGCCCATCATTGCAGCCCCTGTTATACCCCATGTCTGCAGTCCCTGTCTGTGGGAAGGTGTGTTGTTGATGCTCGGTACGGTACCTTCCATGCCAGCAGGATATCCATGACCGCCATCAGCAGGCAGGGTCTGTTCTCGTATTGGATATAGACAGTGTTCCTTCCAGAGGATCTGTTTGCTGTGAGATGGAGTGGTCCCTGGCCACCTGCACCTTCAGCTGTCCTCATTTTCTGCCCCCAGTCAGCCTGTCCTCTGGTCCTGGGGAAGTGAGAGCACTGGGTGGGACCTGGAGAGCGGAGAGCACTGATGCGGTTGGAGAGCACATGGGTGGGGGCAAAGAGAAGGGGGTAGTGGAGATCACAGGGGTGGGGCTTGAGAGCACCAGGGGGAGCCAAAGGGAACAGGGGTGGAGAGCATGGGAGGCTGAGAGGGGGGCTGTAGAGCACTAAGTGGGCTAGGAGTGTGGGGGTAAAGAGCACTGGGGGGATCTTGAGAGCACTGGGGAGAAAGAACAGGGGTAAAGAGCACGGGGGCTGGAGAGCACTTTGGGGTACAAAGAGCAGGGGGGAGTGGAGAGCAATGGGGGGAGCTTGAGAGCTCCAGAAAAAACAGGGGTGGAAAGTACGGGGGCGGAGAGCACTGGCGGGGTTGAGGAGCACATGGGTGGGGACAAAATGCAGAGGGGAGCGAAGAGAGCACTGGCAGGGTTGGAGAGCACGTGGGTGGGGGCAAAATGCAGGGGGAGTGGAGAGTACAGGGGTTGGGAGCGGAGAGTGCTGGGGGGAGCTTGAGAGCACTGGAGGGGGAGCCAAAAAGAACAGGGGTGGAGAGCACTGGGGGGCTGGAGAGTGATGAGTGGAGCTGGAGAGAACTGGGGGGGCAGAAAAAACAGGGGTGGAGAGCACTGGGGGGGCAGGGGGTGGAGACCACTGGGGGGGTCAGGGGTGGACAGCACGGGGGAGAACATGAATGGAGAGCACTGGCGAGGGGGACAGGGGTGGAGACCACTGGGGTGGAACAGGGGTGGAGACCACTGGGGGAGAACAGGGGTGGAGAGCACTGGTGGGGAGACAGGAGTGGAGACCACTAGGGGTAGCAGGGGTGGACAGCATGGGGGGGACAGGGGTGGACAGCACGGGGGGAACAGGGGTGGAGACCACTGGGGGGGGGGCAGGGGTGGACAGCATGGGGGGGACAGGGGTGGACAGCACAGAGGGGGAACAGGGGTGGACAGCACAGAGGGGAGAACAGGGGTGGAGTGCACTGGGGGGGGGGACAGGGGTAGAGAGCACTGGGGGGGGGGACAGGTGTGGAGAGCATTGGGGGGGCAGGGGTGGTGAGTACTGGGGGGGGCAGGGGTGGAAAGCACTGGGGGAGGGACAGGGGTGGAAAGCACTGGGGGGACAGGGGTGGAGAGCACTGGGGGGGACAGGGGTGGAGAGCACTGGGGGGGGGGGGCAAGGGTGGAGAGCACTGGGGGGGGGACAGGGGCGGAGAGCACTGGGGAAGAAATGAGCTGTCTATATTCCTCCATACAGCCGCTGAATGTTTGATCCTCCCCCTCTCCCTCTTGCAAGCGATCAGCGGCTGTATGGAGGAATATAGGCAGCTCATTTCTTCTATATGCAGCCACTCTGCCAAATCCGATCCTCCTCCTATTAGGCACATAGGGCGGGCTGTACCGGCATCCAGCATGTATCATCACACCGACTGAGCTGGCTGGCCTGCCTGGGTCTGTGTTCGGAGGTGATGCTGTAACATGGTCCCGCCCCCCCTAGACGGGCTCGTGTGATAGGATGAACACAGATTCTATCTACTATTACATGAGCCGGTCTAGGGGTCGGGACTGTGTTACAGCGTCACAGCCTAACACAGACCGAGCCAGCCAGCTCCGTAATAATACACAGGAGCAGGAGAGAGGGGACAGAGAGCACTGTAGCCCCACAACTGAAACCAGCCACAGAACAGGTAGCCTACCGGGAGATCTCTCAATAGGCCAGTCTGGCCCTAGACGTTGGTCGCCTGTCAGTTGGTAACCTGCAAACTACCTGAAGGAGATCCAGGTCAAAGTCTATCAAGTAGGATTACCTCCGCTACCTCAATCCTAAGGAGGGTCTGTGGCAGAAACTTTTCCTCTAAGTCCTGAGTGATACCCTGGCTGCCAGGTCAGTGAGAGAGGCCTATCCAGGTATGCTATACCCACTCCGGCTGGAGTGGCGAAGAAGACTAATGCCTGGTTTCCACTGAGCGGATCGGTTCGGGTCGCTTAGAATGGAATGGGTTAGAATGGTCCGGTCTATTCTGCTGAGCATTTCCACCTTAAATCGGACCATCCGGGACCATACAAAGTTTAGAAAAAAAGTCTAGCACGTCCACCAATCAGTGAGATGTATTTGTAGGTCCACCCTAATGGAACCGTTCCATTTTCAATGGCCCCACATCTGAAGCAGGACCCAGAATAGTCCGGTACGGTTCGCTTTTATGGCACGCTTTCATAATGGAAACACCCAAAATAGCGTACCGTACTGAACCGATCCGCTCAGTGGAAACAAGGCATAAGTTTTGTTGAAAGCAGGACTGTTTCCCTTTTGATAAGCCTGAATCTGCTATTTCTCCTTTTACTTCAACTCTTCTATCACCACAAAGTTTTATTGTTTTTACCCGGCTGGGTAATAAAGAGCACAGAAAAAGACACTTGTCGTGGACATTCCGTTAATGCTACATTCACCATACACCCTTAGACGGCGGAGGAACCACGAGGTAACGTGCCACCCAAAACAAACCAACAGCTCCTTCGGTGGTAGTGCTACATATGCATTAAGATAAAAACCTTCTGTGTGCAGAAACCCCCCTTAATAGTTACCTAAGCTCCCTCTCGATCCAGTGATGTTGCACAAGAACCACAAAGTCTGGGGCACTCCCTCCTGATTGGCTGAGACACACTGGCTCCCACAGCTGTCAATCAAAGTCAGTAATCCAATGAGGAGAGGGGGTGGGGCCTAGCCACAGCGCCATGTCTGAATGGACACACAGAGCAGTGGCTTGAGTGCCCCCATAGCAAACTGAGGATAGGGGCCTATCTTTTCAAAACCACTGCACATAGCAGGTAATATAACAGTTTTTTTTTTTAATAAAACACAATTTTAATATAACTTTAAAACCCACATACATCACAATAAAAATGCATATATGAACATAACCCCTTATTGTAGTATAAAGACCCATCCACAGTAATAACAGATAATGTGCCTTCTACTGGTGAGTGTAAATCACATATCTCCCACATCGACATTATACCAGGAAGGGACTACAAATTATTTACATGCTTTGCAAATACGCTTCCATCAGGAGAGGGTTATTCTAAGTAGATGTTGAAGAAAAACTGTATATTACATTTTCCTGTAAAGTGCAAGTGGCAGTCACTGCCAGGCAATGGTGGACAGAAGGGGTGTAAACCAAGGGAAAAGGGGTATCAAATCAGTCTGAATACTGCTGTGCTGGGGGTTATAGGAAGCGGTTGCCAAAAGAGATTCTGAAACTTTTACCATCTGTATGTAAAGATACATTTAATTACAGATACTCCTCATTTAGACCCCTTTCACACTGGGGCGCCTTTCAGACATTTTAAAGCTAAAAATTGTGCCTGTAAAGCACCTGAAAAGCACATCTCAAGCCACCTCAGTGTGAAAGCCCGAGCACTTGTCCTGCAAGCAGCATCTTTGGGGCGGTGGACGAGCAGTGTATACACCACTCCCCCAGTGCCCCTGTCCATTGAAATGAATGTGCAGTGCTGCCAAATCGCATACAAAGCATTTTGGCAACGTCGCAAAATGGGCGGTATAGACCCTTTCCTCGGCCGCTAGCGGGGTTAAAAATCGCCCCACTAGTGGCTGAAAAGCCCCTCTATAACGGCAGAAAAAAACAGCACTTTCCTGCTAAAGCCTGCACTGCCCCAGTGTGAAAGGGGCCTAAAGACTTACCTGTTTAACCACCGATTGGACTTACGACCAGCTCTTTCCACCCAAACCACACACTGTACATCATTGTATTAAACAGTACAGAATTGTAATTTGTGTTCTGTACCTATTTAGATTGAAATAACGTTATTGAGCTGGAGTTTTGGAGTTTAGACCTTTTTTTCACAATACAGTAGTTAAGAATGCTTAAAATATTGATTGATTGTGGCTCCTCGTTTAACAACCAATTTGTTTAAAGTGGATGTCCGCTCAAAAAAAAACTTTTGATATTAGGACACTTACCTGTCCTGGATTCCAGCGCCGGCCGCAGCAGAGGACTAGCGATCGCTCGTCACTCTGCTGCTCCCTCTGCCATTCACGGTGAGGGAACCAGGAAGTGAATCGCTCCGGCTTCACTGCCTGGTTCCCTA
Source organism: Rana kukunoris (assembly GCA_029574335.1). Lineage (NCBI taxonomy): Eukaryota > Metazoa > Chordata > Amphibia > Anura > Ranidae > Rana > Rana kukunoris. The sequence goes on along the minus strand of CM056058.1, from coordinate 42,995,948 downwards.
CGGCGCATGTGCGAGTCACGCTGCGCCCGCCGATTGGCTCCCGCTATGTGCTGGGAGCCGAGTGTTCCCAGCACACAACGGGGGGGGGGGGGGACAGGAGGTGACGACATGCCCGCATTCTGCCCGAGAATGCTGGGCTGGGAGTGGGTGAAAATACCTGTCTTTAGACAGGTATCTGCACCATCCTACCCCCTGAAAGGTGTCAAATGTGACACCGGAGGGGGGGAGGGATCCGATCAGCATGAGTTCCACTTTAGGGTGGAGCTCCGCTTTAACGACTTGGTCGTTGAAACGGAGCCTGGTCGTTAAGTAAGGAGAGCCTGTATTTGTAATCCATAACTGGATTTATAGGGCGATTTAAGTGTTAAATTCTTTACTTGTAATGCAACCAGGTTGCAAAACATTAAGAATATGGGATTTTTTACTATGTGTTCATGCTGTACAAAGCTACCAACACACTCCCTACATAGTACTCCAATTAACAATGCTGCATACGTTCCTTTTTGTTCATACTTTCTCAGCTTTGATGAACAGACCACTAAGTTAAGTAAACAATCATATCTCTATTTCTGTATGACACATCTAACTGTAAAAGCTAGGGACAATCTAAACTAGTCAGTGACTCACACCATAAGGTCACCATGAGTCAAGGTTTGTCGTAAATCAAGAGGGTCTGGCTTCTATGCATGACAGCAACATGTCAATCAGATTGAAATATTAAATAAAAAATAAATGCCAGGATTTCCACTGAAAATGTAGAAATCTTGTTAGTTGTTTCTTATACGTTGACACATTGCAGAGCAAGGCTGGTCTGACAGCTGAAACAAATTAAAATGTAGCATGCTTATGTTTTAGTTTGCACAACATCCAGGGCCGCTGATAGGGGGGGACCACCGGTCCCTCTGTATGGGGCCCGCACACACACAGGGGCCCGGACAGGGAGGCAGATCGTGCGGTATAACAAATACAGAAACGATCCATCCAGCAGCTGAAAGACAATTTCTCTCCCTCCTGTCAGTTTTCAGCTGCTGGATGCATCTAAAAGCAGCGCTGCCTATTTTCCTCTGGTGGAACATACAGTAGGGTGACCAGACATCCCCGGTTTCAGGGGACAGTCCCCAGATTAAGGACACTGTCCCCGGACCAAGTCTGTCCCCGGTTTTGTCCCCAGGTTTAATTTGAACAGGTCAGTCAGTACAGAATAAAAACAAATCTGAATTACACACCCGCTGCTTTTACTAGCATAGGGGGGTGTTTTGTTTTTCCCATTATCTGTGCCCCTTTCTGATGATCATGTGCTGGTCGGAGGGGAGGGAATATTTCTTCCGTTTCGGTGCATGCCCATTCAGCTCCGCTCACATGTTCTTCTGTCTTGGCTCAAATCCTGGCCAGCCACCTGCCTGCTTATCTCCTTGCCTTCCCTGGTGGAGTGATCTTCCTCCGCTCCCTACCCAGTAGTAGCCGGGGCCCAGAGAGTAAGACTTGACAGGCTGTAAGGTGGGCGGCGGCGGTGACGGGCAAAGAGTCGCCGATTGCCCCCATTACTAGTAAAAAAAAATGATGTCCCCAGATTTCATTTTAAAAATCTGGTCACCTTAACATACAGTAGAGAGATGTGTTACTGTCAGGACACTGAGAGCGGGGGAAGTGCCGTGGATATGTAATTTAGGGCCTCTTCCTAAGGCTGTCTTAATACACAGGCACCTCTGAGAACTGCCCAGGGGTCCTTGGTGCTTGGGGGGGCCTAGAAGTTTCCTCCCACTGCTCCCAGCAGTACTCTGGTAACAAGTTCCCCTCACTTTGGCCGGTTCTGTCTGTACAGGTCAGGTCTGTTGTGTATCTTGTGTCAATGCTTCCTAATGTCTGCCTCTCTCCCTCCCCGGAATCTTCCTTCCCACCTCAGCCACTATCTCTTCCTGCTTTCATTTCATCCTCACACAAGTCACAACCATCTCTGCCTGTCACACTGCTCTTCTTCCACATGTTAACCTTCTCTGCCTCTTCTCCAGCCCTCCAGACATTCTTTTCCTGACACTTTACAAACAATTGTCCCTCACTCCCTCACTCCCCACGTGGAAGAAAAATATATTTTAAATATATTTAAAAAAAACATTCTAAATATATTTTTCCCAAATATATTGCAATATATTTGAAATGCTACAATTTTGGCCAGATTCAATATATTTCAAAAATATATTTCAATATATTTGTGAATATATTATTGAATATATTGGGAAATGCATTGTGAAATATGTTGCAAATATACTCATAAATATATGTTAAATGTACTTCTGAATGCATTTAGCAATATATTTATGCAGCCATAAATATATTGCAACATGCATTTTGGAATGCATTGTGAATATATTCAGACATATATTGCTAAATGCATTCAGAAGTACATTTAACATATATTTCAGAATACATTCACAATGCATTCCAAAATGCACTTTGCAATATATTTATGGCTGCATAAATATATTGCTAAATGCATTTAACATATATTTATGAATATATTTGCAACATATTTCACAATGCATTACCCAATATATTCACAAATATATTGAAATATATTTTTGAAATATATTGAATCTGGCCAAAATTGTAGCATTTCAAATATATGGCAATATATTTGGGAAAAAATATATTAAAAATGTTTTTTAAAATATATTTTAAATATAAATGTACTGAATGTAAAAAAAAAAAAAAATACATTCCTATTACATTTTGAAATGCTGTGCATTTATATATTGTATTTTATATATTGTAGGCCTATAAAACCAGCAAATATTTGGAAATAAAAACGATAACACAGTACAATACACACAACTTTATTATCATGTAAATATACAAACACTACAACACAGAGAATAGAAAGTGGTGTTAACTGTGGTAAATGACATACAAGTTTATTTGTGGTATTCTGATGGTTCCCGATGTTTCCCTTCAGGTGATATTTCAACACCGGAATTGTTCTCGTAAGAGCGTCACTGATCACACCGTTTGAAGTCCCAGGAAACTTTGCCAAAGTGGCAGCTTTAAAAAGTAAATGGAAAATATTAGACTTATTAGATTTTCCCTGTGAATCAAAAGCCATATAAGACCCTTTTCACACTGTAGCGCTGCTAAAGCTCCGGCGGTTTTTGCAACACTTTTTTTAGGCGTTTTTTTTTTTTTTTAAAGGGAAAAAGTACAGTTTTTAATGCGCTTTTAAAGTGCTTTGGAAGTGCTGCCCATTAATTTCAATAGGCAGGTGTGTTTTAGGAGCGCTATTTATAGCGCTCCCAACCCGCCCCAGATGCTGCTTGCAGGACTCTTTCTAAAGTTCCGCAAGCGCATCGCCCCAGTGTGAAAGTACTCATTGCACTGAAAGGGATGCAGTTTCATGAGCTTTTTAGAGGCTATTTCTAGTGCTAAAACACCCGAATACTGGCTCAGTGTGAAAGGGGTCTAATAGATGCAGCTGAGTAAATAAAACGAACAAAATTAAGCATGTAAAAAAAAAATATTGTAGACTTTTAAAAAATCTGTATAAAAATCAACATCTTGCCTACAACTTGCCTTTTTAGTTCAGACTACTACCAGACTGAGCAAGATATCTTATTTTGACACAACAGTCAAATTGGCTTACAGTCTACATGTCAAAGCTGATGTTTTCATAGGGTCTAACTGTACTTGCTTCTCTCCATCTGTCAGCCGCTTGGAGGCACCTCCTTAAAGGTTACTTTTTATTGAAGTGGTTGTAAAGGTACAAGGGTTTTTACCTTCATGTATTCAATGCATGAAGGTAAAAAAAACTTCTGTGTGCAGCCCCCCTATACTTACATGAGCCCTCTCTCAATCCAGTGATGTCCACGAGAGCCTTGTCTCTCCAGGGACTTGCACTGCTGATTGGCTTTCTGTAGCGGTGGGAGCTATTGGCTCACGGTGCTGTCAATCACAGCCAGTGAGCTAATTAGGAGATGGGGTCAAGGCAAGGCTCAGTGTGTGATTGGACACACAGAGCTCTGGTTCAGGAGCACCGGCATGGGACCTGAGAAGAGAAGGATCTGAGCTGCTCTGTACAAAAACCCTTACACAGAGCAGGTAAATAGGAGTAGGATATGTTTGATATTTTAAAAAAAAGACAACCATTTAATGTTTCGATACCAAAAGAAAACCTACCTGTTTAGGCCTTGAGTACGACACTTGACAAGGAGATGAGCTCAAGTCTTCAGATGGGACAAAAGGTGATGCACACGATACACCCACACAGGATGAACTTCCACCATCATTGCTGCGCTGCGCTCTTGTTGTTTTCAAAAGATCCATTACACCAGGCAACTCTATGGAAAAGCATAACAACTTTTTAAGTAACATAATGGCCTATTTTCTCACTATATCCATTCATTTCATTTGTTAGAAATTGATGACTTGTGGAAAAATGTACTTAAATGATTAGAGGGTTTCCTCCAGTCTGCTGCTGACCCCCCCAAGAGGGTTTCTCCCAAGGTAAAAGTAAGGATGTTCCACAAAACAAAAATCCTACTTGTGCATATAGTATGTAGTTACCTCAGTGCACTCACTGATACTATAATGAATGTAGTACAGTAAACTTCCAGTTACTCAACGATCCCCATTGGTACTGTTATTTCTGGTTGCTTGAGATCTAATAGTAACTCTCAAGCATCCACCTCCCATGGCACCCTGACCCCCTCCCACTTAGCAGCTAAAGGGGGTAGGGATTGGGGGCAGGGTTTTACCACCCCCAAATTCACATGTGAATGAGCCTTAAAAGTGCTATTGCCAAATGCAACTTAGGGCTCATTCACAAGTGCGGTATGCAATGCTCCAATGCGCCTCTGAGAAATTCTGCAAGGTGGTGAGGAGGCAAAATGTTTACACCAAAAATTGCAGTGAAAGGCACACAATTGCAGCGCGGTAGTACGGCAATTATAGGTTTTAGTCAGGTGTGAGGAGGCAACATTGGAGGAGACTGTGCCCTGTGATCTTTGACTTCTCCCATGTTGTTCAGGTAGATCTCCAACTCTCTAAGGTTGCCTACCTCTGCCTTAAAACACTGTAGAATGAAAGGGCAAATGATTGGTCAAACAGAAAATAAAAATAAAAATAACAAAGGCAGCAGAACTGGTGGAATAACACACAATAAATAGATAACAAAAATAAAAGACTGTGCCAATAAAAAAGTTTCAATGAAAATTAAAATTGAAAAAATTTCACCAATACCAATTCCATTGAATTGATTGGCATCCAGGGGCTGATATGCCAAAAACGGTGCACAATAATTAACCAAAACAAAAAAATCAGAGTGCAAGGAAAAATTTGTATATAAATTCACATAATGAATGTCAAATTATATGTATAAACAATGAGAGGTTAATACGCCAAATCGGTGATCCCAAAATTGTATGCCAACAGCACACAATTGGCAAACCAAACCTCAAAAATTCTTAATGATATCACCACAAAACTCAAACGCTGATGACCAAATGAATAATGAAGGATGATGCAGATATGATGATCAGATACAGTGCCAGTTTAATGCAGTGATATAAACCGCAATTAAGTTGTCCGCTTACCAAAGGCAAGTTGTCTCAGTTGTTGGTTTTCTTCTTCCAAGTGCTTATTCTGGTTTTATATTCACCAGCTGTCAGTTAGTCTTGGTCAGGTGCGTTGACAGCGGCTGGCGGCCCATCTGTCAGAATCCGCCAAAAATAAAAAAAATAAAAATTATCTTTCCACCTCCACACCCCCCATCCACTCCCCCCCACCCCACACACACACACACACACACACACACACATCTTTCAAACCCCCCGCCCACACACACACCCCAGACACCGCTAACCTCCTTCTGCACAATTTATTTGATGGTAGCTGAATGTAAACAGCAGGCAGTGGGGGAACCATAGCCAGACTGCCATTGGCTGTTTCAAATTTTAAAATTAGGCTGACTATTGTGCCCCCTTCCCACTGCCTGCTGTCAATCAGCAGAGGAAGACCTGAAGAAGAATGTTCTCCTTCAAATCCTCTCCTTTGCTGATTGACAGCAGGCTATTGATTTCCCTGCTATCTGCTCTTTTTTCCTGCATTCTGACAGTGGCCAGTGGCTGTTAGAATACAAAAAAAGGCCTAGATGTCAACTGATATCAGGCTACTTCTGGGGCAGCTGGATGTAAACATAATATCATTACCTCATATTGTTATCGGCCTGAAAGGTGGCCCATAATTGGTATCTGTATGGAAAAATCCATATCTAATGGCACCTAGTAGCAGGGCAGATAATAATATGCAAAAGGGGAGGGAGACATAAACATTGGTAGCACTATGCACTGACATTATGGGGTATATTTACTAAAGGCAAATCCGCTTTGCACTACAAGCGCACTTGGAAGTGCAGTCACTATAAATCTGAAGGGGACAAAAAAATAATAATTTTTGCCTGTACATGATTGGATGATAAAATCAGCAGGGCTTCCCCTCATTTTGACAGTATGTTACACAGTTACTGGATATAACATGGAAGCCATACATATTATATACAGCAATGTGCACTGACAGTAAGTTACACAGTTACTGGATATAACATGGAAGCCATACATATTATATACAGCAATGTGCACTGACAGTATGTTACACAGTTACTGGATATAACATGGAAGCCATACATATTATATGCAGCAATGTACACTGACAGTATGTTACACAGTTACTGGATATAACATGGAAGCCATACATATTATATACAGCAATGTGCACTGACAGTATGTTACACAGTTACTGGATATAACATGGAAGCCATACATATTATATACAGCAATGTACACTGACAGTATGTTACACAGTTACTGGATATAACATGGATGCCATACATATTATATGCAGCAATGTGCACTGACAGTATGTTACACAGTTACTGGATATAACATGGATGCCATACATATTATATGCAGCAATGTGCACTGACAGTATGTTACACAGTTACTGGATATAACATGGAAGCCATACATATTATATGCAGCAATGTGCACTGACAGTATGTTACACAGTTACTGGATATAACATGGAAGCCATACATATTATATGCAGCAATGTACACTGACAATATGTTACACAGTTACTGGATATAACATGGAAGACATACATATTATATACAGCAATGTGCACTGACAGTATGTTACACAGTTACTGGATATAACATGGATGCCATACATATTATATGCAGCAGGGTGACATGCTGTGGAAGAGGAGCTCTATAATATTACATTACTGTGCACATGCTGTATGGTAACTGGGAAGGTGAATGTACACAGAATGAGAACTATTCAGCAGGAAATAGACAAATACAACTTAACTCATACACCAAACTTTCACAATTCCAATATTATTACATAGAAGGCTCACCTTTCATCCAGGAGAATACATCCAGGGGAATACAGAGAGCGTCTCCACCATGCCGCCATGCTTTCCTTTTCAGACTAGGCCTTACCAGGAACAGGAAGTGAGAGGTGAAAGTTCACCCCTCTGGTTCCCACTGCTCACTTCCTGTCACACACCTCCTGTATTGTTTCCTGTATTATCATTGCAGTCTCATTTAAAGAGTTTTCCCCAGGGCTGAATTCACATATTATAAGATCACATATTATAAGATCTGATATTATAAGATCAGATTATAAGAACTGAAATGAGGGGAAGCTCTGCTGATTTTATCATCCAATCATGTGCAAGCTAAAATGCTGTTTTTTTTATTTTCCATGCCCCTGTCACGTACCTGGTGGACGAGCCCGACGTGCAAGGAGTGGCTGCCCTTGCTCCTCTGATCCCGGGACCCCCTGGTAGAGTGAACAGGGAGTGCGGGAGTGCAGAGTCGCACGAGCGCCGGTTGCAGCGCAGGTGCTGGGCCGGAAGGCTTCAGAAGACTCTTGGTGCTGCGTAGAGTGGCAAGTATGGACTGTATCCGCTGATGGCAGGTGAAGATGACTGGAGGCACAGGAATCACCAGAGCGGGAGGTGTACCGTAGTCCAATGGAGGTAAGCCCCCAGCAGGAGAGTCTGAGGCCGGCTAGCGGGTCAGGTGCAGGTATAGTAGGCAATGCAGATAACAACAGAGTTGGCAGCAGCGGCAAAAGAGGGTAAGGCAAGCGGATCGTCAGGCAGGCAATAGGTCAGGGCAGGCGGAAGGCAAGCGGAGTCAGGAACAGGCCGGGTTGTCTGGAACAGATTCAGGTAAGTAGATACAGGTAGTCTCAGGAACTGCTGTAGACCGGACAGCAAGAGGCAAACGCTGACAGCAAGTTTAAATATCCTCCTTTGGCGCCAGAATGACGTTCGTGCGATGCGCGCGCACCGTTGCCGCGAACGCGCGCGCCCGCTCCCGTCGCAATGTCGCGATCGCGCTCGCGACCTTGCCGCGAATGCGCGCGTCCCGATCGCGCCAACGCGCCGCTAGCGCCATCTGGTGGCCGAAGTTGTTCATGACAGCCCCCCTCAGATCTACAGCGACTGCACTTCCAAGTGAACTTTCCTTGCAATTTCAAGTGCACTTTGAATTTGTAGTTTGAACTTGTAGTGCAACGTGGATTTGCCTTTAGTAAATAACCCCCTTTGTGTAGCTGCTGAGTTTTAATTTTGTGCTGGGGGGAACTTTTTGCTGCTGGAATTACCCTTCGGCAGGTACGAAGTCCAAACAATGGACTGGACTTAGTATAAAAAGAATATACAGTATATATACAATATATATTATATTGCCAAAAGTTTTGGGACACCTGCCTTTACACGCACATGAGTTTTAATAGCATGCCAGTCTATAACAGCTTCAATTCCTCTGAGAAGGCTGTCTTATGGGAATGTTTGACCATTCTTCCAGAAGCACATTTTTGAGTTCAGGCACTGATGTTGGATGAGAAGGCCTGGCTCACAGTCTCCACACAAATTCATCCCAAAGGTGTTCTATCAGGTTGAGGTCAGGACTCTGTGTAGGCCAGTCAAGTTTCTCCACCCCAACCCACTCATCCATGTCTTTATGGACCTTGCTTTGTGCACTGGTCCAAATCATTTGGTGGATTATTGTGTGTGTGTGGGGGGGGGGGGGGTGATTATGGTGTGGGGCTGTTTTTCAGGGGTTGGGTTTGGCTCCTTAGTTCCAGTGAAGGGAACTCTTAAGGCGTCAGCATACCAAGACATTTTGGGAAAATGTTATGCCCCCAACTTTGTGCGAACAGTTTGGGGACGGCCCCTTCCTGTTCCAACATGACTGCCCACCAGTGCACAAAGCAAGGTCCATAAAGACACTGATGAGCGAGTTTGGTAATAATAGTGCAACTTCTGATTCATGGATTAAACAGAACATTGAAGATTTATATCCAGAGTTTCTCTCTGTACTCTGTAAGCAGACAAGACCCTTGGACTGTGGAGGTGGATGTCTGTGAAGGTTCTCATTCATTCAGGTCAATCAATAAATCAATATAACTGGACTTGCTGGTCCGCAGACAAGCGTTCTCAATTCAGAATGACTTATACAAAAATTCTTTGGGAATGGAAAGTGGATGCGAGAGGTTTATCTGCTTTGTATTGAATGGATTATGTGCTTAAAATCTTATAAAAAAAATATATTTTATTTGAATCTTTTTTTTTTTTTATTTATTTTAAAAGAGTAAAACAAGCCATTTTAAAATGGGAGTGGGTCTCTTATAAATGTATTCAGAATGTTATCTATGACATAGTTACAAAAATATCAGACAAAATATATGTTGAAATGTCTTTATTAGACATTAAATATTTTCAGAAAAACATATTTTAAAAATATATTTTCTAATATATAGCTTTGTAAAATATATTTAAATTATATTTTTGGAATGCATTTACAAGTATATTTAAAGATATATGTTTGAATGCATTTTTTTATATGTTCAAAAATATCTGGACAATATATTTTCAAACATATATTTTCACATATATGCCTTTGGAAAATATATTAAAATTATATTTTTGGAACACATTTACAAATATATGTAAAAATATATGTTGAAAAAAATCTGAAGAATATATTTAAAAAATATATTTTTCAATATATGTCTTTGGAAAATGCATTTAAATTATATTTTGGAATGCCTTTACAAGTATATTTAAAAATATATGTTTAAATGCATTTTTTTAGATGCTCAAAAATATATGTCAAATATATTGAAAAAAATATATTTTAAAATATATGCCTTTGGAAAATATATTTGAATTTACATTTTTGGAATAGATGTAAAAATATATTCGCGTAGGCCAATATATTGTAAATATATTTAAAATATATAATTTTTTTAAATAAATATATTGGAAATATATTTTTCTTCCATATGGGTCCCCTCCCTTCCCGGTCTTCTTCTCTGCAGACACTTCACCTTCACACAGGTGTGTGTCCCCCCCCCCCCTTACACAAACACCATTACTGGCTGGATTCCCCCAACACTGAATCTTTACTAGTTATTGGAATCTCCCCCTCCCTGACAGAAAGCTTATTTGCTTTTATTGTATTGTGGCTATTCCTCACCAGCCAACAGTATTCCTCATGCCCATCACTGACCATTCCTCTCCAGTCCCCTCCACCCCATCTATATCCCCCTTCCCTCATTCTATCACAAATCCTCCTCCTTTTTTTTTTTATCCATATACAGACCAGAATTCCCCCAGTCTCACTCCAGTTCCCCTCGACCCATCCCCCATCTCCTACCCACCTCCACCCCTCCTCCTTCTCCCTTACACAATGGTTCCCATCTCCACCCCCCCCCCTATTTTTTTCAGGGTTAAGGAAGAACCCCAAAGTGGAGCATCCTATTGCTGCTGATGTTTGTGTGGGTGGGATGTGTACTGCGCCAATCCCTGTTGACTCTCCTCTCCGTTCCAATGAGATTGGCACAGTACACATCCCACCCACACAAGCAGCAGCAGTATAAGATGTTCTGCAGAGTTAAGGAAGAACCCCATCCAAAGTGCCAGAAGAGACCCAGAAACTCTGGAAGGGAAGGTAGAGGGGGAGCTGTTCTTCCATTTGTAGATTTAGCCCAGTGGCAGCCTGCCAGAATCTGTAAAGTCAGCTTCACTGCACAGCTCTTCTTCAGGAGCCCATATCTGTATAATATGTTACTGCCCCTACACTGTACCCTATACTGTACCTTCCTGCCCCCTGTACTGTGGCCACTTACCTTCCCCCTGTACTGTACCCTCCTAACCACTGTACCACTGTACTGTGCCCTCCTCCCCACCCATACTGTGCCCTCCTGCCCCCCCGTACTGTACCTTCCTGTGCCCTTTCTGTGACCCCCTGTATTGTACCCTCCTAACCTGCCCCCCCCCCCTGACTGTACCCTCCTGTTCTCCCCCCATAAGTTTGTAAGTTATGTTGTGTTTGTGTCCACTAATGATGATTTTTGTGTATTTTTTTTTAAAATATTGTTTTGATATTTTTTAGGGGGGCCCTGTCAGGTAAGCTGTACGGGGCCCCGTGATTTATAACAGCAGCCCTGACAACATCTATAAACCACATAATAAATGCTAAGCCTAGTCTCTCAACTAGAAAATGCAGCTACAGTATATTTACAATAATCTACTTTTGCATTAAGAGCACAACATGCTTTACCCTAGGCATGTCCCTCTCATCAGAGTAAAAGTCTGTATTTATTTCATTATCACTGATATGCTCCCGAGTCCTCCTTCTTAAGCCTCGTACACACGTTCGGTTTACTCGGCAAGAACCAGCAAGAAAACTGCTGGCAGAGTATAACGAGCGTGTGTATGAGGCTTTCAGGTTTCTTGACAAGAAAACTGCCCAGAATCTAGACGAGAAAATACACGTTCTCTATTTTTCTCGTCGTTAGATTCTCTGCAGTTTTCCTGCCGAGAAACCCAAGAGTGACTGTGACGCATTTGCGGTAGCTTCCTAGGCAAAGGTAGGGTGCAGCAAGATGGCGGAGACGGCATTGAATGTGATGAGCGCATGCTCGTCGTACGCAATGATGTCACCACGTTCTTGCCTTTCAAGAGAACCGCGGTTCTTTTGAAAGGAAAGTCTGTACATTCTTGCCAAGAATCTCGTCGGGAAAAACAATGTTTTTTTACTTTTTGTTAGAAGAAAAATCAAATAAACTAAATTTTAGTCAAACATTTAGGCCAAAATGTATTTAGCCACATGTCTTTAGTAAAAAAAAAAATCACAATAAAAAAAAAAAAATAGCTACCTAGCGGGAACAGAGACACTAATACAGTGATCAGAAAAATGATCGCTTAGTGACGCTGGCAATAGGGAGTGAAAGGGTTAACTAGGGCGGTGATCAAGGGGTTAAAACTTTATTGGGGGGGTACGGGGCTACCCTGAACCTAACACTAACTGACTGTCACACTGACACTAAATACAGTAATCATACATTATTACTGCATTCAGTGACACTATGACAGGGGGGGAGGGGGGGCGATCGCGGGGGGTTAAATGTGTTTATGTGTAGTGTGTGTCAGTGTAGTGTTGCGCAGACTTACTGTGCGATGTGATCTCTCCTTAGCGGTGGATGAAAAAAATAGCTGAGGGGAGAGATCACAATCGCTTTCTCCTTCCTGTGTTCACACAGGAGGAGGAAGTGACACACAGGCGGGCGCGCGCATTGGCTGGGAGCGATCCGGAGGGGGCGGACAAAAACGAACCCCTCTGCACGGATCGCTCGTACAGCCGCGGGGACCGCCGCATGTACCGGGGGGTCCCGATCAGACCCCTGACCCACCTCAAGGCACCAACGTATATATACGTTGATGTGCCTGTCGGTGCCATTCTGCCGACGTAAATGTACATGCAGCGGTCCTTAAACTTCTACCCTCCCACAATTTTTTGGATTAACAAAATCTTTCACAATAGTCATGTACTGGCATTGCCTTACAATGTCCACAATGGTGGGAAACTTTTTGGTAGTTTTGGCAGACACTTTCTAATTTTTCCTTTTAATCTCTTTCTTTTGATTTTTTTCCAGGTGGCTATGCACTAATCTGCCACATAGGTCTCTCCGCCTACGGTATGGTACTAGGATGTTCTTCAAGAACAAAAAATAGACATGAAACTCCTTCAATAGTCTCCCTTGGAAGGAGAAGATAGGGAATGTAGTCAGAAAGAAGGTGGAGAGAAAATAAGAGATAAATGGCTGAGAAATCTACATGAAGTGTGGAATGCTAAGAAGAGACGTATATGCTACTTCTGCAAAAGTGTAATGCAAGTGGAGATTAGTGAACTTGGACAGTCATCTTCTAAAAAAGTACAAAACAATGAAGAAATCTACACATTTAGTTTATAATGAAATAAAGATTGAATTTTACTGATGGGGTTTGACATGCATGACGTAAAGCATGTAATACTCTTTAAATACAAAATATTAAATCTTAAAATCGTATGAAAGGAAAAATCTCCCATTTAGTCATATATACAAAAAGACACAAATGGACTGGTGCCTAGATTTATGGAGCCGGCATATACAGTACATTATAATGCCAAAAATAGTAGTACACACACATGAATTTTAATGGTATCCCTAGTCTTAGTCTTAGTCCATTGAGATTCATATTGAGTTGGCCCACCCTATGCAGCTTGGACAACTTCAACTATTCTGGGATGGCTGTCAACAAGGTTTAAGAGTGTGTCTATGGTGATCTTTAACCATTCTTCTAGAAGTGCATTTGTGAGGTCAGGCACTGATGTTGGACGAGAAGGCCTGGCTCACAGTCTCTGCTCTAATTCAGCCCAAAGGTGTTCTATCGGGTTGAGGTTAGGACTTTACAGGCCAGTCAAGCTCCTCAACCTCATAGTCACTCATCTATGTCTTTATGGCACTGCTGCATAGTCACTTTGGAACAGGTAGGGGCCATCCCCAAACTTTTCCCACAAGGTTGGAAGCACAAAATTTGGGAGCACAAAAGTTGGGAGCACAAAATCATCCAAAATGTCTTGATATGTTGATGCCTTAAAAGTAACCTTCACTGGAGCTAAGGGGCTAAGCCCCTTAGAAAAACAACCCAACACCATGATCCGCCATCCACCAAATGATTTGGACCTGTACACAAAGTAAGGTCCATAATGGCATGGATAAGCAAGTTTGAGGTGGAGGAACTTGACTGGCTTGTAAAGTCCTAACCTCAACCCAATAGCACGCCTTTGGGCTGAATTAGAGCAGAGACTGTGAGCCAGGCCTTCTCCCACAACATCAGTGTCTGACCTCACAAATGCGCTTCTGTAAGAATGGTCAAACATTCCCATAGACACTCCTAAACCACGTGGAGATCCTTCCCAGAAGTGCTGAAGCTGTAATAGCTGCAAAGGGTGTGCCAACTTAATATTGCACCCTACGGACTAAGACTGGGAGGCCATTAAAATTCATGTGCATGTAAAGGCAGGTGTCCCAATACTTTTGGCAATATAGTGTATATGATTATATGCTATGTATAAGTTAAAAAGAAATAGGTTGCAGGGGCTACTAAGAGGAGTTTAAGAGGAGGTATGCAGTTAATCTCCTGTTTTTCTGAAGGTTGAATGTATAGTTAGGAGTACAACACATACAAGAGATTTAGCACTGCCTCCAACAGAGAATCTTGATCTTCATTTTCAGAAACAATAACCTTGTAACAAGACACATTTAAGAGCTTTTAATATCAATCCTGTAGAGGTCATCATTTGCATAACACAGATTAACTTTAAAGTGTCACTAAAAATATTTCAACATTATTATTTTGCGCAAAAAAATACCTCCTATTCCCATCGATAAAATTGCTGTATTGAAAGTCCCCCTGGTTGGTAGTATAGCCTCTTGGTAGTCTATCTTTGCTATGCACATTGCTGCTTCTTCAGTTGTGCTCATAAGTTTACATACCCTGGCAGAATTTATGATTTTACCATCTGAGAAGATAAAGAGCCCCATCCACAAATACCACAAAATACTTCAAGCTGTCATTGATGTTAAAAGGGGCAATACACGGTATTAAAAACTGGGGTATGTAAACTTCTGATCAGGGTCAATTAAGTAGTTTCTGTAGTGATTATGATTTAAAAAGAGTAAACACAGTTGATTTATAATAAATGGCTTCAGCCAAACACTAACCATGAGTGAAAGAAATGTTTTTGTGTTATCATTCATATTCTCTGAAACATGGCCAAGAAATCATAAATTCTGCCAGGGTATGTAAACTTATGAGCACAACTGTAGGAGACTGCTTTGGAAGAAAGTGCGTAAGTAATTTCTGAGCAAGGTGTGCAAAATGACAATGGGCTTAAAAGTCCACATATATGCCCTAGTGCAGGCATGTCCAAAGTCCAGCCCGTGGGCCAATCATGGCCCGCATTCCGGTTTCGGATGGCCGCCTGGTAATTTTGACATATATATCTTTTGTGGCCCCCAACGAATCCCCAAGTGCCGGGGGCCACAAAAAATATAAATGCTTGCTGCCTAGGAGGAGACGGGACAAGTGCCGTACAGGATACAGGAGTATTTTCTGTTTACATGGCATCCTTTGTAAAAGGAAGTCCCATCTCCTGCGCTGCTATTGGACGACTGTTCTGTCCATCACAGGAGGCAGGACTTTCAATTAAGAGGCAATTCTCCTGTATGTCTGTTGGCGCTCGTCCCGCCCCCTCCTTGTTTCCTCAAGGCTGCAGATGGACATGAATCAGGCTGCACTGATGAATGTGAGTCTGCATTCATGTCAATGTGGGTACTGCATTAACTGCTTGCCGACCTGCCGCCGTCATTTTGCTGCGGCAGGTCGGCTCTCCTGGGCGAGAGCCTGTAGCTCTATGTTGGCTCTAAAGCGGCCACTAGGGGGAACGTGCGCGCCGCCGGCGGCCGGTGCGCGTGCCCCCTGCTCACCCCCTGAGTCCCGTGCCCGTGCCTGACAAGCACGATCGCCGCCGGGCACACGCGATTGCTCGTTACAGAGCGGGGACCGAGAGCTATATGTGTAAACACAAAGCTCCCGGTCCTGTCAGCGGGGGTAACGCTGATCTTTTGTGATTCCCCTAGTGAGTCCACCCCCCCATACAGTTAGAACACACCCAGGAACATACTTAACCCCTTCCCCGCCCCCTAGTGTTAACCCCTTTACTGCCAATGGCATTTTTATAGTAATCCAATTGATCGCTATAAAAATGCCAATGGTCCCAAAGTTGTGTCAAAAGTGTCCGAAGTGTCCGCCATAATGTTGCAGTACTGAAAAAAAACGCTAATCGCCGCCATTACTAGTAAAAAAAAAATATTAATAAAAATGCCATAAAACTACCCCTTATTTTGTAAACGCTATAACTTTTGCGCAAACCAATCAATAAACGCTTATTGTGATTTTTATATGTAGAAGAATACGTATCGGCCTAAACTGAGGGAAAAAAATAATTTTTTTTATATATTTTTGGGGGATATTTATCATAGCAAAAAGTAAAAAATATTGAATTTTTTTCAAAATTGTCGCTCTATTTTTGTTTATAGCGCAAAAAATAAAAACCGCAGAGATGATCAATTACCACCAAAAGAAAGCTCTATTTGTGGGAAAAAAAGGACGCCAATTTTGTTTGGTAAACCACATCGCACGACCGCGCAATTGTCAGTTAAAGCGACGCAGTGCCGAATCACAAAAAGTGCTCTGGTCATTGGTCAGCAATATGGTCCGGGGGTTAAGTGGTTAATGGCAATGTGGTTGGTGCTGCATTAAGGGCAATGGAGTGTGGCATTCATGGTAATACGGTGGGTGCTGCATTCATGGCAATGTGGGTGTTGCAATAATGGCAATACAGTGGGTGCTGCATTAATGGCAATGGAGTGTGGCATTCATGGCAATATGGTGGATGCTGTATTCATGGCAATATGGTGGGTGCTGCATTCATGGCACTGATTAGGCTGCATTGATGGGCACTGATTAGGCTGCATTGATGGGCACTGATTAGGCTGCATTGATGGGCACTGACCCTTATTTTGCTTCACAGTTCTTTATTTAAAATGTAAGATTTCTTCCTGAAACTTTCTTTTTAAAGTTAAGGTGCGTGTTTTAAGCCGATAAATACGGTATATCTAAATAACATGCCTAAGCTCATCTCTTCAATATAACACAAAAAATTCTCCTGCGCTCTGGTGTATCGCCAAACTGGGTATGTCAGTATAGTCTGATAGCAAAGTCTGAAGTCTTGCAGCCCTCCACAGAACAAAGAGGGCCAGATTCATGAAGAGTTAGGCTGGCGGATCCAGTGATCCGCCAGCCTAACTGTCACTTTAAGCCGGCGTTTCTGTTTTCTATAACCAGAAAACAAGAAACGCCGGGTTGAAGCTCCGATGCGAGCAGCGTAACTGAGTTTCGCCATCGCATCGTTACTTCAACTTAAAAATGGCGCCGGGGGCGTTCCCGCCGATTTCCGCTCAAAAAATATGTTAATGAGCGGAAATCGGCAATTCACGATCGCATTCCGGCGCGACGCAGTGACGTTACGACGTTTCCGGACGGGATACGCGGCGCATAGTTATACCTACATGGGGTTGGAATATCCTATGTTAGGTATAGGCGTCGTCATCGCGTCGAAAAAAAAAAAAAAAAACGTTGCTTGCGTAAAACGTTCATGAATATGAATGTGACGTCATTGACGTTCATTCACAGAATTTGGAGCATGCGCACGGGGATGTTTTGACACTCGACGCATGCGCAGTACGTTGGCGGCGGGATCGCGCTTAGTTAGCATACTACACGCCCCGTACCCGCCCAATTTGAATTCCGCCGGCTCATTTGCGATGCGCTGCCGCAACTTTAGGAGCAAGTGCTTCGTGAATGACAGCACTTGCTCCTAAAATTTCTGCAGCGTAACGCAAATGAGAAGCGTTACTCTGGAGCAAAGATGCTCCAATCTACCTGAATCTGGCCCAGAGTGTTCAAAGAAATACAATAAAAAAAAGAAAAGAAAGGAGGGCGCACCGACCTTGTGCATTACCACTTAAAAATGTTATTAAACAAAATAAAAAAGCAATGGTCCTACTCACAAACCAATCATAAGTATGCGCTCTTCGAAACAGCTGAGACTGGACCTCACGGCACCTGCCAGTCAAACCCTTGACATCAACATGGCTGACACGTTTCTGGGGCGTACCCCTTTCCTCCTAGGTGGTCCGTGACCACTTTTAGGTGGTAATGCACAAGGTCGGTGCGCCCTCCTTTCTAAGCTCATCTATTCACCACACACAGCCACAAAGGCAAGAGAATTATTGTTAGGCAGTGTATTAGTGCTCGAACGAACACACTTCGACCAAATTTTAATGGTTTAAAGAATGTCAGGCAAAATGGTAGGTCCTCATCAAATCTGGCCCTCTTTGAAAACAGTTTGGACACCCATGCCCTAGTGGCTTTGTGATTTTTATGCATGTTTAACCAATTAAAGAAAACCTGTATTGACAGAAACTATGGCCCAGATTCACAAAGCACTTATGCCGACGTATAGCACGTTACGCTTACGTAAGTGCAAATGTGCACCAGCGTATGTGTGCAGCAGACCCACAAGCCAACATGCGCCTAAAAACAGGCTACACCCCGTAGACGTAGCTTGCACACGGCGGCGTAGGGTGGGCGCACATATGGGCTTTACGCATGGTGCTGCTCCCATTGATTAGCCATTTAAACATGCAAATGAGGGAAATACGGCAATTCACGAACGTGCGTGCACCTGACGCATGCTAGGCGAGGTGCGCGTAAGTTGTACGTCCGGCGTAAAGTTTTTCCCCATAAATTAGGTGCACCCCGGCAACAGACATGCACAGGTCTGCAGGGAACACAAGCCGGCGTATTGTGCATTGGACTTGTGTCTGGCTAAGCGTACGTTACGTTCACGGCGTACGCGGTGATCCGGCGTAGCTTAGGCAGTTGTGCCGGCGTGGTTGTGAGCAGGCGCAGGCGGTGCTATGCATGCGTCCATGTCACGGCGCATGCAGAGTTCGTACGTCGGGCCAGGGGCAGACTGACTATTGAGTCACTCGGGCACTGCCCGAGGGCCCCATGCCACTAGGGGGCCCATCAGGGTTGCCAGGCTCAGTAAAACCAGGGAGAGTATGTAAAAAAGTCTCACGCCCACTTCCACCTATGCCGGCGTGCGCCTTCGAAACCCACTATTGCGAAATTTCACGAATGCGAAATTGATTGCGAATGTTATTGCGAAATTTATTGCGAAATTTATTGCGAAATTAGAAAAATACGAATATTCGAAATAGCGAATATTCGCCGCGATATTCGAGATATTCGCAAATACTCGAATATGCAATATTCGTAGCAAATATTCGCAATGCGAATATTCGTGAGCAACACTAGTGAAGACAGAACATCTTACCTTTGTAATTGTTCTAGGTCAGTACCTAAAAGTATTGCAGGCTATCAGTACGATTACCAGGCAACGTTTTCAGGAAGGTGGGTTCAGCAATAGCACCCTTTAAATTTTTCTCAGTACAGGCACCTTTAGTAGTTGTAGGTGTGTGTGTGTGTTATTATCTGTCATGGTTCATTTCTGTTTCAACTAAGGTTGTCCCGATACCGATACCAGTATCGGTATCGGGACCGATACCGAGTATTTGCGGGAGTCAAATGAAAGCTTGCAATGCGCGCTGTAATGCAGGGGGATTAACGCGGCGGTATGCGGCGGCATCATATCTACTACTACAGGTATGGGGGACATGGCTGCAATATGGGGGACATACATGGCTGCATCTGTGGGGAACATGGCTGAAATATGTGGGGGACATGCATGGCTGCATCTGTGGGGGACATGGCTGCATATGTGGGGTACATGCATGGCTGCATCTGTGGGGGACATGGCTGCATATGTGGGGGACATGGCTGCATATGTGGGGGACATGCATGGCTGCATCTGTGGGGGACATGACTGCATCTGTGGGGGACATGGCTGCATATGTGGGGGACATGGCTGCATATGTGGGGGACATGCATGGCTGCATATGTGGGGGGACATGGCTGCAATATATGTGGGGGGACATGGCTGCAATATATGTGGGGGGACATGCATCTGTGGGGGGACATGGCTGCAATATGTGGGGGACATGGCTGCATATGTGGGGGACATGCATGGCTGCATATGTGGGGGGACATGGCTGCAATATATGTGGGGGGACATGGCTGCAATATATGTGGGGGGACATGCATCTGTGGGGGGACATGGCTGCAATATGTGGGGGACATGGCTGCATATGTGGGGGACATGCATGGCTGCATATGTGGGGGGACATGGCTGCAATATATGTGGGGGGACATGGCTGCAATATATGTGGGGGGACATGCATCTGTGGGGGGACATGGCTGCAATATGTGGGGGACATGGCTGCATATGTAGGAGACATGGCTGCATTTGGGGACACATTTAAAAAAAGTATCGGTATTCGGTATTGGCGACTACTTGAAAAAAAGTATCGGTATTCGGTATTGGCGACTACTTGAAAAAAAGTATCGGTACTTGTACTCGGTCCTAAAAAAGTGGTATCGGGACAACCCTAAAGAATATACAGTAAACCTGGAAAAAATGATATTGCACAACTAATAGTATTTTTGTTTTGTCCTACAGAAAATCTCCATGACCTAAGCCTTCCCCATCCCCAGGGTTCTTGTTCTCTGTTTTGCAGTTGCTATAGTTTCCTGCATGTTTCAAATGTCTCGCATGAAGACACACAAGTCAGAATGCACACAATATACAATATATGCTTGGCATTCTTAGCCTTTGTACGTAACTACTTCTCTTTGTTCCAAAATCACCAGTACCTGCTGCCTCCATAGGTCAATATATTCCATTTTTTGTTCCAGATTTTAGATATGATTTAAATCATTATTAAACCCAAAAGCAAACATTTATTATATTTCAGCTTACCAATTCTTAAATGTGGTAGCAGCAATTGTTTTCTTTTTTAGGCTTTCTATCCTTTATCTACATCTGGTGATCCAGCCAGTAAGGGCCCTTTCACACTAGCGGACCGTTCGTCCGCCCATTACAAGTCTATTTACGGACTTGTAATGGGCCCCTATGGGAGCGGATCCGTTAGCGGATGATGCATCCGCTAACGTCCGCTAGATTCGCATTCGTTTTTGCGGACGGAAGAATGTCATATTTTTTTTCCGTCCGGCCAAACGGATCGGATGCAAACGGACAGGCGGTCCGTTTCCATCCGACTCCCCATAGGGGAGAGCGGAGGAGAGACGAGGAGGTCCCTGCACAGTGTGCGGGGACCGCCCTGTCCGCCGACAGCTGAGCGGAGACCCCCCCGCTGGGCTGACGGACACACGGAGCGGACCGAAAAATGGACCGCTCCGTGTGTAAGGAGCCTTAGGGCTCTTTCACACGTCCGTTCAGTTTTCCCCTTCAGTTTTTTCCCCTTCAGTTGATCAGTTTTTCATCCGTTTTTCGTCCGTTCCGTTTTTTTTGATGGAAGAAAAATAGGGTTTTCTTCCGTCCAAAAAAACGGAGCTTACCGCAGACGAATGTTAACGGACGTTTAGCGGATGCTCATCCGCTAACGGATCGGCTCCCATAGGGAAGCATTGAGGTCCGTTAACGGACGTCCAGAAAAAACGGACAAACTGAACGGACGTGTGAAAGGGCCCTAAGTCTGTTGGTTTTCAAAAGAACAAACTCTCTTCCAGAGGAATCAGTTACAGCAGTGGTCATCAACCCTGTCCTCAGGGTCCACTAACAGGCCAGGTTTGTAAGATAACTGAAATAAATTACAGGTGAAATCATTTGTTGCTCAGTGATTGCAGTATTCTAGTCTGCATCTCCCCAAGGTAATACATAAAATCTGGCCTGTTAGACAAGCCCTTTAACACTGGCAGTGGTGCTTACAATGATCAGCGTTTATTTGTTCATCTAAAACCTTTTTTCTAAAAAAGAAAATAAAAAGTTGGTGTAACTGATTATAAGTGTGAACTGGAGTTTGGCTTCCATTTGTCAGTATTAAATCTGCTAGTAACACTCCCCTACTCTCAGACTGACAATGCTTCTGTACAAAAGTGCCCCGGTGCTTCTTCATCCAGAGTGGGGGCACTCTATTTCAGGAGGTGTGTTGGGGGCCAGATCACAGGTAACAGAGGGAAAAAAGCCTACATAAAGAAAAACGAATGCAGCCACATCTAATGATTAATAAGCTGCAATACACTACATTTTTGCGTTTAACCACTTAAGGACTGGAAGGAATTTTCACCCTTAATGACCATTCCATTTTTAGCGACACGGTACTGTGTCGTTTTAACTGACAATTGCGCGGTCGTGCGATGTTGTACCCAAACATAATGTATGTCCGTTTTTTCCCCCGACAAATAGAGCTTTCTTTTGGTGGTATTTGATCACCTCTTCGGTTTTTATTTTTTGAGCTATAAACAAAAAAACTGCGAAAATGTGTAAATATATATATACACATTTAACGATAAAGTATCAAAACCGGCAATGATAATCAAAAAGGCTTTAGTAATAATACCTACCATAATACCTAATATATATATATTTATGGTCGTACTATAATGAATACCCCCCCCCCAAAAAAAAAATTTCTTCATCAGTTTAGGCCAATATGTATTTTTCTACATATTTTTGTTAAAAAAAAATTGCTAATTGAAGGGCTTGTGCAAAAGTTATAGCGTCAACAAAATTGGGGATAGATTTATGGCATTTTTATTATAAAAAATGTTTTATTACTATTGTAGCGCCCATGTACTTCCAAGTACAGGTGCTAGTGAAATTTAATAGGAATGATCAGAGTGTAAGTGACTCTGATATCAATTCTGATTAGGGTAAGGCTCTCTGTCTCAGCTTGGCTGTGCTGTGGGCTCATTCTGTCGAACTTGGGGTGTGGTTGCACCCCAAGTCGACAGGTGGCAGCAGTGGAGTCGGGACTTGAGTGCATTTCCCAGCAGCCTATCGGGAGGCCTAAGCCTCGCTGGGCATGCTGGGAGAGGGCACTTATGGGACAGACGCCATCTTAGCGTGTCTTTGTTCCTGGAGTGTGGCACCCACCTTTAGGGTGACCACATCACCGCGCCCCGAGCGTTATGGCCTACCTGGCCAGAGCGTGGGTGCTATGCGTTGTTCCTGAATCCTGGGCCATTCGGGCCTGGGGCACTCACACAGGACGGGGACTCAGTGATTGACTGAGTTCCCACTTCGAAGATCCCAAGCGAGTTTAGCTGTTCGGTGGGGAGGTCCAGTTGAGGAGCGTCATTGACAGGCTGGCGGTCCAACAGTATTGAGATGAACCACCGGGGATCAAGGTACTGGACACTGAGGAAAAAAATTACTGCGCAGGTCTGTAAAAAATGTTAAATAAACAAAACAATAAAGTGATAGGTTGCTGCTGCTGCATAGACAATGTGCGATACACATGAATTACCTATAAAATCAAAAAATATGCTGCGCTGCACTGACAGATGAAACATACATTAAAATGTGACCATTCATCTTAATGAGAACAAAAGTGAAACGTGAATAGCGTGACAAATCCAAAAAATATCACAGTTGAATACAAATAATAAAGTCCATGTGTGTCAAACTTGCACCCGAAGTGTGTTTGAAAAAAGTTCTTAGAGTAAGATCAGACAAAGGGCACCTCCACCTCTAATAAAATTGCCTGCTTACCGACTCCCAATGATCTTATTGCTAAGATCACAATCGCATGTAGGTCTATGTCTCTATGGTAGGCTTGCTTCTACTTATCATCTACTTCAACTCCATATGTGGGTAAACCATACCCCGATGCATGCCAGATCCCGGAGTGTAGATAAAATAAAGAAAAGGCCAAAATAGAGTAGTACCGTAGATAATGGGAAGTTTAATATTAAAAATTACACTCACATGGTAGGTGTACAAGATTAGCGTTTAAATTATGTAGCCGGCCGGCTTCAACATTCGCTCGTCCTTCCGGATAGTCGATAGCGGTGACGCTATCGACTATCCGGAAGGACGAGCGAATGTTGAAGCCGGCCGGCTACATAATTTAAACGCTAATCTTGTACACCTACCATGTGAGTGTAATTTTTAATATTAAACTTCCCATTATCTACGGTACTACCGTATTTTTCGCTCCATAAGACGCACCTGACCATAAGACGCACTTTGGTTTTAGAGGAGGAAAACAAGAAAAAAAAGAATTCTGTACCAAAATATTTACCAGTGCCCATGAAATGCAGCCTGACTTGTGCCCAATAAATGCAGCCTGATTTGTGCCCATTAAATGCAGCCTGACTTGTGCCCATTAAATGCAGCCTGACTTGTGCCCATTAAATGCAGCCTGACTTGCATCCTTACCTGTGCCCATTAAATGCAGCCTTACCAGTCCCATAAAATGCATCCTGACTTGTGCCCAATAAATGCAGCCTGACTTGTGACTATTAAATGCAGCCTGATTTGTGCCCATTAAATGTAGCCTGACTTGTGCCCATTAAATGTAGCCTGACTTGTGCCAATTAAATGCAGCCTGACTTGTGCCAATTAAATGCAGCCTGACTTGTGCCAATTAAATGCAGCCTGACTTGTGCCCATTAAATGCAGCCTGACTTGTGCCCATTAAATGCAGCCTGACTTGCATCCTTACCTGTGTCCATAAAAAGCAGCCTGTTCTGTGTTCATTAAATGCAGCATGTTCTGTGCCTGGCGACTGGCAAGGACGTCATCACAGTCGCCTGTCCATCTGTCACTCAAAAGACAGAGCAGCCCGAGCGGCAGTACTCCATTCGGCCACTGGGGCTGCTCAGTTTTCTTTTTACTGTGAGTGACATAAGATCGCCCAGCGCTCGAGGGAGACGGCCGCCCTGTGTAGGGAGATGGTGGCGGCAGCAGCGGCGACAACGGGCGGGGTTTTTGTTAGTATTCACTCTATAAGACGCACAGGTATTTCTCCTCATATTTTAGGAGGAAAAAAGTGCGTCTTATAGAGCGAAAAATACGGTACTCTATTTTGGCCTTTTCTTTATTTTATCTACACTCCGGGATCTGGCATGCATCGGGGTATGGTTTACCCACATATGGAGTTGAAGTAGATGATAAGTAGAAGCAAGCCTACCATAGAGACATAGACCTACATGCGATTGTGATCTTAGCAATAAGATCATTGGGAGTCGGTAAGCAGGCAATTTTATTAGAGGTGGAGGTGCCCTTTGTCTGATCTTACTCTAAGAACTTTTTTCAAACACACTTCGGGTGCAAGTTTGACACACATGGACTTTATTATTTGTATTCAACTGTGATATTTTTTGGATTTGTCACGCTATTCACGTTTCACTTTTGTTCTCATTAAGATGAATGGTCACATTTTAATGTATGTTTCATCTGTCAGTACTGGACACTGAGGGACTGACTCCTCTCTCGACGTTAACGGAAGGATTCAGGTCAAACTTTACCACGGAGGGGCACCTCTAAAACCTTGATCATGGAAGGCCTGTGGCAGAGGCGCTTTCCTGAAGTTCACCCTGAAAGAGTCAGTGAGAGAGACCTCCTTTCAAGTTCCGAGTGATATTCTGGCTGCCAGGTCGGTGAGAGTGACCTGTCCAGGTACGCTATACCCACTCAGGCTGGAGTGGTGAGAGAAGCTAATTGTTCACGGAGACAGGACTGTTTCCCTATCCAAGGCCTGAATCTGCTATTCTCCTTCCAAACTTTATCTATCCATTTCCATCACCTGTTACTTGTTTTTACCCAGCTGGGTAATAAATAGCACATATAAAGAGACTTCCTAATTGTGGACATTCCTTTAATGCTATTGCATTCATCGTTCACCCTAGACACTTCACCAGAGCCATGAGATAGAACGCCATCCCATCTAACCAGCAGCTTCTTCGGGGGTAGTGCTACACTATTAATGGCGGTGATCTGAGATTTTTAGTGGGACTGCAACATTGCGGCAGAGAGATCGGACACTTTAACTTTTTGCTATATTATACATTGCCCAAGACCCCCCCCCCCCAAAAAAAAATATATATATATATTCATCAGTTTAGACCGAAATATATTCTTCAACTCAATTCTAAAGCTCGGCATTACTGTGTGTAGTTACAGACAGAACAGGAAGTGAGGATTTCTCAGAAGAAATAAGGACATTTAAAAGCAAAATCAAAGGATGAGGTTAGTGAAGGAGGACTGCACTAAGGTAAAGGAAGCTATTTAGGGGAAAAAAATTACCTTTACAACCCCTTTAAATCAGTGTAATTTTTAACCATTATTAAAAAAATTGGAAAGGATTTAAAAAATTGGAATCTCAAACAATTTTCGTGGTTTGGCATTTTGAAAATGACGGTGCTGCCAAGAATACTATATTTATTTTATACACTACCCATAGAACTACCAGATGCTTTTTTTTTTTTAATTGGCTGCAATTCAAAGGATTTTTCTATGGGCCAACAAACGACCCTGCATACAACTATGTTTTTTACAACTTCCTAAAAGAAAAGGTGGTATGGGGCTTCCCGATTTTAGGAGGTACTATTATGCATCGCACTTGACCAGAATTATCAACTGGCACTGCCATGACAAAAACAAGGACTGGGTGGTCCTTGAAAATCTTGGTCAAACCTAGCTATACAATATTTACCATCAACAGACCCCATACAATACCCTCTCAATATCAAAAAACACCCTCTAATAAACACAACTTTAAAGATATTCCATAAAATTGAATTCGCAACCACTCTCCTCTACTCCTAGCCCCCTATCATCACTAGTAGGGATGAGCTTCGAGTTTGAGTAGAACTCATGTTCGTCTCTAACATTGCCTCTAACAGCGAACTATTTGGGGTGTTCGCGGCAACTTTAGAACCCTGTTAAAGTCTATGGGACTCGAACGTTTAAAATCTAAAGTACTAATTTTAAAGGCTAATATGCAAGTTATTGTAATAAAAAGTGTTTGGGGACCCGGGGTCCTGCCCCAGGGGACATGTATCAATGCAAAAAAAGTTTTAAAAACTGCAGTTTTTTTGGCATCAGTGATTTTAATATTTACTTTAAGTGAATCAATAAAATCCTGCAAAGTAGCACTTGTTTCCCATGCTTAGAACTGTCCCAGCACAAAGTGTCATTTCTGAAGGAAAAAAAGTAATTTAAAATCACTCGCGGCTCGTGTGGGGGTCCACGGCATTTTTTTTTTAGTTTTGGGGTTGGATTTCCCTTTAAAATCCATACCAGACCTGAAGGGTCTGGAAATGGATATTTGGGGGGAACCCCACATCATTTATTTTTTTTTAAACGGCTGTTTAAAACTTTTTTTGCATTGATACATGTCCCCTGGGACAGGACCCAGGTCCCCAAACACTCCCCTGGGGCAGGACCCGGGTCCCCAAACACTTTTTAGGACAATAACTTGCATATTAGCCTTTAAAATTAGTACTTTAGATTTCAAACGTTCGAGTCCCATAGACTTTAACAGGGTTCTAAAGTTCACACAAACTTTTGGTCTGTTCGCAGGTTCTGATGCAAACCAAACCCAGGGGTGTTCGGCTCATCCCTAATCACTAGTAAATAATCCAGACTTCCCACCCGGACTAGACAATACTACACTTTCTCAAGCCAAGGCTACTCAACCCTTACTGGCTTAACATCTCCTACAAAAAAATTATCAAAATCTTACACGTACTTACAACATAAACTTGACAAAAAACTCTTAGCTTTTGGCTGTAACTACAAATCCACAACTTTATAATAAGCAACAACAAAAAAGGCTCAATAATCAGACTTGTCACTAACTTTGAACATATAGAACTAAACACAGTCTGTTGCCTACTACATGTCAATGATCTTTCTTACAAAAAATACAAAAACTCCCTAACACGACACCTAACGCCACCAAAGCACTGATTCCAGTGAATTGGAAAACCATAAATACCCCAACAATAAAAGATTGGTTACTGAAGTGTCAAACTGATCTATGAAATTGGGGAAATCATTGCAATAAAAAGAGAAACGACAACTCAATTCCACAATAGATGAGACCTTGGTACATTTTCACTCTGAGACTTTTAAAAGAGATCTTTCTAATTAAAACTTCCGGTGGATTTACTTTTAAGAGCTACACCCATACCCACACAATACTATATACAATATTACTCTTCTTCTTATTCATATTCATTCCTATTCTTACAAAATGAATACAAGCCTTCATAAACCTTCTGAAAGCTATTATCACTTATCTCAAACATTTTGAATGTTCCTGATAACAGTTGACTTAAAAACTCGGAATACTTGTTTAACTTTTGTTTATTCCCAGTTAGGCTACTTTCACACTGAGGTGCTTTGTAGGCACTATGGCTCTAAAAATAATGACTGCAAAGCGCCCTGAAAGAGCCTCTCCTTTCTCTCCAGTGTGAAAGCCAGAGGGCTTTCACACTGGAGCTGTGCGCTGGCAGGACGGTAAAAAAAAGTCCTGCTAGCCGCATCTTTGCCCATTGAAATCAATGGGCAGTGCAGCCAAACCGTTGGCAAAGTGCCGCTGAAGCGGCACTTTGCGGGCGGTTATAACCCTTTTCCGGGCGCTAGCGGGGTTTAACAGCGGAATAGCACCGCAAAAATGACAGTAAAGCACCGCTAAAAATAGCGGCACTTTACCACCGATGCCACCGACGCCTCAGTGTGAAAGTAGTCATATACCGATTTCATTTGAAAAGAGCAAATAATTGTCATTTGTTATGCCATGCTTCATTTGTTCATTACAAGTCATTTAAAATTGAAGTAATATTTTACCTTTTGCTGTTTATTTGCATATTAGGTACTTTTATATATAGATACTATGGGCCAGATTCAGGTAGATGAGAGTATCTTTCCTCTGGAGTAACGCTTCTCATTTACGTTACTCTGAAGACCCTTTCAGCGCAAGTCCTGTAATTCACATAGCAGTTGCGCGTAAACTTGCGCCAGAGTAACGATAATGCGCTGGCGTAACCCGACGCAAGTGGAAGTGGGTGTGATCATATGTAAATGATGGGCGGAGCCCAGCGCAGAGGCTTACGTTCAGCGCATCATCCACGGAGCATGCGCAGTGAGTGCGGCTCCACTCGCCCCCCTTGTGCGCATGCTCACAACTTCCGTCGGCACCACTTCCTGGGAAACGTCAGCGCAATGCGTTCCGCTGGGCGCTTAAAAGCGCTGGCGGAAACGCCATTCCGGCGCAAAAGTATTTCCGCTTCCCCCCACCCCAGGGAAGATACTTTTGTGCTGTGATGGCTGCTCCCGCTACCCCCAGAGAGAGGAGGAACCTCAACTTTAATTCACAGGAGGTCTCAGTGATCATTTCGGCAATGGAGACGGATAATGAATTTCTCCATGGCAAAAAAAGCCGGAAGACCAGCCGGGAGAGGAAGCAGGGCATCCTGGAGTTGATTGCTGCCAGGGTCAATGTCCTGGGGTACTCCACCCGGACTGCTGGGGACATACAAAAAAAATTAATGACCTGCAGGGCAAGGTGAGGGACAAGGTGGCCTCCATCAGGAGGTATGAGAGGGGCACAGGTGGTGGTCCCCCATGTCCTGTCACCCTAACCGCAGAGGAGGAGGTGGTTGCTCGCTGCCTGGAGAGGGAGCAGGTGGAGGGGGTTGCAGGCTATGACTCCGTGGAGGAAGGCACAAGGACAGGTAAGTGTTTTATAATCCCCTATTTGTTGTTTTGCATTTGGGGGGGGGGAGGGTACATGTGCCAAGTGTGTGGGACCACCAACATGTGTCTGCTTTGTGTCATCCACAGATGACGGAGCTGGGCCATCATCTGTCAGCGTGCATTCCACCCCATCCCCCCCACGCCATCGTGTGCCCGAGCCACTGGGTGGTGAAGAGGTTGTGGAGGAGAGTGGCCACACCACACCTGCCGAGGTGGTTGTGGAGGATCCTGCTGTGGCAGAGCAGGACTTTTCATTAGTGTTGTCTGTCTCCTCCCCTTCTCCTGGGCCGTCTGTCGTCCCCTCCCCCATCCTTGGAAGCCCCTCAAGGGCGACTCCTTCCACCCGAGGACAACCATCTTCTGTCCCCAGGAAGGCGACCCAGAAGACCAGGGGGGTGTCTGATGGTATACAGGACCAGTTAGCGAGGGATCACGCCAGGCAGACGGAACAGATGGGGGCCATAGCGGTGCACTTGGAGAAAGTGTCTGACAGCCTGGGCTCCGTTGCCAACCTCAGCAACGCAGTGCAGGATGTAAGCTGCAACTGCGCTGCAGTGGTCACCACTTTGGGGAGGTGCAGGGGGATATCCGGCACCTTACTGCAGCCGTCCAGGCCAACAGTGCTGCAATCCGGGACCAGGGGAGGCTGAGTCGGCGGGCCCAGCACTACCAGGTCACCCGTCAGCTCCGGATGCAGGCCCAGACCAACTCCTACCTTGGACGGATAGCCAGGGCCTTGGAGGGCACGCAGGCCACACCTGCCAGGAGTGGCCCACCTGGGGATCAGCCACCTCCAGATGCCCCCCACCCCCACCCACTCCATCCAGGCAGCTGCGGAGTCAGAGAGGGGCCCCCAGAAGAAGCCCCCGGCATCCCCGATGAGGCCTTTTTTTTTCTTCTTGTTTTATATTTTTGGTTTGGACATACTCAGGTCATGAGTTTTTTTTTTCTTTTTCTCAGGTTATGAGATTTTGTTTATTTTATTTATCAGGATATGATATTTTTAATTTCTTTTTGTACTGCACACGGTCAGGAGTGCAGGGGACAGTGTGAATGGTGTGTGAATGTGAGGGGGTGGCACTCCTGACAGTAAGGGGTGTCACCCTCGGCCGTGGTGGTGAAGTGAACCCCACGGCTGAATGAATGACGTGTGAAAGGTGTGTGAATGGACAGTGACATCATTGGGGCCTTGACGCTGGCGTTACTGCTCCCAACTCCTACATGCTGGACTTGGGCTAATCCAATGCGATGTGGATGTGGTGTGTGTGATCTAGGGACATCAGTGGTGTACATGTGTGCACTGTCTGTGTTATTAATGTTTTGGTTTAGTGTCCAAAGATGCCTACGGCGAGGACCCTCCTGACTGCTCTTCCATCAGCAGACTGGGTGTCCTCTGGCAGGTGGGGACTGTGTGGGTCGGGGGTCAGGTCATCACGTATGTCAATATGCAGGCCTTTTTTCATAGCAAAGTTATGTAGTATGCAACATGCACCGATGATCTGACACACGAAGGTAGGGGAATACAATAGGGTCCCCCCAGACTTATCCAGGCATCGGAAACGGGACTTTAGGAGCCCAAATGTTTGCTCCACCACTGCACGGGTTTTGATGTGTGCTTCATTGTATTTTCTCTCTCCTCTGGTTTGGGGGTTCCGGAAAGGAGTCATGAGATGGGGTCCCAGTGCATATGCAGAGTCACCTGGAAGGGAAAAGACAGGAGAATGTTAGTCATGCATGTGCGATTTCTGTTGTGCATCACGGGAGGGGATAGTCATGCCTGACTCCCATGTCACTCACCAACCAGCCAGCTGTCCCCATACATGTTCTGGTTAAATTCTGCTGGGATGGGGCTCTGACGGTATATGAAACTGTCATGGCTGGACCCGGGGTGTTTGGCACGGACGTGCCATATGAGGCGTTGGGCATCAGCTATCACCTGTACATTGATGGAATGCCAATGCTTCCGATTGCGGTATATGTGCTCTGTGGCACTGGGGGGCTGTAGGGCCACATGTGTGCAATCAATGGCCCCCACAGTGCGTGGGAATCTGGCAATGTTGTAGAAATCTGTCATTGCCTTCTGCCGCAGCTCCTCAGTGGTTGGTCTGATGAACTGGTTGGACATGCGTCTGAGGATTGCGGGGACAACCTGGTGCACACATCTGCTTATGGAGGACTGTGACATCCCAGCCACCACTCCACTTGTACGCTGAAATGATCCAGTTGCAAGGAAATGAAGTGTTGCCAGGACCTTCACCAGTGGCTGCACTGCTTGTGAGCGGTGTGTCTTGCTGGTGATGTCACCCTGCAGGGTTGTGGTTAGTTCAAGTATTGCATCAGGGCTGAATCTGAAGAGGCGATACACCTCCTCATCCCCCATGCCAAAGAGGCTCATACGAGTGCGGTATATCCTCTCACGTGGCCGCCTTCTTGGTTCCGGGGGACCCATCAGTAGTTCTAGGACCACAATTGCCCCTGGCATGTTGGCACACAGAGGTGTTGTCCTCCTTGCAAGTGTTGTTGTTCAGCAAGCTCCTATCGTCGGTAACGCTGCTGTAGCTGCTCTCCTGCTGACCTGTGACCGTCTGGAGTAAAGATAAAGCAGCCTTTTGTAGAAATAACTTTGCGCCGGACGGACCAGATACGCGCGGCGCATGTAGCCAGCGTATGGTGCTAATCCGTTCGTGAATTGGGAAATCTCCCTCATTTGCATATTTGCAGGGGAAATCAATGGGCGCGACTGATGCGCCCAGCGAAAATAAACGCTGACGATACTCTGGCGTCGGAACGTTCCGCCGGTCGCAAATGACCCGTTATTGGGCGCATCTAGTTTGGTGGGTACGGGCACATAGAAACGACGGCGCATCATCACAGTTACGCGGCGCATATCCAAATACTCCAGCGCAAGTGTTCGTGAATCTGGCCCTATATATGTACTATTATATACCTTATCATTCTCTGTATTTCATTTTTTCTTTACTCATACTGTACAATAGTGTTGCTCACGAATATTCGCATTGCCAATATTTGCTACGAATATTGCATATTCGAGTATTCGCGAATAACTCGAATATCGCGGCGAATATTCGCTATTTCGAATATTCGTATTTTTTTCGCAATCAATTTCGCAATCAATTTCGCATTCGCACTAGCGAAATTTTGCATTAGCGAAATTTAGCAATTTTTTTTTCGTGATATTCGTGATATTTTATAAAAAAAAAAAAATTGCGAAATTTCGCCAATGCGAAATGTCGTCAATGCGAAATTTCGTCAATGCGAAATTTCGCAATTTTTTTTTTTTTTTAATAAAATATAGCGAATATTCGTAAATATCGAATATTTGTGATATTTTATCCAAAAAAAAAATAGCGAAATTTCGCAATTTTTTTTTTTCATAAAATATAGCGAATATTCGTAATATCGAATATTCGTGATATTTTATCCAAAAAAAAAATAGCGAAAATTCGATTTTTTTTTTTTTTTTTTTTATAAAATATCACGAATATTTGATATTAACGAATATTCGCAAATATTCTTCGAAATATTCGCGAAATATCGCGAAATCGAATATGGCGTATTCCGCTCATCACTACTGTACAATAAACTTTATTGTGAAAAAATATATATTGAAAAAAAAACAATGGATATAGCCAGCTGTAGAAATCCAATTCTCATTGGGGATATGGCAATACCCCACACTAGTATGAAGTAGTATGATAGGAACCTTGGGCCAGATTCTCGTACATCTGCCCTTTGTTAGCGTAGCCCCTTTACGCTACGCCTCCGCATCATTTACGGGCAAGTGCTGTATTCTCAAAGCACTTGCTCCGTAATTTGCGGCGGCGTAGCGTAAATGGGACGGCGTAAGGCTGCGTAATTCAAATAGGGAAGGAGGTGGGGGTGCTGTATTTAAATTAAGCGTGCCCCGCGCAGAAACGAACTGCACATGCGCCGGCCGTAAATGTAGCCCACTGCGCATGCTCCATAGTACGCCACAAATACATTGATTTTGACGGCAACGTAATTAACGTACAGCCCTATTCGCGACGAGTTACGTAAACGATGGAAAAACACGACACTGTCCCGACGTCCATACTTAACATGGCTTACGCCGGACCTACGCAAGGTTACCCCGCATATAGCAGGGGTAACCTTACGCTTACGCAAACTACGTAAACTATGACGACGGCACGCAAATACGTTCGGGAATCGGCGTATCACGGTCATTTGCATATTCGACGCAGAAATCAACGGGAACGCCACCTAGCGGCCAGCGTAATATTACAACTTAGATCCGACAGTGTAAGTGACTTACGCAAATCTAACAAAATAAATGAACAGTAGTGAGCAGCGTCTCAAAAGTGTTATACAACACCAAGCAATATATAGAAAAAAAATGAAGTCGCGCTACAAATGGCATACAGTATAACTAAAATAAATAAAATGGTGTCATTAGTGCCAAATAATATATCACATAAACAAACTTTTAAAGAACACAATCATAGTGAACAGTGAATATAATATCAAGTCCATATGGTGATTATACAGTCCATCAAGGGATATGTTTAAATAAACAGAAAAGTTCCCAGTGTAGATAAATCCACGGACAGGTGTGAGTAATGACAAACAAAGACCTCCACCGCACAGAAAACACTGACCCTTACCAGAGTCTCTGATCTCACAGAGATCAATAACAGCAAAGAGTGAAATCCATAGTCAGCAGGGAGCAAAAGGAACATCCATTTATTGTAGCCAGTAGATGTATTCAGCTCAAAAGCGATCATATATCAACCAGTGGTCCCATATAGAAATCAAAAGAAATCCACATAGTGTAAAACCATACATTTATTGGGTAAGAAAGAAGATTGTGCGCACTTACATCAATCCACAGTAAAAAACAGCATAAAATTCAGTAAGCTGGCCGGCGTTTGGAGCGTGTTACCCGTCTTCCGGGTCCTCACACGTGATGCGGTGACGTCAGCGCGTCGCCTCCCGACGTTTCGGTACAAAAGAGACTTGATCACTATATTTCTATATATATAATACTGACATTCTCTTTAAAAAAGAATTAATTAACCACTTCCTTACTGGGCATGTAAACCCCCTTCCTGGCCAGGTGAAATTTCAGCTTGCGGCACTGCGTCGCTTTAACTGACAATTGCGCGGTCGTGCAATATGGCTCCCAAACAAAATTGGCGTCCTTTTTTCCCCACAAATAGAGCTTTCTTTTGGTGGTATTTGGTCACCTCTGCCATTTTTATTTTTTGCGCTATAAACAAAAAAGGACGACAATTTTGAAAAAAAATACAATATTTTTTACTTGTTGCTATAAAAAATAGGCCAATTTAAAAAAAAAAAATCAGTTTAGGCCGATACGTATTCTTCTACATATTTTTGGTTAAAAAAAAAAAAAAATCGCATTAAGCGACTGGTTTGCGCAAAAGTTATAGTGCCTACAAAATAAGGGACAGAATTGTTAATTTTTATTATTTATTTTTTTACTAGTAATGGCAGCGATCTGCGATTTTTATTGCGACTGCGACATCATGGCGGACACACCGGACACTTTTGACACATTTTTGGCACCATTCACATTTATACTGCAATCAGTGCTATAAATATGCTCTAATTACTGTATAAATGTGACTGGCAGGGAAGGGGTTAACACTAGGGGGTGAGGAAGGGGTTAATGTGTTTCCTGCATTGTGTTCTAACTGTGGGGGGAGGGGGGGTGACCGATCTGTGTCCCTATGTACTAGGAACACAGATCGGTATGCTCTCTCTATGACAGGACGCTGTCATTGTGAGAGCCGGCAATGAGAGATGATCTCATATGTTTACATATGAGATCATCTCTCATTCGCTGCACAGGTCGCATCGCAAACGGCCACTCTGATTGGCCGTTCGCGGCGATCTGTGATTGGCTGTGTCCAAGGGACACGGCCAGTACACAAGTTCCCCGCTGCGCGCTCTGGAGCGCGCGCTGGGAACGAGGAAAGGGGCTGCCGTGAAAACACGGCAGCCCGGAGATTTGGAACCACCCTGCGGCCGCATATAGTCGTACGGCCGTAGGGAAGTGGTTAAAAAAAACAGTGGATCTAGTTCTTTATTCTTCTTTATTCAATATTCTTTATTGCATTCCGCAACTGTGGGGGGGGGGGGGGGGGCTTCCAATTTTGACTGTTTTATCATCCTGGACCACAAACCTTCCTCACTGTGCTATATATTTCTGCTGCATCTACTTAAAGTAGAGCTATAGGCAACACTTTTTTTTTCATTTTGGATAGAGTAAGGGAGGGTTATAGTCCCTGTCAGTTTATTGTTTACCATTCCTGTCCCATTGCAAAGATTTCCCTTCACTTCCTGCTCTATAGGCAACCAGGAAGTAATAGGAAATCTAAGTAAATTAAGGGAATCCACCCCCCGGCCCTCAGAACTAGTGTCCTCACTCGCACTCAAAAATTTCAGGGCGGGTCTTAAACAACACAAGGTGTGGCCGTTACAGGAAGGGGTGGGTCATATTTAAATTAGGGGGTGCACGAGTTTAGTCAGGCCTAGGGCAGCACAAAACCTAAATACACCTCTGCTGAAGGAGCCTCTGTTATAGTGAGGTCCTCTGATGCTGGCCTCGACTTTCTCAAACCCTTAGATGCTCTGACACACCTGACTAAGTACACAACACAATCTTTCACAGGGAGGTCACTAGTAACACCCTAGTACTCAGCAATCCTGTTGTGCCCAAAGAATAAACACCAGCACAATATATGTAGAAGAGCAAACCTTGTATATTAAGGTCCACGGATGATTAACAATATGACAGAGAGATGAAAGGATGTGGCAGTAAATAGCAAAATTATTATTCATTCATACATGATATACAGTATATAAGTGTATATATATATATATATATATATATATATATATATATATATATATACATACAGTATCTCACAAAAGTGAGTACACCCCTCACATATTTTATCTTTTCATGTGACAACACTGAAGAACTGACACTTTGCTACAATGTAAAGTAGTGAGTAGGGACTGACCGTTCGCGCAAACATTTAGAACCCCATTGACGTCAATGGGACTCGAATGTTCGAATTCAAAAGTGCTCATTTTAATGCCCCATATGCAAGTTATTGTCGGAAAACGTCTTTAAGAACTCGGGTCTTACCTTAGGAAACATGTATCAATGGAAAAAAGTTTTAAAAACGGTCGTTTTCTCTGGAGCAGCGATTTTAATGATGCTTAAAGTACCTGCTGGGTGTCTATAGTAGTGGCACATGTTTAGAACTGTCCCTGCACAAAATGAGATTACTACTGTACCTGTTGCCAAGAATGTGTTTCCAGACAGCATCGCGCTGATTCTCAGCGACAGGGTGCCGACATCTCGCACTCGCTGAAATAGACAAAGCACATTCCAGCGAGCGCGTCATAGAAGGGACGGGGATCTGACTTGGATTCCCGCCAAATCTAGCTGCAGGGTTTGGTATGAATCCTGAGGGGGAACTCCATGCCAAATTTTAAATCAAAAACGGGCATGGGTTCCCCCCTCAGGGGCATACCAGGCCCTTAGGTCTGGTATGGGTTGTAAGGAGAACCCCCCTACGCTGAAAATACGGCGTGGGGGTCCCCCCGCAATCCATACCAGACCCGTATCCAAAGCACGCTGCCCGGCCGGTCAGGAAAGGAGTGGGGACGAGCGAGCACCCCCCCTGAGCCGTACCAGGCTGCATGCCCTCAACATGGGGGGGTTGGGTGCTCTGGGGCAGGGGGGCGCACTGCAGCCCCCCCACCCCAGAGCACCCTGCCCCCATGTTGATAAGGACAGGACCTCTTCCCGACCACCCTGGCTCTTGGTTGTTGGGGTCTGCGGGTGGGGGGCTTATTGGAATCTGGGAGCCCCCAGATACCAGCCCCCCACCCTAGGTGAATGAATATGGAGTACATCATACCCCTACCCATTCACCTGGAGGCAAAGTGTAAAAGTAAATAAACACAACACAGGGTTTTTAAAGTAATTTATTAGTCAGCTCTGGGGGGGGCCCCCCTCTTCTTTAGCTCTTTTACCAGGGGGGCCTTCTTCTTCCGCTCTCTGGGGGTCTTCTCCGCTCTCCGGGGGTCTTCTCCACTCTGCGGGGGTCTTCTTCCATCTCCTCCGCTCTCCGGGGTTCTTCTCCACTCTGCGGCGGTCTTCTTCTATCTTCTTCTTCGCTGTTGTCTTGGCGCTCTCCAGGGCCTTCTTCTTCAGGACTGGCCGCCGCTCATAGGCGTGCGCACAAGGTGTGCCAGGTGTGCCCAGGCACACCCTAATCACCCTGTGCAGCACAGATTCCCTCTACTGCCCCGGTTCCCCCCTCCTTCCCCCTGCAGTGCTTCCGGCTTTCCTACTCTTCTCTCCTTTCAGCTGTTGCTATGGGAATGTTTTAGAATGAGTGGGGAAAGGGGCCAGTTAATATGTAACTTATCGGCCCCTTTCATTTCATAATGAATGATCGGTACTGTGTGTTTGACCTTTGGGGTGCACACCCTAATGCAATAGGCTGCGCACACCTATGCCTGCCGCTATCTTCGTGTTAGCTCAATTACTAGCGGTGGCCAGTCCGCTCTTTTGTGACGTCTTCTGCCTTCTTCTCTTCTTCAGATGTTGACTCTTCTTCCCGCTGTTATGCCGGGTGCGCGGCTCCCACTGTTAGGCCTCTCTAATGATGTCACAGTCCCATCATGCTCCGTTACCTACCCATGTGGCAACTAAACCCACTTGGTGCATAGTGCAAGTGTGCGCATTACTAGGGATGAGCCAAACACCCCCGTGTTCAGTTCGAACCAGAACCCTCGAACGGAACTCCCGTTTGCGCGAACATTTAGAACCCCATTGAAGTCTATGGTAATCGAACGTTCAAATTCAAAATACAAGTTGTTGTCAGAAAGCGGGTTTGAGGACCCGGGTCTAGCCCCAGGGAACATGTATCACTGTAAAAAAAAAGTTTTAAAAACGGTTGTTTTTTCTGGAGCAGCAATTTTAATGATGCTTAAAGTGGAAAAAAAAAAAAGGAAAAATTCATCAAAATATCGTACCTGCTGGGTGTCTATAGTAGTAGCACGTGTTTAGAAAAATTTAATTTAAGACTGCTTGCGGCTTTAATGTAATGTTTGGTCCCTGCAATATGGATAAAAATCACCGAAAAAAATAGCATGGGTTTCCCCGCCACCTCTTCCCCCAGGTCATTACATGCCCCTTTGGCCCTATATACTTTGAACAGCAGTATACAGGCGGTGCAAAATAGACAGGGACTGTAGGTTTGTTGTTAAGTTTGTAATTTTCAACTGGTACTTCTTTAAAGTGTAGCTTCAGCCATAAAATCTTTTTTTAAGCTTTTCGGAAAACATAGAGAAGGATTATTATCACCCCTGTAACATTTGTTTAGCAGTCTGTGTGCATTTGTTCAGAAGATTGCACCTCACTTTCTGTCCCAATGTCAAATGATTTTTTGAAAAAAAAAATTTTTTTGGTGAAACAAGGATTGGTGATAAAGCATCAGTGGACAGGAGACTCCTTTTACAGAAGAGAATTTCCCTTCCTAGGGGTAGATTTCCTCTCACTTCCTGTTGTCTCCTTCCGTCGTTTGTAAGTTGGATGTTTGAAAGTAGGGGCCTGCCATATATACTCTGCAGAAATTTGGGCCCTAGGTGTTGGTGTTGCCACAACACTGTAAGCCCTCACAGTTAGTCTTGGTGGGCGCTGGAATGCCCTGCTGTGAAATATTAGATCAAGAATTGTAATTACACACCCCTGTTGAACAGGGGCAGAAAAATTGGGCCTTAGGCACTGGTGCTGGTGACACAACACTGCAACCCCTCACAGATACTGTAATTGGAGCGCAGCAAAGAGCCACATGCAAAGTATTGCATCAAACATTTTTATTACACGCCCCTGTTAAACAGGGGCAGAAAAATTGGGCCTTTGGCACTGGTGGCGATGCCCAGAACCAACAATGTTCATACTAGCTATCAGCAAGATCATTGAGGAGGAAAAGGATATTCAGTCAGCATAACAGGATAATCACTCATTAGCATAAGCAGTCTCCAAGGGATCTGACACTTCCAAAAAATTATTCAGTTACATCAGCATCAGGTGCTTGATAGCTGGTGTTGATCCAAGACTAATTCATTTTTATGAAGGTCAATCGATTGACAGAGTCGGTGGAGAGGCGCACCCTGTGATCGATCACAAAGCCTCCAGCAGTACTGAATGTGCGTTCTGAAAGAACGCTGGATGAAGGACAAGCCAGTAGCTCAATTTCCTACTGTGCAAGACGGCCACCTTCTCCACCACTCCTTCTGTGACTCACCGAAGCCTCAGCAACACGTTGTCCAGGACCAGGATTTGGTAATCCCCCAGATTCTGAGAATGCGTTGCACAGATCTTTCTGCAAGGCCTCCCGAAGATTTTTCATCTTATGCTCCCTCTGCAATGGCAAGATAATGTCCGCAATCTTACTCTTGTAATGTGGATCAAGGAGAGTTGCCAGCCAGTAATGATCCCTCTCCTTGATACCACAAATACGAGGATCCTTACGCAGGCCTTGTAGGATCAAGGAGACCATGCAGTGTAGGTTTGCTGAGGCATTCGGGCACAATCCTCTGGGTCACTGAGGACGACAGGATCCGAAGCCACCTCATCCCAGCCACGTAAAAGTCCATGGGTTCCTTGGGACTGTAAATGATCCCTTGAAGACTGCTGGTGCTGATGCTGAGTGCTAGGCTCCACCTCCATGGTGATGATACATTCATCCTCCTCCTCCTCCTCCTCCTCCTCCTCCTCCTCTTCCTGTGTGCTGGGCAGGCAAGCAGGACCGCTGTCTGGATAAAGGGGGCCTTGAGAGGTAAGGAAGTCCTCCTCTTCCTCCCTCTGTTCTGCCTCAAGGGCCCTGTCCATTATTTCACGTAGAGTGTGCTCCAACATGTGAATAAGAGGGACAGTCTCACTGATGCATGCACTGTCACTGCTCACCATCCTCGTGGCCTCCTCAAATGGTGACAGGACAGTGCATGCATCCCTGATCAGGGCCCATTGGCATGGGGGAAAAAAACCAAGCTCCCCTGACCCAGTTCTGCTGCCATATTGTCACAGGTACTCATTGATGGGCCTCTGCAATGTGTGCAGCCGCTGCAGCATGGCCAATGTAGAATTCCATCTGGTGGGCATATCACAGATTAAGCGGCTCTTGGGCAGGTTGTATTCCCTTTGGAGGTCTGTCAGCCGAGCAGTGGCATTATATGACCTTCGAAAATGCACACAGACTTTCCTGGCCTGCTTCAGGACATGCTGTATGCCCAGGTACCTGCCCAAGAACCGCTGCACCATCAAATTCAGGACAAGAGCAAAACAGAGCACATGAGTCAGTTGTTCCTGTTGCAGGGCAGAGAGGAGGTTGGTGCCATTGTCGCTAACCACCATTCCAGGCTTAAGCTGGCATAGCGTCAACCACCTCTGAGCCTGCTCCTGCAGAGCTGACAGAACCTCTGCCCCAGTGTGGCTCCTGTCTCCCAAGCACACCAGCTCTAGCACCACATGGCATCTCTTTGCCTGCATTCCTGCGTAGCCCTCGTACGCCTACGGAGCAAAGCTGGTTCCGAGAACACATTAGCACAGGAAGAGGCCACAGAGGAAGAAGAGGAGGGGTGCAGGAGAGAGGTGTGTCACAACCAGTAGTGGTGATTTGGAGGCGTGGTGGCGGAACAACCTCCAACACTACTGTACCTTGTCCTGAGGCCTTCCCAGCTGCCAGCAGAGTCACCCAATGCACCGAGAAAGAGAGGTAACGTCCCTATCCATGCCTTCTGGACCATAAGTCAGCGGTAATATGCACCTTATCACTGACCACCCTGTCCAGCGAGGCATGGACATTGCCTTCCACATGGCAGTAGAGAGCCGGAATCGCCTTCCGTGAGAGAAAGTGGCGTTTGGGAACTTGCAGGGGGCAGGATCTACCAAATGAAAAGGCAGCAGTTGAAGTGCTAGCAATTTCGCTAAGCTAGCATTGAACCGCTGGGCATGTGGATGGCTGGGAGGGTACTTTCGGCACTGCAGCAGCTGGGGCAGGAAAATTTGACTGGTACAATCTGACATTACTGTACAGTACTGGTGTACTGATAGTAGATTGCCCGCATGTACTACTAGGTTGTGACACACCTAATTCTACACCTTCAGTCCTATTAGTGCAGGCTTCAGAGAGGACTGAGGGTATAGTGGGGTTGGAGATCACAGCTGATGAGGGGCAAGGGGAGTTCCGCTTTGTTCTTTGGTGCGGGTCTTTCAGGTATGTTTGCCAATGAACTGCATGGCAAGTTGACATATGTCTGGTCAAGCATGTGGTGCCCAAGCGTGTGATACGCTTGAGATATATGTTGCAAATAGCAATGGTGCGATCTGATGCACATCTCTCAAAAAAGGCCCACACCAAAGAACTTTTGCAGTAATGTTGAGACACAGCAGCGCCCTGCACCGGCATAGCTCTGGGATGTAATGCAGTTGGTGTGCTGCCCTTAAGCTGGCCCCTGGAGGGCATCCTGCCTCTTTGGAGATGTGCCTGTGCCTCATCCTCCTCTTCCTCTTCCTCCTCCTCTCTCCTATCCATGCAGAGTCAGTGACCTCATCATCCCCTCCCTCCTCATCACTGTCGAAAACCTGGCAGTATGCTCCAGCTGGGGGAACATCACTGCCAGATTGCTGTCCCTCTCGGCCACCCCCTCTTTCTGGGCTCACATCAATGCCTTCCTCTATCTGTGTTC
This sequence comes from Rana kukunoris, assembly GCA_029574335.1. Classification (NCBI taxonomy): domain Eukaryota; kingdom Metazoa; phylum Chordata; class Amphibia; order Anura; family Ranidae; genus Rana; species Rana kukunoris. Next base: position 42,953,500 of record CM056058.1, on the reverse strand, counting down.
CATCATCGGAGCCTTCAAAACGCTGCACATCTTCATGCAGCATGTACCCAACACTGTGTTGAAACAGTTCAGGGGACTCCTCAGGAGGACATGGTGGGACTAGGGAAGGATTGTGTGATGCCATTGTGCAGAGGGAAGATGACGCCTTGGCAGCTGCTTTGCCAGACAAACTAAGCTCAGCCTGGGTGAGAGAGGATGAAGAGGATGAGGACGGCCCAAAAAGAAGGACGAGCGGCCACGGCCACATGCTGAAGAGGATGCACCGTGTCCACCATCAGTGTTGCCCCTAGATGCAGAGCCTGCTTGCCTTCGTGACTCTCTGCCTCTCTTTGTTGTCCTTCCAGACATTTTCCAGACACAGGACAAAATCAGTACACACACCTCGTACTTTTAGGTACAAACTGGAGAGGACAAGTGCAGTAAACTCCAAGTAGGTTTAAGTGAAAACTATACAGCACAAGTACAGTAACACCAACTACGTTTAGGTGCTAATAAACAGCACAAGTGCAGAAACACAAAGGACGTTTAGGTGCAACTGAACAGCACAAGTGCAGTAACACCAACTACGTTTAGGTGCAAATAAACAGCAGAAGCGCAGTAACAAAAAGTACGTTTAGGTGCTTATAAACAGCACAAGTGCAGTAACATAAAAGACGTTTAGGTGCTATTAAACAGCACACGTTCGGGGGGCGTGGCCGGGATGTGAAAGGGAACAGACGTGTGCTAGCTGAGCTCCGCTCCTACCTTGATCCTGACTTGTTTCCAGCGCAGATTCCTCCTTCCAGTGACCTTCTGTCAGGCACCCTGGGGCGGAAGAAGGCTCCCGGTACCCCAAAGCCCCCTCCGCTACCGCCGGGTAAGCTCCGTTCATCCTCGGCGGTCAGTGCCCGAGCCGCGGCGGCCATCTTCCCCACGAGGCCCCCTGTGCTAGAGATGTCGGTCGATTTTCCACCCCTCCCTAATCCTTCAGCATCCGTGGCTACCTCGCATGCCGAGCTCATGGCGGCTATCAAAGAAGGCCGGGATTCCGTCATGGTGAAGATAGATCACCTTGCGGCGGACGTGAGCCTGATTAGGCATGATATGGACAAATTTAGGGCCCGGTTCTCTGAGGCGGAAGGCCGCATCTCGCAGCTGGAGGATTCCACCAGAGCTGACTCCAGGGATCTACATGCTCTGCAACTGCAGGTCAGGGCCCTGCAGGAGAAGTCCATTGACACCGAAAACAGGCTCAGGAGGAACAATATCAGGGTCCTGGGCCTCCCTGAGAGGGCGGAGGGTCCCAGGCCTGCAGAGTTTACAGAGACCTTCCTGATCTCCCTCCTGGGTTTGCCTGCAATGCCGCCTACGTTTGTGGTCGAACGGGCCCACAGGGTTCCCCCCAAGCCTCCGGTTCCGGGCGCACCTCCGAGGCCCTTCCTGCTACGCCTGCTGAATTACAGGGATAGGGACCGGATCCTGATGGCTGCCAGAGAGAAGAGGGACTTAACCTACGAAGGTGCCAGGATCATGCTGTTCCCGGACTACTCCCCTGAGGTGCAACGCCAACGCCGATCCTTCACGGAGGTGAGGAGATGCCTGCGTGATCAGGGCCTCAAGTTTAGCCTCCTGTATCCCAGCAAGCTGAGGGTGATAGACGGGGACCGCATGCGCTTTTTCACTGACCCAGAGGCGGCCATGTCATGGCTGGAGGCCCGCTGATGGACCACGCTCCGAGGCAAGTACTGCGGTTGTCTGTGTTGATCACCCCCTGAGCTACGCTCACCCCCCCTCACCCTGTGCTCCCTTTCTCCCGTTACTACTGAGACAATTTGACCGGGGCCTTCTTTGGATACGGGGTGGGCACCAATCCCCCCTTACTGCTACTGCTCAGTGGTGCTTCTTCATTTATCATTCCTGAACTTTATTTTTTCTTTTATTTTATTTTTGTACTGCTCAGCATGCCCTTCCTCGTCCGTTTCTCAAGATGGCCGTCGAGACCTTTGGTTCCTAGATCCTGCTGGAGGGGGTTAGGTGAGCATATGCCTGCCAAGCTGCTAATTTCTATTGACTGAGAACTGAGATCCGCTCACCCCCCTCCCCCCTTTGCTGGTTCACCCTATGTCACGGCCTCCCTGCCCCCCCAAGCTCTGCCTTCCTCCCCCCTCCTTCCCCTTTTTAGACTGCCACTGTACCATGGTCGAACTGGGAATCTGCCCCGATACTCCTATTAGGAGACTGGATGCTCGCTACACGAAGGAGTGACGAACTACTCCAACTACGGCAAACAGTTGCAGTAGCACTCTGGACTGCTACTCCCCCTCCTCATTTTTCTAATTTTTTTTTTTTTTTTTGTTTTTGTTTTGTGCTCTTTGTTTAGGTCTATTAGACCTCTTCCTGAACTGGCCACCGGCCGCAGGTCCACATTGAGTGTGGAAGACCTGGTGGCCACAGTGTAGGGCCCCCAGTTTTTTTGGGGCCTATTTACACCCTTCTCTTTGACGGTTTTGGGGTAAAACTATTCCCACCCCCCCTGTCTGTTGCTGGAGGGTTGGGACATAGTCGGAAAGGCACCTAGTGCCTGGGAATGTTGTTGATGGTTTCTTTGTTAAGTGTGTTTGTTAAGCTCAATGTCTTGTACTTCCTTTTAATGCTGATGTGCTCTAAGGTTAATTTCATGCCATACAGTATGCCCGAGATCTTGCTGCTCCTGAGGTGTCTCGTGATGCACTCACATAATTATATTGCCCCCCTCCCACCCCACCTGCCTAATGGCTGACAGTTTACCTGACTCCTTTACCATCCTTTCATGGAATGTCAGAGGTCTTAACTCCAGGTTCAAACGTGCCACCCTCTTTCAATACTTAAAGTCTCACCTGGCCCAATTAATCTTGCTTCAGGAAACTCATCTTATGGGCAGCAAGATCCTAACTCTAAAGAAGCCCTGGGTGCAGCGGGCGATACATGCCACGTATTCCACATATGCCCGGGGTGTATCGATTCTCATTCACAAGAACTTTCCCTGTGTGATTGAAGAGGTCCGTACGGACCCCTTGGGCAAATATGTGATACTTGTCTTTACCCTCTGGTCTCAAAGGTATATTATTGTCAACTTGTACATCCCTCCCCCCTTCTCCTCCGCCCTGCTGTATGAGGTTCTGGATAAAATCACGCCCTTCTGCCCGGGGAGGGTTCTGGTGATGGGAGATTTTAATGCTATTTTGTCCCCTGAGCTGGACAGGCCCGCCCCACAGAAGTCCCGGAGTACAGACCTGCTGGCCTGGGCTCGGGCGGTGGGTCTGGAAGAGGTCTGGAGGTGGAAGCACCCAGATGTCAGAGCCTATTCCTGTTTCTCGGCTTCCTACAAGACCGCCTCCCGGATAGATTTGGCCTTCTCCAACCCTGCACTGTTGGCAGATGTGTTGGGGGCGGACTATCTTCCGAGCGGTCTGTCGGACCACAGCCCATTGAAGGTGGTGCTCCGCTCCCCGCGCAATGGGTTACTCACCCTGATGTAGCAGCTGCTCTACCCCCCTTACTGACTGAATTCTGGGACCAGAACGCTGGCTCCTCTTCCCCTGAGGTTGTATGGGACGCCTTTAAGGCTTACACTAGAGGGCAGTACATATCCTCCATAGCTAGCGTCAAAAAACAACACTCGGCACAGACCAGCGAACTGGAACAATTGGTCACCGACCGCTCTGACACATACAACTCTGACCCCTCCTCGGATCATTTCGATCTGATGATGGCGGCTCAACGCGACTTGCACTTACACATGTCGGAGGCGGCGCGTCTAGAAACCCACAAGGGCAAGCAGAGAGCCTTTGAACAAGGTGACCGGAATGGCCGTCTTCTGGCCATGATGGCACACCATGACCAACCCCTTACGACAATATCTCTCCTTCGGGTCCCGGGGGGAGGGGGGGGTCTGTGTCCTCCTCTCGAGACATCTTACAGACTTTCAATGACTTCTACGAGACACTGTATTCTTCTGGACTGCCTGCTGACTTCAGTCCTGAGATGCTCAATGAGCTACTTGACCCATTGGCGCTGGGTTGGCTTTCTGACCAGGAGAGGGAGGCCCTTGTACAACCATTTACTGCGCTTGAGGTTCAGAAGGCTATTCAGTCCTTTCCACCGGGCAGAGCGCCTGGGCCGGATGGGCTCCCACTAGACTTCTATAGAGCCCATGTAGGCCTTTTGGCCCCCCTGCTAGCACAGCTCTATACCACGTGCCTGTCCGAGGGCAGCCTCCCCACGTCCATGTACCATGCCCACCTGACGTTGATATATAAACCCCCAAAGGATCCCACTGCATGCGCCTCCTACCGTCCGATTGCATTGCTGAACACGGACTTTAAAATCCTTACCAAACTACTGGCCCTCCGACTATATCCCATGCTGCCCACGGTGATAGACTCCGACCAGACCGGTTTCATGCCCGGGAGGTCAACAGACGTTAACCTTAGGAGGCTCTTTACTAACATCCATGCCCAACACATTAACACAGGAACGAGGACTGTGGCCTCGTTAGATGTTGAAAAGGCTTTTGACACGGTCGAGTGGCCCTTTCTGTGGGAAACTTTGCGCAGGATGGGGTTCCCCCTACTCTTCATAGAGTGGCTTCAGGTGATTTACAAGGCCCCCACCTCGTCGGTGCGTTTGGGGGGTGGCTTATCCATCCCCTTTCGGCTTTACCGGGGCACTAGACAGGGTTGCCCTCTCTCTCCGGCCTTATTCGCTCTTGCCATTGAACCGGTGGCGGAGGCTCTCCGTACATCGCCACATATCAAGGGTCTCCGGGTGGGCCTGCTGGAGGAGAGGGTGGCCCTCTATGCGGACGACATGTTGCTTTTCCTGAACGATGCGGGTCCCTCGCTGCGGGGCGCGCTGACCGTTTTGGACACGTTCGCCCTGGTCACCGGACTCAGGGTGAACTGGTCCAAATCCCTCTTGTTCCCGATAGACCAGACGGCCAGGTCCACCTCCCCCCCCGATACCCCCCTTTGCTGGGTTGACAATTTTAAATACCTGGGCGTGCGTGTATCACCTTTGGCCTCCGACTTTATTCCACTTAACCTCTCTCCTGTCCTGGCGGAGGCTCAATCTAAGTTAAAGGCATGGAGTAACCTCCCTCTGTCGGTCTGGGGGAGGGTGAATCTTCTCAAAATGAAAATCATCCCCAAGCTTGTCTATCTCTTTCGCCACTCCCCGCAGTGGGTGCCCAAGTCCTTTTTCAATAAATTAAACCAAATTTTTTCCTCCTTTATTTGGGGCCCCTCCCCGCCTAGATACAAACTCACTACGTTAATGAGGCCGCGGACGCAGGGTGGGATGGCGTTCCCGGACTGCTACAGGTATTACCTCGCCACCCAATTGGTGACGGCGGCTTGGTGGTTGAGGCCAGATGGTACGAATGCCTCCACCGCCCTTGAGGCCTCGGTGGTTGGCTCGCTGGAGGCCCTCCAGCTTTTACTGTTTCGGGGCCCCCGTGCGCCTTACCCTCTGACCCCCTCCATGCATACCACCCTGCGGGCGTGGCGAACCGGCCTCGCCATTGAAAAATGCAAACCCACTGAAATCTCACCCAACGCCCCGATCTGGATAAACCCAAGCCTAGCTCACTTTTATCGGCTATTGGACCCTTCTGCATGGTCGAGACGTGGTGTCAAATTAATCTCCCATATCACTTCACAGAATGTGCTGAAGCCCTTCGCTGAGCTCTCGTCTGAGTTTAATATACCCTCCTACTACCTTTTCAGATATCTTCAGCTGTCACATGCTTTTTCAGCCCAGTTTCCGCTCTCATCCTGCGTCGTGGCTCAATCCGAGCTAGAGAGGACACTTAGATTTGACTGTGATGTTAAACCCACCTCGCGTCTTTACTCCTATCTACTCCTGGTGTCCCTTCCTCCCCTTGCCGGGTTACGCTCCAGGTGGCAAAGTGACATTCCTACCCTAGACACGGACGATTGGGACGAGATATGGGACCTCCCCTTCACTACTCTGGTATCAATCCGAGATAGGCTGGTTCAATTTAAAATTGTACACAGGGCATATTTCACCCCGCACAGGCTACACAGGATGAACCCCTCGCACTCCCAGGACTGTTGGAGGTGCGGCACCTCCCCCGGAGATTTCGCCCACATTTTCTGGCGGTGCCCGGAGGTGGTGCACTACTGGGAGGCAGTGATGGAAACGACTAACAAAATTGCGGAGACGCAATTGCCTTTGAGCATGGAGATTTGTCTTTCAGGGATAATAGAGAATGTTGTCCCCACTTCAGCGAAACGCACTTTAGTTAGCTTATTGCTCTTCTACGCTCGCAAAAACATTGCCATGCACTGGAAAAAATCTACGCCCCCCTCTCTGATGCAGTGGAGGCGACTGGTGAACATCAGCCTTCCGCTGTATAGAGACACATATGCTAACAGAGGGTGCCCGCGAAAATATGAGAAGGTCTGGCGGGTTTGGCTGGAGGAGGCAAAAACTGCAGGTTAAGGCACGGTTGTTGAGTGGATACCTCGATTTTCCCCCTTATTCCCCCTTGAAATATCAATCATTTACTTTATATGTTAAACTACTCAGCTTGCATGCACTGCAGTTACTACTGTGTTCTATGAGCAATTTTACCTCAAACACTGTATGATGTTGAGCTATGTGTGTCTTGTTTATCTTTTTGTTTGTACATGTTTTTTGTTTGCCTAAAACTTTCAATAAAAACATTTGGAAAAAAAAAAAAAACAGCACACGTTCAGTAACAGCAACTGCGTTACATGCAGTAATAGTAATTGCGTTTAGGTGCTATTAAACAGCACATGTGCAGTAACAGCAAATGTGTTTAGGTGCTATTAAACAGCAAACATGCAGTAACAGCAACTGCGTTTAGGTGCTATTAAACAGCACACATGCAGTAACAGCAAATGCGTTTAGGTGCTATTAAACAAAAAACGTGCAGTAACAGCAAATGCGTTTAGGTGCTATTAAACAGCAAACGTGCAGTAACAGCAAATGCATTTAGGTGCTATTAAACAGCAAATGTGCAGTAATAGCAATTGCGTTTAGGTGCTATTAAACAGCACACGTGCAGTAACAGCAAATGCGTTTAGGTGCTATTAAACAGCAAACATGCAGTAATAGCAATTGCGTTTAGGTGCTATTAAACAGTACACGTGCAGTAACAGAAAATGCGTTTAGGTGCTATTAAACAGCAAACGTGCAGTAATAGCAAATGTGTTTAGGTGTTATTAAACAGCAAACATGCAGTGACAGCAACTGCGTTTAGGTGCTATTAAACAGCACACGTGCAGTAACAGCAAATGCGTTTAGGTGCTATTAAAAAGCAAACGTGCATAGTTACATAGTTAGTCAGTTTGAAAAAAGACACAAGCCCATCCAGTTCAACCATGAAAAAAATTAAACAAAATAAAACACAGTACAATCCCATACACCCAACTCCATACCCACAGTTGATCCAGAGGAAGGCAAAAAAAAACAGCAGAGCATGATCTAATTTGCTACAGGAGGGGAAAAAAAATCTTTCTGATCCCCCGAGAGGCAATCGGATTTACCCTGGATCAACTTTACCTACAAATCTTAGTACTCAGTTATATTATGTGCATTTAGAAAAGAATCCAGGCCCTTCTTAAAGCAATCTACTGAGCTGGCCAGAACCACCTTTGGAGGGAGTCTGTTCCACATTTTCACAGCTCTTACTGTGAAGAAACCTTTCTGTATTTGGAGGTGAAACCTCTTTTCTTCCAGATGTAAAGAGTGCCCCCTTGTCCTCAGTGTTGACCTTAAAGTGAATAACTCAACACCAAGTTCACTATATGGACCTCTTATATATTTGTACATGTTGATCATATCCCCCCTTATTCTCCTCTTTTCAAGAGTGAATACATTCAGTTCTTCTAATCTTTCCTCATAGCTGAGCTCCTCCATGCCTCTTATCAGTTTGGCTGCCCTTCTCTGCACTTTCTCCAGTTCTCCAATATCCTTTTTGAGAACTGGAAATATAAAGATAGAAAGAAAGAAGGGAAGGAAGGAAGATAGATAAAGAAAGAAAGATAAAAATAGAAAGAAAGAAGGGAAGGAAGTGAGATAGATACAGAAAGAAAGGTAGATAAAGAAAGGAAGGAAGATAGATAGATAGATAGATAGATAGATAGATAGATAGATAGATAGATAGATAGATAGATAGATAGATAGATAGATAGATAGATAGATCTAGATAGATAGATACCAATAGATAGATAGATAGGAAGGAAGGAAGATAGATAAACATAGAAAGAAAGAAGATAGATAGACAGTGGCAGTGCATCTATAGAGGGCGCCGGAGCGCCGCTCCCTCTGGCTCAGCCGCCACCTCTGGCTCAGCCGCGACAATGAGCACAGTGACGACAATGGGCACAGTGGCATCAATGGGCACACTGGCATCAATGGGCACACTGGCATCAATGGGCACAGTGGCGACAATGGGCACAGTGACAACAATTAAAGGGCACAGTGGCATCAATTGGCATAGTGGCCACAATTAAAGGGCACAGTGGCTGCGTTTGATGGCATGGCACAGTGGCTGCGTTTGATGGCATGGCACAGTGGCTGCGTTTGATGGCATGGCACAGTGGTGACAATTGATGGCATGGCACATTAGTGACAATTGATGGCACAGTGGCTGCGTTTGATGGCATGGCACAGTGGTGATAATTGATGGCACAGTGGCTGCGTTTGTTGGCATGGCACAGTGGTGACAATTGATGGCACTGTGGCTGTGTTTGATGGCATGGCACAGTGGTGACAATTGGTGGCACAGTGGCTGTGTTTGATGGCATGGCACAGTGGCTGCGTTTGATGGCATGGCACAGTGGTGACAATTGATGGCACAGTGGCTGCGTTTGATGGCATGGCATAGTGGCTGCGTTTGATGCCATGGCACAGTGGTGACAATTGATGGCACAGTGGCTGCGTTTGATGGCATGGCACAGTGGCTGCGTTTGATGGCATGGCACAGTGATGACAATTGATGGCCCAGTAGCAGCATTTGATGGGCCCAGTGGCTGCATTTGATGGGCACAGTGAGGCTTAATAGCCGCCGGGGGCCGTTCGCGGGCCGCAATCAGCCCCCGGGCCGCAAGGGCCGTTCGCGGGCCACGACCGGCCCGTGGGCCTCCGCGGCCCACCGGGCATTTGCCCGGTTTGCCCTATGGCCAGTCCGGGCCTGGGTGCATGCATATTCTTAGCCCCTAAGTGCATAACTTTACATTTATCAACATTAATCCTCATCTGCCACTTAGTCGCCCACTTAGACAGAGCATTGAGGTCGGCTTGCAAGGACGTTATTCCACTGCATAGCTTGGTGTCATCTGCAAAGACAGAAATGTTACTTTTGATCTCAGACCCAATATCGTTTATAAATATATTGAAAAGTAAGGGACCCAACACTGAACCTTGGGGTACACCGCTGATAACTTTGGACCATTCAGAGTAAGAATCATTAACCACGACTCTCTGAATTCTGTCCTTCAGCCAGTTTTCTATCCATTTACAAACTGCTATATCCAATCCTGTAGACCTTACCTTACACATGAGCCGTGTGTGGGGAACTGAATTGAACGCTTTTGCAAAATCCAAGTATACCACGTCCACTGCCACGCCTCTGTCCAGGGTTTTACTTACCTCTTCATAAAAGGAAATCAGGTTTGTCTGACAACTTCTGTCTTTCATGAATCCATGCTGTCTGCTGCTTAAATAGTTTGTTTCCAGCAAGAACTCATCCATGTGGTCTTTTATTAAACGTTCCAGTATCTTCCCAACTATAGAAGTTAAACTAACAGGTCTATAGTTACTTGGTAAAGACTTTGTTCCCTTTTTAAATATAGGCACCACATTGGCTCTACGCCAATCCAGTGGTACTATTCCTGTCATTAATGAGTCCCTAAATATTAGATACAGTGGCTTTGAAATTTCAGAGCTCAATTCTTTTAGGATCCGTGGGTGGATGCCATCTGGTCCAGGTGCTTTATCCACCTTTATTCTGTCTAAATATTTCTGGACCATATCACTTTTGAGCCATGGGTGTTCCTGAGGCCATCCAGGAAACTCTGGCCATGGATCCGGCCCGCCAGACCCGCCATATGGGTGCTGTCGACGTGCAGATGTGTCGTGTGGCAGACAGTCTGGCATCCACGGCCAAAATAAACGACAGCATCCAGGATGTCAGTGGCAACTGTGCTGCGATAGTGACCTGCCTTGGCGAGCTGCATGCCACCACAGCAGGCCTCGTGGCAGAAGTCAGGAGCCTCACAGTGGCGGTAGAGGCGAACACTGCTGCCATCGAGGCGAAAGGGAGGCATACAAGGCTACTGCAGGCGGAGACTAATGTGGTCCTCACCCGCATTGGCCTGGCATTGGAGGGCAGCCAGCCAGGGAGAGACCAGGGGATGCTCCTCCACCTCCTGATGAAACCACCCCCCCACCCGAAGCTCCCAGCAGAGAGTTAAGGAGCCGGAGCCGTGGCACCAGGCTTGGCCCATGACAGGGCAATTGATTGCCTGATATGTTTTTTGCATGTTTGCTCAGGATATGAGCATTTTATTTTGTATTATTAGCTCAGGTTATGAGCATTTTATTTTGTAGTGTATGCACACGGTCAGTAGTGCTGTTACAGTGTGACTGGTGTGTGACTGGTGTGTGAATGTGGGGGTGGCACTCCTGCCAGTAAGGTTTGTCACCCTGGGTCGTCGGGGAGAAGTTATTCGCACGGCCGTGTTAATGTGGTATTAATGGACAGCAACATGATTGGGGCCTTGGCGCGGCGTTGCTGCTCCCAAGTCCTGTATGCCGGACTTGGGCTAATCCAATGTGATGGGGATGTGGTGTGTGTGATCTAGGGACCACAGTGGTGTGCATGCGTGCATTGTCCGTGTGTCATGATGAATGTGTGTGTTTAACATGCAAAGATGCCTACCACGAGGACCCTCCTGACTGCTCTTGCCTCAGCAGATGGGGTAGCCTCGGGCAGGGGGGACTGTGTGGCTCGGGGGTCAGGTCATCACATATATCAATCTCCAGGCCCTTTCTCATGGCGTAGTTGTGCAGCACACAACATGCACCGATGATCTGGCACACAAAATTTGGGGAATACAACAGGGTCCCCCCGGACTTATCCAGGCATCGGAAACAGGAATTCAGGAGGCCAAATGTGCGCTCCACCACTGCACGGGTACGTATGTGTGCATCATTGTATCTTCTCTCTCCTCTGGTTTGGGGATCCAGGAATGGAGTCAGGAGATGGGGCCCGAGTGCATATGCCGAGTCACCTGGAAGGGAAAAGACAGGAGGATGTTAGCCATGCATGTGCCCCTTGTGATGTCTGCATCATGGGGTCGGACAGTCATGCCTGACTCCCATGTCACTCACCAACCAACCAGCTGTCCCTGTACACGTTCAGTTTGAATTCAGTTTGAATTCTGCTTTGACGGTATATGTAGCTGTCGTGGCTGGACCCGGGGGGTTTGGCACGGACGTGCCATATGAGGTATTTGGCATCGGCTATCACCTGTACGTTGATGGAATGCCAATGCTTACGATTGTGGTATATGTGCTCTATGGCACGGGGGGCCGTATTGCCACATGTGTGCAATCAATGGCCCTGATGGTGCATGGGAATCCTGCAATTCTGTAGAAATCCTGCATTGTCTTCTGCCGCAGATGCTCATAGGTGGGTTTGATGATGTGGTGGGACATGCGTCTGAGGATTGCGGGGACAACCTGGTGCACACATCTGTTCATGGTGGATTGTGACATCCCAGCCACAACTCCACTTGTATTCTGAAAAGATCCACTGGCAAGGAAATGGAGTGTTGCCAGTACCTTGACCAGTGGCTGCACTGCTTGTGAGCGGTGTGTCTTGCTGGTGATGTCATCATGCAGGGCTGTGGCTAATTCCAAGATGGCATCAGGGCTGAATCTGAAGATGCGATACACCTCCAAATCCCTCATGCCAAAGACGTTAATGCGCATTCAGTATATCCTCTCCCGTTCCCTCCTCCTCCGTGCCTGTGGCCACAGTAGTAGTGCTAGGACTACGGCTGCCCCTGGCATGTTGGTATATAGATGTGTGTCCTGCAAGTGTGGTTGCTCAGCTCGTCCGTAACGGTGCTGCTGTAGATGCTCTCCAGCTGACCTGTGCACGTCTGCTGACTTACCCCTGCTTTATAAGGGGTAACTTTAGGCCAGACGTACAACTTACGTGCACCGCGCGTAGCCTGCGCTGGCCAAATGTACGTTTGAGAATCGGCATATCTCCCTCATTTGCATATTTGAATAGGAAATCAATGGGAGCACCAGATGGGTCCAGCGTAAATACGGCGTAGGAAAGTTACGTTGGTCGGAAGAAGTCTTGTCACGGTCCCTACCATGCCAAGCAGACGGCGAGGCGTGGTCGCGCTCCAAGTGGCTCTGGGTGGGATTGAACCCAGGACTCCGCCGTTGCTGCTCCAATACCTTACCTCTGAGACACTTCTCAGTTTAGATTCTGTTTGCTGTCCATTGAAGCCTGGTGCTGAACTATGTGCTGATTGCCTGATCTCCATGCAATCTGCACCTGACTATCCTGGTCCAGCTGAGGCAGGTTACCCAATTAACCAGGGTATAAAGCCCTGCTTCACTCTGAGAGCCTTGTCAGTTCATTGTTATCTGATCATTCTGCTTGTTATCTGATCTTCCTGTCTGTGCCAACGGTTCCTGTATTTGATCTTCTGCTGCAAGACTGACCCCGGCTTCTGACCTTTGGCTTTTGTACCTTGGATTGCTGCTGTCTCCTGCCCTTTGACCCCGGCCTGTACTTTTGGACTTTCCCTGTCTTCTCCAGCCCCTGACCACGGTTTGTCTCCAGGACCTGTGTTCAGCCCTGCCCTGACCGGTGAAGTACTTGATTCCTGTGAAATACTTTTGTGCCTGGACTATCTTCTGTTTCATCTGCTGCAGCCTTCCAGTCGTACCTGCTCCACGCACCTGACTATCATCTTCCCGCTGGTACCGGTGCCTCCCGGTGCGTCCGTCCCTCTGTTCCAATCTCAGGGGGCGGATCGCATCAGGTCGCAAAGGTAAGCTCACAAGTCTGCAAAATGGACTCCACTCAAGGTAAGCCCTCACAAGTCTATTTTCAGGCATATCTTGTTCTGTGGGTACGGTGCACAGATACGACGGCGCACATTTTGACTTATGCGGCGCATCTTGAGATACATCGGCGTAAGTCCTACCAGAATCCGGCCTAATATATATATTTGTGGTCAGAGTCTTCGCGTATGGAATGTGATCACCCTAGCAACCAAGGCCTGAGGTGTGCCTTGGCCTAGCTGGTTGGTATGCCTAGAAGAGGGCATACCCTGAATATGAGAATGAGAAAAGTACAAAGAGAAAAGGTGTGTGTGAAGCTGGGGGAACGGGTGGGTGGGAAACCAGAAATGGCGCCAACCCGAACCTGATGTGGGGAGGAGCCTTAAGTACTCACCAAACTCCTCCCACAAATGCAGGCTAACCTACGGCAAGCCTTAATACTTGTGGTCAGAGTCTTCGAGTATGGAATGTGATCACCCTAGCAACCAAGGCCTGAGGTGTGCCTTGGCCTAGCTGGTCGGTATGCCTAGAAGAGGGCAAAAGACACATGTTTAGGTGAAGAAGGGTAGAGAACACACCGTCCAGTGGAGTAGCGTGCGCCTGGAAGGCAAGCATACAAGAAACCGTTACGACAGGAGAACCCACCGGCCTAAGGCCGCGTACACACGAGGGGATATGTCCGCTGAAAACGGTCCGATGGACCGTTTCAGCAGACATCTCCGCTCGTGTGTATGGGCTAGCGGACAGATTTCTCCACCCGACAGATTTCAAAGCAAGCTTTGAAATCTATCCGGTGGGGATCTGTCCGCCCGACATGTCTGCTGGTTAGTACACTTACCAGCAGACATGTCGTCCCCCACCGCCGCCGCGCCGCTGCCGAATGGATTTGGCGCATGCGCGGAAGTGTTTTACTTCCTGGTGCGGTGACGTGGCGGTGACGCGGCGGCGTCAACGTCACCGCCACGTCACCGCGCCGTCCGGCGGTGGGGAATTTGATCCGATGGTGTGTACACGCCATCGGATCAAACTCCCGATCGGACATATCCGATGGAAATGGTCCGCGGACCGTTTTCATCGGATATGTCCGATCGTGTGTATGGGGCCTGAGACTTGAGACACAAGGAAACCTCTATGGAACCTGCGAAACCGCTCAGAACTTATTGACCCATGAAAGCTGGAACGAGTCTGATGCCCAAGACAACCCCACCATAAGGAATGAACTACTTGTGACAAGAGGATGCATGGGGGAAATGGAGCAAGGGCCAAGCGGATAGGAATCCTTCAACCGGGCAATACCCGCGCTGATGTAGGGAAGTGAGAGGGTAAGTTGCAAAAAGGACAACAGGTAGGAGACCGAGTGTCAGCTACCTGGAAGGCGGATAAGACCAATGCACTGGCAATGCATCGTGGCACATGTGACCCAAGCCAGACTCGGATTTGGGAACATAAACCAGCAAACAAGACAACAGATCACCAGACATGCAACGATCACGACCCCCTCGGCACCTACCTAAGAACGAGAACATGAGCAGGAACATCGAGACCACTGCGCATGAAGGCACTAAAGACGGCCCCCCAACCCTATGTGATTGTTAAATGCGCCCGAGTAACCTGCAGCGCAGACACAGGCGGTAACTGAACCCTCAGGGCTAGTGAACCCACGGAGCGTGGTGGGTAGTCGTATAGGTGTAAGAGTGAACATGCATCGTATGACGTATGGTATACGGGCGAGAAGATTGTGGGCGTCAATCATTAAAAACGAAACCTCAGCCCGTATGGATCTGTAGACGTGACAGATCCCGAGATGCGAATACTAGCTAACTAATCCAGTTGCAACATGACAAAGAACAATGAGACATAACCAACAAACAACAACCACGCTGCGACAGACAGATGACATGACCGACATGCTGGGGCAGAAACTACAGAAACGTGCGATTGGTGCAGAAATGACCGAAATCGTGGGGCCAGACACGCTATGATCGAAATCGTGGGGCCAGAAACGCTATGACCGAAATCGTGGGGCCAGAAACGCTATGACCGAAATCGTGGGGCCAGAAACGCTATGACCGAAATCGTGGGGTCAGAAACGCTATGACCGAAATCGTGGGGCCAGAAACGCTATGACCGAAATCGTGGGGTCAGAAACGCTATGACCGAAGTCGTGGGGTCAGAAACGCTATGACCGAAAACGTGGGGCCAGAAACGCTATGACCGAAATCGTGGGGTCAGGACAGTACTCGTGGGCCAGGACAGTACTCGTGGGCCAGGACAGTACTCGTGGGCCAGAAACGCTACGACAGAAATCGGAGGACAGTACTCGTGGGCCAGGACAGTACTCGTGGGCCAGGACAGTACTCGTGGGCCAGGACAGTACTCGTGGGCCAGGACAGTACACGTGGGCCAGGACAGTACTCGTGGGTCAGGACAGTACTCGTGGGCCAGGACAGTACTCGTGGGCCAGAACGACAGAAATCGGGGGCCAGAAACGCTGCAACAGAAATCGGGGGCCAGAAACGCTGCGACAGAAATCGTGGGCCAGAAACGCTGCGACAGAAATCGTGGGCCAGAAACGCTGCGACAGAATCGTGGGCCAGAAACGCTGCGACAGAATCGTGGGCCAGAAACGCTGCGACAGAATCGTGGGCCAGAAACGCTGCGACAGAAATTGTGGGCTAGAAACGCTGCGACAGAATCGTAGGCCAGAAACGCTGCGACAAAATCGTAGGCCAGAAACGCTGCGACAGAATCGTAGGCCAGAAACGCTGCGACAGAATCGTAGGCCAGAAACGCTGCGACAGAAATCGCGGGCCAGAAATGGTATGAGAGAAATGCTGAGCCTGATACGTTGAGGCCAAAATGCCATGACAGGAAACCCGGGGCAGACAAGGTATGAGAGAAATGGTGAGTCTGAAATGCGGAGCCTGTGATGCTGAGGCAGAAATGCGATAACAGAACCCTGGGGCAGAAACATTGTGCCTGAACGCTGAGGCAGAAATGCAAAGACAGAAACCACAGAAACGCTATGACAGAAACGCCGGACAGAATCCTGGGGCAGTCAACGCTGAGACTGGACCATTGAGGCAGAAATGCACAGACTACATCGGCACGATGCGACAGAAACGCTACGTCGGCACGATGCGACAGAAACGCTACGACGGAAATGCTGGGCCAGAGCGCCTGACGGAAATGCTGGGCCAGAGCGCCTGACGGAAATGCTGGGCCAGAGCGCCTGACGGAAATGCTGGGCAGAAACGCATGACAAGCACTGGGGCAGAAACGCATGACAAGCACTGGGGCAGAAACGCATGACAAGCACTGGGACAGAAACTCATGACAGAAAACCCTGCGGCAGAAACGCATGACAGAAACCCTGCGGCAGAAACGCATGACAGAAACCCTGCGGCAGAAACGCATGACAGAAACCCTGCGGCAGAACGTATGACAGAAACCCTGTGGCAGAAACGCATGACAGAAACCCTGCGGCAGAAACTCATGACAGAAACCCTGCGGCAGAACGTATGACAGAAACCCTGCGGCAGAAACGCATGACAGAAACCCTGCGGCAGAAACGCATGACAGAAACCCTGCGGCAGAAACGCAGGGCAGAACGCATGACAGAAACGCGGGGCAGAAACGCATGACAGAAACACGGGGCAGAACGCATGACAGAAATGCGGGGCAGAAACGCATGACAGAAACGCGGGGCAGAAACGCATGACAGAACTGAAAATAGCCTGAACACAGACAGGATGCACAGACAACTAGCAGTTTGTGATGGAATGTACCAGCGTGACCCTGTGAGCCATGGGATGACAGTCCCCCCCCCCCCCCCATGCTGCCAACATGAACCCAGAAGAAATATGACAACCCCTCCTGAACTGCTGCCAGCGTGACCCTGGGAGCTAAGGGGTGGACAACCCCCCCCATGCCACCCACGTGACCCTAGGATGAGTGACCTCCCCCCCCCCACGACACCGGCTGGACGAGCGGCGGCCGCCTGGAATGAAATGGTGTGAAAGGACGCCCCCCCTCAGCGTGAGCCCAAAGACAGGGAGGTGGAGCGGGCGGCCCTGAAGATACCAGCGTGCCCGGCGGAGCGATGGAAGGAGGATGGACGGGCGGCACCCACTCCCCCTCGTGCACCCCGAGTAGTAAATGTGTCCTCCGATCCCGGGAAGGCAGATGGCTGGCTGTGCGGGCCAAGGGCGGATCCAGAGTCTAGTCTCGGGGGGGGCACTGACAGAAAATAAGGTGTTGCTTACAGAACTCAATTAGGTGTCCGATGTGTCCGCTGCAATGTTGCAGTACTGCTAAAAAATCAATGATCCCCGCCATTACTAGTAAAAAATATTTAAATATGAATGCCATAAATCTATCCCATGGTTTGTAGACGATTGTCAGGGACTGCAGACGTGGTACAAGAGATGGTCAGAGACTGCAGACATAGTACAGGAGATGGTCAGAGACTGCAGACGTGGTACAAGGAAATGGTCAGAGACTGCAGACATGGTATAAGAGATGATCAGAGACTGCAGACATGGTACAAGAGATGGTCAGAGAATGCAGATATGGTACAAGAGATGGTCAGAGACTGCAGACATGGTACAAGAGATGGTCAGAGACTGCAGACGTGGTACAAGAGATGGTCAGAGACTGCAGACGTGGTACAAGAGATGGTCAGAGACTGCAGACGTGGTACAAGAGATGGTCAGAGACTGCAGACGTGGTACAAGAGATGGTGAGAGACTGCAGACATGGTACAGGAGATGGTGAGAGACTGCAGAAGTGGTACAAGGGATTGTCAGAGACTGCAGGCATGGTACAAGGGATGGTCAGAGACTGCAGACGTGGTAGAGGAGATGGTCAGAGACTGCAGACGTGGTACAAGGAGATGGTCAGAGACTGCAGACGTGGTACAGAAGATGGTCAGAGACTGCAGACGTGGTACAAGGAGATAGTCAGAGACTGCAGACGTGGTACAAGGAAATGGTCAGAGACTGCAGACATGGTACAAGAGATGGTCAGAAACTGCAGACATGGTACAAGAGATGGTCAGAGACTGCAGACGTGGTACAAGACATGGTCAGAAACTGCAGACGTGGTACAAGGGATGGTGAGAGACTGCAGACATGGTACAAGGGATGGTCAGAGACTGCAGACGTGGTACAAGAGATGGTCAGAAACTGCAGACGTGGTACAAGACATGGTCAGAAACTGCAGACGTGGTACAAGGGATGGTGAGAGACTGCAGACGTGGTACAAGGGATGGTCAGAGACTGCAGACGTGGTACAAGGGATGGTCAGAGACTGCAGACGTGGTACAAGGGATGGTCAGAGACTGCAGACGTGGTACAAGGGATGGTCAGAGACTGCAGACGTGGTACAAGGGATGGTCAGAGACTGCAGACGTGGTACAAGAGATGGTCAGAGACTGCAGACGTGGTACAAGGGATGGTCAGAGACTGAAGACATGGTACAAGAGATCATTGCATCCTCACTGTGTATATGAACGCAGCCCCACCTTTGTATATCAATGCAGCCCCACTTTTGTATATCAATGCACCCCCACTTTTGCATATCAATGCAACCCAACTTTTGCATATCAATGCATCCCCACTTTTGCATATCAATGCATCCCCACTTTTGTCTATCAATGCAGTCCCACTTTTGTCTATCAATGCAGTCCCACTTTTGTCTATCAATGCAGCCCCCCTTTTGTCTATGAATGCAGCCACACTGTGCACGGCACTCACCATGGCATTGCCTCAATCACACACAGCAGGCATCTCCTCTCCCGACGTGTGTCATGGAACAAACAGGAGCTGAAGGTCTGTGTTCGGTAGGCCAGTGTGCTCTAGCAAGGTCCCCCCTAGACAGGCTTGTGTGATAGACAAAACACTGATTGTCAGGAAAGGTCTTGGCAGTATGGAGCACACAGCCCTTCCTGCGTTCAGGTGTGACCTGAATGCAATCAGCACGCCTCTATAATACCCGGCGTGTGTAATCACTCCTCGCCCTGGTATCTGTCTACTAACCTGATCCTGAGCCTGATATCTGACCCTGAGCCTGCTGCCCCCTTTCTTGACTTCTGATCTGATACGACCTGACCTGATCCCTCTCCTGGACATTCCCTTCCTGCCCATTCCCTGTCTGCAGCTTCTTCTGTGATCTCCTGGTATATGACCTCGGCTTGGCTTTTGGTTTATGATTACGGCATTTCCCCTTCACTTATTTATGCTTTGTTGTTATTTGTGCACTGTTTGTCTTCACCTGTTTTGTTCACCTTGTAAATAAACACCTTTTATTTCACTGCATACAGTGTTGGTCTCCTCTGTGTAGGCACACAGTACTGGTCTATTTAGAATCCCTGACACTGGTTCAATCAGTGTTCCATCCCCATCTACTATCACACGAGCAGGTCTAGCACAGGCAGCACAGCCGAACACAGATCCAGCTCACACACAGCCAGAGATGCCCGATGTCAGCAGGAGAGAGGGGAGTGCTGCAGTCAGCAACAGCTCAAAGCAGCCTCAGGACAGGCAGCCTACCAGCCCTGGTGATGAGAGAGAGAGAGTGACAGACTCGGCAGCAGCAGCTGCAGGCACCGCAAAGCAGTTTAAAAAAAATGATTAAAAAAAAGTTATAAAAAATAAATAAAACAATATATAAAAAAAATAAAAAAAAAACATTTATTAAAAAAAGGGGGTTTGACACATGGGGCCCTGGGGACCTCTGAGCCCTTTAATAAAAATATATCTATATATAAAAAAAGAGAAAAAAATAAATAAAATATAAAAAAAATTAAAAAAAAATTATAAAAAAAGGAGGGTTGTCCTCCGGGGGCCCTGGGGACCTCTGTGCCCTTTAATAATAATACTAACAATAATAATAATAATAATTTTATATATATATATATATATATATATATATATATATATATATATACACAAATTTAATAAAAAAAGGGGGGTGGTCATCTGGGGCCCTGGGGATCTCCGGGCCCCTGGGGACCTCCAGACCCCTAAAAAAAAAATGGCCCTTTAACCTCCCTGGCGTTTTTCCCGTGTCTGACACGGGGTAAAAATTTGCTGCTACACGGGCTCGCCTCGCAGAATCCAGAGAGAGTTTACTTACCTTCTCCGTGGATCCAGCGATGCATCCCCGCTGTGTGAGCGAGCGGGTGCTCGCTCGATTCACACAGCGTCCCCGTGTGCCGCCGAGCTCCGTTCCCTGCGACGTTACGACGCACAGGGACGGAGAACGGCGCCAAATTCAAAAATGTAAACAAACACTATACATACAGTACAATGTAATCTTATAGATTACAGTACTGTATGTAAAAAATACACACCCCCCATGTCCCTAGTGGTCTGCCCAGTGCCCTACATGTTCTTTTATATAATAAAAACTTTTCTTTCTCCCTGCAAACTGTAGATTGCCCATAGCAACCAAAAGTGTCCCTTTATGGCAAAAATTTTTTAGAGCAGCTAAAAAACAGCGATAATAAATTATAATCACTTGCAGAATTTAGCGATAGCGATTTGTGGGGAAATTCGTCATAAAAAAAAAAATAATGACAGCAAAAATTCTGCAACTGAGCAAATTTCAGTGATTTTGATGTGATTACATTATTGAATAATTTTTACTATAATTATATTATTATTTATTATAATTTTTTATAATTATTTATTATATTATAATTTTTAATAAAAAAAAATAAAAAATCATACCCGGGATGCCTATTAGACTCTTGTTTAGATAGATTTAAGTAAGTACTTACTAAGAATTGCAGGCCTATAATACATAACACCACATTTCCTTGCAAAACAATTGCAACGCTTTTGGTACAAAATTCCAGACAGAATCATAACGCCAGGGAGGTTAATAAAAAAATAAAATATATATTTTTTATTAAAATAAATAAAAAAAAGGGGGGTTGCCATACGGGGCCCTGGCGGCCTCCGGGACCCTGGGGACCTCTGGACTTATAAAAAAAATAAAAGAAAAAAAATTGGCCCTTTAATAAAAAATAAAAGAAAAATATGTTAAAACTTTTTTTTTTTTTATAAAAAAATAAATAAAAAAAAGAGGGGTTTGCCATCTGGGGCCCTGGTGGCCTCCGGGCCAATGTGACATGATTGCCTCGGGGGGGGCAATTGCCCCGTTGCCCCCCCCCTGGATCCGCCGTTGGTGCGGGCAGAGGTTCCCACACCAATGAATCCCGGGAGAGGCACCGACATGAGGCCTGCTGCCACTGCTCTGCACCTCCCCCCTTTAAACCAGAAATGGCGCCAACCCGAGCGTCGGAAAGAACACAAGGATGGCAGGGAGAAGCTGATGATGCTCCCCCCCCCGACCATGCGGATTGAGCCTTCCAGCGGCAGCACCGCGGAAAGCGGGCGGGCGGCACCCTGATGTATTAGAGAGAGAGGGTGGGTGGAACGCAGGATGGCCGGGAGAGGCAGGCGGTGCACCCCCCCCATTCGTGATTGAGCCCAGCGTAGGGTGGATGGAGGGACAGACTATGAGACAGATGGGTGCCGGGAGAACGGGCGGGCGGCCCCCACGATGCTGGCGGAACCCCGGGATGGGAGGGAGGAGGCGGGCAGGAGGTCCCCCGATGGTTCCCCGGGAGAGAAGCACGTGGTGCGATCAAACTGCTGCTCAGACTGGAAGCCGGAAGTGACGAAGGCTGGCCGCGTCATTCGCCAGAAATGGCGCCAACCCGAACCTGATGTGGGGAGGAGCCTTAAGTACTCACCAGACTCCTCCCACAAATGCAGGCTATCCTACGGCAAGCCTTAATACATACATACATACATATATATATATATATATATATATATATATATATATATATATATATATATATATATACAATCTTCCTTTAGCTATATTATTTAAATTCACTATATATATATATATATATATATATATATATATATATATATATATACAGTACAGACCAAAAGTTTGGACACACCTTCTCATTCCAAGAGTTTTCTTTATTTTCATGACTATGAGTCACACTGGAGGCATCAAAACTGAATTAACACATGTGGAATTATATACATAACAACATAGGGCCAGATTCAGGTAGATGAGAGTATCTTTCCTCTGGAGTAACGCTTCTCATTTACGTTACTCTGAAGACCCTTTCAGCGCAAGTCCTGTAATTCACATAGCAGTTGCGCGTAAACTTGCGCCAGAGTAACGATAATGCGCTGGCGTAACCCGACGCAAGTGGAAGTGGGTGTGATCATATGTAAATGATGGGCGGAGCCCGGCGCAGAGGCTTACGTTCAGCGCATCATCCACGGAGCATGCGCAGTGAGTGCGGCTCCACTCGCCCCCTTGTGCGCATGCTCACAACTTCCGTCGGCACCACTTCCTGGGAAATGTCAGCGCAATGCGTTCCGCTGGGCGCTTAAAAGCGCTGGCGGAAACGCCATTCCGGCGCAAAAGTAGTTCCGTTTCCCCCCACCCCAGGGAAGATACTTTTGTGCTGTGATGGCTGCTCCCGCTACCCCCAGAGAGAGGAGGAACCTCAACTTTAATACCCAGGAGGTCTCAGTGATTATCTCGGCTATGGAGACGGAGAATGAATTTCTCCATGGCAAAAAAAGCCGGAAGACCAGCCGGGAGAGGAAGCAGGGCATCCTGGAGTCCATTGCTGCCAGGGTCAATGTCCTGGGCTACTCCACCCGGACTGCTGGGGACATACAAAAGAAAATAAATGACCTGCGGCGCAAGGTGAGGGACAAGGTGGCCTCCATCAGGAGGTATGAGAGGGGCACAGGTGGTGGTCCCCCATGTCCTGTCACCCTGACCGCAGAGGAGGAGGTGGTTGCTCGCTGCCTGGAGAGGGAGCAGGTGGAGGGGGTCGCAGGCTATGACTCCGTGGAGGAAGGCACAAGGACAGGTAAGTGTTTTATAATCCCCTATTTGTTGTTTTGCATTTGGGGGGGGGGGACATGTGCCAAGTGTGTGGGACCACCAACATGTGTCTGCTTTGTGTCATCCACAGATGACGGAGCTGGGCCATCATCTGTCAGCCTGCATTCCACCCCATCCCCCCCACGCCATCATGTGCCCGAGCCACTGGGTGGTGAAGAGGTTGTGGAGGAGGAGAGTGGCCACACCACACCTGCCGAGGTGGTTGTGGAGGATCCTGCTGTGGCAGAGCAGGACTTTTCTTTGGTTTTGTCTGTCTCCTCCCCTTCTCCTGGCCCGTCTGTCGTCCCCTCCCCCATCCTTGGAAGCCCCTCAAGGGCGACTCCTTCCACCCGAGGACATCCATCTTCTGGCCCCAGGAAGGCGACCCAGAAGACCAGGGGGGTGTCTGATGG
This sequence comes from Rana kukunoris, assembly GCA_029574335.1. Taxonomy (NCBI): domain Eukaryota; kingdom Metazoa; phylum Chordata; class Amphibia; order Anura; family Ranidae; genus Rana; species Rana kukunoris. Next base: position 42,930,044 of record CM056058.1, on the reverse strand, counting down.
TGTCCAGGACCAGTTGGCGAGGGATCACGCCAGGCAGACGGAACAGATGGGGGCCATAGCGGTGCACTTGGAGAAAGTGGCTGACAGCCTGGGCTCCGTTGCCAACCTCAGCAACGCAGTGCAGGATGTCAGCTCTAATTGCGCTGCAGTGGTCACCACTTTGGGGGAGGTGCAGGGGGATATCCAGCACCTTACTGCAGCCGTCCAGGCCAACACTGCTGCCATCCATGGGAACAGTGCTGCCATCCGGGAGCAGGGGAGGCTGAGTCGGCGGGCCCAGCATTACCAGGTGACCCGTCAGCTCCGGATGCAGGCCCAGACGAACACATACCTTGGACGGATAGCCAGGGCCTTGGAGGGCACGCAGGCCACACCTGCCAGGAGTGGCCCACCTGGGGATCAGCCACCTCCAGATGCCCCCCCACCCCCACCCACTCCATCCAGGCAGCTGCGGAGCCAGAGAGGGGCCCCCAGAAGAAGCCCCCGGCATCCCCGATGAGGCCTTTTATTTTTTCTGGTTTTATATTATTGTTTTTGACATACTCAGGTCATGAGTTTATTTTTTATTTTTCTCAGGTTATGAGATTATTTTTCTTTTAATGATCAGGATATGATATTTCTAATTTCTTTTTGTACTGTACACGGTCAGGAGTGCAGGGGACAGTGTGAATGGTGTGTGAATGTGAGAGGGTGGCACTCCTGAAAGTAAGGGGTGTCACCCTCGGCCGTGGTGGTGAAGTGAACCCCACGGCTGAATGAATGATGTGTGAAAGGTGTGTGAATGGACAGTGACATCATTGGGGCCTTGACGCTGGCGTTACTGCTCCCAACTCCTACATGCTGGACTTGGGCTAATCCAATGCGATGTGCATGTGGTGTGTGTGATCTAGGGACATCAGTGGTGTACACGCGTGCACTGTCTGTGTTATTAATGTTTTGGTTTAGTGTCCAAAGATGCCTACGGCGAGGACCCTCCTGACTGCTCTTCCATCAGCAGACTGGGTGTCCTCTGGCAGGTGGGGACTGTGTGGGTCGGGGGTCAGGTCATCACGTATGTCAATATGCAGGCCTTTTTTCATAGCAAAGTTATGTAGTATGCAACATGCACCGATGATCTGGCACACAAAGGTAGGGGAATACAAGAGGGCCCCCCCAGACTTATCCAAGCATCGGAAACGGGACTTCAGGAGCCCAAATGTTTGCTCAACCACTGCACGGGTTTTGATGTGTGCTTCATTGTATTTTCTCTCTCCTCTGGTTTGGGGGTTCCGGAAAGGAGTCATTAGATGGGGTCCCAATGCATATGCAGAGTCACCTGTAAGGTAAAAGACAGGAGAATGTTAGTCATGCATGTGCGATTTCTGTTGTGCATCACGGGAGGGGATAGTCATGCCTGACTCCCTTGTCACTCACCAACCAGCCAGCTGTCCCCATACATGTTCTGGTTAAATTCTGCTGGGATGGGGCTCTGACGGTATATGAAACTGTCATGGCTGGACCCGGGGTGTTTGGCACGGACGTGCCATATGAGGCGTTGGGCATCGGCTATCACCTGTACGTTGATGGAGTGCCAATGCTTCCGATTGCGGTATATGTGCTCTGTGGCACTGGGGGGCTGTAGGGCCACATGTGTGCAATCAATGGCCCCCACAGTGCGTGGGAATCTGGCAATGTTGTAGAAATCTGTCATTGCCTTCTGCCGTAGCTCCTCAGTGGTTGGTCTGATGAACTGGTTGGACATGCGTCTGAGGATTGCAGGGACAACCTGGTGCACACATCTGCTTATGGAGGACTGTGACATCCCAGCCACCACTCCACTTGTACGCTGGAATGATCCACTTGCTAGGAAATGAAGTGTTGCCAGTACCTTCACCAGTGGCTGCACTGCTTGTGATCGGTGTGTTGGGCTGGTGATGTCATCCTGCAGGGTTGTGGTTAGTTCAAGTATTGCATCTGGGCTGAATCTGAATAGGCGATACACCTCCTCATCCCCCATGCCAAAGAGGTTCATACGTGTGCGGTATATCCTCTCACGTGCCCGCCTTCTTGGTTCCAGGGGACCCATCAGTAGTTCTAGGACCACAATTGCCCCTGGCATGTTGGCACACAGAGGTGTTGTCCTTGCAAGTGGGGGTGCTCAGCTACCTCTTATCGTCGGTAACGCTGCTGTAGCTGCTCTCCTGCTGACCTGTGACCGTCTGGAGTAAAGATAAAGCAGCCTTTTGTAGAAATAACTTTGCGCCGGACGGACCAGATACGCGCGGCGCATGTAGCCAGCGTATGGTGCTAATCCGTTCGTGAATTGTGAAAAATCCCTCATTTGCATATTTGCAGGGGAAATCAATGGGCGCGACTGATGCGCCCAGCGAAAATAAACGCTGACGATACTCTGGCGTCGGAACGTTCCGCCGGTCGCAAATGAGTCGTTATTGGGCACATCTAGTTTGGTGGGTACGGGCACATAGAAACGACGGCGCATCATCACAGTTACGCGGCGCATATCCAAATACTCCAGCGCAAGTGTTCGTGAATCTGGCCCATAGTGTGAAACAACTGAAAATATATGTCATATTCTAGGTTCTTCAAAGTAGCCACCTTTTGCAGCAGACACATCTCTAGAACAACTGATAAGAGGAGACGGTGTGAATCAGGCCTTCATGGTAGAATATCTGCTAGGAAACCACTGCTAAAGAAAGGCAACAAGCAGAAGAGACTTGTTTGGGCTGAAGAACACAAGGAATGGACATTAGACCAGTGGAAATCTGTGCTTTGGTCTGAAGCCCCGTACACACGACAGGGAACCTCGACGGGCGGAACACATCGTTCTGCCCGTCGAGGTTCTCTGCCGGCCGTCAGAATCTGTGACCCGCCCGTCGGGAAAGGCAACCAGCCATTCATCCCGACGGGCCGTCGAGCAAATAGAGAACCTGTTCTCTATTTGCTCGACGGGTTTCCCGACGGGCGGGGCGAGCAGAGAGCGTACACATGGCCGAGGTTTTAGCTGGAATGCAGCTCCCAGCGAGGTTCTCGCTGGTTTCTGGCGAGAACCTCGGCTGTGTGTACGAGGCCTGATGAGTCCAAATTTGAGATCTTTGGTTCCAACCGTGTCTTTGTGCAACGCAGAAAAGGTGAACGGATGGACTCTACATGCCTGGTTCCCACCGTAAAGCATGGAGGATATATATATATGATATATTATCATTAATAACATAGCTGAAGGTAAAATAGGCACTCTGAGGACTTCCAACAGAGCAAGGTGAAGACAATACAGTTGCCCTATTACACCTTGTCCTCATCATCCTCTATTGGAAGTAATTTGAATGCCTATTCTACTATCTATCTATCTACATATATTTTCATTCTATTTTCATTCTATCTATATCACTCGATCCCATGGGGGGGCTTTTTATCTCAGAAGTTGGTTAACCTTTTTGTGTTGTAGTTTGTGAGCTATAGAACACCTCCCCCATGTTATGGAGATGGGATAGAGGGAGGTATTTTGTAGTCCCGATACCTTTCTTAACAATGCTGCGCCATAGATTGTTTAGCGCTTGCGTGCTGTCCCCTGAGGTCAGGAAGTGTTTTACTGCCATGACTAGTGTAGATTAGATAGTCCAACCTTTTACTCTCCACCTTTAGAACCCCCCAAATTCTTTAAACATTTTTCCATTTACCCAATAACGAGATAGACACAGGAGTTGGAGTAAACTCGGCCACGACAGCCTATTTATTTTTTCAAACCAAATTAAATATTTAAATCCAATTAACAAATTCCAAGTAACCAAAACTTTATTCATTAACATTTAACCCAAATAACTTTATTAACACCCGTCCAATTTGGTCTTTGACAGCAACCCCACTTAACCACTTCAATACCCAGCCATAGACAATTGACGGCCTGGGATGGGATTTACCATCCTAAGTGGCCGTCAATTGACGGCCTGGGTATTGCAGGCGAATATCTGGACGATGCCTGCAGCCAGAGGCATCATCCAGATATCCATCTCTTCAGCCGGCGATTCTGCACAAAGTAAGAACGATCATAGCGGCGGTTCCGCCGCTTGATCGTTCTTACAGGCCGCGGGAGGGGACATCCCCCCCCTCCCGCCGCCATCCGGTGCTTCTCCGGGCTTACCTGTACCTTCGGGGGCCTGGAGAACGAATCGTCGGCGGCGGCAGGAAGCATAGAGATGACTGGTGACCAGATGGTCACCAGTCATCTCTATGACCGTCGGAGGACCCGGGCGCGATCTGATGACGTCACGCCCGGGTCCCCGTATGTAAACAAAGCCGCGATTGCGGCTGTAAGTCACCATTCATGAGATCGGTGAATTTTTTTTCACCGATCTCATGGTTTCCAGCCTGGAGGTGAGATGTGAGGTCTTATTGACCCCACATCTCTCCATAAAGAGGACCTGTCACACACATTTCCTATTACAAGGGATGTTTACATTCCTTGTAATAGGAATAAAAGTGGAAAAAAAAAAAAAAAATGAAAAAAAGTGTAAAAATAAATAAAATATAAGTAAAAAAAAAAATAATAAAAGATAAAAAAAAAATGAAAACGCCCCTGTCCCCGATAGCTCGCGTGCAGAAGCGAACGCACACGCAAGTCCCGCCGACATATGTAAACGCCGTTTAAACCACACATGTAAGGTATCGCCGCGTGCGTTAGAGTGCCAGCAACTAATCTAGCACTAGATCTCCTCTGTAAATCTAAACTGTAACCTGTAAAAAATAAATAAAGCGTTGCCTAGGGAGATTTTTAAGTACCGAAGTTTGGCGCCATTCCATGAGTGTGCGCATAATTAAAGCGTGACATGTTGGGTCTCTATTTACTCGGTGTAACATAATCTTTCACATAATACAAAAAAATTGGGCTAACTTTAGTGTTTTGTTATTTTTTTAATTCATAAAACAATTTTTTTTACAAAAAAAAGCGTTTGAAAAATAATTGCGTAAATACCGTGCAAGATAAAACTTTGGAATGACCGTCATTTTATTCCCTAGGGTGTCTGCTAAAAAAAACATATATAATGTTTGGGGGTACTGTGTAATTTTCTAGCAAAAGAATGATGATTATTACATGTAGGAGAGAAGTGTCAGAATAGGCCCGGTATGGAGGTGGTATAAAAGCCTAGTATTGAAGCGGTTAAACCTTTTTATTTTCCATTACACTGCGTTACCATTACCATATCCGGCCCCCAGCCGACTCCAGCTCGGAGACACCCCCTTTTTACACCGCAGTGTACCATAACCGTATTCCAGCGGACACTGTTCCACTGGAATAACACCATACGGGGGCCATCCCACCAATGAGCCCCCCCACCATTTCCATTCCATCTGTTAACTGTCACCATCAAAGACCGAAGGACACCGCCAACACTGTCGTGATAACCCCTCTTCCGAATCTGAAAGAAAAGAAAACAAACGCACAACACCAAACATACCACAAAAACAGGGAGGGTGGGTGGGAAAAACCTGCCTCCCAGCGTGCTACACTTCCTTGAATGTCCCACGTGTGCCCCCGCCCCCCTTTATAAAGGGGGTTCCTCCTACCCAGTCACCAGACCTCCTACAGCCACTCCCCTGAAAGCACCTCCTTCCTTCCTTAACCCTTTTGTTGCACTACTCCTCACACAGTCATGCCCAGCCCTCCGTTATTTGTCTTTTTTGTCATGTCACTCCGGGCTTTCCTGGATCATCAAATTAAAATAAAGTAAGGAAAAGCCTGTAAAAAAATAACGAATGCATCTGCCAATAATACAATATGCAAATCACAAGTACTTTCAGGTTTTTTTTTTGGCAGGGGGGGGGGCGACATTGAAGAACCCGGCCTTGGGGCGGCAAAGGGAGTAAATCCGGTGATCTGCCGAGCTTGTTCCAGCTATGATATTTGTTCCTCTTAACAGCTGATGATCAGCTGTTGCGTTCGGCTATTTCCGTAGCCTGTTACTGCGCATGCCCGGAGTCTGCGCAGTCGGTTGTGGAACTTCTCAGATGGTGGAACAAGAACTTTAATACACTGGGCCTGTCCATGAATCTCTCGGCTCCTCCTCCAAGTCTTGTGGCAACTTGGGACCTGTAGTCTTGCCTCTGCTCAACACAACACAACCCCACCCCCACAGGACTACACATTTCCCAGCATGTCTTTTTCAGGAAAAAAAAGGGGGGGGGGCGTTGCAATAAGAGAGCGGGCAGGCATGACTGATACCTGCAGTTTCATATTGCTAAATGGTCTAAAACTGTTAGTGAGTACAAAATCACCAATACCTGGCTCCATAGGTCAGTATATTACATATTTCTTCTGGGGTTTAGATATGATTTGAAGCATTATTAAACCCAAAAGCAAACATTTATTATATTGCAGCTTAACAATCCTTAGGTAGCAGCAATTATTTCTTTCTATTCTTTATCTGAATCTGGTGATCCAGCCAGTAAGTCTGTTGTTTTTCAAAAGAACAGACTCACTTCCAGATGAATCAGTTACAGGGATGAGACAAGCCATTTAACACTGAGGCCTTGTACACACGAGGGGAAATATCCGCTGTAAACGGTCCCCGGACCGTTTACAGCGTATATTTGCGCCGGGATGTTTTGATCCGATGGCTGTACACACCATCGGATCAAATTCCCCGCCGGCGGACAGCGCGGTGACGCGGCGGTGACGTTGACGCCGCCACGTGACCGCCACGTCACCGCACCAGGAAGTAAACACTTCCGCGCGCATGCGTCGGATCCGTTCACAGGATACGACGCATGTGCGGCAAGATATGTCCGCTGGTTTGCCGTACTAACCAGCGGACATATCTGACGGCCAGCTATCCGGCGGAATTATTTCAAAGCATGCTTTGAAATTTTTCCGCCGGATGAATCCGGCAAAAAGCGTCCGTTTGCCCCTACAGACGAGGGGATTTTTCGGCTGAAATGGTCCGTCGGACCATGTTCAGCGGAAATATCCCCTCGTGTGTACAAGGCCTGACAGTGGTGCTTACAATGATCAGTGTTTATTTGTCCATCTAAAACGTTTATTCTAAAAAGAAAGAACAAACGTTTGCTATAACTGATTATAAAGTGTGAACTGGAGTTTGGCTTCTGTTTGTCAGTATATTTAAATCTTCTAGTAACACTCCCCTACTCTCAGACTGACAATTCTGCTGTACAAAAGTCCCCCAGTGCTCATTCATCCAGAGTGGGGGCACTCTAATACAGGAGGAGTGTTAATGGTCAGGTCACAGGTAACAGAGGGAAAAAAGCCTACAGAAAGAAAAACTAATGCAGCCACCACATCTAATGATTTGCAAGCTGCAATATACTACATTTTTGGGAATTGCCCTCTAATGACCAGGCTTTTTTAGCGATACAGCACTGTGTCGATTTAACTGACAATTGCGTGGTCGTGCGACGTTGTACCCAAACAAAATGTATGTCCTTTTTTCTGCCAAATAGACCTTTCTTTTGGTGGTATTTGATCACTTCTTTTTTTTTTAAATCATATTCTTAATCAGTTTAGGCCAATATGTATTCTTCTACATATTTTTGGTAAGAAAAATCACAATAAGCGTATATTGATTGGTTTGCGCAAAAAAAATGTATTACTATTTTTGGCAGTAATCTGCGATTTTTAGTGGGACTACGACATTGCAGTGCACAGATTGGAAACTTTTGACACTTTTTTGGGACCATTGACATTTATACAGCGATTAAAGCTAAAAATAGCCACTGATTACTGTATAAATGTCACTGGCAGGGAAGGGGTTAATACTAGGGGTGATCAATGGGTTAAGTGTTCCCTAGGGAGGCATTTATAACTGTGGGGGCAGTGTACTGACTGGAGGAGGAGAGAGATCACCGTTCCTGATCACTAGGAACAGCAGATCTCTCTCTACTCCCCTGTCAGAACGGGCATCTGTCCTTTACATTGACAGATCCCCATTCTGGCTTTATGAGGAGCGATCACGGGTGGCCAGCCGACATCGCGTCTGCCCGCCATGCTTTGGCGCCGGCCCCTACAGCTTCTTAAAGTGGCCGACGTACAATGGCGCCGATTCGCACAGCTGTGCCAACCTGCCGCAGTAGAACTGCGGCGGCTGATCGGCGAGTAGTTAAAGGATAAGTTCACCTTCGGGAACATGTTACATACTGTTTTTAGGGTGGAACGGGTAATATGCTACCACTTCTGTACCGCTCGGCGATCCATGCCATCTGTGTGCCAGCAGTACAGGGAGAAAGTCCCCATACCAGTTGTCAATTTTTGAAATGAGCATGGCTGTGCAGGGCTCCGCCCACACAGGCTCGTCTTTTATTCACAGAGTTCAAGTACCGACTTCTTTTGTGGCTGTTAAGCGCTCTGGTAGTTTATTGATTCTTCCTGTCAGTGTAAAACTGCCTTCCTGTATAATATATAGGCAGACAGCTTACACTGACAATCTGCAGAAGTCCTGCATGGTGCAATGCTTTCAAGGCACCAAAAAAATTGTAAATGCATTTTTGCCTGCAAAAATGTGCATTTATTATAGATTTTTTTTAAAGGTTTTTAAAGGTGAACTTATACTTTAATACTGCTTTAAAGTCATACTAAAGTCTCTGTTTTTTTTTTTTTGTTAAAAATAACAAACATGTTATACAGTACTTACCAGCTCTGTGCAGTGGTTTTGTACAGAGCAGCCCAGAGCCTACTGTTGAGTGTCCCCAATGCAAGTAGTTTGTTATGGGGGCACTCAAGCCGAGCCGCAGCTCCCTGTGTCCATTCAGACACGGAGCTGTGACTGGGTCCGGCACCCTCTCCCTCCTCACTGGCTCACTGACTTTAATTGACAGCAGCCACACTGCCAATGGTGCCATGCTGCCATCTCAGCCAATGAGGAGGGAGATTCCCGGGCAGCCGAGACACTCCTGCAACATCGCTGGATCGAGATGAGGCTCAGGTAAGTATTAGGGGGTGCTGGGGAGGCTGCTGCACACAGAAGGGTTTTTATCTTAATGCATAGACTGCAATAAACTAAAAAAAATAAAAACTTCTGACTTTACAACCACTTTAAGGCAAAAACTGTGTTTACAGAAAGTATACTCTCATTTCCTCCTAAGTTTCTTTGAATAAACAATATCTATAGCTAAACCACGTTCATTTGTTTAAAAAAAAAGCCTGTTAAATATTTCTGAAAATAGCACAGCTCCAAAAAAATACAAAGAAGCGTGACTGCTCAAATATAAGGAAATAACATATGCTATTACAATACAGAGTAATGCAAAATTCCTTCTGGTATTTCACAACAGCTACACAAAAGCCTTTACCTTTATGCATTTTTTTTTTCATGGTTTCGCATTCAATTGTGGTGCGATACATTTCCAAAATTCAGCAGATCAGCAGAATAATGCAAATTAAACGGGTTACAGTTAAGCTGACCTCACACAGTGTAGGCCTTGTGACTGTGGGCCTACCTAAATTAAAATACATGGATGGTATTGTTTTAAGGCAACCATACATGGATCAAAATTCAGTCAATTCTGCAAGGACCGATTGGGATTTTGAACCATGTATGGGCAGGCTGTGTGTACACAAGTCAATTTGCATACCGGCTCCAGTTTAACCAGTCCGTTAGGTTTTTCCCGATGATCGGGGGCAACAGCTATAGCTGGCAACACTGATTAGTGTGTTCTGATGGGGAAGGCTCCCTGCTATCAGAATACAATAGCACAGCACAGATTGCACAAAAAAGATTCATATGTGGCAAGCATTAGGCAGGGCCATCTTAATAGCATCATGGGCCCCTGGGCAAAGTAATGCTCTGGGGCCCCTACAGTGATAACAGGGAAGGTAAACCGACATCAAGTAGGTAGGAGGCAGACTACCTCCCCTGTGTATCTATTACTCTCAGTGCCATCATGCGGCCCCCAATTTCTGGGCAGCGTGGGCTCAAGGACCAGCTGCTTTGGGGGAAAGTGCAGGTGCCCCCCATGCAGCTGGGTCCCCTGGGCTGTGCCCAGGTGTGCCCTCTCATTAAGACAGCCCTGGCTTTAGGTTCACATCACCTACACTGTAGTTGTGTGTACATTTAAAGGCGATTGTGCAGAAATTGACAATGTAAATTGTAATGTGCGAGCAAAGGGCTGCTGTTAGAAATCACGAGGGCCTCGTACAGCCTGTCTGACTGTGCTCCCGAAAATATAAATTCCCGCTAAATCTAAAAGATAAAACTGTATTGAGTTAATAAATAAAGCTCTCTGTGTAGCTCTCTGTGTAAATTAGGTATTGGGGCTCATTCACACAGGTGCAGTGTCCTGTACAGTGTGAATCTGTAGTTTTTTTTAAATGTGGCTATTGCTATGTGCTGGCCGCCTATGTTACACTATGGGGATGCAGCAGCAGTATGAAGACAGCCATGAGTCCTAATTTGACAGGTGTGTGGATGCAGGTATATGGCCCCAAACACAGACAGTGTGCATTTGGGGCCACTCACCCACACCTACACACCTGACAAATTAGGACCTGTGGCTTTGTTTGTACAGCTACTACATCCTCATAAAGTAACAGGTGGATGCAGCTGTACAAACAAGCCACGTATTCACACTATGTGGGCCAGAGAACTTGTGGGAATGAACCCTTATTTTTTTTTTATTATTTTAAATTAAGTTTTACAATTATCTAAATTATTTTTACAATTTTTTTTTTTTTTAAATGTTTATTGTATGTATTTTTTTTTAATTATTATGTAGCACTACCCCCGAAGGAGCCGCTGGTTAAATACTGGGATTGGCACGCCAAGTTACCCTGGTGATGTCTAGGGGTGAAATACCAGTGGCGGAGCGAATGTCCGACAGTCAATACATTTTCCTTCAATGCCTTTTCTTTTAGCAGCCAACAAGGCAAACATTATCTTCAGTTTAAGGAAAGGAAAGCTGATGAAGTAAGGATAAGAGAACCTTGTTGTATCAGGCCTGGATGTGAACAGGGCAGGCCTGCCCTTGACAATAGCAATAGTTGAACTCGTTTCCACTCCCGAGTGGAGTGTGTAAAGTGCCCACGGGCAGGTTCCCCACACTAACCTGGCAGCCGAGGTGTCACTTCGGATCGCTGGGAGGAACAGATCTCTCTGTCTCAGATCTTGCTCTGAGGCGCCGTACACACGGCCGAGGTTCTCGCTGAAAATCAGCGAGAACCTCGCTGGAATGCACATTCCAGCGAGGACCTCGGCCGTGTGTACGGTCTCAGCGAGCTTCCCGTCGGGAAGCCCGTCGAGCCGAAATAGAGAGCACGCTCTCTATTTCCTCGACGGCCCGCCTGGAAGAATGGCTGGTTGCCATTCCCGACGGGCGGGTCGCCGAATTCGACGGCCGGGAGAGAACCTCGACGGGCGGAACGATGTGTTCTGCCCGTCGAGGTTCTCTGCCGTGTGTACGGCGCCTCAGGCCCTTGTAACCGGCCAATTTATTTAGTAAGTTGGATGGGTGAACGGAGCGAATCCTCCCAGTAAATCTCCTTTAGCATAGGTTACCGGGTGACAGCAAAGTGTACCTGTCAGCATACCGGTCACCAGATCCCTGATTGGTTTGTTCAGGCCCTGTTGGACAACCTGTCTCCGGGTTCTCCTCAAGCCGACTCCCCAATCATACAGCACCCAGCCTGGGATCTCCTCAAAAGAACTGGGAACCCAGTAGAGTACTGGGGTTCCCTTTGACCTCCGGTTGAGATCCAGCATAGCCTGTGGATTTGGGCAGGTGGGCCATGCTGGCGGGGTCCATGAATGAATGAAAACTTATATAGCGCGGCACATGCGAACTGAATCGCCTCTGGGCGCTTGTTGTTCCTGTCTCCTTTGATATCAAAAGAGATGAGTCTTGATCTTTCTCCTGAACGCTAAGTGATTCTCCTCCAACCGAATGCTGGTTGGTAAAGCGTTCCATAGTCTGGGACCTTGGATCGCGAATCTTCTTTCTCCTTTGGACTTGTAGTTGGCTTTCAGAATCTGGAGCAGGTTTTGATTGGTGGATCGCAGAACGCGATTGGGATTGTGAGCTTTTATTTTTTCACATTAATAATAATGGGGAGCGTTCCCATGAATACATCTATGCGTTAGACAGAGTGCTTTAAAAGCAATTCTGTCTTTTACTGGCAGCCAGTGAAGTGCTCTCAGTGAAGGTGAGATGCACGCACCCTGAAGGTGGATGCCGCAACTGGAACCGGGACCCCGCAGAACTGCCTTGAGCACATGACACCTGTCATAGATATATCCCTCGCCAGCATGCCCCGCATGGGCATCCGCTCCATAGGGCAAGGGGGGCAATTGACCCCCCCTGGAAAATCGAGAAGGTGTTGAAGTGTCTAGCGGCCGCGGGCTGTCGTAGCGGTCTCGGCAAGGATGTCAACCAGGCTCAGCGAGCAGAGTGAAGCTGACTCCCCATCCAGTGTTTATGTGTACAAAGGGGGAGGGAACCTGCTGTGCCTGTGCCGCGCTGATGGCTGATCTGAGGTACTGAATGGGATGGGGGAGGGGGGTCCGTCTGTGCTAAGGGGGGACTGTGCTGAATGGAGAGGTCTGTGCGGAAGGGGGGTCCATATTTGCTGAATGGATGGATCTGTGCTGAATGGGGGGTCTGTGCTGAATGGGGGGGTCCATCTGTGCTAAATGGAGGGGGTCTGTGCAGAATGGGGGGGTCTGTGCAGAATGGGGGGTCTGTCCAGAATGGGGGGGTCTGTGCTGAATGGGGGGGTCCATCTGTGCTGAATGGGGGGTTCATCTGTGCTAAATGGAGGGGTCTGTGCAGAATGGGGGGGTCTGTACATTCTCTAGGCTATATTTATATGGGCATGGAGTGAAGCTGAATTATCTCAAGAGCTATTTCACACTGCTAGCTGACCGCGTTTTCGGTAAAGCGCCACTAAAAAGCGGTGTTTTACCATCATTTTAGCTGCGTTATTCGGCCACTAGCTTGGCGCTTTTAACCCCGTTAGTGTTTTAAGAAAGGGTTAAATACGACTGTGTATCACCGCTGCCGGAGCGCCCCCCTCTGAAAAAAAATCAGCGGACGCCCATGATGCCCCGTGAGGGAAAACTCCTCCAATTGGCTGCTGGGGAAAGCTTGCTCTGTCAGAACCCCCTCTGCCGTCAACTGCTGACCAGGTATGACGACACATCCCTAGAATGCAGACTGGCCCAGAAGACGCTTCTGAAATAACATCCTAACAATTGTGTGAATGGGAGCAAGGTAACTCTCACATTCTTGCTAAATTTAGACTAGTGCCCGCACTGAAAGTAAAGGGGGCGCTACAATTAGTTTTAATATATTTATATAGACAGATGCTCCTGTTCATTTATAAACTGAAGCATAATAAACACACTTTACTATGCTTTAGTTATTAATGGACACAGGAGTAATTGATACAGATCACTTACTGTGTCCATAAAGAAAATGAAGGGTCTGGTAAATTACACTTCCCCTGCTCTCCATCCCCCTGTGTACCTGCAGCAGCCGACATGATTTACATATATATACTGATTCAATTTACATACAAATGCCCATGCAATTTCTATACAAATAGCAGGCTAGTTACTTATGAATGCTGATGCTATTTATATACACTGCACACAGTATTAGGGCAATTACAAGAAGCTGCCCTGTGTGTCTCTCCCTCCAGCAGCTGAAAGCTGGTGGGAGGGAGAAGGGTGGAAACTGGCTTTCAGCTGCTGCAGTGATCCGCACAGGGTGCCCTTCCTGTAATGAACCCCTGCCGCACTGCTCCTATCCCTCTGCCTGTCTGGTCCCTGCTGTGTGTCAGGCCCCCTACAGGAGAACCGATGGTATCTCCCTATCGGTTGCCCTGTGTGACCAGCTTCATTTGCTAGAGAGCAAAAAACTGCAGAAAAGTAATTTGTTGATAAACAAGTATCTCTATGTTTGCAGGTTTCAAGTTATAAATGTGTCTGCATATTTGAGATAGGGGATGGGTAGAACACAAAATACATTCTTAAGAGGTGAAAAAATGAAAGTGATTCTAAAGCCTGAACATTTTTTACCTTAAGGATAAGTTCACCTTTGAAAAAATATAATAAATGCATATTTTTTGTAGGTAAAAATGTGTGTTTATTATTTGTTTTCTAAAGAGCCTGCAGACTCTCAGCATAGCTGTCTGCTCATACCTTATGGAAAGACAGTTACCTAAGATCAGGAAGATCAATGTACTACGAGAATTGTCACCAGCTCCCTCGCAGCTCATTGAAAACTACAAGTCAGGTACTACTCTGACCCCGCTCTATTTATCCGTTGGCACAATCTTAAAGAGAAAGTAAACCCTCTTGTCAAAATAAAATAAAACCAACAACTTGTAAGACATAGGCATAATGAGCTAGTATGCAAAGCATACTAGCTCATTATGAATTACTTACCTGAGATCAAAGCCCCCGCAGTAGCCCTCGTTTGTCTCCTCTGACGCTGCCATGATACTCGGAATGACTTCCGTGTATCGCTGCTCCGGCGCTGTGACTGGCCGCGTTCGCACAGGAGCTGCCACTAACGGCATGACAGAGCCGCTACTAACGGCCTGCAATTGTTTGCAAATAGGTTTGGGAGATAATTCTTGCACCTACAGGTTAGCCCTAATCTAGGCTTACCTGTAAGTGGCTCTAAAGGGTTTACAACCACTTTAAGCTGACCAGTGTATGTGACCTTGTGACTGTTAGTGGCCTAAAAACATTTGCTGTCCTGCAGGAGAAGGCTCAGCTACCTTCATGGGAATTCTTCTGTTACCTCCAGATCTCTCTTTTTCAGACAATTATATTACACATCTTTCACCAGTCTCTCTCCTTGTCAGGAACATTCTGCCCGCTTCCGTAGGCGTGCGCCTATGCGCATGTGCGAACCTTGGACCTCACAGGCACCTATGCGCGTGCGTGAAACACGGCTTTTGCACGCACCTGTGTGCATGCGCGCAAGTTAGAGGCACCTTTGGCGCCCAGCAGCCTATAAAAGACACAGCAGGAATGCTGCACCTCGCGGCTTGATCTGCGTCTGTTTCCCTGTGTTCCTGTTCTTGCATGAAGCATTCTGTTCCAGTGTATGACCCGGCTTCCTGACCTTGCTTCCATCTCCAGTCCTGACTTTGGCTTGTTGACCCTGCTCTGTTCTCTGCCTGATTACCTGTTGCCTAGACCCCGCCTGGACTCTGACTATTCTCTAGACATGTGCATTCGTTTTCGTTAGAATGCATTTTCGTCTGAAAATCAGTTTAACAAACGATAACGAAAGCGCAAGAAACGAAAACCGAAAGATCCGACATAAAAAATGCTTTATTTTCGTTTTCGTTGCGGTAAAATTTTGATATAGAGAGATTCGACATTATAGGGAAAAGATTCGACATTATAGGGAAAAGATTTGACATTATAGAAATAATACATTCGACAGAGATTAGATTTCGATTTATGAGAAAATAGATTCAACATTATTACTAGTCATACAACATTAGAATTCTTGTAGGTGAGGGAGCTGTGGTGGCTCAACGTGTTTGACAAGCCATTCACCTCTGCAGCCAAGGGTTCGGATCCCGGTCTCGGCTACATGTGAATTGAGGTACGCCTGTGCTTAGTACGCCCACACCCCCCCCCCCCCACCAAAACCACCACACTTGCACGCACACGAAATTGGTTTAACACACATGCACTTTGGCCATGCGGTCTCCTAAAATAAAGAGAGGTGAAGGACCTACGGGGCTGGCTCGGTGGGCTAGGCCCCCTCACTCCCTCATAGGGGGAGTCCCTCTGCCCCATTGGGGTCCTGTCGGGCCCCAGTTGGGCTCCCAAGAGGAGCAGGTAGGGCCGGGTGAGTGGGAGGCCCCCCCTCACACCCGCCATTGCCACCAGGGGCATGGAGAAGGATGGCGATTGCCTCCGGGGGGAGGGTCTGCCTACTCCCAACTCCTGCAGTCCGGCTCCTCTCTCTCGAGTTCACGCACAAAAATACACTTTAAAAAAAAAAAAAAAGAATTCTTGTAGGTGGAATATTCGAACGGAAATGTACGATTCGACGTAAAGATTTGACGTTCCGTCGAATATTCTTTTGACCATTCACCAGAAACCAAGTATTATTGTATTTTCGGACGAAAGCTATTCCCCCAACGAAAAACTAAATAAATCAAAACGATTTTCGGGAGAAACTAAATAAATTTATTTTCCAAACGAAAAAACAAAACAAAATATTCCATTCTGCACATGTCTACTATTCTCCTGCCTACCATTTATGCTGTTACTCTGAAGTGTATGACCCGGCTTGTCTGACTCCGCTGACCTGCATCTACTGCTCTGCTGACCTGCATCTGCTGCTTCTGCTGACCTACATCTGCTGCTTCTGCTGACCTACATCTGCTGCTTCTGCTGACCTGCATCTGCTGCTCTGCTGACCTGCATCCGCTGCTCTGCAGACTTGCATCTGCTGACCTTCATCCACTAGCCTGCGGACCTGCATCACCTGCTTCCTGTCCAGCGGTTCCAGCTTCACCAGCGGCAACAACCAGAACAGGCACCTTTACCTCACCGTGCTCTTACCACCACTGTCTTCATTCCAGTGGTCTCTGAGCCGGGGTTGTACGGGAGGTCTTCCTCCATGCTTCAGGCTCACATCCAGGTACATAACACTCCTTAGGAAGGTATCAGCAACTCTGACCTACATGCCCCAGGTATTAGATCATGTTTGTATAATCATCTCATGTCTCCTTAGGCCAGCATGCCCTTCTTTACTGTACGATGTTCTAGAGCAGTGTTTCTCAACTCCAGTCCTCAAGGCGCCCCAACAGGTCATGTTTTCAGGATTTCCCTCAGGTAAAAGAGCTGTGGCAATGAAACTGATAAAATCACCTGTGCAAAATAATGGAAAGCCTGAAAACATGACCTTTTGGGACGCCTTGAGGACTGGAGTTGAGAAACACTGGTCTAGAAAACTGGGGATTGACCTGGAGGTGGAGGATTGGGAAAATATCTGGGTGAATACCAAATCTTGCTCTCAAAGCATTGTGGCACTTGAGACTAATTATAAAGTTATGATGCAATGGTATTTGGTCCCGGACCTCTAAATTTCAACCAGGATGCCCTTCTGTATGTTTTCGTGCCCAAGAAGGCACTCGTGCCCATATCTGGTGAACCTGTCCAGTTGTACAACAATTTTGGGCTAAAAATTTTAGAATGGCCTCGACCCTGATTAACACTACTCTTGATGCACACCAGTCTCCTGCGCTGCTGAGCCATAATACACTGGACTGTACCAGAGCCCAATTCCATTGCAGGTCATGACAGCAGCCAAACAAACCATTGCACAAGCCTGAAAGACCCCTGCACTCTGCACTACTGAAACCAAACAAAGATTAACCCAGGCCATGATCCATTGTAAAATTGAAGCTAATATCCAAGACAAAATACCCAAGCATCTCAAAATCTGGAAACCCTGGGTTGACCATTTTCTACCTCCTGGACTTGATGAGTCTCTCCTATTACCCATTGTTAAAGGTGAGTCCTGCGCTGGCCGAGAGCCGTCAACCTCCTCTTCCTCTTCCTCTTGTCTGTTTTCCATTTCTTTTCTTTTTTTCTTCCTTCTCTTGATTTATTGTCATAATCCTATGCCTTATCCCACTGGAACACAATATAGTGAGCTATATTTTCATGTTCCTTGTTCACCAGAGAGGCCCGGAGCAAAGAACAACAAGAAATAGGCGCAGGGCCGGGCATGACAGGGTTAACAGTAAACCCTTACAAGCCAGGGGGAGTGGTTAGGGGAAAGGACAGTGGGGAGGGGAGGAGAGGCTATAAATTCCTCCTCCCTCCTTTCCCGGGTAACACAGTCTGGGGAGAAAAGTTCCCACCCTCCCTTTTTTGTTATGGCTTGCTGATAGTGGTGATAATGGTTGAGAGAATTGTTGTTTTTGGGTGCTTTCCTTGTGTTTTGTTTCTCCTTATGCAGGTACGAGGTTCATGCTGTCGTGGCAGTGGCGGGTTTTGGTCTTTGCAGGAGAAGAAATTACCCCAAATATGGATGCCATTACCCAGAGGTGGTATGGGTTCTGAAGGAGTGTTAGTTGCCAGTCTACCAAGGTGTAGCTGGAATGTTGGTTAATGGGGGCACTGCGGTCAGTGGCCGTCTCTGAGCCAGCTTGTCGGCTTGAGGCCTATGACCAGAGGTGAGGTACCGCAGTGCCATAAAATGTCATAATGTTAAAAGGTTTACAAGTCAGTGTTGGTGGTGCCTGCAAAGTCCAGCACTAGTATGAGAAGAACTGTTTTTCTCAGGAATTATATGGTTTATATATGTTATTTATTATTGGAAGTTATCTAAAATAAAGGAGGCTGCTACGGCCAGTTTTTACTCCAAGTTACAGTGTTGGTCTCATTATTATTATTAAAGGTTTAAGGGGGAGTATAAACTGTGGGTCTTAGCAGTAAAGGTTATATCTGCGATACCATAGTCAAGTGCTGACCACTATGAGTTTTCTCAGTCATTGATTTCAATGTAACTGGTGTTTTTTTCTTTTGTTATAAGTGTGAAAGGCCTAGAGTCTCTATTTTTTGTTATGTAAGCTGCATACCTATTGTGCAACTTTCACATTAGCGGACCGTTCGTCCGCTCATTACAAGTCAGTTTACAGACTTGTAATGGGCCCCTATGGGAACGGATCCGCAAGATCCGCATCCGTTTTTTTCGGACGGAAGAATGTCCTATTTTTCTTCCGTCCGGTGGAAACGGATCGGATGCAAACGGACAGACGGTCCGTTTCTATCCGATTCCCCATAGGGGATAGCGGAGGAGAGACAGGGCGGTCCCTGCATAGTGTGCGGGGACCGCCCTGTCTGCCCGACAGCTCAGCGGAGACCCCCCGCTGAGCCGACGGACACACGGAGCGGACCGCAAAACGGACCGCTCCGTGTGAAAGAGGCCTTAAAGCCTGGCTCAGTATCAAGCCCACAGGTGTGCCACCATAGAAATCATCTCTCCAAAACCTCTACACCAAGCGGGTAAGTATAACATGTTTTGGTATTTTAATTAAAAAAAATTACCTTTACAAATGTATTAAAATTACCTTTTTGAAAAGCATCATCTCTGGATGAAGATAAAAAACGTTTTTCTTTAACTAGTTCTGGACTGCCCACTGTACATTCACTGCGGCAGGGCGGCCCCACTGCGCGAAACAACTTACCTGTAGGTTGTTCACATCCGGTAATGGTATTTGTTACGGACCGGCAACCGCAGCAATCGTGTTTGTTACAGAACCGATTGATCTACAGGTCCAGGCCAATGATTTATGGCCTGGACCTGCTGATCTATTCTGATGAATCCCAGAACATCCTGTGCCAGTGTAATGTAAACACAGGCACAAGAAATTATGCAATCTCCCCTCCTGAAGCCCTTTTTGGTTTCAGGGTGAGAGGAGAGAGCATCTATCATGAGTACACAAGCACTACACCAAATCACATAGGCACATATTTAATCCCTTGATTGTCCCAACAGTTAACCCTTTCACTCCCTGTCACATGGTCACCAACAGGCCATAGGGCAGACCAGGCGTTTGCCCGGTAGGCCAGGGGTCTCCAGGCCACATGTCTGTCTGTGATATGGGCCAGCTGCGGGTTCCGATATGCAGGGCCAGCCGTTGAAGTTCTGCACTGCATGCAGGGGCATGCAGGGCCATCTGCTGGTGGTGGTGGGAGGAGCGGAGGCATTCTCCGCCTACCAAGCCCATCCATGGCAACCCAGGCCGCCGCTGAACAGAAAGTCCACGTTTGAGCATGTGCCCTGCAGCCGACTGGGCACCTGGCAACAAGCACGCCAGGAGAGGAGGAGGGACAGAGAAGCCGAGGAAGAGATCATATCTCCTCCGCGCCCCCTTTTCCTGTCAGCAGAGCATGGCTCTCATCTTATTCGCTGCTCAGCTTGTTGCCGTTTGCTTCTGTCCCCGTTGGCCACAGTGGAGTGCCAGCCAGAACAAGCTAGCAGTGCATCATGGGACATATAGTACTGGAGGATTGTAAGCCCCATTGTTGTCCACAGGCAGCAGACTTCAGCCCCCAGCATGCACTCTGCTGTGGGAAAAAGTAAGAGCCTGCAACCCAGGAAAAAGCTGAGTGACTACTAAAGGAAAAAAAGAGGACTGTGCTGGGGGAACCCAGAGAGGTGGTGGACCAGCAACTTCTGTCCTGGCCAACCTAGTCTCTGCATTGGGGACTGTTTCCATCGCTACCACACACTAGTGAAGTATTGGTATAAGTACAGCATGGCACAGTCTAGGGCACACTTTCACACAGGGTCTTGAAAGATGTTAGATGGCCGTTGCATTTTGAGAGACCCTATCATGGAGCATGTATAGTTAAAATAAAAGTGTAAAAAAAAATTGTTGTTGTTTAATTGAGTTATGTTCTGTTCTTACTGTATTACTGTACTTTATACTATACTGTAATATTTTATTGTTACTTTTTATTATTATTAACTATTGTTTGTTTGCAGATATGCCATTTTACTGTTCTGTATACTATTATAGTTTAATGTTTTATTGTTACTGTGTTTTATTGCTAGCCATTGTTTGCTTTGCAGGTACGCCATTTAGCTGCAGCACTGATTTGTTTATTTTGACAGCAACATAGTTTGCTCTCACAATACATAAAATCAGCAACCCCACCGCTGTAGGAGGTGATTTCCACACCACAGTTAAAAAAGGAGCATTTATGGTAAAGCATAGGGGCTGGAGTGGACATAGGGGCGGATTGCCCATATGCTTCACCACATATGTTTTACAATTTTTTTGGCACAGATTGCAATAAAAAAGTTGTTTTATTAAGTTAATGTTTTATTAATACTGTGTTTTATTGTTAACCTTGTTTGCTTTGCAGGTTCACCATTCCACTGCAGCACTGATTTGTTTATTTTGGCAGCAACAGGTTTTGCTCTCACAATACGTAAAATCAGCGGCTTAGCACTGTAGGAGACAATTTTACCACTGCAGTTAAAAAAAGCATATATGCCAAAGCATAGGGCTGGGAAGGACATAGGGACGGATTTTCCTTATGCTTTGGCATATATTTTTATTCACTTTTCTTAGCAGAGATTTCTTCATCCACATCAATCAATGGAGATTTTGCAGATCTCTTTGGGACAAAGTTTTGAAAATGTTCTTTCTTTTCTTTTTTCAAAACATTTTCCAAAAAATAAGAGCTGCAAAATACTCACCATGCCTCTTGGCAAATACCTTGGGGTGTCTACTTTCCAAAAAGGTGTAATTTTGGGGGGGTTGTGCTATCTTGGCATTTCATCGAATATGTCTCCTGGAGATTTTGGTCTGATGTGTGTGTGTACACACGATCAAACCAAAATCCCTGAGGACGGACAGCGCGGTGACGTGGCGGTGACGTTGACGCCGCCACGTCACCGAACCAGGAAGTAAAATACTTCCACGCATGCGTCAAATCCATTCAGCGCATGCGGGGGATTTATGTCCGCTGGTTAGGCGTACTAACCAGCGGACATGTCGGACAGACGGGTTTCCAGCAGACAAGTTTTAAAGCATGCATTAAAACTTTTGTCTGCTGGAAACCTGTCTGCTAGCCTGTACACACGATCGAATCTGTCCGCTGAAACTGGTCTGCGGACCAGTTTCAGCAGATATATTCAATCGTGTGTACGCGGCCTAATAGGTAGTGAGGAGTGAAATCAACAATATATGCCCTTAGAAAGCGTTGATTGGTTTTTGGGGTCCTGTACACAGTTAGACTGCCAAAATGTCTCACGCATGTGGTATCACCATGCTCAGGAGAAGCAACAGAATGTATTTTGGAGTGTAATTTCACATATACCCATGGCATGTTTGAGCAATATATCATTAAAGTGACAACTTTGTGTAAAAAAAAAAAAAAAAAAAAAGATTTTGGTAATTTTTTGCCGAAACTTGTGGCAAAACATGAAAATTTCCATGGACTCAACATGCCTTTTTATGAAATAGCTTTGGGTGTCTACTTTCCACAAAGGGGTCATCTGGGGGGGGGGGGTTGTGCTATCTCAGGGCCTCTAAAACTGTGATAGGTAGTGAGGAAGTGAAATGAACAATTTACGCCCTTTGAAATTCTGAATTGGTTTTCGATGTCCTGTACATCTCTCACATGTGGTATCCCCATACTCAAAAGAAGCAGCAGAATGTTTTTTTGGGGTATAATTCCACATGTACACATGTCATGTGTGAGCAATATATCCTTTCAGTGACAACTTTTTTGCGTGTAATTTTTCAATCACTTGACAAAAAAATGAAATATTTAATGGGCTCAACATGCCTCTGAGAAAATTCCTTGGGGTTAGAGTTGAGCGGACACCTGGATGTTCGGGTTCGGCGGGTACGGCCGAACTTTGGAAAAAAGTCCGGGTTCGGGACCCGAACTTGACCCGAACCCAATTGAAGTCAATAGGGACCCAAATTGTTGACTACTAAAATGTCTCTAGAAAACTAATGGAAAAGGCTAGAGGGCTGAAAATGGCAGCAAAATGTTGGTAAGAGCATGGCAAGTACTCTGCAATCAAATGTGAATAGGGAAATAACTTTAAATAACATAAAATACATAAAAAAATCTTGACAAGCAGGAACCTTCCCCAATGATGGGACACTATTCCTCCCACTGATACCAATGATGGGGCACTATTTCTCCCACTGACACAAATGATGGGCTACTATTCCTCCCAATGATACCAATGATGGGGCACTATTTCTCCCACTGACACAAATTATGGGACACTATTCCTCCCAATAATACCAATGGTGGGAGACTATTACTCCCACTGATACCAATGATGCGGCACTATTTATCCCACTGACACAAATGATGAGACACTATTCCTCCCAATGATACCGATGATGGGGCACTGTTTCTCCCACTGACACTAATGATGGAACACTATTCCTCCCAATAATACCAATGATGGGAGACTATTCCTCCCACTGATACCAATGATGTGGCAGTATTTCTCACACTGACACAAATGATGGGACACTATTCCTCCCAATGATACCAATGATGGGGCACTATTTCTCCCACTGACACAAATGATGGGGCACTATTTCTCCCACTGACACAAATGATGGGACACTATTCCTCCCACTGATACCAATGATGGGACACTATTCCTCCCACTGATACCAATGATGGGGCACTATTTCTCCTACTGACACAAATGATGGGACATTATCCTGCCAATGATACCAATGATGGGACACTATTCTGGTGCAATTAGATTTGTGACGTAGGACTGACTCCTAACTAATTCTCTCCCTATAAGCACAATCAGGAACCCTTCCCTACAGTAGCTAATGCAGACTATGTTACAGGAACATATGCAGTGCTGGTGCAATATGCAGAGTATCTGACAGGAACATATGCAGTGCTGGTGCAATATTCAGAGTATCTGACAGGAAAATATGCAATGCTGGTGCAATATGCAGAGTATGTCACAGGAACATATGCAATGCTGGTGCAATATGCAGAGTATCTGACAGGAACATATGCAGTGCTGGTGCAATATTCAGAGTATCTGACAGGAAAATATGCAATGCTGGTGCAATATGCAGAGTATGTCACAGGAACATATGCAATGCTGGTGCAATATGCAAAGTATCTGACAGGAACATATGCAGTGCTGCTGCAATTAGATTTGTGAAGTAGGACTGACTCATAACTAATTCTCTCCCTATAAGCACAATCAATCAGGAATTTATCCCTAATGTAGCTAATTCTATGTAGATCGATCACTGAGTATTGTAATTTGATTTCTGAAGCAGGAAAATCCTATCTAAATCTGTCCCTGAGAGCAGCGGCAGCCGTTCCCTAGCCTAGCTAAAGCAAAGTGACAAGCTGTGCTGTGTGCCTCTAGCTTATATAGAGGCTGGGTCACATGCTAGGTCACATGCTGCACTGGCCAATCACAGCCATGCCATTAGTAGGCATGGCTGTGATGGCTTCTAGGTCACACACGTAAAACAAATGGCAATTGGCTGCCATGCAGTGCGCCGTTACATAGCTGAACTCCGAACCCGAACTCAGCAATTTTTTCGGGTTCGGGTTCTGGTCCAAAAAAAAAACAAGGTTCGGTACGAACCCGAACTTTACAGTTTGGGTTCGCTCAACCCTACTTGGGGTACGTGACATAATTCTTCTTTTTTGCTTGCTATCTAAAATCACTGATACTGACTGTCATTGTGAACACTGAAGGTAAATATGTGTTTTTTCTTTTTCACAAATGTATTACAATTTTGGCACATGGATTGATATCCCATTTACTGTTTTTTAATTTTTATTTCCTTGATCTTGATTTGGTTTGGTGTTAGTGGTTAGAAATACAGGGCTAGATTCAGGTAGAAGAGTGTATCTTTGTGCGGGCGTAGCGTATACTATTTAAGCTACGCCTCAGCAACTTTTGCAGGCAAGTGTATTTACAAAGCACTTGCTCCCTAAGTTGCGGCGGCGTAGCGTAAATGTGCCGGCGTAAGTGCACGTAATTCAAATTAGGCATGTAGGGGGCGTGTTGTATTAAAATTAATCGTGACTCCACGTAAATGACGCGCCGAACGAACTGCGCATGCGCCTGCCATGAACGTAACCCAGTGCGCATGCTCAAAATTACGCCGCAAATGCTCATTGGTTTCGACGTGAACGTAACTTACGCAAAGCCCTATTCGCGAACGTTTTACGCAAACGACGGAAAATTCTACGCTGTCCCGACGTCCATACTTAACATTACATACGCCTCATATAGCAGGGGTAACTTGACGCCGGACTTACGCTTACGCAAACAATGTAAAAAATACGACCGGCCGCAAGTACATTCGTGAATCGGCGTATCTAGCTAATTTGCATATTCAACGCGTAAATCAACGGAAACGCCACCTAGCGGCCAGCGTAAATATGCAACTAAGATACGACGGCGTAAGAGACTTACGCCGGTCGGATCTAAGACAAATCTATGCGTAACTGATTCTAAGAATCAGGCGCATAGATATGACGCCGCTCACTCAGAGTTACAAAGGCGTATCTGGAGATACACCGTCGTAATTTGTTCCTGAATTTGGCCCACAATATTTATTTATGATATATGCACATTAGAGGTTTGACAGGACATTTAACTATTACGCATTTGTTATATACCTTTTTGTATAGCATGTATATAGTAACAACTTTTTTTCACATTTAACTGTGAGTGCACTTAATATTAATATGGTTGCTTTAGCACAACACAGGTTCATTTACAGTGCAGCTTTTTCTTTTTCTTTCTATTCATTGGTGTTGTATAACATTTTAGTTGCCGCTTGACATTTCTACTTAAATAGCACAGTTTAATTTTTGCCATACTTATTCATAAACTAAAAGCTGCGTAAATTCCAGTAAATGTACCCTAGTTTGTAGACGCTATAACTTTTGTACAAACCAATAAAAATATGCTTATTGTTTTTTTTTTTTAACCCAAAACATGTGCCTGAATGCATTTGGCCGAAATGTATGACACAATTTGTGTTTATTTTTAGTTTATTTTTATGTTTTTCCACATTTTTGTTCTTTCTTCATTTATATTGTAAACAATTTTAATCACAATGAGTATCAAATACCACACGAAAAAAGCTCTCTTTGTTGGAAAGAAAGGATGAAAAATTTGTTTGGGTACAGCATTGCATGACCGGGCAATTACCAGTTAAAGCAGTGCAGTGACAAATTGCAAAAAGTGCTCTGGTCAGGAAAGGGGTAAAACCTTCCAGGGCTGAAGTGGTTAAACCTTATAGTGCATTTAAACCCAAAAACAAACATTTCGTTTTTGCAGTTTACCAGTCCTAAGTTGTGATGGCTGCTTTAATTATTATTATTTTTTTTCTTTGGGGGAACTTTTTTCTCTTCATTTTCAACTGGTCATTCTTAGGCCTCGTACACACGAGCAGACAGATTTGTTCAAATCTGTCTGTCCGACATATTTGAACAAATCTGTCTGCTGGGATTTTGGTTTGCTCGCGTGTACACACGAGCAAACCAAAATCCCCGCCAGCAGACGGCGCGCTGACGTGTCGGTGACGTGGCGATGACGTTGACGCCGCCACGTCACCGCACCAGGAAGTAAAACACTTCCGCGTATGCGCCGAATCCATTCGGCGGCGGTGCGGGACGACATGTCTGCTGGTAAGTGTACTAACCAGCAGACATGTCGGGCGGACGGATTCCCACCCGATAGATTTCAAAGCATGCTTTGAAATCTGTCGGGTGGCCAAATCCGTCAGCTCGGCCGTACACACGATCGAATCTGTCTGCTGAAACGGTCCAGCAGACCGTTTCCAGCGGACAGATTTGATCGTGTGTACGAGGCCTAAGGCCGCATACACACGATCGCCTTAACTTCCTAATTTAGATATTCGACGCATAAAACGACGGAAGCGCCACCTAGCGGCCAGCGTAAATATGCAACTAATATACGACGGTGACTTACGCTGCTCATATATTAGCAGAATTCCGGCGTATCTTGTTTTCTGAATACAGAAAAAATATACGCCGGCTATTCTTAGTATTTACGCGGCGTATCTCTTGATACGCCGACGTAAATACTTTCTGAATCTGGCCCCCTGTCTTTGGTTGACTATGCTTACTTCTTAGCAAAGAATAAGGAGAAGCACACCGCTCCAGGCAGAATCAGGTGCAAGGTAGATCATAGGTGCAGTCCTTAGCTCACCACCGTGAAAGACGAATAAAACAAGAAATTGTGAAAAACAATCTTGAGTGTATATGACACGCATATGTCAATGGGGTACTTCTTTTTTTAAAAATACAAATAAAAGTAGAAATAAAAAATATAGCACATAGTCTGTTGATCTAAAATGTTCTTTGTGGGAAATAAACTTGAAATTTGGTTGAAAAGACACAAATCCAGGCTTTCCTTCACTTGTAGTCCCCCTCTCGGTTTTGTACTCACCAGATAGACATGGTGTTAATCGCCTTTAGATATTGGGATCTCCCTCCTGTGGAGTTCAGCCCAGCCCAGCAGCAATATTTCTCCTCCAAAAAGTATGGATGGGGTTAAGTGCGTGTTTGCAGCAAGAGCAATCATGTGGACAAAAACATAGGGAGAGAGGACATAGCGTAATACTGTCTTTATTATATAAACAAACCCTATTTAAAATTGTGCTTACAGAAATAAAAACAAAATTGTGCACATCGGTTGCAATGTTACTGCTCACTCTGCTAGCCTGGCGTCTCCGCTCCGTCTCCAGCTGATGTGTCCCGGGTGTAACTTGCTCCGTCTGTACGATACGTCGTGTAGCCACGCCCTGACGCGTTTCGTGATTGGCTCACGTCTTCAGAGGGCGTGGCTACACAACACGACTAATCGTATTTATAGGTGGGTGCTGACCATTCGGCTCCTCCCATCTCCCATTGTCAGCAGCTTGCAGAGGGGAGGAAATTACACTCCTCTCTGCCTGAAATCCCGCCCTGCTGCCAATAGGATTTAAAGTGTCCGGGTCGCCCCTCCTCTGTGATACAAGTCTGTTGTCTGCCATAGCCTGGAGCGTCCTCCATATTGTCGTAGCGCAGGACAATTTGATTACCCTGTGCGCTACTCTACATTATGGATCTACTAGGTACAGCTCCCGGAAGTTTATTGTCTGCTCGCGCGGCTCACTACACACACTACTTTGGATTCCTCGCTGCTGACATAGACAAAGGACTATGGATTAAAGACTCAGACTGACAGCAGCTGTATCTCTTAGTATACACAATATATAATCCAAACGATGTTCATACCTGGCTATCACTTATTACAGGTGGTAATACCAGTGCTATTCATACCCAGATGTGGATTAATATTAATATTAATACGTTTCATCAGCAGTGTATAATTGTTACCACTAAAACGGTAAATGTAACACAGTTACTTATACCAGGATAAAAAAAAAATAATAATAAAAATGAATTGACATACACATGAATACGTCCTTAAAATTCAACATATAAGATACACTATGATATTTCAACATATAAAATACACTACAATTTTCATATAATATTCTACCTGTATATTATACTGTAAAAAATGTCACATACGCCCATACTCATATTATACTCAGATTTACCATAAATTTGACCTTTGATCTACCTTAATTCTATGTGTCCAATAGGGATAGATGCATGGTCATTATTGGACTGAAAAAATTACTAATAATAAAAATAAATGTAAATAAATAAAAATGAATAGAATAAAGATAGAATAGAATACCATAGATAACAATGAAAATGGGAGTAAGGATGTCCTTTAATGGTCCCCTCATACCTTAATATATATGATATAGCATCAGTATGACCTAATGCTAAATTAAATATGTTCAATGGTTTGGAAATTAGGTACAGCCTCCCCATATAGTCAATGATGTACATATTATTAATGGTTGCTTATAAAGCAATTTATATCTAGATCAATGTTGAGGCCATTCGGACTAAGAGTATTGGTGAGGAATATCCATTCAGTTTCTCTCTTGGATATTTCTCTTACCCTATTACTTCCTCTCCAATTGGGGTCTATTTTATCTATCCCCCAGAACTTCAGTCCTATGGGGTTCTTATCATGTTTTTCTAAAAAATGTAAAGAGACGCTATGATCTTCATACCCTGTGGTAATGTTGTATATGTGTTCTCCTACTCTTTTAGACAGTTTTCTTTTTGTCCGTCCTATATACATTAGCCCACAAGGGCGTAAACCACATGGGTCGACATGCATGTTATGCATTCTTTGATGGGAAAGTTCTTGCCATTAGCTGTCGAGGTAAATTGAGTGAGGCCTCTCAGATGAGTGGAGACCTGGCGGCAAGCTTTACAGCGTCTACACGCTGTGAACCCAGATCTTTCCCAGAACATCTTTAATTTCTTTGGGGGGTCCAACACTCTTTTCACTATTTGATCTCCAAATGATGGACATTTTCTGTATATAAATGGGGGGATTGATGGTAACTGTTGATTTAAAACCTTATCCATTAATAATATGCCCCAATGTTTCTTAATTATGGTTTCAATATCCTTGTATTGCTCATTATACTCAGATATGAACCCCCATTCATGTTGGTTGTTCACAGGTCGTGTTCTTGGTTCCAATAATTGTTCTTGTGTGGAGGTACCTATTGTTTCAATAAGTGAGTTCAATTCGGGTTTCTTGTAGCCCTTTTCCATGAATCTTTCTCTAATCACACTGGCCTGGTTCAGATAGTCTGTGTCATTGGTGCAATTGCGTCTGATACGCATAAACTGCCCTTTTGGAATGTTACGCAGCCATCGTGGGTGATGGCCACTTTGGATAGGAATGTAGCTGTTCCTATCTGACGCCTTAAAATATGCTTTTGTATGATAGTAATTGGGTCCCCTCATTACTGTAACATCTAAATAATTGATTTCCTGCTGGTCCCATTTGAATTCCAATTTAATGTTATTTTTATTGGAATTTAATTTATCAGCATATAGTTGCAGTGATTCCCCTGAACCTTCCCAAATAATAAACAGATCGTCAATATATCGCTGGTAAAATACCAGTTCCTTGCGTCTGTCTTTAAAGATCCACTTGTCTTCCCATTCACTCATAAATAAGTTGGCAAGGCTGGG
Organism: Rana kukunoris; assembly: GCA_029574335.1. Taxonomy (NCBI): domain Eukaryota; kingdom Metazoa; phylum Chordata; class Amphibia; order Anura; family Ranidae; genus Rana; species Rana kukunoris. Next base: position 42,900,423 of record CM056058.1, on the reverse strand, counting down.
TGCAAACTTGGCACCCATCGCCACGCCAATTTTTTGACTGAAAAAATTACCCCCATACCAAAAGTAATTATGGGTGAGACAGAATTCCAATGCCATTTTTAGGAATTTCTTCTGTATATAGGGCAGTTCTTCCCTCTTACTTAGTGCCCAATTAAGTGCCAAAATCGCATCATCGTGGTGTATGTTAGTATACAGTGATGCGACATCAGCTGTTACCAAAAACATATTAGTATTAGGTGGTATAATAACTTCCCTTAATTTTAAAAAAAAACTTGTGGTGTCCTTTAAATATGCCTGTGTGGTGATCACACTGCTTTGTAAGAAGTGGTCCAAATATTGGCCTACCCTTGATGTCACAGATTCAATACCGTTTACTATTGGTCTGGGAGGTGGTAGCAATGGATGCTTATGCATTTTGGGCACTGTATAAATAGTTGGAATTCTACTGAAACTAGGGCATAGAAACTGTTTTTCTTTCTTGGTCAGAACTCTCATATAATATCCATAGTCTATGAGGTTCTTTAGATCTGTTCTATATCGTTTAGTGGGGTCACCATTCAGCTGTAGATACGTGTTTTCATCATTGAGCATCTCCTGAATCTGGGTGTGGTAAAAGACTTTGTCCATCACCACCACCCCTCCTCCCTTATCCGCAGGTCTCACTACTATATCCTTGCGGTTTTCTAATGCTCGAATGCCTTCTTTAATATGTTTGGGGTTAAGGCTTTTTTTCATCTGCAGGGTGTCCAGATCTCTCAAGACCAGTTGTTTAAAGACTTCAACCTGATGGTTAGACGTTTGGGGTGGGTTAAACAAAGATCAATTTTTCAGACCACTGTTAACACCCACTACTTCTGAATATTTATGACTAGTTGTCCCAAAGCTGTTAGTAAGGAAATATCTTTTAATGTTGATTTTCCTTATATATTTGTGTAGATCGATATACACTTCAAATTTATTTAATACTTTAGTTGAGGAACATTTAAGTCCTGCATTAAGGATATTATTTTCCTTTTGGGTGAGAGTGGCTGATGATAGGTTATATATGCCACCTAATCTGCATGTCTTGGCCTCTTTTTGTTTGACACGTTGCCCTGCTCGGCATCCTCTACGTGTGGTGGCCTGTAATGTCTGATTGGGCTGTATGTGGTTTCCCCTGTTGGGGGGTTCCACCAATCTTGGCTGTGATTGGTATTGGAATACTGTTGTGGTCGTCCCCTCCAGGGTCGATTGCCTCGCGATCGTCCTCTGGGGTGACCTCTCATCCCCCTCCCTAAAAAAGGAGTTGGATGTGGTGATTCTGTGCGATACGTGTTATCTGTAGGGCCTTGCCCTGACAATGCTTCATATCTATTGTCAGTGGTTATTGGATAATGAGTGGGATAATTCGCATTATAACCTGGTCTAATTGGTCCATTGTTACCTCCTCTACCCTGATTCCTGTTATTTCCTCTCCCACGCTGTGGTTGGGAATTTGGCTGAGCTCTCACATCTTGCCTTTGTTCAGTGATCTGTATGGTAGGGGGTCTCCTATTATTAGTGCTTTCCTGATTGGGTGTTGGATTTACTTGTGGTTGCTGAGGTGTGGCACCACTTTTTCCCAGCTGCCACAAGTAAACCGTGTTTTTCCTGAAATCAGTTACATCCCTTCTGAATTTCTTAATTTTTTTCTTTTGAGTTTCTTTATCTGTCTTTTCCAACTTCTTTTTTATTTCATTATCAAAGTTGATGACAGTCTGAGTTCCCTTAATGGGGTCTAATTTGGTTTTCAAATCGGCTATTGTTTTCTCCAAGAGTGCCATTTTCATTCTCTTTCGTTTGAGTACCAATTGTTGTAATTTCATACCAACACCATTAAAGAAATCTAGCCATTCAGTTTGGGATTCTTTATCCTCAAGCCCATCCTGCGGAGTTACCTCCCATCTCAGGCTGCGCATTATGATATTTTCTTGTAAATACCGTTCAAATGTGGAAATATCCCACCAAGTGCGCACTTGTTTCTCAAGTGCGCTCCCCAATGCATTTAATAACACATTATGATCTTCATTGGTCTCCCAATCTCCTTCATTCGAGAAGACTTGATCCAAATTCAATTGTCTATTGGTCAAGAAATTAATGGAGTCCATGTTCGCTATAGGTAATGATAGAAAAGTATAGAAAAGATATACCAGGATATATCCTAAGATAGAGGCTGGTCCTAGCGCTCAATGGACAAATTATATAAATGTATATGCAGAAAAAGCGGCTATTATAATGAGAAAAAATGTATGAAAGAAATATGTCTCTATGAGGCATTAACAGCGCTATATGAATTTATATCAATTGAACTCAAAAGTTCAAAATCTGCTTTTGTGAGGTGCAAAAAACAATCAGGATCTCCTATCCTAAAAATAGTAGCTAGCCTCAAAAACTAAGGACAATGTAACAACAGCTATTATACACTAAAAACAAATAATGAAAAACAATCTTGAGTGTATATGACACGCATATGTCAATGGGGTACTTCTTTTTTTAAAAATACAAATAAAAGTAGAAATAAAAAATATAGCACATAGTCTGTTGATCTAAAATGTTCTTTGTGGGAAATAAACTTGAAATTTGGTTGAAAAGACACAAATCCAGGCTTTCCTTCACTTGTAGTCCCCCTCTCGGTTTTGTACTCACCAGATAGACATGGTGTTAATCGCCTTTAGATATTGGGATCTCCCTCCTGTGGAGTTCAGCCCAGCCCAGCAGCAATATTTCTCCTCCAAAAAGTATGGATGGGGTTAAGTGCGTGTTTGCAGCAAGAGCAATCATGTGGACAAAAACATAGGGAGAGAGGACATAGCGTAATACTGTCTTTATTATATAAACAAACCCTATTTAAAATTGTGCTTACAGAAATAAAAACAAAATTGTGCACATCGGTTGCAATGTTACTGCTCACTCTGCTAGCCTGGCGTCTCCGCTCCGTCTCCAGCTGATGTGTCCCGGGTGTAACTTGCTCCGTCTGTACGATACGTCGTGTAGCCACGCCCTGACGCGTTTCGTGATTGGCTCACGTCTTCAGAGGGCGTGGCTACACAACACGACTAATCGTATTTATAGGTGGGTGCTGACCATTCGGCTCCTCCCATCTCCCATTGTCCCATTGTCTTTCCCACAAAGAACATTTTAGATCAACAGACTATGTGCTATATTTTTTATTTCTACTTTTATTTGTATTTTTAAAAAAAGAAGTACCCCATTGACATATGCGTGTCATATACACTCAAGATTGTTTTTCATTATTTGTTTTTAGTGTATAATAGCTGTTGTTACATTGTCCTTAGTTTTTGAGGCTAGCTACTATTTTTAGGATAGGAGATCCTGATTGTTTTTTGCACCTCACAAAAGCAGATTTTGAACTTTTGAGTTCAATTGATATAAATTCATATAGCGCTGTTAATGCCTCATAGAGACATATTTCTTTCATACATTTTTTCTCATTATAATAGCCGCTTTTTCTGCATATACATTTATATAATTTGTCCATTGAGCGCTAGGACCAGCCTCTATCTTAGGATATATCCTGGTATATCTTTTCTATACTTTTCTATCATTACCTATAGCGAACATGGACTCCATTAATTTCTTGACCAATAGACAATTGAATTTGGATCAAGTCTTCTCGAATGAAGGAGATTGGGAGACCAATGAAGATCACAATGTGTTATTAAATGCATTGGGGAGCGCACTTGAGAAACAAGTGCGCACTTGGTGGGATATTTCCACATTTGAACGGTATTTACAAGAAAATATCATAATGCGCAGCCTGAGATGGGAGGTAACTCCGCAGGATGGGCTTGAGGATAAAGAATCCCAAACTGAATGGCTAGATTTCTTTAATGGTGTTGGTATGAAATTACAACAATTGGTACTCAAACGAAAGAGAATGAAAATGGCACTCTTGGAGAAAACAATAGCCGATTTGAAAACCAAATTAGACCCCATTAAGGGAACTCAGACTGTCATCAACTTTGATAATGAAATAAAAAAGAAGTTGGAAAAGACAGATAAAGAAACTCAAAAGAAAAAAATTAAGAAATTCAGAAGGGATGTAACTGATTTCAGGAAAAACACGGTTTACTTGTGGCAGCTGGGAAAAAGTGGTGCCACACCTCAGCAACCACAAGTAAATCCAACACCCAATCAGGAAAGCACTAATAATAGGAGACCCCCTACCATACAGATCACTGAACAAAGGCAAGATGTGAGAGCTCAGCCAAATTCCCAACCACAGCGTGGGAGAGGAAATAACAGGAATCAGGGTAGAGGAGGTAACAATGGACCAATTAGACCAGGTTATAATGCGAATTATCCCACTCATTATCCAATAACCACTGACAATAGATATGAAGCATTGTCAGGGCAAGGCCCTACAGATAACACGTATCGCACAGAATCACCACATCCAACTCCTTTTTTAGGGAGAGGGATGAGAGGTCACCCCAGAGGACGATCGCGAGGCAATCGACCCTGGAGGGGACGACCACAACAGTATTCCAATACCAATCACAGCCAAGATTGGTGGAACCCCCCAACAGGGGAAACCACATACAGCCCAATCAGACATTACAGGCCACCACACGTAGAGGATGCCGAGCAGGGCAACGTGTCAAACAAAAAGAGGCCAAGACATGCAGATTAGGTGGCATATATAACCTATCATCAGCCACTCTCACCCAAAAGGAAAATAATATCCTTAATGCAGGACTTAAATGTTCCTCAACTAAAGTATTAAATAAATTTGAAGTGTATATCGATCTACACAAATATATAAGGAAAATCAACATTAAAAGATATTTCCTTACTAACAGCTTTGGGACAACTAGTCAGAAATATTCAGAAGTAGTGGGTGTTAACAGTGGTCTGAAAAATCGATCTTTGTTTAACCCACCCCAAACGTCTAACCATCAGGTTGAAGTCTTTAAACAACTGGTCTTGAGAGATCTGGACACCCTGCAGATGAAAAAAAGCCTTAACCCCAAACATATTAAAGAAGGCATTCAAGCATTAGAAAACCGCAAGGATATAGTAGTGAGACCTGCGGATAAGGGAGGAGGGGTGGTGGTGATGGACAAAGTCTTTTACCACACCCAGATTCAGGAGATGCTCAATGATGAAAACACGTATCTACAGCTGAATGGTGACCCCACTAAACGATATAGAACAGATCTAAAGAACCTCATAGACTATGGATATTATATGAGAGTTCTGACCAAGAAAGAAAAACAGTTTCTATGCCCTAGTTTCAGTAGAATTCCAACTATTTATACAGTGCCCAGAATGCATAAGCATCCATTGCTACCACCTCCCAGACCAATAGTAAACGGTATTGAATCTGTGACATCAAGGGTAGGCCAATATTTGGACCACTTCTTACAAAGCAGTGTGATCACCACACAGGCATATTTAAAGGACACCACAAGTTTTTTTTAAAAATTAAGGGAAGTTATTATACCACCTAATACTAATATGTTTTTGGTAACAGCTGATGTCGCATCACTGTATACTAACATACACCACGATGATGCGATTTTGGCACTTAATTGGGCACTAAGTAAGAGGGAAGAACTGCCCTATATACAGAAGAAATTCCTAAAAATGGCATTGGAATTCTGTCTCACCCATAATTACTTTTGGTATGGGGGTAATTTTTTCAGTCAAAAAATTGGCGTGGCGATGGGTGCCAAGTTTGCACCCAGCCTTGCCAACTTATTTATGAGTGAATGGGAAGACAAGTGGATCTTTAAAGACAGACGCAAGGAACTGGTATTTTACCAGCGATATATTGACGATCTGTTTATTATTTGGGAAGGTTCAGAGGAATCACTGCAACTATATGCTGATAAATTAAATTCCAATAAAAATAACATTAAATTGGAATTCAAATGGGACCAGCAGGAAATCAATTATTTAGATGTTACAGTAATGAGGGGACCCAATTACTATCATACAAAAGCATATTTTAAGGCGTCAGATAGGAACAGCTACATTCCTATCCAAAGTGGCCATCACCCACGATGGCTGCGTAACATTCCAAAAGGGCAGTTTATGCGTATCAGACGCAATTGCACCAATGACACAGACTATCTGAACCAGGCCAGTGTGATTAGAGAAAGATTCATGGAAAAGGGCTACAAGAAACCCGAATTGAACTCACTTATTGAAACAATAGGTACCTCCACACAAGAACAATTATTGGAACCAAGAACACGACCTGTGAACAACCAACATGAATGGGGGTTCATATCTGAGTATAATGAGCAATACAAGGATATTGAAACCATAATTAAGAAACATTGGGGCATATTATTAATGGATAAGGTTTTAAATCAACAGTTACCATCAATATATACAGAAAATGTCCATCATTTGGAGATCAAATAGTGAAAAGAGTGTTGGACCCCCCAAAGAAATTAAAGATGTTCTGGGAAAGATCTGGGTTCACAGCGTGTAGACGCTGTAAAGCTTGCCGCCAGGTCTCCACTCATCTGAGAGGCCTCACTCAATTTACCTCGACAGCTAATGGCAAGAACTTTCCCATCAAAGAATGCATAACATGCATGTCGACCCATGTGGTTTACGCCCTTGAATGCCCTTGTGGGCTAATGTATATAGGACGGACAAAAAGAAAACTGTCTAAAAGAGTAGGAGAACACATATACAACATTACCACAGGGTATGAAGATCATAGCGTCTCTTTACATTTTTTAGAAAAACATGATAAGAACCCCATAGGACTGAAGTTCTGGGGGATAGATAAAATAGACCCCAATTGGAGAGGAAGTAATAGGGTAAGAGAAATATCCAAGAGAGAAACTGAATGGATATTCCTCACCAATACTCTTAGTCCGAATGGCCTCAACATTGATCTAGATATAAATTGCTTTATAAGCAACCATTAATAATATGTACATCATTGACTATATGGGGAGGCTGTACCTAATTTCCAAACCATTGAACATATTTAATTTAGCATTAGGTCATACTGATGCTATATCATATATATTAAGGTATGAGGGGACCATTAAAGGACATCCTTACTCCCATTTTCATTGTTATCTATGGTATTCTATTCTATCTTTATTCTATTCATTTTTATTTATTTACATTTATTTTTATTATTAGTAATTTTTTCAGTCCAATAATGACCATGCATCTATCCCTATTGGACACATAGAATTAAGGTAGATCAAAGGTCAAATTTATGGTAAATCTGAGTATAATATGAGTATGGGCGTATGTGACATTTTTTACAGTATAATATACAGGTAGAATATTATATGAAAATTATAGTGTATTTTATATGTTGAAATATCATAGTGTATCTTATATGTTGAATTTTAAGGACGTATTCATGTGTATGTCAATTCATTTTTATTATTATTTTTTTTTTATCCTGGTATAAGTAACTGTGTTACATTTACCGTTTTAGTGGTAACAATTATACACTGCTGATGAAACGTATTAATATTAATCCACATCTGGGTATGAATAGCACTGGTATTACCACCTGTAATAAGTGATAGCCAGGTATGAACATCGTTTGGATTATATATTGTGTATACTAAGAGATACAGCTGCTGTCAGTCTGAGTCTTTAATCCATAGTCCTTTGTCTATGTCAGCAGCGAGGAATCCAAAGTAGTGTGTGTAGTGAGCCGCGCGAGCAGACAATAAACTTCCGGGAGCTGTACCTAGTAGATCCATAATGTAGAGTAGCGCACAGGGTAATCATATTGTCCTGCGCTACGACAATATGGAGGACGCTCCAGGCTATGGCAGACAGCAGACTTGTATCACAGAGGAGGGGCGACCCGGACACTTTAAATCCTATTGGCAGCAGGGCGGGATTTCAGGCAGAGAGGAGTGTAATTTCCTCCCCTCTGCAAGCTGCTGACAATGGGAGATGGGAGGAGCCGAATGGTCAGCACCCACCTATAAATACGATTAGTCGTGTTGTGTAGCCACGCCCTCTGAAGACGTGAGCCAATCACGAAGCGCGTCAGGGCGTGGCTACACGACGTATCGTACAGACGGAGCAAGTTACACCCGGGACACATCAGCTGGAGACGGAGCGGAGACGCCAGGCTAGCAGAGTGAGCAGTAACATTGCAACCGATGTGCACAATTTTGTTTTTATTTCTGTAAGCACAATTTTAAATAGGGTTTGTTTATATAATAAAGACAGTATTACGCTATGTCCTCTCTCCCTATGTTTTTGTCCACATGATTGCTCTTGCTGCAAACACGCACTTAACCCCATCCATACTTTTTGGAGGAGAAATATTGCTGCTGGGCTGGGCTGAACTCCACAGGAGGGAGATCCCAATATCTAAAGGCGATTAACACCATGTCTATCTGGTGAGTACAAAACCGAGAGGGGGACTACAAGTGAAGGAAAGCCTGGATTTGTGTCTTTTCAACCAAATTTCAAGTTTATTTCCCACAAAGAACATTTTAGATCAACAGACTATGTGCTATATTTTTTATTTCTACTTTTATTTGTATTTTTAAAAAAAGAAGTACCCCATTGACATATGCGTGTCATATACACTCAAGATTGTTTTTCATTATTTGTTTTTAGTGTATAATAGCTGTTGTTACATTGTCCTTAGTTTTTGAGGCTAGCTACTATTTTTAGGATAGGAGATCCTGATTGTTTTTTGCACCTCACAAAAGCAGATTTTGAACTTTTGAGTTCAATTGATATAAATTCATATAGCGCTGTTAATGCCTCATAGAGACATATTTCTTTCATACATTTTTTCTCATTATAATAGCCGCTTTTTCTGCATATACATTTATATAATTTGTCCATTGAGCGCTAGGACCAGCCTCTATCTTAGGATATATCCTGGTATATCTTTTCAAAACAAGAAATTGGTTGCACACTGGAATTCAAACTTATCTTGATGTCATCTTTATTGTCAAAAGGGTCAGACAGATTCAGGCAACTTGATTGTGAACAAGCAAGCAAACACGTCTACCAATGCCTGTGTCTGTCTGACCCCTTTGGCAATAAAGATGACATCAAGATAAGTGTGCGACTAGTTTCTTGTTTTATTATGCTTACTTCTTCACTGTAACTATGGAGGGAACCGGGGTAGCCATCCAGTCTGGACTTCCAACATACAATATCTCATATGCCTTTGTATATCTTTATTACCTGGGGGTTGATGAGATTAAAAGTCTGAATAAGAAAGATAAGGCTGTCATGCTGTAGTAGGGATAATATGTATGTTTTTCATTTGTTGTTTGTTTGTTGTTTTTCGGTTCTTGTATGGATTTTAAGGGAAACTCCATGCCAAAATTTAAAAACAAAATTGGAGTGGGGGTCCCCCCAAAATATATACCAGATCCTTATCCAAGCATGCAGCCTGGAGGTCATGATAGGGGGGGACGAGCGCGCTAAACCAAAGCAGGCCACATGCCCTCAACATGGGAGGGTGCTTAGGGGTGCCCCCCAAAGCACCTTGTCCCCAGGCTGATGGGGACAAGAGCCTCTTCCCAACAACCCTGGCCATTGGTTGTCTGGATCTGTGGGCGGGGGGCTTATCGGAATCTGGAAGCCCCCTTTAACAAGGGGACCCCGAGATCCCACCCCCCTATGTGAATGGATATCAGGTACATTGTACGCTTACCCAATCACCAAAAGAAGTGTCAAAAAGTAAAAACTACAATAGACAGTTTTTGAAAATTCCAGGTTATAACCAGGTTATAGGCCCATCTCAAGTCTAGCTTTGTAAACACTTGGGCTGCTCGGAACCTCTGGTATAACTCTGGAATGAGGGGAAGAGGGTACTTGTTCTTGATAGTAATTTTGTTGAGTTCCCTGTAGTCAATGAGGAAGAAGAAGTCAAGAGGTGTATTCCTAGGTCACTGGGGCAGCGAAGCGCTTGGATGCTAGCTGCCTATGTGACTCTGACAGCCATCTTAGGTGTGTCATCTTAGGTGCTAGTGCCACAACACTGTAAGTCCTCACAGTTACTCTTGGTGGGTGCTGGAACTGGCCCTGCTGTGAAATATTAGAACAAGATTTGTAATTACATGCACCTGTTGAACAGGGGCAGAAAAATTGGGCCTTAGGCACTGGTTTCACAACACAGCAACCCCTCACAGATACTCACGTTGCAGCGCAAGAATGAGCCCTGCTGCAAAGTATTGCATTAAAAATTGTAATTACATGCCCTGTTAAACATGGGCAGAAAAATGGGGCCTTAGCCACTGGTGGCGGTGCCCAGAACCAAAAATGTTCTTACAAGCTACCAGCATGATCATTGAGGAGGAAGAGGATAGTGACTCAGCATAACAGGATAGTCACTCAGCATCATCATAGACAGTCTTGAAGGGATCTGACATTTCAAAAAAAAAATATTCAGTTACATCAGCATCAGGTGCTTGGTATCTGGTGGTGATCCAAGACTGATTCATCTTTATGAAGGTCAGTCGATCGACCGAGTCGGTGGACAGGCGCACCATGTGATCTGTTACAAAACCTCCAGCAGCACTGAATGTGCGTTCCGAAAGAATGCTGGATGCAGGACAGGCCAGTAGCTCAATTGTATACTCATCCTCCTCGTCCTCTTCCTGTGTGATAGGCGGGCAAGCAGGAACACTGTCTGGATAAAGGGGGCCTTGAGAGGTAAGGAAGTCCTCCTCTTCCTCCCTCTGTTCTGCCTCAAGTGCCCTGTCCATTATTCCACTCAGCATGTGCTCCAACAGGTGAATAAGAGGGACAGTGTCACTGATGCATGCACTGTCACTGCTCACCATCCTCGTGGCCTCCTCAAATGGTGACAGGACAGTGCATGCATCCCTGATCATGGCCCACTGGCGTAGGGGAAAAAAAGCAAGCTCCCCTGACCCTGTCCTGGTGCCGTATTGGCACAGATACTTATTGATGGACCTCTGCTGCGTGTGCAGCCACTGCAGCATGTCCAACGTAGAGTTCCACCTTATGGGCATGTCACAGATTAGGCGGTTCCGAGCACTGGCATTATATGACCATCAGAAATGCACACAGAGTTTCCTGGCCTGCTTCAGGACATCCTGTAAGCCCGGGTACCTGCCCAAGAACCGCTGCACCACCAAGTTAAGGACGTGAGCAAAACAGGGTACATGGGTCAGTTGTCCCTGTCGGAGGGCAGACAGGAGGTTGGTGCCATTGTCACAAACCACCATTCCTTGCTTCACCTGGTGTGGTGTCAACCACCTCTGAGCCTGCCCTTGCAGAGCTGACAGAACCTCTGCCCCAGTGTAGCTTCTGTCCTCCAAGCACACCAGCTCAAGCACCGGATGGCATTTCTTTGCCTGCGTACCTGCGTAGTCCCTTGAACGCCTATGGATCACCGCTGGTTCTGAGGACAAATCATCACAGAAAGAGGCCACGAAGGTAGAAGAGGAGGGGGTGGAAGAGAGAGGTGTGTCACAATCACCAGTAGTAGCATTTTGGAGCCGTGGTGGCGGAACACTCTCCAACACTACTGTACCTTGTCCTTCATCCTTCCCAGCTGCCAGCAGAGTCACCCAATGCGCCGTGAAAGATAGGTAACGTCCCTGTCCATGCCTGCTAGTCCATGAGTCAGCGGTAATATGCACCTTACCAATGACCGCCCTGTCCAGTGAGACATGGACATTGCCTTCCACATGCCAGTAGAGAGCCGGAATCGCCTTCCGTGAGAAAAAGTGACGTTTGTGAACCTGCCACTGAGATACTGCACATTCCACAAACTCACAGGTGGGAGCAGAGTCTACCAACTGAAAAGGCAGCAGTTGAAGTGCTAGCAATTTAGCCAAGCTAGCATTCAACCGCTGGGCATGTGGATGGCTGGGAGCGAACTTCTTTCAGCGCTGCAGCAGCTGGGGCAGGGAAATTTGCCTGGTACAATCTGACGTCAGTGTACCGATAGCAGATTGCCCGCATGTACTACTAGGTTGTGACACACCTAATTCTACACCTTCAGTCCTATCAGTGCAGGTTTCAGAGAGGACTGAAGGTATAGTGGGGTTGGAGATCCTAGTTGATGAGGAGCAAGGAGAGGTCCGCTTTGTTTTTTGGTGTGGGTCTTTGAGGTAAGCTTGCCAACAAACTGCATGGCAGGTCCACATATGTCTGGTCAAGCATGTGGTGCCCAAGCGGGTGATGTTTTGGCCACGCGAGATACGCTTGAGACATATGTTGCAAATAGCAGCGGTGCAATCTGATGCACTCATCTCAAAAAGGCCCAGACCAAATAAATTTTGGAATAACGTGGAGAGACAGCAGCGCCCTGCAAATGCGGAGCTCTGCGGTGTGATGCAGTCGGTGTGCTGCCCTTAAGCTGGCCCCTGGAGGGCATCCTGCCCCGTTGGAGATGTGCCTCCTCCTCCGCCAGATTGCTGTCCATCTTGGGCACCCCCTCTCTCTGGGCTCACGTTATTGCCTTCCTCTAGCTGAGTACCATCATCGGAGCCTTCAAAACGCTGCACATCCTCCTGCAGCATGTACCAAACACTGTGGTCAAACAGTTCGGGGGACTCCTCAGGAGGACATGGTGGGGCTAGGGAAGGAGTGACTGATGCCATTGAGCAGAGGGAAGAGACTGGGTTGGCAGCTGCTTTGTCAGACAAAGTATCCTGAGCCTGGGTGAGAGAGGATGAGGACGGCTTGGTCATCCACTCTACCAAGGCTTCGGCATGTTGCAGCTCAACATGGCCAGCTGCCGAGAAAAAGGACGAGCATGTCCCACGGCCATGTGCTGATGAGGATGCACCATGTTCCCAACCAGCACTCCTGCCTGTAGACGTAGAGTCTGCTTGCCCTCTTTTATCGTCTTGTGACTCTCTGCCTGTCCTTGTTGTCTTTCCAGACATACTAATGGCCTGTAGGGCCTGTGGCCGCCAGGCACGAGCATCGGCATCTCAGTGATGCGGTGGGGGCGTGCGCACGCCGGCGGCGGCGCTCGCGTGTCCCCCAGTGGCCGGAGGAGCCAAGGACGTCTAAATTGAGAGCCACATTGTGGCCGTCTTTTGTTAATAGGCAGGATGCCTAGTAGTTATTGCTACCCGTGGACTCCAATCTCATTGACCACATGTAAAGAAATTAGATAATGCAATAGTGCTTTATCATTTTAAAATGTATTCAAAAAAGTCATACTAGTTTTGTCACTCCACGTGACTTTGTCGGTGAGATATGATTGGCTAACGAATTTCCCATTCTTTATATATCGGTTTTCCTGTAGCCTATTATAAGAATATTCATCCTGCATTCTTTTTCAGTTGTTGTTAACCCCCTAAAACTATATGGATGCTGCATTTGATGTAAACAGATGTTGGTATGAATCCCCCCCCCCCCCAGTTAAATTAGAATATAACACAGAAATAAAAATTGTCTGCGTTATAAGTTATTTTCTGAAATCAGGGTCAAGCCGTGTCCCAGTGACACAGTGTGCCCACAATCGCCACGCTGCTTGCCCCCATGATCGCTGTACCAAGCACAGTGAGACTGGGGTGACATATGACGATATGAGAGATGAGGCATATGATGAATGATGTCCCTGAACAATGAAGCTTTCCCCCAATACACTATCCATACATCCAGGGCTTCTTTTCTCAGATAATTGGTGCAGGAACTCCCCCCTTCCAAGTCACCCTTGGCTCCACCCCCTACCCACCTCTAGATCCCCCAGCAGCCAGCACTAATAGACAGATCATCCAGCACACCCCAGAACCTCTTTCCATAGCATACATTCAGTACAGGAGTTTCCGAAACTGCGCTCCCCATATTCCCCCTAAAAAAAAGCCCTGCATATATCTAGTTCTACACCGTCCATTTACATATAGTTCTCCACCACCCCATACATCATAGCAGGAACGAAAAATTGTCTCTGGACAGCCGCACTTTGAACAAATTGTAGCCTTTATTAAAAAAAAAGGACAGCACTACAAGTCACAGCAAAATAAAGTAAAACCCGACTCTGACCCGTTTCGCACTGAAACTAGTGCTTAGTCATAGCTTAGTCATCAGCTTAGTCATCAGCTTAGTCATTAGCTTAGTCATCAGACAATTTTTTTGTTCCTGCTTTGCTTAGTGCAGGGATCTCCAAACTACGGCCCTCCAGCTGCTGTGGAACTACACTTCCCATGAGGCATTGTAAAACTCTCACATTCGTAAACATGACTAGGCATGATGGGAATTGTAGTTGCTGAACACCTGGAGGGCCGTAGTTTGGAGACTCCTGGCTTAGTGCATTGCCTGCACCTGAGTTGTCTGCAGCGGAGGATATTCATCTGGGTTCCCACCTGGAGCGGCTATTCCCCTTACCCCATACATCATCCATATATGCAGTTCTCCCCCCCCCTACCCCCATATATCATCCACATATACAGTTCTCCATCCCCCCCCATACACCATACACATATACAGTTCTTCACCCCCCCCCCCCCCCATACATCATCCACATATACAGTTCTCCACCCCCATACACCATACACATATACAGTTCTCCACCCCCCCCCAAAAAAAAATCACCCATATATGCAGTTCTCCAACCACCCCCTCACCATACACCATTCACATATACAGTTCCCCCCCCCATGTATCATCCACGTATACAGTTCTCCACCCCCTCACCATACACCATTCACATATACAGTTCTCCACCCCCCATACACATATACAGTTCTCCATTCCCCCATACACCATACACATATACAGTTCTCCACCCCTCCATACACCATACACATATACTGTTCTAGATCCACCCATACACCATACACATATACAGTTCTCCGACCCCCCCCCCCCCCTAATACGCCATGCATATGTACAGTTCTCCACCCCCTATACACCATCCACATATACAATTCTCCAACCCCCCATACAATACACCATCCACATGTACAGTTCTTTACCCCCCCCCCCCCATGGACCATCCATATATCCAGTTCTTCACCCCACCCCCATACACCATCCATATATCCAGTTCTTCACCCCACCCCCATACACCATACATATAGGACAGGCTGATAAGGGGGTGATGAACAAGATGGGCGGGAGGCGCAGGCAGACAGGGACCGCTCCACCTTACAGAGATCCACTGCAGAGCACCTCCGTGACCACAAAAATGGGTGCTGGCATGTACTATACTGACCATCACACTCACCCCCCCATACAAAATCCATAAATACAGTTTTCCACCCCCCCCCATACACAATCCAGATATACAGTTCTCCACACCCCCCCCCCCCCCATATACCATCCACATATACAGTTCTCCACCCCCCCCCCCCCCATACACTAGCCATATATACAGTTCTTTACACTCCCCCCATACACAATCAATATATACAGTACTCCACCCCATACACCATTAATGTACACAGTTCTCCAACCCCACCCCCCACACCATGTTATCCATTTGGTATTCAGGCACTTTTTTTGGTGTGTTGGATAGGTTGGAGAGGGTCTGTTGTTTTTTTTTTTATCTGTAGTTGTTTAGCAGGGCAGCACTTTTTCTTCCTATGCTGTACATACTACCCACTGCCATATACCCCATATCCCTCTCCCTACACATACTACCCACCGCTATACTACCCACCACCACACACTTTATACCCCTCTCCCTGCACTTACTACGCATCGCCATACACTCCATACCCCTCTCCCTGCACATACTACCCACCGCCATACACTCCATACCCCTCTCCCTGCACTTACTACCCACCGTCATACACTCATTATCCCATGGACGAAATGTGAGAAATAATGTATATATCATACAATCATTCCATAAAAACATACCATATACACTGCATATATAATTTGAGGAAAATATACTTATAAAATAGTTTACCATTTGTCAAAAAAAATAAACAAAATATGTCCTTGGATTTCATTTAAAAAATCTGGTCACCTTTGTCTATGACAGGTCAGTGAATTCTATAAGGGTGGGAACTATTTATTTAGAGTAAAAAGGACAAGTTTAATGTATATATGTGTGTATCTATTAATACATTGTGGGTATTGTAGGCTGTAATATATTTTTCAGACAGTGTTGGTTATATATTTCTGTGTATTTGTCCTTAGGAGTATTTTGCAATAGGTCAAGTAATACAGTAAGAGGAATCTGGGGTTGCTAGTAAAACAAGCATTTCTTGTCTGACCTCACTGCTTCAAAGAGGTCCAATATTTCTGTGAACATTCTAGAAAGCTCCCTCTTCTGGGAAGTCATTAGCTGGGAATGTTGTGCTGAGAATGAACATTACCACTTCAATACAGGACACTTTTACCCCCCTCCCTGCCCAGACCAATTTTCAGTTTTCAGCGCTGTCACACCTTGAATGACAGTTGCGCGGTCATGCAACGCTGTGCCCAAATTAAATTTTTAAATTTTTTTTCTTCCACACAGATAGGGCCAGATTCACGTACCCGGGCGTATCTTTGTGCGGGCGTAGCGTATATTATTTACGATACGCCGCCGCAACGTAGAGAGGCAAGTGCTGTATTCACAAAGCACTTGCTCCCTAAGTTACAGGAGCGTAGCGTAAATGGGCCGGCGTAATGAGTCTGTGTAATTCAAAGTAGCTAGGCAGTGGGCGTGTTTTAGTATAATGATCCGTGACCCCATGCAAATGATGGGCCAAACAAACGGCGCATGCGCCGTCCGTGGACGTATCCCACTGCGCATGTTCAGAATCACGTCGGATAGAATGCCTAAGTGACGGCGGCATGCAATGTTTATGATGTGTGAACGTAACCTATGCCCAGCCTATTCACATACTACGTAAACGGCGTAAACAACGTAAAATTCGACGGCGTCGTTCCCTGGCCCATACCTTAGCATTATCTGCGCCTCATATAAGCAGGGGTAACTTTACGCCGGACGTAAGCCTTACGCAAAGCGCGTATATGAAGCGGCCGGGCGCATCTACGTTCGTGAATCGGCGTATCTTGCTCATTTGTATATTTTAATATTTTTTAATAAATAATTTTATATTTGGGAATGCCGAATGCGTCCAGCGAAACTATGCGCCCACGATACGCCAGCATAGGCAAGTTACGCCGGACGACTGAAGCCATGTTTTTCGCCGTATCTTGCTTTGTGAATTGGCGCAAAGATACGACGGCGCACATTTGAAATTACAGCGACGTATCTGGAGATACGCCAACGTAAGTCTTTCTGAATCTGGCCCATAGAGCCTTCTTTTTGTGGTATTTAATCACCTGGGTTTTTTATTTTTTGCTAAAAAAGAAAAATATCTGAAAATCTTGAAAAAAATAAGTGTTTGTTAGTTTCTGCCAGAAAATGTGTAATTAAGTAATGTTTTTCCTTCACTGGCGGCACTGATGGGCACTGATGGGACAGTACTGAAGGGCACTGATGAGGTGGCACTGATGATGAGGGAATAATATGCAGCACTGATGGGCACTGATAAGCAATTACTATTTTTTTCATAATATGCTGTTTTCATGTGTTCACCTTTTTTTTAACCTTTTTAGCACAGTGCTACTGATCACAGCAACTTCCTGTCTTCATGCCCCTCTTTACATCCCCAAGATGCTTATGCCAGCCAACTTTCTCCCTGGGATCGGTTGCTGTTTTGAGTGGTAGAGGGAGATTGGTACAGATGCCACTTGTGGTTGTATTTTGGTGGTCTCAACACCATTCAGCTCATGAATTCCTCTCTTGGTCTGTGCTGCTGTGCTATGGATCACCATCCTCTATCTCAGTGGTGCTCTTTATTTGTCTAAATGTAAGTTTGGATATTTTGTATGCAATAAATTCTTTTACTGATGCAGCACCTTGGCAAATTTGTTCTTTTGTGAGCCTCCAGATGTTCCTTAGTTCTGATTTCACCAAAAGCTGCGGATCTTTATTTCTCAATGCTTCACCCCCATTAGGATCCATCTTACACCTGACTTCCCTCTATGACTGGTAATTTTGATGTTGTCAGCTGCAAATCTTCCCACCACTGCTTTGTTTATTCAATTTCATGTGCTTTTGCTTTGCATTCGGACAATTTGCTTGTATAGCACCCCTTACTTTCAGTATGGGCACTACGCTAAAGTTAGTGAGTGAATGGGAGAGCTATTTTGCTCCCATTCATGATTGTGTTAAATTATAGGCTGGTGTCATTCCAGAACTGTCCTGTCAGTTCTGCGCTCCAGGGGTCTTGTTCCCACCCCTGGGCGACAGGTGGCGCTAGAGGGGTTCTGGCTGGGCCGTTTTTCCCTAGCGGACAATTGGAGGAGTTTTTCCCTCGCAGGGCATGCTGGGGGAGGGTATATCTGTGGTGGACGCCATTTTCCTTGGTTCTTTGTGGGTTCAAGGTTCCAGGTGCGGCACCCATCTTTAGGGTGTGCGCATCCAACGGGCCCCGGCGAGATGGCCTTCCAGGGCCATATGCTACGCGGAGTTCCATACGAATGCTGAAAGGGGCCCCAGTGGCTCACTGGGTCCCCGGCTACACTAAAAAGGATCCCAGGCTGTGTGCCGTTCGGTGGGGGATCGGCTTGAGGAAAACTCGGAGGCAGGTGATCCAAAAGGGCTTGAATGAACCATTGGGGATCCGGTGACCAGAACATTGACAGGTACACTTCAACTGTCAACCGGTGACTCTGACTGAATTTACTGGGAGGATTTGCTCAATCCATTTAGCTCATCCAAGTACTAGGCCTGTGGCAGAGGTCCCTGAGTCAGGCCTGTGGCAGAGATCTGTTCCTCCCAGCAATCTACAAAAGTGACATTTCGGCTGCCAGGCTTGTGGCAGGAGTCTGTCCGGAGGCACTTCACCCACTCTGGCTAGAGTGGCGACGAACTGCACTACTGCTGAAAGCAGCTTGCTTTCTTCCCTATCCAAGGCCTGATACTGCAAATGTTCTTCTGCTTCATCAACCTTTCCTATCCTACTTCACGTTGATGTTGGGCTTTGAAATAAAGCATACAGAAAACCCATTTTGCTGACTGGACATTCGCTTACTGCTTCTACTCACTTCTATCACCCCTAGACAACATTACAGGGTAACTTAATACGCCGATCCCAAAAACAACCAGCGGCTCCTGAATGGGGTAGCGCTACACTTGGTTTGTACTTTCAGCACATAACTTTCTTTAGTTTTGTACACTGTTCACTTAGATACAGTAGGAGTACAGACATACAATATTACAACTCAACAACTTATCGTCCTACACACAATTTGTTTTCAATCTTTACAATATGTGGAATTTGTCACCTTTCAATGCTACTAAACAGGGCTTTTTTCAGCTGGAACTTGGTGGAACTTAGTTCCACCACCTCTGGCTCAGGCCCTCTGCTCCCTGCTCACCACTATTACATACTTGCCAACTGTCCTAGATTGCCCAGGACACCGCTAGAGGTCCACAGCCGGGGGACCATTTTTAAGAAGACCAAAACACGGCCGAACTAATGCAATTGAAAATAAAGTTGCTGCGGGGTGTGCGGCGCCTTAACAGCTTTATTTTCTATTGTACTAGGGACAGCGATGCAAGGACAGCTCCAATAGGGGGACACGTGAGGGGGCTCCAATGGGGGGACACCTGAGGGGGCTCCAATGGGGGGGACCTGACGGGGCTCCAATGGGGGGGACCTGACTAAGTGGGGCTCCAATGGGGGGGACACCTGATTAAGGGGGGCTTCAATGGGGGGATACCTGATGTAAGGAGGGATTCCGCTGGGTACGCCTGATGTAAGGAGGAACTCCGCTGGGGACTCCTGATGTAAGAGGGACTTCGCTAGGTATGCCTGATGTAAGGGGGGACTATGCTGGGTACGCCTGATGTAAGGAGGGACTCCGCTGGGAATGCCTGTTGTAATGAGTAACTCCGCTGTGTATGCCTGATGTAAGGGGGACTCTGCTGGGTACACCTGATGTAAGGGGGGACTCCGCTGGGTACGCATGATGTAAGGAGGGACTCCGCTGGGTACGCCTGATGTAAGGAGGGACTCCGCTGGGTATGCCTGATGTAATGAGTAACTCCGCTGTGTATGCCTGATGTAAGGGGGACTCTGCTGGGTACGCCTGATGTAAGGGGGGACTCCGCTGGGTACGCCTGATGTAAGGGGGGACTCCGCTGGGTACGCCTGATGTAAGGAGGGACTCCGCTGGGT
The DNA here is from genome assembly GCA_029574335.1 of Rana kukunoris. Lineage (NCBI taxonomy): Eukaryota > Metazoa > Chordata > Amphibia > Anura > Ranidae > Rana > Rana kukunoris. The sequence goes on along the minus strand of CM056058.1, from coordinate 42,880,285 downwards.
ATGCCTGATGTAAGAAGGGACTCCGCTGGGGATGCCTGATGCAAGGACGGATTCTGCCGGGTATGCCTGATGTAAGGGGGAACTCCGCTGGGTATGCCTGATGTAAGGAAGGACTCAGCTGGGGAAGCCTGATGCAAGGACGGACTCTGCTGGGGGCACCTGATGTGAGGACGGACTCTGCTGGGGCACCTGATGTAAGATAGCACTGTGCTGGGGATGCCCGATGGCATCTGGTGGCAGGTGACGTGGCAGGTGACACACTTGGGACTAACACTGATTCAGCATTATGGTGAGTTGAATAATTTCATTCTATATTACAATGTAATAATAGAAAAATTGCGCTTCAATCATCCTGACACCATAACAACCATGGTGCCAGGATGATTGAAGCTCTAACACCAGATGTTTGGAGTATCTTTATCTGCTGATTGTTAAACTCTGGAATACACACATTTCTATTGTGGTGTAGGACCTGGGCCTGCTGTCCCTCCTTCCATCATTCTCTCTTCTTCCCTCCCTCTTTCTTTTTCACTTTCTTTCTCCCCATATTTCTCCCCTTCTTTTTTTCTTTTTCACCATCCATCCCTCATTCATCTCAGACTCTAACCACACCCTCTTTAAGCCACTCCCACTACCCTGCGTAAACCATGCAAATTTTCAGCCGCGGCACGCTCGCTCGCTATAACTATGCTATTACTTGTAAACATTAAAGTCCAGCTTCTGTGTTTACAAGGGACAGATTGTCTCTCAATGGCTCCCACAGATCTGATCTCCTGAATGGACAAGGAAGATGCAGGTGCAGAGCAGATCCAAACTCCCCCACTGGATCATCTCCCTACAAGTGAGAGAGGAGCCACCTACAGGGTGTGGGGAGGTACAGGGTGTTTCACTTTAATACATCAACACAAGTAAGACATGCGGAAAATGGTGGAGCTTTTAAGGAGGGAGGTAGGGAGAATATGGGGGCAGTAGAAGGGGGGTTGCATGCTGGACCTCAGCGCTGAAGATGGGTGAAAGTGAGATGTGGATGGGGTAAGCAGCTGCGGAAGAAGGCTGAACTCTTCACTCAGTGCAAAGTTCAAGGGTGCACTACACACAGTGTAGTGTACATAGCGCAACTGCAAACTCTGCACATAGAACACCTTGGAACTCTGCACTCTGTCTGTAGTGCACCCCTGAACTCTGCATTATGTATGTAACACACTATTTGATGCGGTTTGGAGGGTGTGTGTTTGGGGGGAAGGTTGGTTTTGGGGGAGGGGGGTTTGTTTGAGTTCCTGCACCTATTTTCTGCTACTAAATATTTTGACAATATGACTTTCCAATATGCTTATTTTTACATATGCACAGGAATCCTATTGTTTTAAACTGACATAAAGGTTACATTACGTTGTGAACATAGGTGTGCGCAGCCTATTGCATTTGGGTGTGCACCCCAAAGCCCAAACACACACTACCGATCACTCACGATGTTCATTCAGAAAGGGAAGGGGCCAGTAAATTAAATATTTAGTGGCCCCTTTTTCACTCCTAAAACATCCCAGCAGCAACAGCAAATAGGAGAGGAGGGAAGCTGGCAGCGCTGCGGGGGGGGGGGGGGAAGGTGGGAGCCAGGGCAGTAGGGGGAATCTGTGCTGTACAGGGTGATTAGGGTGTGCCTGGGCACACCTGGCACACCCTGTGCGCACACCTATGGTTGTGAAGATGTTTCCCACATATTTTGTTGCTATGAATAAGTACTGTCAATGGCTGCTACATTGGAACACAACCTGCTAAACAGGTTTGTCATGTTTGTCTCAGATCAAAGAGAGAAATGGCAAAGGGAATTAGTACGTAATGTTTCAGCTTTTTGAGTGTATAAATATTATTTTTAAATAGCCTTTTATTTATGTAATCTATTTTAGCATTTATTTAATTGAAAATAATAATGCTAAAATCAACATTTTTAATAAATAATTACTTCTTTAAAAAGTCAATCCACCCAGTATTTAGATTTGTTGTAATTCTCACAGGACAGTTTTCACAGCAGGATATATTACATGCACCTCCTACAGTGTTTTAGATTTCTACCCAGGAATCCTGGAATGGTAACTGGCATATAGGGATGAGCCGAACACCCCCGCGTTCGGTTCGCACCAGAACCGTCGAACAGACCGACCGTTCGTGCGAACATTTAGAACCCCATTGAAGTCTATGGGACTCGAACGTTCAAATTCAAAAACGATCATTTTAAAGACCAATATTCAAGTTATTGTTGGAAAACGTCTTTGAGAACCCGGGTCTTGCCCCAGGGAACATGTATCAATGGAAAAAAGTTTAAAAGACTGTCGTTTTTTCAGGAGCAGGACTCCTGAAAAAATGACCGTTTTTAAAACTTTTTTTTCCATTGATACATGTCCCCCCGGGCAAGACCCGGGTTCTCAAAGACGTTTTCACAGGCAAACTATAGACACCCAGCAGGTACAATATTTAACTGCTTGCCGACCTGCCGCCGTCATTTTACTGCCGCAGGTCGGCTCTCCTGGGCGAGAGCCCGTAGCTATACGTCCGCTTTTAAGCGGCCACTAGGGGGCGCGTGCGCGCCACTAGGGGCCGGCGCGCACACCCCTGCTCGCCACCGAGTCCCGCAATCGTGCTCGGCAGGTACGATCGCCGCCGGGCACCCGCGATTGCTTGTTAAAGAGCGGGGACCGGGAGCTATGTGTGTAAACACAAAGCTCCCGGTCCTGTCAGCGGGGAAACGCTGATCTTCTGTTCATACGATGTATGAACGGAAGATCAGTGATTTCCCCTAGTGAGTCCACCCCCCATACAGTTAGAACACACACAGGAACACACTTAACCCCTTCCCCGCGCCCTAGTGTTAACCCCTTCACTGCCAATGGCATTTTTATAGTAATACAGTGCATTTTTATAGCATTGATCGCTATAAAAATGCCAATGGTCCCAAAAATGTGTCAAAAGTATGCGAAGTGCCGCCATAATGTCGCAGTACTGAAAAAAAATGCTGATCGCCGCCATTACTAGTAAAAAAAAAATATTAATAAAAATGCCATAAAACGACCCCCTATTTTGTAAACGCTATAACTTTTGCGCAAACCAATCAATAAACGCTTATTAGGATTTTTTTTTACAAAAAATATGTAGAAGAATACGTATCGGCCTAAACTGAAGAAAAAATATGTTTTTTTATATATTTTTGGGGGATATTTATTATAGCAAAAAGTAAAAAATATTGCATTTTTTTTCAAAATTGTCGCTCTATTTTTGTTTATAGCGCAAAAAATTAAAACCGCAGAGATGATCAAATACCACCAAAAGAAAGCTCTATTTGTGGGAAAAAAAGGACGCCAATTTTGTTTGGGAGCCACGTTGCACGATCGCGCAATTGTCAGTTAAAGCGACGCAGTGACGAATCACAAAAAGTGCTCTGGTCATTGGGCAGCAATATGGTCTGGGGGTTAAGTGGTTAAAGGAATTTTTCATTTTTTTTTTTTTAAGTTAAGCATCATTAAAACCACTGCTCCAGGAGCAGTGATTTTATTGATGCTTAAATTTAAAAAAAAGAAAAATTCCTTTAAATATTGTACCTGCTGGGTGTCTATACGTGTGATAACGTCTTTAAATAGCACAATCACCTGCCTGCCAGTGAATTAGGAAGAACTGATCTATCTAAGCTATACAGTCTATAAATATATGTACAATAGACATGTGCATTCGTTTTCGTTAGAATGCATTTTCGTCCGCAAATCATTTTTTTTCGTTATCGTTTTAACAAACGATAACGAAAGTGCAAGAAACTAAAACCGAAAGATCCGACATAAAAAATGCTTTATTTTCGTTTTCGTTGCGGTAAAAATTTGATTTAGAGAGATTCGACATTATAGGGAAAAGATTCGACATCATAGAGAAAAGATTTGAAATTATAGAGAAAAGATTTGACACTATAGAAATAATAGATTCGACATTACAGAGAATAGATTTCGATTTATGAGAAGTAAAGATTCGACATTCCGTCGAATAATCTTTTGACCATTCGACGGAAACCAAGTATTATTGGATTTTCGGGCGAAAGGTATTCCCCAACGAAAAACAAAATGAATCAAAACGATTTTCGGGAGTAACTAAATACATTTATTTTCCAAGCGAAAACGAAAAAAACAAACAAAATATTCCAGTCTGCACATGTCTAATGAACAACTCCTAGGGATGTATATATATTCTCTACACACTGTAAATTAAGCTAAACTGACTAGCCTGCCTGCCTGCTCTATCTAGCTATATAAAAAGACAATCTCTCTGTCTCTCTGACTGCTTTCATTAACAAGCCGGAACACACTACACGAGGCCGCCCAGCAGGCGGCCTTATATAGTGTGGGGCGTGTGCTAAAGCCCTGAGCCATAATTGGCCAAAGCCACCCAGGCTTTGGCCAATTATGGCTCTTCGTTTTTTGCGCGCTGTAATTGGCCAAGCATGCGGGACATATAGCATGCTTGGCCAATCATCAGCGCGCAAATGCCGCAGTGAATTATGGGCCGTTTTGTGTCACTCGAATTTTGCGCGAGCGACCGCTTTTGTTCGAATTTCGTCGAACGTACAAACAGACAATGTTCGAGTCGAACATACGTTTGTATCGAACGCTAAGCTCATCCCTACTGGCATAAAGGTTAAATTTCTTTATAAAAATACTTCCCTCGTTAGCTGGTATTAATAAATACTTTTAATGACTGTTTTAAAGTGAAAAAAGTCTGTTAACCACTTAAGACCCGGACCAATATCCAGGTAAAGGACCCAAGGTGTTTTTACAATTTGGCACTACGCTGCTTTAACTGGTAATTGCGCGGTCATGCAATGTTGTACCAAAACAAAATTTGTGTCCTTTTCTTCCCACAAATAGAGCTTTCTTTTGATGGTATTTAATTGCCTCTGCGATTTTTATTTTTTGTGATATAAACGGAAAAACACTGAAAATTTAGAAAATAAATTATATTTTCTACTTTTTGTTATAATAATAATCGAATAAACTAAATTTTAGTCAAACAGTTAGGTCAAAATGTATTCAGCCACATGTCTTTAGTAAAAAAAATCGCAATAAGCTTATATTTATTGGTTTTCGCAAAAGTTATAGCGTCTACAAACTAGGGTACATTTTCTGGAATTTACACAGCTTTTAATTTATGACTGCCTATCTCATTTATTGAGGTGCTAAAATGGCAGGGCAGTACAAAACCCCCCCTAAATGACCCCATTTTGAAAAGTAGACATCCCAAGGAAATTGCTGAGAGGCATGTTGAGTCCATTAATAATTTTTATTTTTTTGTCCCAAGTGATTGAATAATGACAAAAAAAAAATGTTTTACAAAAAGTTGTCACTAAATGATATATTGCTCACACATGCCATAGTTATATGTGGAATTGCACCCCAAAAGACATTCTGCTGCTTCTCCTGAGTATGGGGATAACCCATGTGTGGGACTTTTTGGGAGCCTTTATGGGACCCCGAAAACCTAGCACTGCCTTCAAGATTTCTAAGGGCATACATTTTTGATTTCACTTTTCATTACTTATCACAGTTTCGAAGGCCATAAAATGCCAAAATAGCACAACCCCCCCCCCCCCCCCCAAATGACCCCATTTTGGAAAGTAGACACCCCAAGCTATTTTCTGAGAGGCATAGTGGGTATTTTACAGCTCTCATTTGTTTTTGAAAATGAAGAAAGGAAATTATTTTATTTATTTTGTTTTAATTTTTAAAACTTTGTGACAAAAAGCGAAATCTGTAAAATATTCACCATACCTCTCAGCAAATAGCTTGGGGTGTCTACTTTCCAAAATGGGGTAATTTGGGGGGGGGGGGGTTGTGCCATCTGGGCATTCCGTGGCCTCCGAAACTGTGATAGGTAGTGAGGAGTGAAATCAAAAGTTTACACCCTAATGCCGCGTACACGCGGTCGTTTTTTGCGATGAAAAAAAACGACGTTTTTTAAAACGTCATTTAAATTGATCGTGTGTGGGCAAAACGTTGTTTTTTGTCTTAAAAAAAACGACCAAAAAAAATTCCAACGTGCTTGAATTTTTTGTGTCGTTTTTCAAAACGTCGTTTTTTGTTTCACAAAAAGTCACCGTGTGTAGCAAAAACGTCGTTCAAAATTACGTTTTTTAACCCGCGCATGCCCAAAAGCTAGTTATGAAGCGAGCTTCAATGGAAAAGAGTGGTGAACGTAACCTCGCTTTTTGTGAAAAAAACGATGGTGTGTATGCAAAATTGTCTTTGAAAAGTGACGTTTCAAAAACGTCGTTTTTTACTTCACAGAAAACGTCCTTTTTATTCATCGCAAAAAACGACCGTGTGTACGCGGCATTAAAGCCTGAAGGCGGTGATTGGATTTTGGGGTCCCGTACGCGGCTAGGCTCCCAAAAAGTCTCACACATGTGGTATCCCCGTACTCAGGAGAAGCAGCAGAATGTATTTTGGGGTGTAATTTCACATATGCCCATGGCATGTTTGAGCAATATATTATTTGTTGACAACTTTTGCGCAAAAAAAAAAGACATATTTATTTTTCCCGCAACTTGTATCAAAATATAAAATATTCCATGGACTCGACATGCCTCTCAGTAAATAGCTTGGGTTGTCTACTTTCCAAAATGGGGTCAGTTGGGGGGGTTTTGAATTGTCCTGGCATTTTATGCACAACTATTAGAAGCTTATGTCACGCATCACCCACTCTTCTAACCACTTGAAGACAAAGCCCTTTCTGACACTGTTTGTTTACATAAAAACATATTTATTTTTTTGCAAGAAAGTTAAGTGGAACCCCCAAACATTATATATTTTTTAAAGCAAAGGCCCTACAGATTAAAATGGTGGGGGTTGCATTTTTTTTTCCAGACAGTGTTTGCACAGCGATTTTTGGAAAAATACACTTTTTTTATTTTAAAGCACTAAAACACACTATATTGCCCAAATTATTGATGATACATGGATACCAATGATGATGGTACATGGATACCAAACACAACATACTTTAAAATTGTGCACAAACGTGCAGTGGTGACAAACTACAAACATTTTTAAAAGCCTTAAAAAGCCTTTACAGGTTACCACATTAGATTTACAGAGGGGGTCTACTGCTAAAATTACTGCCCTTGATCTGCCCTTCGCGGTGATACCTCACATGCATGGTACAATCGCTGTTTACATATGTCTCCAGATCGACGCTTGCATCCGCCTTTGCGCAAGAGCAGTGGGGGGGGGGTGCTTTTTTTATATATATATTTATTTAGCTTTTTTTATTTTATTTATAAACTGTTCCTTACATTTTTTTTATTTTTTACCATTTTTATTGTTATCTTAGGGAATGTAAATATCCCTTATGATAGCAATAGTTAGTGACAGGTACTCTTTTTTTAAATGGGGTCTATTAGACCCTAGATCTTTCCTCTGCCCTCAAAGCATCTAACCACACCAAGATAGGTATGATAAGATGCTTTCCCAATTTCCCAATAGCGCTGTATATAATCGGGGGGGACATTCCCTCCCACTGAATGTAAAAGCAGTCTAGAGGCTAACTAGCCACTAGGACTGCTTTTACACGAAAGCCGATCGCTGGCTGAAAAGAATGATACCATGATGATAATACCTAAACCCGCAGGCATCATTCTGGTATAACCATTCGAAGTCCAGCAACATACCAGTACGTTGATGGTTCTTGTTGGGCATGTATTGTAATCCTTTTTCCTGGTGCCTCCATGGTAGCATACCTGTGATAGAGCTCCGCCTCGACTCCTCCTTCAGGACTAGTGAATAGCATAAATTAAAGACATAGCCCTTCCCCCAACATTCTCTTTTTTCTCCTCATACCTTCTGGTGCTGGTGAAGAGTAGATGGGGTCTATTCGCAGAGTTTCCTCACAGGAACGAAGTCTGCTATCACATCCATGATGAATGCAGTAGAGTCGCAAAAGGATCAGCTCACATCTTTCCAGGCTGGTGGTTTCCATTTTTATTTTTAGGCATATATTGTTTTTTTGTCTCTCCCCTCTTCCATCCCTTCCTTCCTTTAACTTGCCTGTCTCCTTTTAAAAAAAAAAAGGTGTGCTTGTTGTCTTACTTTGTGATGCTCCCTTTAAGTCCGGTCAGTCTGATGGGGCAGGTTTCTTTTATCCTGACAGGCTTGCAGTTGTTGTTTGTTTCCCCTGAAATCAGTGGGCTACAGTTTTGTTTTGTATATCACTCGACATCACTGCGGCCATCTTGGATTCTGGAAAAAGGGCCAGATTTGCCCTTTTCTTTCAGAATCAATTCGCAATGGTGGTTATGGGATTAGCCCATCCACCTGAGTCTATTTAAGTTCAAATGCAGGGTCAGCTGTCAGTCTCCTCAGCTGTGCCCTGCTAGGTTTCACTGACGCTGCTCTGTGGTAGGTACCTTTGTTTTTGTTCTCAAAAAATAATAATAATAAATAATAATAATTGAAAAAAAATGTATGTTTAAAAAAAAAAAAGTATAAAAAAGAAAAAAAAAAAGCTCCATAGTTCCTTTTTTTCCCTTTCTTACTAAATTTCCGCAGCTGATCCTTCTGCCTAACTCCACTATTAGTCATTTATCTTGCAACAAAGATCCTCACACTCCCATTAGGTATGTGACCAACTATATGTGAGTATAAAAAGGAAAAAAAAAGTGCGCTCACTGGTCTAATGTGAGTTCCTTACATCGTGGCCCTACCCACTCCAAGAGGTCCAGAAAATCTCCAAGACACCATGATGACGACAGCTCAGGCCGCAGGTCTCATTCTTCACGTCATAGATCAGAGAAATCAAGATCCAGAGGACAAGATCCTTCCCCCTCTCCTAGGACCTATACAAAGAAGAAATGCTGGACAGGTGGGGCCACACCACCACCAGACAGAGTGGTGTGTAAGGACTGTTTTATGGACTATGAGTCCAGCCGTGAGCTACTAAATCAGCACGCTGTAGATCTGTTCAAGTAAACAATGAAGGACTCCTTCTCTGAGCTTGTGTGACTTTGATCCCCGCTCAACCACTTCAGCAGATATCCCAGGTTCAGGATACAGAACCTAATCTCCCTGGTCCTTCAGCAGTCGGTACACCTCTGCCACTGTCAGGCTGACCAGCTAGAGATTCACCACCTGGAGATTCTTCAGAGGACTCTTCAGAGGAGTCAGAACCTTCTGGCGTCATTCTCTTCTTGGTAAAGCCGTTCATCCAGGCAGTCAAAACTGCAGTCATCTGAAAAGATGCAGAAGAGCCTCCCCAAGAGTCTACGAGTTACTTTCCATTCCTCAAAAGAAAGCAGGTTCTTTTCTCTCTGATGGGCGACTTTAGTCAGGTCATTCAGAACGAATGGTCAAAACTGATAAACTTTCATGGGGCCGGTTCAATAAACTATACCCCTTTAACAGTCAGGAAGGCAGTCACTAAACTCCATGCCAGTGGTAGACTCGTCGGTGGTGCTACTGGGGAAAAAAAAAGAAAAGCGCCTTACCAATGGAGGATTCCTCTTCCTTCAAGGACCCTCTAGACAGGTGAAGCAACCTGGAGCTGAAGAGGAGCTATTTAGCCGCGGGAGCAGCGTGTAAGGCAGCTATCGCCCTCACGTCGGTATCAAATGCCACAAGATCTTAGACAGATATTATTGAGACGGCTGTGAGTCAGGATGTCACCAAGGAGGATATAATTAAAGCCTTGGAATAGCTTAGATCGTTGGCAGACTTTGTTAGGGTAGCGGCCATTGACACGATCAGGTGCTCTGCAAGATTCATGTTGCATTCAGTAATGGTGAAGAGGGCCTTCTGGCTGAAAGATTGGACAGCTGACTTATCCTCCAAACAAATTTGGTGCAAAATGCCATTCGATGGCAAAGCACTATTCAGAGACAAAATGGATAAGGATATCGCCAGGCTGTTAGGAGGGAAGTCCGGTATGCTTCCCCAGGACAGAAGGATGCGAAAATTCAGAGGCGGGTCCTCTAGGTTCCGCCAGACAAATCCAATAGATTTTAGGTAGTCAAGACAGCCCAGAAACAACAAAAGACCTTGGAAAGGTACTCAGACATTTTTTTGAACAGGAAGATGAAGGACCTTTCCGGCTCCACAGGAGCAGAAGCAGTCTTTTTACGCCAGGGTAGACCAGGCACTCCCTGTGGGAGCCAGGCTAAAGTTCTTCGTCCCAGTCTGGGCCACATGCTGTCAGGACCCCTGGGTTCTGTCAACAATTCAATGGGGCACCTTTGGAATGTCTCTCATCCCCCACCTCGGAATCCTTTCAAAGGAACAGAGATTCCATCCTCTTCGCCGAAGACTCAAACTTCTTAACGTCACTCCAGCTTCAGGGGGCGGCTGTTCTGGTTCCCTTGGTAGAGCGCTTCGCAGGTGTCTACTCCACCCTATTTCTGGTCCCAAAGAGGACAGGTAATTGGAGGCCTGTGACAGACCTTTAGAGGCTCAGCCAGTATATCCACCCCAAAAGCTTCAATTTGGAGTCCCTGCAGAGGATTATTCAGGCGGTCCAGCCATCAGATTGGATGATTTCAGTTGATCGGCAGGATGCGTACCTACACGTTCTAATTCTACCTGCATTTCAAAAATTTCTGAGATTTGCAGTGGGATGGACCCACCTACAGTTTCAAGCCCCGCCTTTCGGTCTGTGCACCTCTACCAGGGTGTTCACAAGATACCAATATCCGCTCTAGTTCCCCTACAGGAGAGGGGCTTGAGGATATTCCACTACTTGGACAACATCCTCCTCCTAGCAAGCAATCTGGATCAGTTGGTATGTCATCGGGAAATTCTTCTACAGTCCCTAAAAGAGCTAGGGTGGCTAATAAATTTCCGAAAAGAGTCAACTAGCACCCACACAGCAGATAATCTACCTTGGTGTAAGGTTCAACACTCAGGAGGGGACAGTGTCAGTACCACCGCCAAAGGCAAGGATTGTCACTCACAGAAGGATCAAGGTCATCCGGAGCCCGTATCTGACGGCTTCACAATGCGTGATCCTCAATTGCACAATATCTTCTTGTATACCCATGGTTCCTTGGGCCCATTGGCGCTTGAGGTAGTCCCAGACAGGCTGCTTGGTGCAGTGGAAGAAACAATGACTATCTCAGATGATACTGCTGACGGGAGTAATGCACAGGAGTCTTCACTGGTGTACAGTTCCAGAAAACCTCTCCAAACCTTGTCACCTGGTTCCCCATCCTTGGATCACAATTGTGTCTGATGCAATCGGACAGGGCTGGGGAGCTCATGGCGGGGAAACATGGCGGGGAAACCAGAATACAGGGTACATGGTCATGTTCTACCCGGGGAGTGGTATCCAACATCTTGGAGATGAGGGCAGCCTTCTTAGCACTAACTTATTTGGCATCCCAAATCAGAGACCAGAGAATACATCTACGCCTAGATAACATGGCAGCTGTCGCTTATCAGCAGATGCAAGGAGGCACTCACAGCAGGTTGTTCCTCAAGGAGGTGGAGCTGATCATGCTCTGGGCAGAAAAGAACCTCCTGGACCCCAGAGCAATGTATCTGCTGGGCAGGTTGAACACGGAAGCAGGCACGTTGTCCAGAAATGGGTGGGCTCTCTACCCCCATCGTCTTCCATCAGATTGCCAGCATATGGGATCCCCCTCAGGTAGACTTGTTTGTCTCCCCGAAGAATGCCAAGCTGGACAGATTCTTCTCTCGGATGCCGCATCCACAAGTCGAGGCAGTGGATGCCCTGTCATGCCCCTGGAGGTTCTCCATGGCATATGCCTTTCCTCCCAGGCCATTAATATTCAAATTCCTCCTGAGGCTCCTCAGGGAGTCAGTCCAGGTGGTGGCAGTACTTCCGTATTGGCTGAAGAGACCCTGGTTCCCTCTAGCCGCGCCCCTAAGGCCGCGTACACACAAGGGGATATGTCCGCTGAAAACGGTCCGATGGACCGTTTCAGCAGACATCTCCGCTCGTGTGTATGGGCTAGCGGACAGATTTGTCCACCCGACAGATTTCAAAGCAAGCTTTGAAATCTATCCGGTGGGAATCTGTCCGCCCGACATGTCTGCTGGTTAGTACACTTACCAGCAGACATGTCGGCTCCCACCGCCGCCGCGCCGCTGCCGAATGGATTCGGCGCATGCGCGGAAGTGTTTTACTTTCTGGTGCGGTGACGTAGCGGTGACGCGGCGGCGTCAACGTCACCGCCGCGTCATCGCCACGTCACCGCGCCGTCCGGCGGCGGGGAATTTGATCCGATGGTGTGTACACGCCATCGGATCAAACTCCCGATCGGACATATCCGATGGAAATGGTCCGCAGACCGTTTTCATCGGATATATCCGATCGTGTGTATGGGGCCTTAGTGTGAGCTCTCCAATCAGGATCCCTCCTTTCCCTCAACTTCTGTCTCAGGGCAGTCTAGTTCATCCAAACCCTCAAAAGTTGAATCTTAAAATGTGGAGGTTGTGAGGAAAAGGTTCGAGTCCCTAGGGTGTTCCCCAGGAGTCAATGGGGCTGATTTACTAATGAATCTGCGCTGCGCCGGTACATGCCTTAATTAGTGCGCTGGATGAATCCCTAATTAGGCGCATGAACCGGCGGCAGCAGCAGCGCGATGTGATTGATAACTAAAGCCGCCGCCGAACTCCCTGTATAAGTCTATGGGGGAAATCTTAATAGTGAATTTTAAAGGCTAATCTGCAAGTTTTGTCCTAAAAAGTGTTTGGGGACCTCAGTCCTGCCCCAGAGGACATGTACCAATGCTTTTTTTATTTTTTAAAACGGCCGTTTTTTCGGGAGCAGTGATTTTAATAATGCTAAAAGTGCAATAATAAAAGTGTAATTTTCCTTTAAATTTCGTACTATGGGGGTCTCTAATGTCAGCATGTGAAAAAGCGCATGTTTCCCGTGGTTAGAACTGTCTCTGCACAAAATGTCATTTTTCAAAGGAAAAAAGCCATTTAAAACTGACTCGCGGCTATAATGAATTGTCGGCTCCCGGCAATTGCAGGAGAATTCATTCATTAAAAAAAGGAAAAAAAAAAGCGTGGGGGTCCCCCCAAATTCAATAACCAGACCCTTTAGGTCTGGTATGGATATTAAGGGGAACCCCGCCGTCAATTTAAAAAAAAAATGACGTGGGGTTCCCCCCAAATATCCATAACCAGACCCTTCGGGTCTGGTGTGGAATTTAAGGGGAACTCCACTCCAAATTAAAAAAAAAATGGCGTGGAGTCCCCCCTAAAATCCACACCAGACCCCTTATCCGAGCACGTTGACCTGGCCGGCCGCAGAAAAGAGGGGGGGACAGAGCGCGGCCCCCCCCCTCTCCTGAACCGCACCAGGCCACATGCCCTCAACATTGGGAGGGTGTTTTGGGGTGCCCCCCAAAACACCTTGTCCCCATGTTGATGAGGACAAGGGTCTCTTCCCCACAACCCTTGCCCGGTGGTTGTGGGGGTCTGCGGGCAGGAGGCTTATCGAAATCTGGAAGACCCCTTTAACAAAGGGGCCCCCCAGATCCCGGCCCCCCCCCTGTGTGAAATGGTAATGGGGTACCTTGTACCTCTACCATTTCACGAGAAAAAAAATGTAAAGGGTTAAAAAAGACAAGAGCCGGTTTTTGACAAGTCCTTTATTATCTTCTTTCTTCTTTTCTTCGGGTTTCTTCTTCCTCCTCCTTCTTCTTCCTCTGCTTCTGTCTTGGGTCTTCTATTCCCGCATCTTGCCCGGCGTGTTCTTCCATCTTCTTCCGCTGTCCTTCTCGTCCGCATCTTCTTCTCCTTCTTCTTCTTCGCCGGAGGCGCCGCTTCCAATTGAAATCCCCGCTGTCTGCCGGACCACGCCCCCCCTCTGACGCCACGGGCAAGCTCTTAGGAGTGTGCTGCAAGTGCGTCCGAGGGGGGCGTGGTCACATGTCAGAGGGCGGGCAATTCAATTTGAAGCTCGTGCGCGGCTTTTTCTTTGCCAGAGTCGCCGCTTCCAATTGAATTGCCCGCTTTCTGGAACATGTGACCACGCCCCCCTCTGACGCACTGGCACCACACGGGGACTTTCCTAAGAGCTTGCCCGTGGCGTCAGAGGGGGGGCGTGGTCCGGCAGACAGCGGGGATTTCAATTGGAAGCGGCCGCTCCGGCGAAGAAGAAGAAGAAGGAGAAGATGCGGACGAGAAGGACAGCGGAAGAAGATGGAAGAACACGCCGGGCAAGATGCGGGAATAGAAGACCCAAGACAGAAGCAGAGGAAGAAGAAGGAGGAGGAAGAAGAAACCCGAAGGAAAGAAGAAAGAAGATAATAAAGGACTTGTCAAAAACCGGCTCTTGTCTTTTTTAACCCTTTACATTTTTTTTCTCGTGAAATGGTAGAGGTACAAGGTACCCCATTACCATTTCACACAGGGGGGGGGCCGGGATCTGGGGGGCCCCTTTGTTAAAGGGGTCTTCCAGATTTCGATAAGCCTCCTGCCCGCAGACCCCCACAACCACCGGGCAAGGGTTGTGGGGAAGAGACCCTTGTCCTCATCAACATGGGGACAAGGTGTTTTGGGGGGCACCCCAAAACACCCTCCCAATGTTGAGGGCATGTGGCCTGGTGCGGTTCAGGAGAGGGGGGGGGCGCGCTCTGTCCCCCCCTCTTTTCTGCGGCCGGCCAGGTCAACGTGCTCGGATAAGGGGTCTGGTGTGGATTTTAGGGGGGACTCCACGCCATTTATTTTTTACATTTGGGGTGGAGTTCCCCTTAAATTCCACACCAGACCCGAAGGGTCTGGTTATGGATATTTGGGGGGAACCCCACGTCATTTTTTTAATAAATTGACGGCGGGGTTCCCCTTAATATCCATACCAGACCTAAAGGGTCTGGTTATTGAATTTGGGGGGACCCCCACGCTTTTTTTTTCCCTTTTTTTAATGAATGAATTCTCCTGCAATTGCCGGGAGCCGACAATTCATTATAGCCGCGAGTCAGTTTTAAATGGCTTTTTTTTTTTTTTTTTTTTTCAGAATGTCATTTTGTGCAAAGACATATTTCTAACCGCAGGAAAAGTGCGCTTTATTCACCTGCTGACATTCCCCCCCCCCCCATGGTACGAAATTTAAAATAATTATTCAAATGACGTGGGGGTCCCCCCAAATTCAATAACCAGACCCTTTAGGTCTGGTATGGATATTAAGGGGAACCCCGCCGTCAATTTTTAAAAAAAATGACGTGGGGTTCCCCCCAAATATCCATAACCAGACCCTTCAGGTCTGGTGTGGAATTTAAGGGGAACTCCACCCCAAATAAAAAAAAAAATGGCGTGGAGTCCCCCCTAAAATCCACACCAGACCCCTTATCCGAGCACGTTGACCTGGCCGGCCGCAGAAAAGAGGGGGGGACAGAGCGCGGCCCCCCCCCTCTCCTGAACCGCACCAGGCCACATGCCCTCAACATTGGGAGGGTGTTTTGGGGTGCCCCCCAAAACACCTTGTCCCCATGTTGATGAGGACAAGGGTCTCTTCCCCACAACCCTTGCCCGGTGGTTGTGGGGGTCTGCGGGCAGGAGGCTTATCGAAATCTGGAAGACCCCTTTAACAAAGGGGCCCCCCAGATCCCGGCCCCCCCCCTGTGTGAAATGGTAATGGGGTACCTTGTACCTCTACCATTTCACGAGAAAAAAAAATGTAAAGGGTTAAAAACGACAAGAGCCGGTTTTTGACAAGTCCTTTATTATCTTCTTTCTTCTTTCCTTCGGGTTTCTTCTTCCTCCTCCTTCTTCTTCCTCTGCTTCTGTCTTGGGTCTTCTATTCCCGCATCTTGCCCGGCGTGTTCTTCCATCTTCTTCCGCTGTCCTTCTCGTCCGCATCTTCTCCTTCTTCTTCTTCTTCGCCGGAGCGGCCGCTTCCAATTGAAATCCCCGCTGTCTGCCGGACCACGCCCCCCCTCTGACGCCACGGGCAAGCTCTTAGGAAAGTCCCCGTGTGGTGCCAGTGCGTCAGAGGGGGGCGTGGTCACATGTTCCAGAAAGCGGGCAATTCAATTGGAAGCGGCGACTCTGGCAAAGAAAAAGCCGCGCACGAGCTTCAAATTGAATTGGCCGCCCTCTGACATGTGACCACGCCCCCCTCTGACGCACTTGCAGCACACTCCTAAGAGCTTGCCCGAGGCGTCAGAGGGGGGGGGCGTGGTCCGGCAGACAGCGGGGATTTCAATTGGAAGCGGCGCCTCCGGCGAAGAAGAAGGAGAAGATGCGGACGAGAAGGACAGCGGAAGAAGATGGAAGAACACGCCGGGCAAGATGCGGGAATAGAAGACCCAAGACAGAAGCAGAGGAAGAAGAAGGAGGAGGAAGAAGAAACCCGAAGGAAAGAAGAAAGAAGATAATAAAGGACTTGTCAAAAACCGGCTCTTGTCGTTTTTTAACCCTTTACATTTTTTTTCTCGTGAAATGGTAGAGGTACAAGGTACCCCATTACCATTTCACACAGGGGGGGGGCCGGGATCTGGGGGGCCCCTTTGTTAAAGGGGTCTTCCAGATTTCGATAAGCCTCCTGCCCGCAGACCCCCACAACCACCGGGCAAGGGTTGTGGGGAAGAGACCCTTGTCCTCATCAACATGGGGACAAGGTGTTTTGGGGGGCACCCCAAAACACCCTCCCAATGTTGAGGGCATGTGGCCTGGTGCGGTTCAGGAGAGGGGGGGGGCCGCGCTCTGTCCCCCCCTCTTTTCTGCGGCCGGCCAGGTCAACGTGCTCGGATAAGGGGTCTGGTGTGGATTTTAGGGGGGACTCCACGCCATTTTTTTTTTTAGTTGGAGTGGAGTTCCCCTTAAATTCCACACCAGACCTGAAGGGTCTGGTTATGGATATTTGGGGGGAACCCCACGTCATTTTTTTTAAAAATTGATGGCGGGGTTCCCCTTAATATCCATACCAGACCTAAAGGGTCTGGTTATTGAATTTGGGGGGACCCCCACGCTTTTTTTTTGGTGTTTTTAATGAATGAATTCTCCTGCAAATTCCAAGAGCTGACAATTCATTATAGCCGCGAGTCAGTTTTAAATGGCTTTTTTCCTTCAGAATGTCATTTTTCACATGCTGACATTACACCCAGGGCCGCCATCAGGGGGGTACAGGCAGTACACCTGCAGGGCCGCCATTAGGGGGGTACAGGCATTACACCGCCCGGGGGTCCCCAGGGGCCCCCAGGGGCCCGGATGGGAACCACCCTAAAACAAAAAAAACTATTTTTTTTTTTTTTTTTGTTTAAGGGCTCCGAAGGTCCCCAGGGGCCCGGAGGCCACTAAGGGCCCCAGATGGCAAGCCCTTTTTTTTAAATAAAATATATATATTTAAAAAAAAATATATATTTTTTAAATATATTTGTTTATTTTTTTTTTTAAGGAAAGGGCCCAGAGGTCCCCAGGGCCCTGGAAGGCTACCCCCTTGTTTTTTTAACTTTTTTTCGATAAATGTTATATTTAAAAAATATATATATATGTATTTTCTCTCTTTTGTATTTTTATTTGATAAAGAGCACAGAGGTCCCCAGGGCCCCGGATGGCTACCCCCCTTTTTTATATATATTTTTCTTTATTTCTTATTTCTGTCAAAATTTTTGTAAAGGGCCCCCCCGCTCCTCAATTTGCGGCACCACCCCCCCCCCCCCGCTTCTCAATTTCATGCGGCAGCACCCCCCCCCCCCCCGGTTCTCTGCTCCAGGGGGCCCATGCCTGAAGCTGTGTAAGGGGCCCCAAAATTCATGATGGCGGCCCTGTACACCTGTAAGGGGCCCGGGGGTCCGGAGGTGCCCAGATGCCTGGAGGCCCCCCAGCGCCCCAGATGGTAACCCCCCTCTTTTTTTTTTTGTATATATATTTGTTAGTTGGTTTTTGTAGGATTTTTTATTAAAGGGCCAATTTTTGGAATTTAATATTTTTTTGCAGTCTGGAGGTCCCCAGGGCCCCGGGTGGCAACCCCCCAAATTTTTTGTTATTAAAGGGCCAATGTTTTGGTTTAGGGGTCTGGAGGTCCCCAGTGGCCTGGTCCCCAGTGGCCCGGAGATCCCAGGGCTCCAGATGACAACCCCCCACCTTTACAAAAAAAAAAAAAAAAAAACATATGATATATTTTTTGGTTATTTTTTAAACATATATATATATAATATAATTTTGAAAGCTCCCAGAGGGCCCCAGATGACAACCTTTTTGCTTCTAAAAATGTTATAAACATTTTCCCCAGGTTTGTTACTTTTTACTTTAATTTCTTTTTTAAAGTGTATTTTGTGCGTGAAGTCGAGAGAGAGAGGAGCTGGACTTGCAATCGCCATCCTTCTCCATGCCCCCGGTGGCAATGGTGGGTGTGAGGGGGGCCTCCCACTCACCCCACCTGCTACACTTGGGAGCCCGATGGGACAGAGGGACTCCCCCTATGAAGGAGTGTAGCCCACCCAGCCAGCCCTGTAGGTCCTTCGCCTCCCTTTATTTTAGGAGACCTCATGGCCAAAGTGTGTGCAAGTGTGGTGTTTTTTTTGGGGGGGGGGGGTGGGCATACTAAGCACAGGCGTACCTTGCATAGCACACCCACCGGGAGCCGGGCTGACACCACCAAACTCAATTCATATGTAGCCGAGACCGGGATCCGAACCCTTGGCTGCAGAGGTGAACGGCTTGTCAGCGCAGTGCCATTCACGTTGAGCCACCACAGCTCCCACCCAATGTTATTTTTTTTTTAGATTTTTGGTAGTTATTTTTTATTAAAGGGCCCAGAGCTCCCAAGGCAACCCCCTTTTTTATTATTTTATATATGTAGATATTGTAATTTATTTTTCATTAAAGAGCCCAGAAGTTTCTTTTTATTAAAGGGCCCAGTGGTCCCCAGGGCCCCCGGATGGCTACCACCCTTTTTAATATATATTTTTCTATATGTATTTTTTAGTAAAGGAACCCCCCGCTTATCAAATTGCGGCAGCCCCCCCCCCTTCTTAATATCAGGCGGCACCCCCCCCCCCCTATTCTCTGCTCCAGGGGGCCCATGCCTGAAGCTGTGTAAGGGGCCCCATAATTCCTGATGGCGCCCCTAATTGCCTCCCCCCCCCCCATGGTACGAAATTTCAAGGAATTTTTCACTTTTATTGGTGCACTTTAACCACTTCCATACCGCGCCTATTCTGGCACTTCTCTCCTTCATGTAACAATTATATTTTCTTCCTTGAAACTTACTCAGGACCCCCAAACATTATATATATTTTATTAACAAACACCCTAGGGAATAAAGTGGCGGCCATTTTTTCGGACACATTTCCAACAGTATTTGTGCCAAAAATGTTCTAAACGTTTTTTTTTTTTTTTGGCTTTCCAAAAAAAAACCTGTTTCATGAATGACAAAATAAGAAAGCAGTAAAGCTAGGCCAATTTTTAGGGATAAGGTAAAAGATGATGTTACACCGAGTAAATAGATACCTAACTTGTCACGCTTTCATATTGCGCACACTCATGGAATGGCGCTAAACTTCGTTATAAAAAATCTCCATAGGCAACGCTTGACTTTTTTTCTCAGGTTACCACTTTTGAGTTACAGAGGAGGTCTAGTGCTAACATTATTGCTCTCGCTCTAACGCACGCTATGATACCTCACATGTGGGGTTTGAAGGATGTTTACATATGTGTGTGGGACTTGCATGCGTGTTCGCTTCTGAGTGCGAGCTACTAGGGACAGGAGCATTTAAATTCCTTTGTTATTTTATTTTTTTACTTAATATTTTATTTTTTGCACTTGTTTGTCCCTTTGTTTGTATTATTTTTCACTTTTCTTCCTATTACAAGGAATGTAAACATCCCTTGTAATAGGACTAGTGTGTGACAGGTCCTCTTTATAGAGAAAGGCGGGGTCAATTAGACCCCACATCTGTCCTCCAGGCTGGAAATCATGGAATTGGTAAAAAAAAAAACATCTCATGCTTTCAGCTGCAATCATGTTCGTTCAGCACAGTAGCGTAGTGTGTAGCATGTTCACCTAGCAGCAAAAGGGTTGCTGGTTCGAATCCCGCCCGTGACACTATCTGCCTGGAGTTTGCATGTTCTCCCTGTGCGGGTTTCCTCCCACAATCTAAAAACATGCTGTAAATTGGATCCTGTCTAAATAAGCCCTAATATGCAGTAGGATATTTAGGTTTTGTGCTTCCCTAGGCCTGACCAAATTTTGGCACCCCCCTAATAGAAAAATGACCCACCCTTCCTGTCAAGGCCACACCCTGTTTTTTTATGACCCACCCAGGAATTTTCAGGGGACACACACAAGTTCTGTGGGGGGGGACTTGGGGGGGCCCTTAATTTGCCTACTTTTTCGATCACTTCCTGTTTGGCTATGGGGCAGGAAGTGAAGGCCAATCTCCCCAAACGGACAGGGATAATACAAAATAAACTGACAGAGCTTCTAACCCCCCCCCCCCCCCCACCAACTCTATCCAAAATGAAAGAAATCCAAAAAATAAAAGTGATGATTATTGTTCCAGTTTAACCCCAAATTTCAGATCATTTTATTGAGAGGCTTAAGAAAATATAACCATGCCAATAGGCCACGATCCAGCGTTGCTAATATGTATGAATGTGTGTTAGGGACCCCCACAAACACCACCCAATGTTAAATCAACTATTTTCATGTTTGTTTTGGGGATGCCTGCACCCCTGATAGGGTAAAGACACCTCACAAATGTTGTCACTTTCTACTTAATTCATTCACTTCCTGCCACACAGCCAAACAGGAAGTGAGGGAAACACCTGAGTAATGTTTTGTTGGGGACACACAGATCAATATAAATAGTTTCCCATTTTGGAAATGGCATTTTGCTGTGTACACCCCAAATTAGTAGGAATCTTGGACTTTGGGGTCCATTTACTAAAGGCAAATCCACTTTGCACTACAAGTGGACAAGCAAGGAAGAAAACTCAAAACTTGGCGGGATTGGAAGTAAAAACCATCAGTGCTTCCCTTCTGATTTTCATTGCCTACGCTTCTACTGCAGAGCGGCTTTGCCTTTACTAAACCCCAAAGTAACCAATCATTTGGGGTGTACACTGCAGTGCAATTTGCTTAATGGTGACACTAGTTAGATTGACCTGTGCCCCGAAGAAAAGACCATTGGTAGGGTTTTAACCTCACTTCCTGTTCAGCTGTGTGACAGGAAGTGAAGCCAATTTTAGGAAAAGGGACACAAAGCCCAACCTAAAAACACTAGCAGGGGTTCTAACACTCAATTGGCTTCCCTCAAACAACCCACAATTAGAATAGGATTGTCTTGTGCTAGTTTCAAGCACAGCGCTGTAAATCAGCACTTCAAGCCTGTCCAAAAAAAACACACCACCCCCCCCCCCCCCCCCTCCAACAGGCCCTGTTTGCAGCTTTTCCTACATCTTGCACATGTGCTTTAAAAAGTCAGTCTGGACATCAGTTCTAGGAAACAATACTTACCGCTTTGTCCTTCCTTTTCTGGTGACTAAACATTTCATGCATACACACCAGGAAAGAGCTTAGAGACAAATCACACTTGATGGTTTAGGCCCAAACTAGTTCAGCTGCAGCGGTTGAAATCCATAGCAGGAAAAAAATATCACAAAACAAACTTCAAAATTTGAAAGTAATTTTATTGGTCCACAAAACAAGGAAAGCAAAAAAAAAAATTACAAATAAACACACCAAAAATATATACAAAACACCTAAAAACAAAAAAGACCAACGTTTATTTCACAGTCATTGGAAAATAAATCATGCTTTTGAAATAACAGGATAGACCCACAGGATTAAAACATTAGTCATTAACATCTTGAGAAACATTTAGCAAAATTATGTAGCAGAGAAAACATCAAAAAATACAAAACTTGCTCCAAAACATCTCTGTTTCACTCCGCCATTCCTTCCAGCCAGCAAATCTGCCCCCTCTGAGGGGCAGCTGACACGTGCAGTATCCACGCTTTTTATAACATGTGTGCTAATGAACCAATTGGAAACACATGAAGAAATGTCAGCCTCTAGTTTGTGTGCACTTGGAACTGCTTACACCTGTTAAGGATGTCCTTAAATTACTAAGCCAAAAAAAGAGCTTTCTGAGCATGCTCAGAAAGATGCAAGTCATTTTCAGGATGAAACTTCCAACTTCTTTTTCTAACTGTTCGAGCATGCCCAGTTCACTCGAAATGCAGTACCAGAATCAAATCTGCAATGGCGGATGAAAGCATTAGAGGTGTTAAATTTTTTTTTGGTCCCCATGAAGTGATGCTTTACAAGCTGAACGGGAGGTCTTATAGAATTTTTACGTAACAAACCTAAATAGTAATAATTTAAACGCCCCTGTCCCTAGTAGCTCGCAGTCAGAAGGGAACAAGCAGCATTTTTATTGTTTCCGGTTACCAGTTTAGATTTACAGATGAGGTCTAGTGCTATAAATATTCCTCTTGCTGTTACGCACGCTATGATACCTCACATGTGTGGTTTGAAGAATGTTTCCATATATGGGGGCGGGCCTTAAATGTGTAAGCCCCGCCCACATATTGAACCCCCGTTCAAACCCCACATGTGAGGTATCATAGCGTACGTTAGAGCGAGAGCAATACTTGTTAGCACTAGAGCTCCTCTGTAAATCTAAACTGGTAACCTGAAACACATAAAAAAGCGTTGCCTATGGGTTTTTTCAAGTACTGAAGTTTGGCGCCATTCCATGAGTGTGTGCAATATTAAAGTGTAACATGTTGGGTATCTATTTACTCGGTGTAACATCATCTTTCACATTATGGCCATAAATTGGGCTAACTTTAGTGTATTCTTAATTTGTAACCACTTGAGCCCCAGAGCATATTACTGGTCACTGACGGGGCCATTTTTTGCATTTCAACACTGCGTCATTTTGACTGACAATTGCGTGGTTGTGCGACGTGGCCCCCCAAAAAAATTTGGCGTCCTCATCCTCCCCCCCCCCCCCTAAAAATTTTTTTTTTTTTATTTTTGTTGGTGGTATTTGATCACCTCTGCGTTTTTTCATATTTTTGCTTGACCCAAAAATATAGCGACAATTTGGTAACTAAAAAAACATCTTTTTTACTGTTTGCTATAATAAATCTCCCCCAAAATATATTCAAAAAATGTTTGCCCTCAGTTTAGGCCGATAAGTATTCTTGGACATATTTTTGGTTGCAAAAAATCACAATAAGCGTTTGATTGGTTTGGGCAAAAGTTCTAAGTAGGGGTTGGTCTTATGGGTTTTTTTTGAATAATTTTTTGTTTTACTAGTAATGGTGGCTATCATTTGTTTTTTCTGTCTAATGCGACATTGTGGCGGACACATTTTTGTGAGATTTGGCATTTTTGTAGCGAGCAATGGTATATCAATGCATTGCTTACTATAAAAATGACACTGGCAGGGAAGGGGTTAACACTAGGGGCGCGGAAGGGGTTGATTATGTTACCTGGGTGTGTTCTAACTGTAAAGGGGGTGGGACTGTGTAGGGGAAATGACAGATCGCTGTTCATACATTGTAGGGACAGACGAGCAGGCATTCCCCCCCCCCCCCTGACAGGACCGGGATAAAGGGGAACTCCACCCCAAATTACAAAAAAAAAACGGCGTGGGGTTCCCCCTTCTGGTGCACAACAGGCTCTTAGATTTGATCTGGAACATAA
Organism: Rana kukunoris; assembly: GCA_029574335.1. Lineage (NCBI taxonomy): Eukaryota > Metazoa > Chordata > Amphibia > Anura > Ranidae > Rana > Rana kukunoris. Next base: position 42,856,633 of record CM056058.1, on the reverse strand, counting down.
GGGGTTAAACCCACGCCAAAAAACGGCGTGGGGTTCCCCCTCAGATCCAGACCAAACCCTTCTCCCAGGCACGCAGTCTGGCCGGACAGGAATGGGGGTGGGGACGAGCGAGCGCCCCCCCCCCCTCCTGAGCCGTACCAGACCACATGCCCTCGACATGGGGGAGTGTGTGCTGTGGGGGAGGGGGGCACTGCCCCCCCACCCCAAAGCACTCTTGTCCCCATGTCGAAAGGGACAAGAGCCTCTTCCCGACAACCCTGGCCGTTGGTTGTCGGGGTATGCGGGCGGGGGGCTTATCAGAATCTGAGAGCCCCCTATATTAAGGGGGCCCCCAGATTCTGGCCCCCCACCCTATGTGAATGAGTATGGGGTACATCGTACCCCTACCCATTCACCGGGTGGAAAAGTGTAAACAAAAAAAAACACACAGAAAAAAATAATTTATTAGTCAGCTCCGGGGGTCTTCTGCCGGGACCCCCCACCACCAGCCCATTGGGCCCCGGGCTTCGCCGTCTTCTGCCGGGGGGGGACACCCACCGATGATCTCCGCCATGTCCAGCCAGGCCCCCACCCCAAAATAAGCTCTTTCAGATCCGGGGGGGGCCGGCCGAAAGAAGCAGAGAACAACGGGGGCGGAGCCCCTCGGTCTTCCAGACGTTTTCTGCCGGGGGGGCTCCAGCCCCGCACCGGTCTTCGCCGCCGCCTTCCGCCGGGGGGGTACACCTACCCCCCCCCCGGTCTTCGCCGCCGCCTTCCGCCGGGGAGAGAGACCCCCACCGATGCTCTCCGCCATGGTCGGCCAGGCCCCCTACCCCAAACAAAGCTCTTTTACATCCGGGGGGGGGCGGCGGGAATGGCGGAGAACAACGGGGGCGTCGCCACTCCTCGGTCTTCTAGCCGTCTTCTGCCGGGGGGGGGAAACACCCACCCATGCTCTCCGCCATGCTCGACTGTGCCCCCACCCCAAAATGAAGCTCTTTTACATCCGGGGGGGGCCGGCCGAAAACAGCGGAGAACAACGGGGGTGTCGCCCCACCTCGGGCTCCTCCGCTTCTGCCTGGCTCCGCACGAGGCCAGGGCTTCTTTCGCCGTCTTCCGCCGGAGGGCGCCACTCTCCGGGCTTCTCGACGTTGTCTTCCGCCGCGGGGGTACACCTACCCCCCCCCGGTCTTCGCCGCCGCCTTCCGCCGGGGAGAGAGACCCCCACCGATGCTCTCCGCCATGTTCGGCCAGGCCCCCTACCCCAAACAAAGCTCTTTTACATCCGGGGGGGGCCGGCGGGAATGGCGGAGAACAACGGGGGCGTCGCCACTCCTCGGTCTTCTAGCCGTCTTCTGCCGGGGGGGGGAAACACCCACCCATGCTCTCCGCCATGCTCGACTGTGCCCCCACCCCAAAATGAAGCTCTTTTACATCCGGGGGGGGCCGGCCGAAAACAGCGGAGAACAACGGGGGTGTCGCCCCACCTCGGGCTCCTCCGCTTCTGCCTGGCTCCTCCCGAGGCCAGGGCTTCTTTTGCCGTCTTCCGCCGGAGGGCGCCACTCTCCGGGCTTCTCGACGTTGTCTTCCGCCGCGGGGGCCAGGCCTTCTTCTTTGCCGCCCCCTTCGATTTTTTCGGCCTGGACGGGGGTCGCACATCCCATCCAGGACTTGGACGTGGCGGGCTTCTCGTCGCCGTTTTCTGCCGCTGCCCCCTTCACCACGAAGCTCCGTGCTTGTTTGATGAGGGCAGCGGGCTTCCGTCGTCTTCTCCGGGGCGAGGGTCGTACATCCCACCCCGGATTTCGTCGCCGTCTTCTGCCGCTGCCCCCTTCACCACGAAGCTCCGTGCTTGTTTGATGAGGGCAGCGGGCTTCCGTCGCAGTCTTCCGCCGCGGGGTGACACTCGCGGGCTTCTTCTTCCATTCGATGTTGACACGGCGAGGTCCGGCGCTGAAATGCCTTCTGAGCGGCGGGCAAGGACTTATATTGGCATTGGGCGTGGGCGTGGTTATGCCAACATGTGACCTTAACCCATGTGACAGTGATGTGACGTGACATCACTGTCACATGGGTTAAGGTCACATGTTGGCATAACCACGCCCACGCCCAATGCCAATATAAGTCCTTGCCCGCCGCTCAGAAGGCATTTCAGCGCCGGACCTCGCCGTGTCAACATCGAATGGAAGAAGAAGCCCGCGAGTGTCACCCCGCGGCGGAAGACTGCGACGGAAGCCCGCTGCCCTCATCAAACAAGCACGGAGCTTCGTGGTGAAGGGGGCAGCGGCAGAAGACGGCGACGAAATCCGGGGTGGGATGTACGACCCTCGCCCCGGAGAAGACGACGGAAGCCCGCTGCCCTCATCAAACAAGCACGGAGCTTCGTGGTGAAGGGGGCAGCGGCAGAAGACGGCGACGAAATCCGGGGTGGGATGTACGACCCTCGCCCCGGAGAAGACGACGGAAGCCCGCTGCCCTCATCAAACAAGCACGGAGCTTCGTGGTGAAGGGGGCAGCGGCAGAAGACGGCGACGAGAAGCCCGCCACGTCCAAGTCCTGGATGGGATGTACGACCCCCGTCCAGGCCGAAAAAATCGAGGGGGGCGGCAAAGAAGAAGGCCTGGCCCCCGCGGCGGAAGACAACGTCGAGAAGCCCGGAGAGTGGCGCCCTCCGGCGGAAGACGGCAAAAGAAGCCCTGGCCCCTAGTAGGAGCCAGGCAGAACCCGGCGACGAAATCCGGGGTGGGATGTACGACCCTCGCCCCGGAGAAGACGACGGAAGCCCGCTGCCCTCATCAAACAAGCACGGAGCTTCGTGGTGAAGGGGGCAGCGGCAGAAGACAGCGACGAGAAGCCCGCCACGTCCAAGTCCTGGATGGGATGTGCGACCCCCGTCCAGGCCGAAAAATTCGAAGGGGGCGGCGGCAGAAGACCCTCAAAGTTCAAACCACCTTCACCAGGTGAATGGGTAGGGGTACGATGTACCCCATACTCATTCACATAGGGTGGGGGCCCGAAATCTGGGGGCCACATTATTAAACGGGGCTCCCAGATTCTGATTGGCTCCCGCCCGCATACCCCGACAACCAATGGCTAGGGTTGTCGGGAAGAGGCTCTTGTCCCGTTCGACATGGGGACAAGAGTGCTTTGGGGTGGGGGGGCAGCGCCCCCCTCCCCCAAAGCACACACTCCCCCATGTCGAGGGCATGTGGTCTGGTACGGCTCAGGAGGGGGGGGGGCGCTCGCTCGTCCCCACCCCCATTCCTGTCCGGCCAGACTGCATGCCTGGGATGAGGGCTTGGTACGGATCTGGGGGGGAACCCCACGCCGATTTTGGCGTGGGTTAACCCCTCACGTTCCGGACCAAGCCGGAGAGCCTATTGTACCCCTGGGGGGGAAGCCGCGCCGGTTTCACATTTGAAATTTGGCGCGGAGTTCCCCTTCAGTGTCAGCGCAGCCCGAGAACAGCTCGGAGCTTGCCGTACGCCGCTCCAGGCAGTGCAAACACTGCTACGCCGCCTGGTATTTACCAAGGATTTCCCGGCGTTCTGAAGAGGCGCGCGGTGAGCTCCGATTTTTCCCTCTGCGCATGCCCAGTATGCAAGTGAACCTTCCGAGGTTCTAGCGTACTTTGCAAGCGCCCGGGGATCGGGTCCCAAAAGTCACTTTCCCTTTCAAATCGGCCCGCCACACAAGTTGAAACACATGTCACTACACTTCCCCTGCATCACCCCCCTCCCTCCCCTCATAAACTCCCGCCCGAATCCCCGATGTTTACATAACTAAATGCCGCACGCCAGCTCTGTACTGGCGTGCTGTGCGCCCTCTTCTGGGCGCATTAGGCACTTTAGTAAATGAGGAAACACGCTGCACTAGCAGCGTGTTTCTTTGGTAAATGTCAAAAACAGGTTTACTCCTGCTTGTGCACCATGAGTCTTGGCGCACAGGCTTGGTAAATCAGCCCCAATGAGTCATAACAACCCTTCTAAAAGCCAGAAAGCCTGCAACCAATGCCATATATTCAAAAATCTGGGACAAATGCTTGTCATTTGCTACCAGAAATGGATTTGATCCAATCCTTCCCTCTACGTCCAACATTCTAGGTTTCCTTCTAACAGGACTCGATCTGGGGCTTGGTCTGAGTTCCCTCAAAGTGCAGGTAGCAGCAATCTCTGCCGCAACAAATAAAAGATGGTTGGAGGATCCTTTGGTAGTCACTTTCCTCAGAGGAGTATTGAAGATTCGTCCACCTGTCAGACGATCATTTCCTAAGTGGGATCTGTCCCTGGTCCTTGAAGTTCTATCTGACCATCCCTTTGCTCCAGTGGAACGAGTAGCAATATGGAACCTCACACTAAAGAAGGCTTTACTGCTAGTCATTACATCTGGCAGAAGAATCTCGGAACTTCACTCCTTAGGCCCTGTACACACGAGCAAATAGATCTGTTCAAATCGGTCGGACAGACCGATTTGAACAGATCTGTCTGCTGGGATGTATTGGTTTGATCGTGTACACACGATCAAACCAAAATCCCCGCCGGCAGACAGCGCGCTGACGTGGCGGTGACGTGGCGGTGACGTTGACGCCGCCACGTCACCGCACCGGGAAGTAAATTACTTCCGCGCATGCGTCAAATCCATTTGACGCATGTGCGAGCAGATATGTCTGCTAGTTAGCGTACTAACCAGCAGACATATCTGTCCGACGGGTTTCCAGCAGACAGATTTGAAAGCATGCTTTCAAATCTGTCGGCTGGCCAAATCCGTCTGTTTGCCCATACACACGATCGAATCTGTCTGCTGAAACAGTGTGGCAGACCGTTTCCAGCAGACAGATTTGATTGTGTGTACGCGGCCTTAGGGATAGGTGATGGCCACATATTTTTCTTCCCTGACAGGGTGGAACTTCGTCCTCTTCGAGGGTTCACACCTAAGGTCGCTACTCCAAGCCACCTGTTGGAACCCAGGTCGCTACTCCAAGCCACCTGTTGGAACCTTGGGCACTACCAGTGTTTTACAGACACAGGTTCAGAGTCTTGTTGTGAGCTGGATGTATATAGAGTGCTCAGGGCCTACCTAGAAGCTACCGACCCCTTCAGAGACTCTGAGAGACTTTTCATTGTACCGTTCAGTAAATACAGGGGCAAAGAAGGTTCCATAAGAACTCTGGCATCTTGGGTTGTAAACTTAATCCAGAAGGCCTACAGGGTGAAGAATATCCTCCATCCTGAGTAAATGCTCATTCTACAAGGGTAGTCTCAACTTCCTGGGCAACAAGGGCTAATGTTTTGTTGAAGATGGTGTGCAAGGCCGCCACCTGGTCTTCTCACCATACGTTCCTCAGACAATACCAGATTGGTCCAGGAGCTCTCACGACTGCAGTTCAGGCTGCTATGTCCTCTGCTAATTAAACATTTATTGTTAAGCATTATCCCACCCATGTCAGCTAGTTATTTATCACAGGTATGCTGCCATGGAGGTATCAGGAAAACGGAAAATTGTATCATACTTACCAGTAATTTTCCTTTCCTGGTGCCTATCCATGGCAGCATACGCTCCCACCCTCGGTATTCTATATTACGGAGAATGTTGGGGGAAGGGCTATGCCTTTAATTTATGCTATTCACTAGTCCTGAAGGAGGAGTCAAGGCGGAGCTCTATCACAGGTATGCTGCCATGGATAGGCACCAGGAAAGGAAAATTACTGGTAAGTATGATACAATTTTCCGTTTTCATGCAGCCTGTTGGCTATGCCAATCATTAGAATACCTCCCTTCATCCACCCACTTCTAATGATGGGCATACATGCACCATTTATATATGCCGAAGCATGGGGGCATCCTCCCGCAAAAAAAGTTATTCCCGCGTACACACGGTCAGACTTTTCCACGGGAAAGCCTCCGTAGGAATGTCAACCGTATGTACGCGGCATTAGGAGCAAACAGCCCCCCCTCATCCCGGATCACTCCCAGAGGCTTACCGACCGCTCATGTATCGGGGGGTCCCAATCGGACCCCCCACCCATGGCAAGGCAGGCACGTACAGGTATGTACATGTGCCTGTCTGTGCCATTCTGCCAACGTATATCTACATGCGGCGGTCGTTAAGTGGTTAATTGAGTTTGTAATTTTTGTTTCAGATCAGTGAAAAAGAGTAAAAGATGGCAAAGAGAATTAGCGCGTAAGTTTTTTTTGTTGAACATGTAATTAATATCTTTAACCACTTCAGCCCCGGAAGATTTGGCTGCTCAATGACCAGGCAATTTTTTGCTCACATTTAAAAAAAATGTTTTTGGCTTGCGCAAAAGTTAGAACATTTACAAAATATTGCATTTTTTATCAAGACAGCAAAATTGCAGTGGACAGGTCAGACACTTTTGACACATTTTAAGGACCAGTGACAGTTATACAGCGCACAGTGCTATAAAAATGCACTGATTACTGTATAAATGTCACTGGCAGGGAAGGGGTTAACACTAGGGGGTAATCAAGGGGTAACTGTGTTCCCTAGGTGTGTTCTAACTGTGGGGGGGATGGGACTGACTAGGGGAAGAGAGAAAAAAACATGGTGTCACCCCCCTCCCTTAGAACAGACCCCCTCCATCAGTGCAGACCCCCCTCAGTATAGACCCTCACTCAGTTTAGACCTCTCCCTCCTTACAGACCCCCTCCCTCAGTAGAGACCCTCTCACTAACTATAGACCCCCCTCCCACAGTACAGACCCCCCTCCATCAGTATAGACCCCCCCACTAAGTACAGACCCTCCTCCCTCAGCACAGACCCCCTCCATCAGTATTGACACCCCACTAAGTACAGACCCCCTTCCCACAGTTCCGAAGAAGGAAGGTGTCTTATCCGATTTTGGACTTCAAGGCCCTCAATTGCTTTGTAAAAGTACGGAAGTTCAGGGTGGAGTTCATCCTTTCTGTGGTGGCTACCCTTCATCAGGGCTAACTCCTCCCCTTTACAAATGTTTATATGGAGGAGTTAGTAAAATGACCATGCCCATGTGGAGGCGCCAGGAATATTTCTGCACCCAGGTGCCTGTGACCCGAGGATCGGCCCTGCCTGGTTTGCTCAGTCATTCAGAAGCCACCGTTAAAGTACATTAGGGAATTCCCATTAAGCATGCTCTCTTAGAAAGGGTGCCTTTCTAGTGGCTATTACTTCCCCTCGTCGAGTTTCCGAGCTGGCAGCCTTGTTTTGTAAGTTTCCCTATCTGGTTCTCCACAAGGATAAGTCAGTTCTACGTTTGCATCCCTCGTTTCTCCCAAAGGTGGTATCTGCATTTCATCTGAATGAGGACATTGTATTTCCTTCCTTGTGCCCACAGCAATCTTATCCTAAGTAGGCTGCACTGCATACATTGGACATTGTTCGGCCATTCCCCGTGTACCTGACAGCTAGGAGGTCGAGTTCGCATTTTGTGATTATGGACAGACTGCATAAGGGTCTGGCGGCCTCTTTGGACATTATTTCTCGTTGTATCAGACAAACAGTTGTCCAGGCTTATGTCATTAGGGGTAAAGTAGCTCACTTTCTTGTCACAGCACACTCTACCAGGGCGATTAGTGCTTCCTGGCTTTTCCGACACCAAGCGTGTGTTTCTCAAGTTTGTAAGGCGGCTACCAGGTCGTTTGTGTACTCATTTACCAAGTTTTACTAAAGACCTCTTTATGGCCTTCCCAGAGGGAGGCGAGTGAGACTTCAGAAGAACTATTTTTAGCAAAGTAATTTTTCAGAGTTTGCTCTAGGTCCATTTTGGAGGGGTCATGTTTAAGCAGGAATTCGTTCAAACGCCAATGACATAATCTAAAGGATCCCGGGGAAAGTGCTAGGGAGAGTTTAATCGGGGCATGATCAGACCATGATATTGCTTTAATGTCCGAGTCGGGAGACTAAACGGGAATGGAACTTGTGAGGGTGGGAGTAAAAGGTCAATTGTTTAGCGGATGGGTATGTAGTGCGCCAGCGATCAAACAAGGCATGTTTTCTGGTCAGTTGGCGGAAGAGTGTAGATTTCCTGTTGGCGACTGGGGGGGACTGTCCACCTCCCGCAGAAAGCCTATCCAGGCTAGGGAATAGGTCAAGTTAAAATCTCCTCCTATGACCAGATATTGGTGAGGAGCTGCAAACACATGTTTATAGACCTTGGATAGAAAAGAGTTTTGATTGACATTTGGGGCATAAACGTTACATAGAGTAAGGTTAGAACCCTTCTAAGTGCCTATGAGGATGAGGAAATGTTCCAGAGGGTCTGTATACAGGGATTGCAACTGGAAGGGAGAGCCCTGCCTAAAAAAGATCGCTATGCCCGCACACTTTCGTGAGTTAGAAGCAAGATATATTTGGGGAAAGTGTTTGAAAGCAAAAGCCATATTGCTGGACTTGGTGAGGTGTGTCTCCTGAATAAAGATAATGTCAGCCTTAGACCATTTGAACTCGCGTAGGGCCAGACTTTTCTTAATATTAAAGTTAAGGCCATTCTCAATATGTCAATCATGGTGGATATAGAAGAAAAGCATCTGCTTACCCGTCAGGACAAACAGCGACCAGATAATCATGAGATCTGAGAATAGGCTCCCAAGGGTGGTTTCGGATCAGAGGGTCGGGACCCGGCGGGAAGGGCTGAATCTCACAAGGCGGGGGGCGTCCAATAGATCAGGGAGTAGAGGAGAGAGAGAGACCAGAGAGAAAAGAGAAAACATTTAACATAGAGTCAAATATCATTAACATGTCACAATATAACCCACCTTAAAAAGGTGGCAGCGTGGTAATATCTGAGGGGCTCCTCCTGACAGGGGCGGAAAAAAAACCCTGCCAGCAAAAAAGAAAAGAAAAAAGAAGCCTGTGTAGGTAAGGAACCCTTCCGAAGGCTGCAGGACCAAGAGCGGAGCGGACTGCTCCCAGGCCTGCCTGCGAATGTAGTTAGAAATAAACCTAAGCATATCAGATAACCAGAACTATAACTATAACCCAAGAACATCTCAATGAACTAAGTGCTCTGGAATATATGGGGAGAGGGGGGGGTGCAATCCAGGCACCTCAAGATTCAACACAGGTACGTCTCCAGGACCGAGACCCCATGGAGGAGTTCCGGGGGAGGAGAGGTCTCAACCAGCCTAGGCCAACCATCCAGTCCATAGCGGAAGTCACATTAGCAAAAGGGGTAGGTCCAAAAGTATGGGCTTTCAAAAACAAATAGGAACAAATAGAAAAAAAAAAACCTGAGCAGTCCCATGAGGATGGAACCAGACACCGTCCAAGAACAGTACATCGAGGAGGCAAGCATTGCAACATCAAAGAGCAGATGATCACCGCGGAGGTATAGGTTCAACCGCGAGGCGGTGGCAAGGGCAGGCCAGAGGGACGCGACCGCAGGCGTTTCCTCCCAGAGACCTGGATCCAGGAATCTGGGTGAGGTGGAGGAACAGGGAGGGGCTCCCAGCCGGGAGTGGGTGGAACAGGAATGTCCAAGTCTCTACATAAAGACTGAAGATCTTCCGGGTATCTCAGCGTGGTGGATCTCCCATCTCTCTTTGCTGTGAGGCTAAAGGGGAATCCCCAATGATAATGAAAATCATGCTCCCTCAACAAGGTAAGGAGTGGCTGTAGGGAAGGCCATTGTTAGAGAGTAATCCAGGACAGATCTGGAAAGAGTTGTATGGGGCGCGTCAAAGTCGATAGTGCTTTTTTAATGTGCCTTTCTCATGATCTCCTCTTTGAGGGTATAGTTGTGGACCCTGCAAATCACATCTGGGGGTATGGGCCCGGCCCCCGGGGGTGAAGGGCCCGATGAGCCCGGTCTAGTTTGACTTTTTGATACTCCGGGTGCCCCAGCACAGAGTTAAAGATAGCTTGCAAGGTGGTGGGTAGATACTCGTTCTAGGTTGCCGCCGGAAGGCCTCGGACCCTAATATTGTTTTGCCTCCCCCTATTGTCTAGATCCTCAATGTGGCAATGAAAATCCCGGAGAGTGGCAGCTTGGGGGGCTAGATGGGCATGAATTTGCAAAATTTCTTGTTTGGTGCCACCGAATTCTTCCTCTATATATAACTCTGGCAGAGAGATGATGGAAATCAGTGTGGAGCATGTTGATCTCAGACCTACAGGTCTCACGCACCTCTTGGATGAGCATGCGAAAGTCATGTTTTGTGGGCATACAGCGGACATAGTCCTGCCAAGAGGTGCACTCATCAGGGTCAGTCTTATAGTCCAGTGCAGAATGAACAAAGGGGGCCATTGCTGGAGCTGGGTAGGACGGAGGCAGAGGGTATCCGGCCTGGGACGGTTGGTGGTGGGCATAGGGCTTGAGCCATGTGGGTGCCCTGGATGAGGATGAGTCCCCAGCTGACCAGAGGCATGCTGTAGATGGGGGGGCTGCCTGACGTGAGGTGGAACTCCCTGTTGTGGGGAGGGCGAAGGCACACTGCTCCTTTGTGGCTGGGATCGCTGCGGGAGTGAGCAGAAGGGTCCCAGGGAGGAGATGGCTTGGCGGTAGGAGCAGCAGTGGATGGCGGTGGCTCCACGAGGCAGAGGCGAAATGGCTGCGAGAGGCTGCCTATGGTGTGGCTGGCCGAGGGAGCATGAGGTTCAGCAAGCGAGCTGGCATGGGGGGGGGTCGAGGGATGAGCAGACGTGACATCCCCTTCTGAGCCACACCTGTGCGATCTGGGTCCCCGTGAGATAGGTGCAGGTGGGAGGGCTGTGGAGGACGGAGCCGGCGACATCTTGGCCGCGTGATGTCCCGCTGTATCTTCGGAGCTTAAATATTCAGTGATCAGCAGTGGAGGTGCGGAGGAGGACCTCGTGGAGCATCACTGGGGATTAGAGTCTTTAATCTTCTTGGGTTGGAAAAATGTAGCTCATGTGTAGTGACATGTGGTTGCCACCATCCCTTAAATCAATTGAAAAACTGAATAAACCTCAATGGGATTGGGATTTTTAAGGAAAGAAAATGTGTACGACAACCAGGTCATAAAAAATTATAAATTTATTACAAAACATAAATATATATCAAAAAGATAATTAAAATTTGAACAAAACAAAGATAATGTCAAAAGACAATGATAAAACACTTTTCATGAGAATACTGTAAGTCACCACATGCCCAATACCAGCGAACTGTGAGCGTGCAGGACAAGTTTCCAACACATTTAAAATGATATACATTCTTCCTCAGGGAAAATTTTACAGTATCAAATTCTACAATAGAAAAATAAAACATAAAAAACGAAATAAGCAAATAGTCAGAAACATGTTAGGCATAGAGAGAGCTCTGTCACCCATGAGGTCCCCCCAACATTTGCGCTCTCATAACCCAAACCAAAAGCTCAAAGGGGCACCAAGGATAACACATGGGTGTTCAACAATCCTCAAATCCATAGAGGGCGGAATGGAAAGAAATTCCTTTTGACCGGCATCCAAAAACAGCTCTTCTCCTGCTGTATATATCTAATATCCAATCCAATATCCAACAAAATCATTCTTCTCTTGAAGAAATAGATGGGGTATCTATATATAAAAAGACACCCCAACAAGGAAAAATAGAGGTAAAGTTTTTAACCACTTTAGCCCCGGACCATATTGCTGTCCAAAGACCAGAGCACTTTTTGTGATTCGGCACTGCGTCGCTTTAACTGACAATTGCGCGGTCGTGCGACGTGGCTCCCAAACAAAATTGGCGTCCTTTTTTTCCCACAAATAGAGCTTTCTTTTGGTGGTATTTGATCATCTCTGCGGTTTTTATTTTTTGCGCTATAAACAAAAATAGAGCGACTATTTTGAAAAAAATGCAATATTTTTTACATTTTGCTATAATAAATATCCCCAAAAAATATATAAAAAAACATTTTTTTCCCTCAGTTTAGGCCGATACGTATTCTTCTACATATTTTTCGTTAAAAAAAATCGCAATTAGCGTTTATTGATTGGTTTGCGCAAAATTTATAGCGTTTACAAAAAAGGGGGTAGTTTTATGGCATTTTTATTAATATTTTTTTTTTTACTAGTAATGGCGGCGATCAGCGTTTTTTTTTCGGTACTGCGATATTATGGCGGACACATCGGACACTTTTGACACATTTTTGGGACCATTGGCATTTTTATAGCGATCAATGCTATAAAAATGCATTGGATTACTATAAAAATGCCATTGGCAGTGAAGGGGTTAACACTAGGGGGCGGGGAAGGGGTTAAGTGTGTTCCTATTTGTGTTCTTACTGTGTGGGGGGGGTTAACTCACTAGGGGGAATCATTGATCTTCCGTTCATACATTGTATGAACGGAAGATCAGCGTTTCCCCCGCTGACAGGAACGAGTGCTGTGTGTTTACACGCACAGCTCTCGTTCCCCGCTCTGTAACGAACGAGCGCGCGCGCGCCCGGCGGCGATCGCGCCCGCCGGGCACGCGCGCGGGACTCGGGGGCGAGCGGGGGGTGTGCGCGCGCGGGCCGCCGGCGGCGCGCACGCACCCCCTAGTGGCCGCGAAAGTCCCGACGTAGGATGACCGGCTCTCGCGCAGGAGAGCCGACCTGCCGCCGTATAACTGCGGCGGCTGGTCGGCTAGTGGTTAAGGTAACTCACCAGCCTCAAATGGAATAAAAAAGGCAAGATTTTTTTCAAAAGCCAGGTCGTTTCTGCCAAACCAAAGTGGGAAACCTTAAATGTCACTCCATATACAGTAGGAAAGGGTGAAATTTTCCTTCATATACACACGCTCCCACTCATCCAAGAGTTAGGAGAGGAATAGATGCCAGAAGGCCCCCTTGGCGTCCTTATGTACTTACCTTCGTCCCCGATCCAGGTGGTAAAGACCTCCTCTAATTGTATCTAATTGCCAGAGCGGAAACAGGGTCGGTCAAACAAGACCGCTGCTTCATCTTGTGTCCCCGCCATGTGCATCACGTCATTCAGACACGACACTCAGGAAGCGGTGACGCCTATGTGCCGCGTCACATGCGTGCCGCGTCATTCAGGTGCGACACACAGTCAGCGGCAACGCCAGCGTGCCCCACCATGTAGAAGAGTCATTCCACCAGAGGGGTCCTAAACTATGCCGCATAATGCAGCCGCGTCACCACAAACGCAGACACGATAAACGTGTCGCGTCATGGATGCGCGGCAAGCTGCAAGACAGGGCACTCCATAAACATCCACCCAAGTCGTTGCCAACTGGAAACGATTAAGCTCCCATTTTAATCAAGGGAAAAGATTCTTATACACATAAAGGCAAAATAGGGGGACCCAGGAAAACAATCCGGGAAATGTAGAGGGAACTGTGCATAAGCTCCTACCAAGATGGGGTCCAAACTTACAAGCCCCCCAATGACACCTATTCAAGTCCCTTTTAGGCAAGAAAAGCCATACAGGTTCATATAATCTTTCAACCATAGAGAAATATCTTCCGTTGTCAGGCTATAAAAAAATGCCTGACCGTGTGATAAACTTGGAGAAAAGGGGGTATAAAAGTAAGAGTGGACTAGGACAAAATGGAGGAAGGTCTAAACTCTCTATCTCCTTCCCTATCTCAAAAAAGAAGGGGAGGGGGAGAGACAGGTCCAGATAAACCCTAAAATAGGGGACACAGAGAGGGAAAAACCCATCTGTTATCCTTGGTGCCCCTTTGAGCTTTTGGTTTGGGTTATGAGAACGCACATCCCAGACGTCTAGGTGCTTTGTCTCTTTTGAAGAGAGAATGAGTCATGATTTGTGTCTACCTATGTTGAGGGGACCTCCTGGGTGACAGAGCTCTCTCTATGCCTAACATGTTTCTGACTATTTGCTTATTTTGTTTTTTATGTTTTATTTTTGTATTGTAGAATTTGATGCTGTACAACTTTCCCTGAGAAAGAATGTATATCATTTGAAACGCATTGGATGTTTGTCCTGCACGCTCACAGTTCGCTGGTATTGGGCATGCGGTGACTTACAGTATTCTCTTGAAAAGTGTTTTATCATTGACTTTTGACATTATCTTTGTTTTGTTAAAATTGTCTTTCTCTTTTTGATATATATTTATGTTTTGTAATAAATTTATAATTTTTTAGGACCTGGTTGTTCATACACATTGTGTTGCCTTAAAAATCCCATTCCCATTGAGGTTTATTCAGTTTTTCAATTGATTTAAGAGATGATGGCAACCACATGTCACTACACATGAGCTACATTTTTCCAACCCAAGAAGAAATCCCATTCCCATTGAGGTTTATTCAGTTTTTTAATCTTCTTGGGTTTACCAATGTTTGTGCCGGTGAATGCCGGTAATCAAGCAATGCAGGCAGGCCCGGGTGAGGAGCTTCAGCACAACACGTCCGCTCTCATGGCCGTCGAAACCACGCCCTTGCAGGACTTTTTTAACGCCCCGCAAGCGCACCGCTCCGCTGTGAAGGCACAGACTTTTATTTTTTTTTCAAAACATAGAAAACGCATACGTGAGCCGTACCCGCAAATGTAAACAGTGTTCAAATCAGAAATCACACATGTGAGGTATTGCCACAATTGTCAGAGCTAGAGCAATAAATCTAGCAAAAGACCTTTTCTGTTAACGCTAAACTGGTAACCATTAAAAAAAATTAAAACCTATCGCCTATGGAGATTTTTAAGTACTGTAGTTTGTCACCATTCCACGAGTGTGTACAATTTTAAAGTGTTAGGTATCTATTTAGTCGGCGTAACATAAATTTTTCACAATATACCAAAAAAATGGGCTAACTGTTTAGCTGTTTTTAAATTCAGTGAAGTGTATTTTTTCCCCCAAAAAAAAAATTGTTTGAAAGAACGCTGTGCAAATACCATGTGACATAAAATATTGCAATGATCGCCATTTTATTTTCCAGAGCCTCTGCCTAAAGAATATATATAATGTTTGGGGGTTCTAAGTAATTTTCTAGAAAAAAAATACTGATTTTAACTTTTAAACAACAAATCTCAAAAATAGGCCTAGCCCAGAAGTGATTAAAGGGGTTGTAAAGGTTCATGTTTTTTCACCTTAATGCATCCTATGCATTAGGGTGAAAAAACATCTGAGGATTACCGTCCCCCCGAAATCAAACCTATAGTATCACTTTGACCAAATTCCTCAAATGCATTTAAAAGGTTATGTAGAAAGTAAATTGAATAAGGAGTTGGGTCCACACCTGAAAAGAAAACAGAGAATTGGCAGTGTTCCATTATGTATGGTCCTGTGTTTGCCCACTACCCTGGTCTCGCCCCCAGCCTCACAAATACTGCAGTCATCTGAACAAAGCAGGATATGTTTCACACTGTACTGGGTAATAAAAGGATAATGGAAACTACTAATAATAACAGTTTTCCTGGGAGCCCTTAAAAGATTAAAGCAAGCAAATAGAAAGAGGTTTGGTCAGGGTGCAAGCTAAAGGATTGCAGTAATTGATGGATGGAGCCACTCTGTGGGCTAATCTGATATTTGTCTATGTTTGCACTTTAGTAAGGAGAACTTAAAGGGGTTGTAAAGGAATTTTTTTTCCACTAAATAGCTTCCTTTACCTTAGTGCAGTCCTCCTTCACTTACCTCATCCTTCGATTTTGCTTATAAATGTCCTTATTTCTTCTGAGAAATGCTCACTTCCTGTTCTTCTGTCTGTAACTCCACACAGTAATGCAAGGCTTTCTCCCTGGTGTGGAGAAAGCCTCTTGAGTGGTGAGGGGGCAAGCAGGCAAGTCAGGACACTCTCTACTTTGCAGATAGAGAGAGGAGCGCGACTTGGGGCGACTTGAAGTCGCCTCCAGTACAGGGAACTTTATAAGTGGCTAATCAGAGCTTATCAGCTCTTGTGACATCATTATTGTTCCTGTTTCCTTCCTTTTTCCCTGTTCTCTGTTGTTCTGTGTCCAAAATGCTGTCTATGGGTTACTTAATGTCAGCTGTCATAACAGCTGGTTTGGCAGTATTGATGGAAGAGGAAGAAAGGAAGCAAAGGATGAGGATGAGAAGAAGACGTCGCTACTGGATCTATCCAATCATTGCCAGTAGGCCTAGCAGAGGCCAGTTCTGGGCCATGTATGATAATTTGCTTCATTTTGAGGACAAGTTTTTCAACTATACCCGGATGTCGATCACAAGGCAAGTACATATGCTGTATGTCAGTGTTTCCCAACTCCAGTCCTCAAGGCACACCAACAGGTCATGTTTTCAGGATTTCCCTCAATTGAAACAGCTGTGGTAATTACTAAGGCAGTGAAACTGATCGAATCACCTGTGCAAAATAATGGAAATCCTGAAAACATGACCTGTTGGTGTGCCTTGAGGACTGGAGTTGGGAAATACTGCTGTATGTATATATAAACAGAGCCAATTTTTCATTTATTAGATTTTTACTACAAATTTTTTGCTCGACAAAGTCTTTATGATATCATATAATAGATTTTATATATATATATATATATATATATATATATATATATATATATGTGTGTGTATATATATTGTAGCATGGTCCCTAGAGAATAAAATGGCGAATGTTGCTATTTTGCAGAATCTATTTTTATCCACTTATGCTGACTATCCACTCTACTGAATGTTACTGGGGTGATGGGTGAACTTGCATGCCTCCAGTGGCGTCACTAGAGTTGGTGTCACCCTGTGTTAGAAAAAATGGTGTTGACCCCCCCAACTATAGTCCCCCCTCAGTACAGACCCCCCTCCACAAACTACAGACCCCCCTCCCACAGTATAGATCCCCCACCCTCAGTACAGACCCCCCCACTAAGTACAGACGCCCCCACCCTCAGTACAGACGCCCCCACTAAGTACAGACCCCCTTCCCACAGTATAGATCCCCCACCCTCAGTAAAGACCCCCCCACTAAGTACAGACCCCCCTCCCACAGTATAAACCTGCCGCCTCAGTCGACTCAGTAAAGACACCCCCTCAGTGCAGACCCCTCCATCAGTACAGAGACCCACACCTCAGTGCAAGCACCCCCAGCATTAGACACCCCCTCAGTGCTGACCTCCCCCCATCAGTATAGATGTCCCCCTTACCTTACAGACCTCAGAACAGCAGATACACACAGTGGTGTGTGTGTTCCTCGAGTGTGGGCTCCTCCTCCTCTGTGGATGCTGCATGCCTCCTCCCGACAGAACCCCTTAAATCTGAGGACGCATATTTGCGTATCGTTGGCTAAGCGGTAATATGTGTGTGTAGCTACCGTTGGTTGATATTTCTTATTTTCAATATAGTAAGTTACAATTTACAATTTTTTCCGTTTATTTATTGCAATTTTTTCCGTTTATTTATTGCAGTTTTGACAAATTGCTTGGTCTGGTTGACATTCATCTGGGGCGACAGAATACAACATACAGGAGGAGTATCTCATCCACTAAAAGACTAATTATTATGCTATGGTAATCTTATTTTGTGTACATTAGTAGCATATTTTCCACATTAATAAAGTCCAAACTGTGCTCCAGTCTTCCTCATTTGTCCAGTCTTCTCCAACGGGTCAAATGAGTGCAGCTGCCTTGACTGATGGCAGTCCCAGCCTCTCAGCAAGCCACTCTCTGCCCCTTTACAGCTTAGCATTCTAATGAGCGTGAAGGAGTAGAGCAGGACAGTTGCTGACTGACAGCAGCTCCCAGCTCATGGAGGGGAGATAAGTGAGCCATAGACAATGGGTCAGATTCAGGTAGATTGGCGCATATTTAGGCTACGCCGATGAGGCGCAGAGCGGCGAGCACACTATTCACAATGGAAATGCTCCCAACGATGCGCCGGCGTAACGTAATTTCGTCGGCGTAGGGCAGCGTAAGTGGAAGTGGGTGTGATCTTATGCAAATGATCGTCCGAGCGTGGTCCAATGCTTTACGCCCGGCGTATCTAAAATGGCGCATGCGCAGTGACATGGACGTACGATTTGCGTCCCTATGCTCACAACTACGTTGGCACAACTTCCTGGGATACCCCGGCCCACCGGCTTACGCCGAGCGCATAAATACACCCAGACATGCGCCCGTCCGGCGCAAAAGTACATCCTGCTTGTTTCCCCCCCTGAAGCAAGGTACTTTTGCTGGGCGATGGCGGAAGCTAGGAATGGAGGCAAGGAGAGGAGGAAGAGGAACTTTTCTACGGAGGAGAGGGCTTTTATTGTGGCTGGAATGGCCAAATATGACAAGTTCCTCCATGGTACCCAAAGTACCCAGACCAGCAAGGCACGGAAGAGGGAGATTTTGGAGGAGATGACCCTTCAGGTCAATACGGTTGGGCATGAGACCAGGAAGCCCGAAGATATTGCCCAAAAAAATAATGATCTGAGACGGAAGGTCTGAGACAAGCTGGCGCTTATAAGGAGGCACACCAGGGGCACGGGAGGAGGACCAGCCACATCTGTGCGATTGACGGATGAGGAGGAGGTCATCGCCCAATGCCTGCAGTGGGAGCAGGTGGAGGGCATCGAGGGTTTTGACTCCAGTGACCAGGCCTTGAGTACAGGTAAGTGTGTTTCATCTTCTATCTGGTGTGTAGCATGTGAGGGGTGGAAGGGAACATGTGCCAAGTGTGTGGGTCCACCAACATGTAAATGTTTTGTGTCATCCACAGATGTGCTGGAGGGAGCTGGGCCATCGTCGGCTGCTGTGCGACCCACGCCATCCCCAGAGGGGAGTGCCCACACCTCTCTCGAGGAAGTGGTAGAGGAGCATGGGGACCTGGAGTAAGTTTTGTACCTTGTGGAGGATCCCATCATCCCTGCGCCCTCCCAACCCTCCTCCCCCATCAGGGGAAGCCCCTCACCCTCCTCCCCCATCAGGGAAAGCCCCTCACCCTCCTTCCCCATCAGGGGAAGCCCCTCACCCTCCTTCCCCATCAGGGAAAGCCCCTCAAGGGCCTCCCCCATCAGGGAAAGCCCCTCAAGGGCCTCCCCGTACACACGGCCCGAAGCCTCTCCTGCCCCCAGGAAAGCAACCTGCAAAACCAGGGGTGTTCCTGAGGCCATACAGGAAACACTTGCCAGGGATCAGGCCCGCCAGACCCGCCATATAGGTGCTGTCGCTGTGGAGATGCGGCGTGTTGCCGGAAGCCTGGCATTCACGTCCTAGATACACGACAGCATCCAGGATGTGAGCTGTAACTGTGCTGCTGTGGTCACCAGCCTTGGGAAGCTGCAGGCCACCACAGCAGGTCTCGCGGCAGAAGTCAAGAGCCTGGCAGTGGCCGTCGAGGCCAATACTGCTGCCATTGTGGCGGAGGGGAGGCATACAAGGCTGCTGCTGGCGGACACGAATGCGGTCCTCACCCGCATTGCCCTGGCGTTGGGGGGCAGACAGCCAGCCAGGGAGAGTCCAGGGGATGCTCCTCCACCTCCTGATGCCCCATCCCCCCACCTAAGGCTCCCCCAGGCATTTAAGGAGCCGGAGCCATGGCACCAGGCTTGGCCCACGACAGGGCAGATGAGTGCCTTTTTTGATTTATTTTTTTTGCTCACGTGATGAGATTTTTTGTTTCTTTGTATACTCAGGTTATGAGTTTCTAATTTTATTTTTGATACTCAGGTTATGAGTTTATTTATTTTGTAGTATCTGCACACGGTGAGGAGTGCAGGCTACAGTGTGACTGGTGTGTGAATGTGGGGGTGGCACTCCTGCCATTAAGGTTTGTCACCCTGGGTCATCGGGGGGAAGTTATCCTCACGACCGTGTGAATGTGGTATGACAGCGACATACTTGGGGCCTTGGCGTGGCGTTTCTGCTCCCAAGTCCTGCATGGTGGACTTGGGCTAATCCAATGTGATGTGGATGTGGTGTGTGGGAGCTATGGGCCATAGTGGTGTTCATGCGTGCATTGTCCATGTGCCATGATGAATGTGTGTGTTTAACGTGCAAAGATGCCTACCACAAGAACCCTCCCGACTGCTCTTACCTCAGCAGACGGAGTAGCTTCAGGAAGGGGGGACTGTGTGGTTGGGGGGTCAGGTCATCACATATGTCAATCTCCAGGCCCTTTCTCATGGCGTAGTTGTGCAGCACACAACATGCACCGATGATCTGACACACAAAGTTTGGGGAATACAACAGGGCCCCCCCTGGACGTATCCAGGCATCGGAAACGCGACTTCAGGAGGCCAAATGTGCGCTCCACCACTTCACGGGTATGTATGTGTGCATCATTGTATCTTCTCTTTCCTCTGGTTTGGGGATCCCGGAATGGAGTCATTAGATGGGGCCCAAGTGCATACAGTGCCTTGCGAAAGTATTCAGCCCCCTTGAACTTTGCGACCTTTTGCCACATTTCACTCTTCAAACATAAAGATATAAAACTGTAAATGTTTGTGAAGAATCAGCAACAAGTGGGACACAATCATGAAGTGGAACAAAATTTATTGGATATTTCAAACTTTTTTAACAAATAAAAAACTGAAATATTGGGCGTGCAAAATTATTCAGCCCCCTATACTTTCAGTGCAGAAAACTCTCTCCAGAAGTTCAGTGAGGATCTCTGAATGATCCAATGTCGACCTAAATGACTAATTAAGATAAATAGAATCCACCTGTGTGTAATCAAGTCTCCATATAAATGCACCTGCACTGTGATAGTTTTAGAGGTCCATTAAAGCACAGAGAGCATCATGAAGAACAAGGAACACACCAGGCACGTCCGAGATACTGTTGTGGAGAAGTTTAAAGCTGGATTTGGATACAAAAAGATTTCCCAAGCTTTAAACATCCCAAGGAGCACTGTGCAAGCGATAATATTGAAATGGAAGGAGTATCAGACCACTGCAAATCTACAAAGACCTGCCCGTCCCTCTAAACTTTCAGCTCATACAAGGAGAAGACTCATCAGAGATGCAGCCAAGAGGCCCATGATCACTCTGGATGAACTGCAGAGATCTACAGCTGAGGTGGGAGACTCTGTCCATAGGACAACAATCAGTCGTATACTGCACAAATCTGGCCTTTATGGAAGAGTGGCAAGAAGAAAGCCATTTCTTAAAGATATCCATGAAAAGTGTCGTTTAAAGTTTGCCACAAGCCACCTGGGAGACACACCAAACATGTGGAAGAAGGTGCTCTGGTGAGATGAAACCAAAATCAAACTTTTTGGTAACAATGCAAAACGTTATGTTTGGCGTAAAAGCAACACAGCTCATCACCCTGAACACACCATCCCCACTGTCAAACATGATGGTGGCAGCATCATGGTTTGGGCCTGCTTTTCTTCAGCAGGGACAGGGAAGATGGTTAAAATTGATGGGAAGATGGATGGAGCCAAATACAGGACCATTCTGGAAGAAAACCTGATGGAGTCTGCAAAAGACCTGAGACTGGGATGGAGATTTGTCTTCCAACAAGACAATGATCCAAAACATAAAGCAAAATCTACAATGGAATGGTTCACAAATAAACATATCCAGGTGTTAGAATGGCCAAGTCAAAGTCCAGACCTGAATCCAATCGAAAATCTGTGGAAAGAACTGAAAACTGCTGTTCACAAACGCTCTTCATCCAACCTCACTGAGCTCAAGCTGTTTTGCAAGGAGGAATGGGCAAAAATGTCAGTCTCTCGATGTGCAAAACTGATAGAGACATACCCCAAGCGACTTACAGCTGTAATCGCAGCAAAAGGTGGCGCTACAAAGTATTAACTTAAGGGGGCTGAATAATTTTGCACGCCCAATTTTTCAGTTTTTTATTTGTTAAAAAAGTATGAAATATCCAATAAATTTCGTTCCACTTCATGATTATGTCCCACTTGTTATTGATTCTTCACAAAAAATTACAGATTTATATCTTTATGTTTGAAGCCTGAAATGTGGCAAAAGGTTGCAAAGTTCAAGGGAGCCGAATACTTTTGCAAGGCACTGTATGCCAAGTCACCTGGAAGGCAAAAGACAGGAGGATGTTAGCCGTGCATGTGCCCCTCGTGATGTCTGCATCATGGGGTCGGACAGTCATGCCTGACTCCCATGTCACTCACCAACCAGCCAGCTGTTCCTGTACACGTTCTGTTCGAATTCTGTTGGGATGTTGCTTTGACGGTATATGTAGCTGTCGTGGCTGGACCCGGGGTGTTTGGCATGGACGTGTCATATGTGGTATTTGGCATCGGCGATCACCTGTACGTTGATGGAATGCCAATGTTAACGATTGTGGAATATGTGCTCTGTGGCACGGGGGGCCGTAGTGCCACATGTGTGCAATCAATGGCCCCAATGGTACGTGGGAATCCTGCAATTCTGTAGAAGTCCTGCATTGCCTTCTGCCGCAGATACTCATGGGTCGGTTTGATGATGTGGTGGGACATGCGTGTGATGATTGCGGGGACAACCTGGTGCACACATCTGCTCATGGTGGATTGTGACATTCCAGCCACTACTCCACTTGTACGCTGAAAAGATCCACTGGCAAGGAAATGGAGTGTTGCCAGTACCTTGACCAGTGGCTCCACTGCTTGTGAGCGGTGTGTCTTGCTGGTGATGTCATCATGCAGGGCTGTGGCTAATTCCAGGATGGCATCAGGGCTGAATCTGAAGATGCAATACACCTCCAAATCCCCCATGCCAAAGACGTTAATGCGCGTTCGGTATATCCTCTCCCGTGCCCTCCTCCTCCGTGCCTGTGGCCACAGTAGTAGTGCTAGGACCACTGCTGCCCCTGGCATGTTGGCATATGGATGTGTTGTCCTGCAAGTGTGGTTGCTCAGCCTGTCCGTAACGGTGCTGCTGTAGCTGCTCTCCAGCTGACCTGTGCACGTCTGCTGCTGACTTACCCCTGCTTTATGAGGGGTAACTTTACGCCGGACGTTCAACTTACGCACGACGCGTAGCCAGCGTAGGGCACAAGTACGTTCACGATTCAGCGTATCTCCCTCATTTGCATATTTGAATAGGAAATCAATGGGCGCGCCAGATGCGCCCACGATACGCCGACGTAGGAAAGTTACGATGGTCGGAAGAAGCCTATTTTCAGGCGTATCTATTTCTGTGGGTACGGCGCACAGATACGACGGCGCACATTTTAAGTTACGCGGCGCATCTCGAGATACGTCGGCGTAAGTCCTACCTGAATCTGGCCCAATGTTTGTTGACTAATTTCTGTGTGAAGAAGCGGCAGTGGACAGATGTAGCATTGCTGCGATGTTGCATCCACCTAGGTAATTATTTTAAAAACATATCGTATACACATTTCAAAATTTAGCACACAAACATAACAAATAATTTGAAAAATCTCAAATTTGTAATATTTATAAAAAAATATATAACAAACTTTTTTTTTTAATTTATAAAACTGTAGTATCATCATAAAAGAAGCACACTTTTAATTTGATAAAGTAGACAACAGTAAACAAAAAAAAGTCAAAAAATTATAATTGGTGGAAGGTCGGCTGATTGAGAGCAGAGCTGGTGGAAGGCCTTGGGGATGGTGTGGGTGACATCTCAAATGATTGTTGACCGTATTGTTGATTCCCTGGTGCTCCAAGGGTACTTGTAATAGGGGACGGTGATGGATAGGGGATCAGGGTATTTCCTGGATTTATGGCATTGCCATACTTGTCTGTGTATGGACGGAAGTGAGGGGTATAGTAGGGATGGGTTCTGGGTGGCGGAGGGATAGAAAAGTTGTAATAAGGGCCTAATGGGGGTGGGGGGGCCAAAAATTGGTGATGGGGCAGTGGCAGGCTCACTTAGCATGTTTGCCTCCAGGATGTCAATAACAGCTTTTTTCACAAAGTTCTTTCTTTCCTGTGGGACTTTATTCAACATTCCAGCCACAATACTACCAAAGCCACTCTCTTCAGTCTCCAGGACGTCCAGTTTGCGATCCATTTTTTCCATCGGTCTGCTGGATCTTTGAGGGAGATGGATTGGCATAGGTGGTTCCTCAATTTGGGGCTGCTTGACATCTAGCAGGGCAATCTGTGGCAGCTGGACCTCTGGCAGCTCAAGCTACTGTAGGAGGAAGGCCCTGAAATTTTGGTCTTGTTGGTCTCCTGTGTGTCTGGAGGTGCCTGAAGTGACTGATGCGCAGACTAACACTGTGACTCTCCTTTTTCCGCGCATGCTGCCTCTCCACCTGCCCGCTGTCTGTTATCTCTTTCCTCCCAACTTGATTGTGTTCTGCATTAAACATATAATACAATTTTAGCACACCCTTCTGTATAAAACTTTATAGTATATCACTTTAGAAATATGAAAGATGTTATCTTAGTCTCTTAGTTCCATGAAAGGCCTCAGGAACTGCAGCTCTTTTGCATGAACATATGGTACAAATCTTTTTGTTCCAGAGCCACTTCTGCATTCATGTACTATTCTTTAGGGATGAGCCGAACAACCCCCACCCCCCACCCCCATTCAATTCGCACCAGAACCTTCGAACGGACCAAACGTTTGCGCGAACATTTAGAACCCCATTGACATCTATGGGACTTGAACGTTCAAATTCAAAAGTGCTCATTTTAAAGCCTAATATGCAAGTTATTGTCGTACAATGGGTTTAAGAACCTGGGTCTTGCCCCAGGGAACATGTATCAATGGAAAAAAAAGTTTTAAAAACTGTTGTTTTTTCTGGAGCAGTGATTTTAATGATGCTTAAAGTGAAAAAAAAGAGAAATTCCTTTAAATATCATACCTGCTGGGTGTATATAGTATGCATGTGAAGTGGCACGTGTTTAGAACTGTCCCTGTACAAAATGAGATTACTATAAGAAAAAAGTAATTTAAAACTGCTTGCGGCTTTAATGTAATGTCTAAACCCTGCAATATGGATGAAAATCATTGAGAAAAATAGCATGGGTTTCCCCCAACTCCCCCCAGGTCATTACAAGCCCCTTTGGCCCTATATACTTTTATACAGCAGTATATAGGCAGTGCAAACAAGACAGGGACTGTAGGTTTGTTGTTAAGTAGAATCTGTTTGTAATTGTGAACTGGTACTTTTTTAAAGTGTAGCTCCAGCCATAAAATCTATTTTTAAGCTTTTATGAAAACACAGTTCATGTTGCTGGCTTAAGTGATTTTCTAAACAGAAGTGTGATTTTTAAACACAAGTGGGAAGAGTTAAACAACAGGAGTTTGCTTTTAACTGTTTCTGCTTGCAAGTGTCATTTGTTTCTCTGACACTTTTTAAACAGGTTTTTATTTCTCTCTGCTAAGGAAAGTGTTTAATTGTGATCAGGTGAACAGGTTTTTTCCTTTTTTTTTTCTCTGCTAATCAGTGAGGAGTGTTTAATTGTAAACAGGTGCAGAGGTGAGTATAAAAGTCTCAGTCAACCTCCCATAAGGAGCTGGCTCCCAGTTCATGTTGCTGGCTTAAGTGATTTTCTAAACAGAAGTGTGATTTTTAAACACAAGTGGGAAGAGTTAAACAACAGGAGTTTGCTTTTAACTGTTTCTGCTTGCAAGTGTCATTTGTTTCTCTGACACTTTTTAAACAGGTTTTTATTTCTCTCTGCTAAGGAAAGTGTTTAATTGTGATCAGGTGAACAGGTTTTTTCCTCTTTTTTTTTTCTCTGCTAATCAGTGGGGAGTGTTTAATTGTAAACAGGTGAAGAGGTGAGTATAAAAGTCTCAGTCAAACTCCCATAAGGAGCTGGCTCCCAGTTCATGTTGCTGGCTTAAGTGATTTTCTAAACAGAAGTGTGATTTTTAAACACAAGTGGGAAGAGTTAAACAACAGAAGTTTGCTTTTAACTGTTTCTGCTTGCAAGTGTCATTTGTTTCTCTGACACTTTTTAAATAGGTTTTTATTTCTCTCTGCTAAGGAAAGTGTTTAATTGTGATCAGGTGAACAGGTTTTTTCCTTTTTTTTTCTCTGCTAATCAGTGGGGAGTGTTTAATTGTAAACAGGTGAAGAGGTGAGTATAAAAGTCTCAGTCAAACTCCCATAAGGAGCTGGCTCCCAGTTCATGTTGCTGGCTTAAGTGATTTTCTAAACAGAAGTGTGATTTTTAAACACAAGTGGGAAGAGTTAAACAACAGGAGTTGAAAACAGAAGTTAAGACAGGAGTCTTCTAAACTGTAAGTAACATCTTAAACTTCCTACAAGTAATTATATTGTAACTGGGAAATGTGTGCTAGCAGGGTTGAAGGTTTTGCTCAGTGCACAGTGTGTCACATGTATACACAATTGGTGCAACAGCTCCAGGATGGATACCGCTGTGACAGATGTGAGCAGGTTGCCCTTCTGGCAGCTCGCATTAGAGATCTGGAGGAGCAAGTTGCAACACTGGGCAGAAAGGACAACCTTGAAAGGGGTCCTCTGCTCGCTGAGCAGGTGGTCAGTAGGGTTAATGTGGAGGGTGGAGGGGCAAGTCAGGATTATCAGATAGTAAGATGGGTTAATGTAGTTAGAGGGAGTGGAAGGGGCTTGCAGACAAGGAAGGCCAATCCTGTGTTTGTGCATCAAAACAAATTTGCCAAGTTGGGTGAAGATGTGGAGGTGGCTAACACAGAGGTGGCAGCCCTAGATGTTACTGCTACCCCTAACAGCCGGGAGAGCAACCCATCTAGTAGAAGTGGTGAGGGGAGTGCAGGTAGGCCTAGACAGTTGGTGGTAATAGGGGATTCTATAATCAGAAGGACTGATAGAATAATTTGTCTCCAGGATCGCCTCAACCGAATGGTTTGCTGTCTCCCTGGTGCCAGGGTTCGGCATGTGGTGGACCGGGTGGATAAATTACTGGGAGGGGCTGGGCATGACCCAGCTGTCTTGGTCCATGTTGGAACCAATGACAGTATACATGGAAGGTGGAGGCTCCTTAAGAATCAATTTAAAGAACTAGGCTGCAAGATGAAGGGAAGGACCTCCAAGGTGATATTCTCTGAAATATTGCCTGTGCCATGCGCAACACAGGAAAGGCAGGGGGAGATTAGAGAGCTGAATGCATGGCTAAAGACCTGGTGTAGGAAGGAGGGATTTGGGTTTCTAGAGCACTGGGATGACTTTTAATTGGGGTGCAACCTATATGCTAAAGATGGTTTGCACTTGAATGGAAGGGGGTCTGCTGTGCTGGGGGAGAGGTTTAGGGGAATGCTGGAGGAGTATTTAAACTAGACTTGAGGGGGGAGGGTGAACGTGAATTACATCGGGCACACAGGTCAGTTAGGGGTCAGACATTAATGGAGAGTGGAATGGGGATAGATGGAGGTGGGGTTATGGCAGGTGACAAGAAAGTTCCCATGTTGCAAACAGCCATTGGAAATTATAGTGCCATTTGCACTACTAAAAATTATATGAATCATATGAAAAACGCCAGCGAAAAATGTAACAATACATTTAAGTGTTTGTTCACCAATGCCAGAAGCCTTCCAAGCAAAACAGGTGAGTTGGAAGCTCTGGTGCATGAGGAGAGCTATGATGTAATCGGTATTGCTGAAACTTGGCTTCAATCCTCACATGACTGGGCTATTAATATTCCTGGCTATGCTCTCTTTCGGAAAGACAGGGTAAAAAGGAAAGGTGGAGGGGTCTGTCTCTATGTGAGAAGTGACCTCAAAGCAAGCGTTAAAGAGGACCTGGTTGATGGAGAGTGTGATGAAGTTGAAGCATTATGGGTGGAACTGCATACAGATGTGCGTAGTTCAAAGCTAATCATTGGAGTTTGTTATAGACCACCCAATGTTAATGAGGAGGTGGAGACTCGGCTCCTTGCACAGATGGAAAGGGCTGCAAGGGCAGGGACGGTGATAATAATGGGGGATTTTAACTACCCAGAAATTGACTGGAATAATGGAATTTCTGGGACAGTTAACCACTTAAGACCCGGACCAAAATGCAGGTAAAGGACCTTGCCCCTTTTTGCGATTCGGCACTGCGTCGCTTTAACTGACAATTGCGCGGTCGTGCGACGTGGCTCCCAAACAAAATTGGCGTCCTTTTTTCCCCACAAATAGAGCTTTCTTTTGGTGTTATTTGATCAACTCTGCGGTTTTTATTTTTTGCGCTATAAACAAAAATAGAGTG
Organism: Rana kukunoris; assembly: GCA_029574335.1. Classification (NCBI taxonomy): domain Eukaryota; kingdom Metazoa; phylum Chordata; class Amphibia; order Anura; family Ranidae; genus Rana; species Rana kukunoris. Next base: position 42,828,736 of record CM056058.1, on the reverse strand, counting down.
ACAATTTAAAAAAAAATGCAATATTTTTTACTTTTTGCTATAATAAAAATCCCCCAAAAATATATAAAAAAACATTTTTTTTCCTCAGTTTAGGCCGATACGTATTCTTCTACGTATTTTTGGTAAAAAAAATCGCAATAAGCGTTTATCGGTTGGTTTTCGCAAAATTTATAGCGTTTACAAAATAAGGAATAGTTTTATTGCATTTTTATTAATTTTTTTTTTTTTACTACTAATAGCGGCGATCAGCGATTTTTTTCGTGACTGCGACAATATGGCGGACACTTCGGACAATTTTGACACATTTTTGGGACAATTGTCATTTTCACAGTAAAAAATGCATTTAAATTTGCATTGTTTACTGTGGAAATGACAGTTGCAGTTTGGGAGTTAACCACAGGTGGCGCTGTAGGGGATGTGTGCCTATGTGGTTTGTTTACTACTGTAGGGGGGTGTGGCTGTAGGTGTGACGTCATCGATCACGTCCCCCTATTACAGGGATGACGCGATCGATGCTACAGCCACAGAGAAGCACGGGGAAGCCGTGTGTACACACGGATCTCCCCGTTCTTCCGCTTCAGGGACGGATCGCCGCACTGCAGCGGCGATCGGGTCCGCGAATCCCGCGGTCCCGTTGATGTGCCCAGCCGTGCCATTCTGCCGACGTAAATGTGCAGTAGGCGGTCCTTAAGTGGTTAAAGGACAAAAATTTAAAAACCTATTGCAGGACAATTTTATGGTCCAGTTTATTGAGGCCCCAACTAGGAATGATGCTCTGTTGGACCTGGTAATCTCAAACCATGCAGAGCTCATTACTAATGTTCAGATAAAGGAACACCTGGGTAGCAGTGATCATAACATGATTTCGTTTAATGTAAACTATAAGCAAGAAATACATACAGGAAAGATAAAAACACTTAATTTCAAGAGAGCAAATTTTCAAAGCATGAGGACTGCTCTCCAGGGCTTGGACTGGGAGGGAATATTGGCACCGATGAACACAGAACAGAAATGGGAATTTTTCAAAAAGACTCTTTGGAACCTCACTGCAAAGTATATTCCCATGGGCAATAAGTTTAAAAGGCTAAAGATAAAACCTATGTGGCTCACGGTCAAAGTTAAAAAAACTATAAACAATAAGAAAATAGCTTTTAAAAAATATAAAAATGAAGGAACACTAGTGTCGTTTAAATGTTACAAAGAATATAATAGAATATGTAAAAAGGAAATCAAGGATGCAAAAATTCAAAATGAACGACAGATTGCAAAAGATAGTAGGACAAACCCCAAAAAATTCTTTAAATATATTAATAGTAAAAAGCTCAAGTCTGAGCATGTAGGCCCTTTACAAAATAATCTAGAGTGGGTGACTGAGGACATAGAGAAGGCAAATTTATTAAATGCTTTCTTCAGCTCTGTGTATAAAATGGAGAATGGGGGAGCTCATGTCGATATAGGGGGTGGGAGTGACACAGCCCCAAATCCACAATGGCTCAAAAGTGATATGGTCCAGAAATATTTAGACAGAATAAAGGTGGATAAAGCACCTGGACCAGATGGCATCCACCCACGGATCCTAAAAGAATTGAGCTCTGAAATTTCAAAGCCACTGTATCTAATATTTAGGGACTCATTAATGACAGGAATAGTACCACTGGATTGGCATAAAGCCAATGTGGTGCCCATATTTAAAAAGGGAACAAAGTCTTTACCTAGTAACTATAGACCTGTTAGTTTAACTTCTATAGTTGGGAAGATACTGGAACGTTTAATAAAAGACCACGTGGATGAGTTCTTGCTGGAAACAAACTATTTAAGCAGCAGACAGCATGGATTCATGAAAGACAGAAGTTGTCAGACAAACCTGATTTCTTTTTATGAAGAGGTAAGTAAAACCCTGGACAGAGGCGTAGCAGTGGACGTGGTATACTTGGATTTTGCAAAAGCGTTCGATACAGTTCCCCACACACGGCTCATGTGTAAGGTAAGGTCTACAGGATTAGATATATCAGTTTGTAAATGGATAGAAAACTGGCTGAAAGACAGAATTCAGAGAGTTGTGGTTAATGATTCTTACTCTGAATGGTCCAAGGTTATCAGCGGTGTACCCCAAGGTTCAGTGTTGGGTCCCTTACTTTTCAATATATTTATAAATGATATTGGGTCTGAGATCAAAAGTAACATTTCTGTTTTTGCAGATGACACCAAGCTATGCAGTGGAATAATGTCCTTGCAGGATGTCTCCAATTTACAAGCCGACCTCAATGCTCTGTCTAATTGGGCGACTAAGTGGCAGATGAGGTTTAATGTTGATAAATGTAAAGTTATGCACTTGGGGGCTAAGAATATTCATGCATCATACATGCTAGGGGGCAGGGCCGATCCTAGGGTCACATGCGCCTGGGTGCAGAAATATTTCTGGCGCCCCCTACAAGGGCGTGGTCACCTTACTAACTCCTCCCCCTTTACAAATGTTTCTATGGCAACCGTTCAAACACAGGGATGTTCCCCTAAGGCAGTGTTTCTCAATTCCAGTCCTCAGGCTCCCCCAACAGGTCAGGTTTTCAGGATTTCCATTATTTTGCACAGGTGATTTGATCAGTTTCACTGCCTTAGTAATCACCACAGCCATTTCATCTGAGGGAAATCCTGAAAACCTGACCTGTTGGGGGGGCCTGAGGACTGGAATTGAGAAACACTGCCCTAAGGAGTTATCGTTACCCTGGGATCCTCCCAATTTCAGCTTACCAGTGCCCCTGGATTACACAGAAGAGCAGTATCCTGCTGTCACATAGCTTGGATTTAATCTGCCCGGGCAGCCACTGAAACAAAGACCGACTTGCGGCTCCTATGGTACACATCACACTGATTATACTAACTATACCCCCCCACTCTCATCACACCTCCCCTAACCTGATAACCCTGATTGGGGGCTAAAAGAGAGCTCAGGCTCAGAGAGAGAGGTGGGGCTGAAAGAGAGCTCAGGCTCAGAGAGAGAGGTGGGGCTGAAAGAGAGAGGTGGGGCTGAAAGAGAGCTGAAAGAGAGCTCAGGCTCAGAGAGAGAGGTGGGGCTGAAAGAGAGCTTAGTCTCAGAGAGAGGAGGTGGGGCTGAAAGAGAGATCAGGCACAGAGAGAGGATGTGGGGCTGAAAGAGAGCTCAGGCACAGAGAGAGGAGGTGGGGCTGAAAGAGAGCTCAGGCACAGAGAGAGGAGGTGGGGCTGAAAGAGAGCTCAGGCACAGAGAGAGGAGGTGGGGCTGAAAGAGAGCTCACGCACAGACAGAGGAGGTGGGGCTGAAAGAGAGCTCAGGCTCAGAGAGAGAAGGTGGGGCTGAAAGAGAGATCAGGCACAGAGAGAGGATGTGGGGCTGAAAGAGAGATCAGGCACAGAGCGAGGAGGTGGGGCTGAAAGAGAGCTCAGGCACAGAGAGAGGAGGTGGGGCTGAAAGAGAGCTCAGGCTCAGAGAGAGAAGGTGGGGCTGAAAGAGAGATCAGGCACAGAGAGAGGATGTGGGGCTGAAAGAGAGCTCAGGCACAGAGAGAGGAGGTGGGGCTGAAAGAGAGCTCAGGCACAGAGAGAGGAGGTGGGGCTGAAAGAGAGCTCAGGCACAGAGAGAGGAGGTGGGGCTGAAAGAGAGCTCAGGCACAGACAGAGGAGGTGGGGCTGAAAGAGAGCTCAGGCTCAGAGAGAGAAGGTGGGGCTGAAAGAGAGATCAGGCACAGAGCGAGGAGGTGGGGCTGAAAGAGAGCTCAGGCACAGAGAGAGGAGGTGGGGCTGAAAGAGAGCTCAGGCACAGAGAGAGGAG